>CM039675.1:163690271-164890271 GCA_022496015.1 Hordeum marinum
AGTACCCCAGACACGACTACTACACCATCGTTGGAGCTTACTACTAAACTACTACTGGAGCTTACTACTACGTGGAGGCTGCCCCTGACCAGCAGTAGGATAGGAGGTTCCCATGAAGGAGGCCTCACCTCTTTCGATCCGTGTTATGTTTGTGCTAGCCTTCTTAAGGCAAAACTTGTTTAAGTTATGTCTGTACTAAGAGATTATTCGCTACTACTGACTCGTTTTTATCTCGAGCTTATGTATTCGAGCCCTCGAGGCCCCTGGCTTGTAGTATGAAGTTGTATGACTTTAATTTGTGTCTGGAGTTGTGTTGTGATATCGATCAATGAGTCCCTAATCATGGTCGTACACATATGGTCAAAATGGGGGCGTCACATCGGGTGAAGGAGAACAGTGGAAGGGGTGAAACATAGTTTTTACTAAATTACGAGAAGGTGTTTGATGTTGATTTGGGCAAGTAAAAGAAGTTTACTTGACATGAGATTTAACTTGATAAAAACAACAGGTAGAAATAGAGTGGATCACCAAGTTTGAGATCATTTGAGGAAAGTTGATATTCCAAACTTGGTAAACCCTAGAAATTAAGATAATCGGGTTTATGTAGATCTAGGCATGAAAATATATTCTCCTTGATGCACCACTTGGTGCAGTAGCATAACTTTGGTATTGGAACATGTCCACAAAGTTTGAGGTCAATAGGTGATAGTTGGCAATGTAGAGTTGCTCAAATTTGGATCTAGACAGGAATGGTTTTGGGATATTTTAGTGAAACAAAGTAATGAGTATAGGATTGAAAGTTTGCAAGATCATCACACTACGCCCATGTAACTTTCCAGAATTTTCATGGATTTATTTGAGAATATTTCTTATAGAAATATTTCTAATTCTTGATTTAAGCAGAAAGGGTTTTTGAATGTTGTGTCCAATATTATGAACATGACCATGTGTTGAATCTCATATATATGGAAAATAGATGTCCCCTCAATTCCCTAAATTTTCCCTAATATTTTGAAAGCATAGAAATATGTTTTCCATATGAAAGACCATTTACGGCCTTAAGAAATAGCCTTTAAATAAAATATGAAAATAATCTTTAAAAACTGATATTTGGTGGTTTTGAGAATTCTTATACATAGTAGGTTGCAAATAAAGTCTTTGGGGTAAAAAATTCACCCAATTTGAGGACTCATAGTACAAACCTCAATTCAGAGGGCTTTTTACACCTAATTTTAATAAATCCTTTTTGGCCAAAATAATATTTGATAAAAATAGTTTTAGGTACTATACACATGGCATGATCATTGGGCAAGAAGTTTGGATTAATGAAGAGAATTCTATAGGCAACACGATCTTTGAGTGCCAAAACCCAATCAACCAAACAAGCAATCATCAAACAATCCGAACATGAACTTGCATTCAAAAAGTTTTAAATGGGTCCAAATTTTATAAAACCATAGCATAGTGGTACAACTCAGGGTGTGACATCATGCATACCTATGAGACAATCCCACCATATCGAAAATGGCGGGGAGCTCACATATATATTTTTGTGCCTCATGCAACCGTTTTTCTTCGAAACACCCTCTCATGTGGTTATAGGCGTCACACCCATCCATGCTCACGCGGGCCATCACTTTGACCGATGTGAATATAGAGATGTTAATTTTACCAAGGTGTATTATTCTTGTTGGTATGTTAATTTTTGTAGTTGACATGCAACTAGATTCCTGACAAGAATCCAAACACACGTGTACACACTGAATCGCTCCCACTAGCTCGAAGTGTGGGTGGGGGAATACTATGGGCTGTGAACCTCCGGAATGGGGGACAATCTCACTTATGAGACACATGTTATAAAAGTTGTGTGTTTTGTATTTGAAAACATCGCATAACACTTTCATACATACATTTTTGTGTTTGCAACCACATGCATGTGTTGATGTTGTCTCTCCCTCGTGCGTTTATGGCGACATTCCAATTTGTGGGCCCGCATGGTCTGTCACTTAAAATGGTGTGTATATATGTACTACATGTTAATTTGACCAAGGTGGATATAGTATTCTTGATTATTTGTTATGATACATTCATGGTGAGATTCCATACCAAATTTTGAGTGCGTGCGCACATGAAAGCACAACTTCTCCCTAGATGGTTTTGATAATTAATAACAACATATATTTCATTGAACTAATGTTTCCACCAAGTATATCTCAGGAAATAGTTCAATGATGGGTTGGATAAAGGTCTATGTGGAGAACCTCCCCAAGGAAGGGAAGGAATAGGATTGGCCATGCTTCAAGATTGAGGACTCTACATTTTACATTTTGTGACAAATCACTTTTGAGTCTATAGTAAAGCCAATAATATTAAAAGGGGATGAGTTATTTATGATGAGTTGGTTGATCAAGTTCTTCGAGATTAGCCAGCAAAAATACTCACCCACTTTCCCACTAAAACCTTATGTCCAAACCCAAAAGTCAAAATTTGGTGACACCAACAATTCCCATTTGGATCCACCAAGTTTTACCCTAGACAGAAACATAGCCAAACCCTAGCATGTTGGCACTACCAAGTTTCCTTTTGGTGCAACTGCGAATCAGTCACGAGCTTTCTGTTAAAAAATTTCTTAATGTCTGTCCCACCTAGTTTAAGGAACTGGTGACACCGAGATTTGGAAACTACCTAGGTCACCCATATCGGTACCATCGAGATTTATATATCTGTCTCACTGAAAAGGCCAAAGTTGCCACATTTTGCACTGGTGGGTGCAACCAATTTTTTATTCCAGTTTCACCAAGTCGGGTAATAATCTTGTAATGGTTGGATTTTTGGAGATGCCTATATATATCCCTCCACCACATCCAACTTGCATGAGAAGCACTCTAAACACACCCACCCACTTGCCATATCCATTTTTTGGGAGAGAACCACCTACCCTTGTGTTGAGGTCAAGATTGTCCACTCCCACGATATGGATCTTGATTTCTAGCGTCCCCAAGTTCCTTTCCATCCAATTAATCTCTTATACAGATGCCAAATCTGTGAGAGAGTGATTGAGTGTTGAGGAGACTATCTTTTGAAGCACAAGACCAAGGAGTTCCTCATACTACCACATCTGTGAGAGAGTGATTGAGTGTTGAGGAGACTATCTAGATTGGTTAGGTGTTTCTTGGGAGACTCCTTCTTTGTGATTGAAGACTTGAACCAACAAGTTTGTAAGGGCAAGGAGATCTCCTACTTCGTGAAGATCTTCCCCGGGTAAGGCTAGTCCTTAGTGGACGTAGGCCATCATGGAATAGACAAGGTTGTTGCTCTATGGACCCTACGCGGGTGGAGCCCTTTGTGGACTCTCGCGACCGTTACCCTTTGTGGGTTGAAGTCTAACTAAATGTGGAAGTACGATAGTTCCATCTATCAAAACCACGGGAAAAATCTTCATGTGATCAAATTGCGTTTGATCTTCTTATCCCTATCCTCTTGCATATGCTTGTCACTACTTTCTGCTGTAATAATCGCAGACATGCACATGTAGGGTGAACTTGATTGGCTAGATTGCTAAAATATGCCAACCAATTAACTCGGGAAAATGTTAGCTTTTTATTTGGTCAAGTAGTCTAATCACGACCCCCGAGACCTACGTTCGATCCTATAGCGCTCGCGCGCGCACACACACCTAGATGAACCGTCGACCCTCCCACTTAAACCGACGCATAATACGGGTGTTTACCTACGTACTTGTGATTTCTAGCTTGCGAGGATGTGTGTGTGTGTCACATGAAAGTTATGTACATTTGGTATTTAAACGTCCCACCCCACATTATAAATACGCCCTCTAGATATTTTTAGGTGGAAATCATGTGTTGTTATGGACGAAACACTATCTCTGTGACCACGTGGCATGTCACTTTAGTTGTCATGAACAGGGTATAGTATACTCTATATACATCACATATATGTGTCCTATCGATTGATGGCTCGAAGTCCATGGGGGGAGGGGGTAATTTGACGAAGCTATCTAGGTCTTGGTTTGTGTTATGATATAGCTAGGTCATGCTGATATTTATATGCCCTCCTGGCGGCTCAAAGCATGTGTGCGTGGGGTGAGGGTGGGGACCAGAGGGGACAAAACCTTCATGAGGTCAGGTAATTTCTGAGTTGTCAGAGAGGCATGTGCCACATCAAAAAGTTAGTCATATGGTATTGAAATATCAGACCACCTTAATTACATGGTGGTTGTGGTCTCACCTATCTCGTGAAGTTTTCAAGACGCGCCCATCCGTGGGCCCACACAGTCTATATACCTTCCACATAAATCACTTGGGGGTGATCATGATGTAATTCCTATTGGTTTTGTGTTATGGTTGGGAGAGATTGGAGACCTATTTTTCATATATTCATGTGTGTCTATACATATATCTATATATTGTACCTACCATTCCCTCCCGTGACTCGCAGTGGGGTGCGCATAGACCGACAATACAGTTCACTCTACGAGACATGTGTGTCATACGGAATTTCGGTATTCCGTTCGAACATCACAACAACATTTCCATTCATACATTAGGTCCACATGCAGGTGCGTATGTGCTCTGACCCTAGCTTTCTCACATTATTTTCCAATGTTGCTATATAAAAGGCAGATGAGTCTTTTTTTAAACTTAGATAGCAGACGAGTCGAACGAGACAGCTGTGTGCGTTAGTGGAGTCAGTAGACATGGTTCCCCCATTCTAACCTTGTGCCATGCCCATCGACAGTCTACCTTTGCACCTACCCCACCTAGAGAAATCTTAAAAATAGCTACTCCCCTTGATCAATTTAAAAATTGGTGGTTACACGGGTTTATTCTCTTTGATTTGCACATGAGTATTATATTTGGGTCATGTGCGATGTTTGTTCCTCCCGCGCCACATCAAACCCTTCATATAAATTTCAGTTGTCCAAACTTTTCTCTCCCTCCAAGTAAAATTTACTACTGGTGGTGACATTTCCCCAAACTCCCCCTAGGACCCTCCTATACCCCGACCCCCCACACACAAGTGCCCCCTCGCTCAAACCCTAGCTAGCTCACCGCCACCGCCGCCCCTGCCTTGATTCCACAATCAACTACTCCTGCTCTCCCCATGCAGGTTACCAACCCATCTTCGTACCGCCACGGCACTAAATTTCTTAGATGGCGCCTGCTAAACACCCCCTTTCTCATAGATCCCCCCCCCCACATGGCAAACGTTTGCAGCATAATCCTAGATACGCTTCCAGCGGAGCTGAGGAACTAATGTCTAAAAGGAGGTATATCGCGGCCTGGTCGCTGGACGATGGTGAGGTGGTCGACGTGGTTACCAGAGAAGCTAAGTACGATGACAAGGTGACTACCGAGGCCATCGGGAAGCTGCCTATCATGAAGAGGTCGCCTTCGAGGCCTCTAGGAATCTGACAACGTCAAGGCTGCAAGAAGACAACGAGTTCCCATATGGACCCAAGTCGACGTAGTAGGCTATGACATCAAACTCGTCGACAATGATGGCTTGACGTGGCTATCTCATGGGTTAAGTGGGCCACCGACAACCACTCGGCTTTAACCCTTGTTGACCTCCTGCAAGGCTCATCTGTTGATTTCCTTTGCATCGCCCTCAAGAATTTGCCTTCCTTCAACGCCATGGAGCCTCTTTTGTCGTTTCTGAAGGACATGTTCTATGGCGGTGGCTTGGCATCATTAGCTGACAATTCAGACCTCATTGACTACTCCTATAAGGGCGCCATATCCATATCTTCCTTCAAGGGGAAAAAGCCCATCCGTGACAGGGAGGGCACCATGCCGATAATTGTGATCTCCGTTGGTTTTTCCTAAGAGGAACGGGTTATCGCAGCACAATGTGGATAAGTATTTCCTTCATTTATGAAACCAAGGTTTATCGAACCAATAGGAATACAAATGCTCAACCATCTTCAGCGGCTCCACATAAAACAACAAATAACTTGCACCCAACACCGACAAGAGGGTTGTCAATCCCCTTGATCTCCTTATTTGCAAGCAAGTGAGTTGTGTAGATAATTGTAGATAATTGTAAATTGCAGAATAAAATAAAAGAAAACAAGTAATAGACGGGTAGTGATAGAGCTTGTGAAAATATAAGTGAGTTATCTAGTGGCATCTCTAATAGTAATAGAATATGATGGGTAAACAAATTACTGTTGGGCAATTGATAGAAAAGCGACTAGTTATGCAATTTCACGGCAATGATCATGTGTATATAGGAATCACATCCATAAGAAAATTAGTGCATGATTTATCTTTGATGAAATACCCTACTGTTGATCCTCCTCATCCGAATGCACACACATTTCATGGTCCTCAGATTCCTCGATGAGGTATAGTGATCAAGACTCTACCTCCCACACTTTTGGATTTGATGTCTACTACACAACTTTATTCTTGTATATTCTATTGGGCCTTCAAGCACAAAGTTTTGTAGGATAGTAGGAATTTTTCCTCAAATGGATCACCTAAGGTTTATCAAATCATTGGAGGTGTATGATGAAGTTCGTCTCTCTCAAACAACCCTGCAATCAAATACAAACAATCTCTTGTGTCCCCAACACACCCAATACAATGGCAAATTGTATAGGTGCACTAGTTTGGCGAAAGATGGTGATACAAGTGTAGTATGGATATTATAAATAGGTTTTGTAATATGAATAAATAAAAATAATAAGGTAACAAGTGGCAAAAAGCAAGCAAAACTGTATTTCAGTGCTTGGAAACGAGGCCTAAGGTTCATATTTTCACTGGTGTAATCTCTCAACATTGCTAACATAAGAATTTTTTGTAGGCAATGAACCACATCAAAGCTATCTTTGTATTCAATCTCTTGAGCCATCCCTATAGGTGTCACAAACAACCCTAGTGCATAGATCGCAAACAGCCCTCGTACTAAATAACACCAAACACTTTCAAATTCATAACATTCAATCTACACAAAGAACCTCAAAGAGTAAACCTACATTTCTCAAAGAAAGTAGGATTAAAACGTGCATCAACCCATCTACTTAGATCACCACAATGTCACCACGGGGATCCTCAAGTTGATGTCCAAAACACATAACAAGTGACTCAACAGAACACCCCTTTGTTACCACGGGTGTCCGCGTCCAAGACATATATCATGTGCACTCAAATCCATAATATTCAATCCAACATATCGAAGCCTCAAAGGGAAAGACTCAATTCATCACATTCACATAGAGAGGGAAGAATACCATATCATCCAACTTATTAACAAAGCTCGGTGATACATTAAGACTGTGCCAACTCAAGAACACGGGAGAGAGAGATTAAACATATAGCTACTGGTACACACCCACATCCACAAGGGTGAACTTCTCACTCCTCATCATCCAGATCTCTCGGATGATGAACACGGCCTCTGTTCATAATTTTCCCCTCCGGCGGGGTATCGAAAAAGGGCTCAGATGATATTTCTTTAGAAGAGAGGCTTGCGATCGCAGATGTTGGATCGAGAAGCGATGTCTAGACGGGGGGTGGATAGACTACTTTGCAATCTAAAACCTAACTTTTCCAAATTTTATTGGTGGTATATTATAGAAATACTAACAATCTAGTACACCCTACACATGCTAGCCAATGATTATAGCAGCGGAAAGTAAAGACAAGCACATGTAAGTAAGAGTTGAGAAAGAGAAATCAAACGCAATAGAGACACGAACATTTTTCCCGTGGTTCCGATAGGTGGTGCAATCGTACATCCATGCTGTTGGAGGCTTCAACCCATGTAGGGTAATCGTCAGGAGAGTCCATGATGGGATCCACCCATAAGGGTCCACGATGTAGCAAACTCATCTATTCCATCACGGCGTACGCCCACAAAGGACTAGCCTCACTTGGGGTAGATCTTCCAGAAGTAGGCGATCTCCGTGTTGATACCTATCCAATGTATCGATTATTTATGAAGTATTCATGCTATATTCATCTATGTTTACAATAATTTTACATATTTTTAATGCTCTTTATATGATTTATTTGGAACTAACCCGGACTCATGTTGTTTTCAGCAGAATTACCAAGGTGTTTTTTTTGTGCAGAAAATGAAAGTTCTCGTAATCGCCCGAATTTTTTTTGTGATTTTTTCTAGAGAAAATAAGAAACATTGGAGTCAAGAACCACTGGAGCGAGCCGCATGTGTTCCACAAGCCACCCGTTGCGCGTGATTCCAATGCTGAATTATCCTATACATCCTAGAAACCCCAAAAATAAAGAGAGACTCCTCATTCTGCCATCGGAAATCTCTATATCGAGGAAAAACCACTCTGGAAGCATTCCAGTACCCTTCCCGAGAGGAAAATCATCATCCGATGGCCATCTTCATCATCCCAGCGGAGGCCATGGCGAGGAGGGAGTAGTCCGCCATCGGGGCTGACGGCTTGTACCAGTAGCTATGTGTTCAATCTCTCTCTCTCCATATTCTTGATATGTCACGATATTCAGGTATCACGGGCTTTGTTAATATAGTTGGATCATATGGTGTTCTTCCCTTGTCATCTTGTTGTGATGAATTTAATCTTTCCCTTTGAGATCTCCTTATCTTGGATTGAATATTTTGGTTTGAGAACACTTGATGTACGTCTTGCGTGGGATACCCATAGTGGGATCTCCTTAGCAAGGATTGGGAAGTTTTATTGATTCACTTGATATATGTTAAGGCATCAACTTGCGGATTTCGGTGACTTTGGGATCTATGCATAGGGGCTGATGGCACGTTTTCATACCATGTTCTCCGATAGAAATCTTGGGGTGCTCCTTGAAGTTCTTTGTGTTGAATTGAACATGATAGATCTAAATTTGTTTGATGAATGTTGCATAACTTACCCACGGATAATTGAGATGAAATTGGAGTATTTAGGTGACATTAGGGTGTATTGATATGCATCATTGGTGTTATTTTACTACGAACTCTAGGGCTATTTGTGAGACTTATAGGAATAGCTCAAAAGATAGATCGGAATGAATAACTTTGAGGCTATTCTACTACCTAAACCAATTTCATATATTTGTTCTCCTCTAGATAGGAACTTTGGAGTGATTCTTTGTTGCACGTTGAGGGATGATCATATGATTCCACTATGTTAGCATTTTTGCGAGATTGCACTAGCGGAAGTATGAACCCTAGGCCTTGTGTCCAAGCATTAATATATCATTTTTCTTGATGTTTACTACTTATTAACTTGTTCTTTTCATATTTTTATATTACAAAAACCTATTTCTATCATCCATATTGCACTTGTATCACCATCTCTTCGCCGAACTAGTGCACCTTGACAATCTGCCATTGTATTGGGTGTGTTGGGGACACAAGAGATTTCCTGTATTTCGTTGCAGGGTTGTTTGAGGGAGACCATCTTCATACTACACCTCCCACGTATTGATAAACCTTAGGTCATTCACTTGAGGGAAAATTTCCATTGTCCTACAAAACTCTACGCTTGGAGGCCCAACATAGTCTACAAGAATAAAGTTGCGCAGTAGACATCAAGCTCTTTTCTAGCGACGTTCTCAAGGAGGTGAGTGATTGAAGGTATATATTTATATTTGGAAATTAAATATTTTAGTTTCTTGTTTTTCACTAATTTTGTGTTATAAAAGAAAGCAACCAAAAAATGGAGTTTAGGTTGCATCAATTGTTTCGTCTTTTTAATGTCTTTCATGAAAATGATGGTTTGGAAAATTGTGCTCAATTGGTAGAGGAAGAATTTATGAAAATACTTAATGATAATTCATTGAATGATGAACATGATTTTGATGTTGCTATTATAAATTCTCTAAATACCCATGATGCTAAGGATGATTGCACTAGTCATGATAAAAAGATTTCCTATAAGCATGTCAATTTTTGTGGAGTGGATAAAGTTTGTGAAGACATGCCATATAGGGATGACAGATTTTGTAAGAAGCATAGACATGACCAAACTAATTGGTGGCTTAAATTTATAGATGAATGTGCCACAACATTATGCTCTCTTCGTCCCATTACCTGTGAACTTTGCAATAGGGTTGGTCATCTTAATTTCCAATGCATGTTTTTTCATGGCCATATTGTGATAATTTGATATCCCATGAACTCTCTAATGAACTTTGCTTATTTTTGGGAGTGAAGAAGTATCACATAAAAATTATTGGTTTGATATATTCATTGTCACAAATGATAATGAAACTAATCTACAAGATATCTATATGTTTTGCATAGTGAATTGCAATGAGAATGCTCATATTGCCAACTATAGAAATAATGATAAACCAATAGAATATTAAAGGAATACCAATTAAAGGGTAAAGGTCTCCCAATACCCTCCTAATGTGTCTCGTGATTAATCAGGTTGCAAAGAATAGCTTTCCATCGAGCCAATCTTTTCAATAAAAATATCAGAATAACTACTTAAACCCACACAAAATGTGGCAAAGGATAAGAAGAAGAGAAGAAAAGGTAAAGGTAAAAATGTACCTCTCCCAAATAATGTTGCTCCTACAATTGTTGGGAATGAAAACGAAAGTAGTGTGGACGATGATACACTTGATCATTATTTTGTTATGTCTACTACTTGTTGTGATGAGAAGTATTGGGAAGATATTAATACTCCTTATAACATTGAAAATCTATTTGTCACCAACTTGGAAAATTATGATGATAATAATTGTTACAGTATTGGTGTTATTCATGTTGTTGACAATTATCCTAATGAGATGCAAACCCACAAGCTCGGGGATGCTATGCTTGATGAGAATGACATATTTGAGAATATATTTGCTGCAATTGAGGTGTGTTCCAATCTTGGTGATGCTATGCATAATGAATATGATCTTTTTAGTTCCCCTACTTAGAATGTTCAAATTTGTTATGATGATTACATGCCTCCTATTTATGATGATTATTGTGATGATACTTGTGTTATGAAAAGTAGTGATGATTATTATTATACAACTTGTCACAAGTATGAATACCCCTTCTCTGAACATTACTCTTTTAAAGTGGAAACATTTATAATATTCAACTCTCCTGTGATAGTCCCACTACTATGAATGAGAAGTTTGCTTATGTGGTGATGTAACAACCCAGAACTGGCGCTCCAGAAGATTTCCCTTTTATTCCATTGTAATCTTGTGATTTGTTTGGTTGTATCATTCATCATCGCATCATTCCAATCATCTGCATTGCATGAACACTCACTGGTAGAAAACAGGGCATATGTCCCGGTTCCAGAAGGCCTTTAGTCCCGGTTCTAGAACCGGGCCAACACAATTGGGACTAAAGGTCCAGACATTTAGTCCCGGTTGGCTTATGAACCTAGACTAAAAGGGATCCACGCGGCCGCTGTAGGCCGCCCAAGCAGGAGGACCTGTAGTCTCGATTGGTAACACCAACCGGGACAAAAGGGCATCACGTGTCAGCCCTTGGAAAGCGCTGGGGTCTAGGTTTACTTTTGGAAAACGATGTGTTTCATTTTGTATTTTCCTTTTATTTTATATTTGTATTGTATTTTCTCGCAGTTACACATATTAATATACAACATACTCCGTACAAATTATGGAAAAAACATCCAACATCAGTACAAATTAGATGGATCCAATAGACCAAGTTGAATTAGAGGAAAATACAATGTTGCCATTCGCAACATCCTATTTTCCTCTAATTCAAATTGGTCTATTGCATCCATCTAATTTGTACTAGTATATGTTAGATTAAAACTCATCATCATCTTAATCAACTCTTCATCATTCTACGTAAAGTAACATAAAAAGGTGAACTCCTCATCATTCTGGTTGTTATCATACTAGCAAATGATCAAGTTATCACAAGTTAGAAACACTAACTACTGCTCTCTCCTAGGTAAAATAGCATAAAAAGATGAACTCCTGCATCTTCCCATTGAAGAATACAGATCAACATATCTACAACTTATGGCTTGTGCAATTTATAGTCTCCAAGTGTTTGCCTGGATGCTGTTATTACCTTGCTCCATCCTTTTATTTTCCTGGTATTCTCACTTTGAGATATCATGTATTTACCAGGGTAACTCATCGGCATTGGCTGTAAACTAACCATATGGAAATCACCTTTTGTAAATACCCATTTAGGAACGGTCTCTGGTGGGAGTACCAATTGAAGAACATGAGTTATAATAACATCGTTAGTGAGCTAGTTTTGCTTAAGAACAATGTATGAAAAGGATAGACTAATGACACAAGAGTAGAAAAATTCTTACAAAGTTGTCTCTAGTGATGTTATAAGGGTATAACTTGTGCACTAGTGGCACATATCAATGATAAATGTTACCAATCATGTAGTGTTTCTTATGATGCTGAATAGCATGAATAAATGAGATGAGATGATCTTTCTCCAAACAAGTAAGTTTTGAGTCATGACTGTAGTACGTTCGATCCATTATCTGTCGGTTAGTTCTTGTAGCACACAAATAAGCTGATAATTAAAAATAAAGAAAATAGTCGGGATGAGTACCAAATACTTTCCATAATCAATAAAAAGTACCTAAAAAATCTGTTGACAAACGCACCTGGAGGTAGCACCGGAATCAAGTCATCCTCCGTATGCACCCAAATATCTATATTATTATCACGAACATCGTCATTACCAAGATCGAGGGTAATGTTCATGCCCTCATCCAACCCATACACGTGAAAAAATGTTCTCCAATTAGAACAACCAAAATATGTGTGATCTTCGTTATTTTTCACCTTAACAACAAAAGTGCAATGCTTTGTTCTTAGGTGCTCTATCATAGGCTCTATACTGTCCTTCCTTTGGAAATGGAACTGTCCAGGACAGCGGATCTTGCATGACAGGGAACGCACTAGTCGAATTGTACAACAGAAAATTAATGGTTAATTAAAGAAAAAAAGCACACGTCATACTTCATTAACAAAAAATACATGTCATCCGTACATATCGTAATCATACTAAATTCTTCTGTTAGCTTGACGGTGAATGACCTATCGTTATCCAGGTGATGATAAATGTCGCATAGACCCCTATCGTCCCAGCACAAAGGGCACAAAGGGATCCTATCATCGTCAGACGACGTCAACATTTCCTGTGTTCATGATTCTCAGAATAAAAATCGACGACAATCATATAATATAACTAATACATATAATAGCACCGGCGATCGTCAGTGACTCTTCATATAATATTATCATATAATATCACTAATAAATTTCGAATAATCCAGTTAATGAGGCATCAAATATTATCACTAATAAAAATCGAATATTATTGAATAATCTAATTCACTCGCGGTTCCTCAACCGTGGGCGGTGGACACCCAAAGAGAAGGAACCATCACAGGATCATAGCTCGGGCGAGATCCCTTAAGGAACTGCCAGGTATTGGAGAACCTCGCATCCAACGCAACCATGTGGAGATGGACGTGCTCGTCCTCCTCCCTCACATGGCGACGTAGCACCTCCTCAGTTGCCGTCTACCACCAAAGAAGCTCCAGGTCGATGACGATACCCAGATTCCTGACCAAACTGCACGCACCGGAAGGTAGCACCCCCTAGTGCCAGCCCGACGGGGCCCAGTCCTAGACATGGCGCCTCTCAAACTGGTTGATTGTGCCGAGTCGACGACAAGGATGTGGGATTGGCATCGTCGACGAGAAAAATTGTGGCTATAGCAAATATCATTTTATTTAACAACAATAAAACAACAATACCATGTTTAATAACAAAGCCTAGTGATGTGTATGTGTGTGCGTGGAGTGCGCCCAAAAGCGCATATAACACTTAAAATCTTGTAAGGTAGCAATTAAAGAAGCATGTTCCTCATGGATGAAGAAAATCAACTTAAAATACCATCTTGAAACTTTGTGATATGACCAAACATGGTGTTGTAAAATATCATGTCGTTTTGACCTCATATTTGGCACGTACTGACTTTTGAAATTGGTAATACCAATTTTTGCCTCAAAATTTGACTAATTTTAAAAAATCTAAGAAATCTATTGTAAATACTACATGTGATTAGTATGAATCTGGGAAATTTGGAGCATCTTTGGACAAAGGGATTGGTATGCAATAGCTATTTTGCTCCTTTGATCCTAATTTTGGTTCACAATTTGATAGTTTCCAAAAATTCTACAAAACGAGAAGTAAGCAGTGGGTGGCCGGCGGCTCACCTAGGAGGAGGAGGCTGGAGCAGGATCGGGGAGGCGACGGCGTTAGGGGGTGGTGACGGGGGATAGCGACGGCGTCGGGGGGCGGCGACGACATCAGGGTGCGGCAACGAGGGAGGATGTCGAGGGAGGTGATGAGGAGCAAGCTGGATCGGGGAGGCGACGACGAGATCCAGCAGCCTAGCGGCATTGACCTGGTTTTCAACACCTTAGGGGGAGAGGGAAAGCAGATGGATTTGGAAATTGTTCCAAGTCCCGCTTATATAGTCCAACATTTAATCCCGGTTGGTGTCTTGAACCGAGACTAAAGGCTGCCCTGCCATCTCAGTTGGAGCCACCAACCGGGACAAAAGGTAGTTTTCGCCGGGCGAAAGGGCGGGAAGCACAACACTTTAGTCCCGGTTGGTGTCTCCAACCAGGACCAAAGTGGTACGTATAGTCCCGGTTGGAGCCATCAACCGGCACTAAAGGGCTGGTCCTGGCTGTGGTGAGAGTTTAGTCCCACCTCGCCAAGCGAGAGGTGCCTGCACCAGTTTATAAGCATGCCCCTCTCTGCCTTGTTAAGTTCCTCTCAAAGTGAAAATAGATGCCCTTATACGGGAAATTTGACCTAAATTCGAAATGCTAGTATGCACTTACTAGCACTTTTAATTTAGGTCGAATTTTCCCTATAAGCGCATCTATTTTCACTTTTGCTATTTTTATATTATTTTCTTGCATATTAAAAGTTCTTAACAAAAAATACTTTATGAATACTCTTTTTGCTATTAAAGTATTTAACAAAAATAACTTCGATAAATTTTGTTTCATAAATTGTATATAATATTAAGTTAAATAACTTTGACTGGACGAAAACACGTCTATTACAAATGGATTTAAATTTTTTAAACATATTTGAACTCAAGACTTTTCATGCATTCAACATGTACAATTCAAAGCCACATCATCCCTTTTCAACACTTTTGTGACTTCATTTGCTATTTTTCATGCATTTCTTGATTTATTTTGAGCTAAAGTGACCATGAATTGGAAAACACTATAAACGAAATCTGAAATGGTTGAAAGTTGGGAGTTTATCATAATTGCACCCACATAGCATGTGCTAAAAAGTTAAGAGGGTTACAGGAAAAACTGGATGCACTTCGTGTACAAACTGGACGATCTCTTTCGAAGTATCAGGGTTTCGGACGAAAACTCGTCTATTACAAAAGGATCTCAAATTTTAAAACATATTTGTACTGAAGAATTTTTCTGCATTCCATATGCACCATTCAAAGCCACATCATCCGTCTTCAACCCTTTTCTGACTTCATTTGCTATTTTTCATGCATTTCATGATTTATTTTGAGCTAACATGTCTCAGAGTTGAAAAGCACTTCAAATAACTCCGCAACGGTTCCAAGTTGGCATGATATCATAATTTCACCCACATAGCATGTGATAAAAAGTTGAGAGGGTTACAGGAAAAACTGGATGCACTTCGTGTACAAAATGGACAATCTCTTTCGAAGTATCAGGGTTTAGGACAAAAACACGTCTATTACAAAAGGATTTCAATTCTTCACATGTAACTGTAGTGATATTCTAGAAGAAATCCATCATTAGGATAGTTGTGGATAGAAAGTCTTAACTTTTTCTTCGCATGTGTCCCTTGCTTATTGCGCCTTAACCATGGATAATCTTCATTGTTTAACAAGATGCTTGGGTCAGCCTTCACTTTGAAGGGAGGAATTTCATGAATTTTTTTCATAATCTTCAGACTTGTCTATCTTGCCCTCCACTCCCATGATGTTTCTTTTCCCTGAAAGAACTATGTTTTTCTTGGGCCCATCATTTGATGTATCCGCTTCCGTATCTTCTTTTTTCTCGGTTTGGTAGACATGTCCTTCACATAGAAAACATGTGCCACATCATTGGCTAGGACGAATGGTTCGTCTGTGTACCCAAGATTGTTGAGATCCACTGTTGTCATTCCGTACTGCGGGTCTATATGTACGTCGCCTCCTGACATATTGACCCATTTGCACTGAAACAAAGGGACCTTAAATTCATGTCCATAGTCAAGTTCCCATATCTCCTCTATGTAACCATAATATGTGTCCATTGCCCATTAGTGATTGCTGCATCAAAGTGGACACCACTGTTTTGGTTGGTGCTATTTTTGTCTTGGGCGATCGTGTAAAATGTATTACCATTTATCTCGTACCTGTGGTAAGTCCATACAGTCCAAGACGGTGTCCTGGCCAACACGTACAGGCCATCTGCAACAGTGTTGTTATGAATGAGATGCATTTGCAACCAACCGTTGAAAGTATCAATGTGTTCACGTGTAATCCAGTCGTCAGACTGCTCCAGGTGTGTGCAGCGTAGAATATTCTTGTGTTCATTCATATACGGGCCACCAAGCTAGAATATTGTAGAACTGTGTAGTGTGCTTGGACCCAAGAATGCCCATCCCTACATATTATTGATTTCGCTCCTAATGTGCCTTTACCACTCAGTCTCCCCTCATACCGCGATTTAGGGACACCAATAAGTTGAAGGTCAGGAAAAACTCAACACAAAAACCAATGACCTCCTCCATTTGATGGCCCGTGGAGATGCTTCCTTCTAGCCTAGCGCGATTAAGAACATATTTCTTCAAGAGTCCCATGAACCTCTCAAATGGGAACATATTGTGTAGAAATACATAACCCAGAATGGCAATCTCGTCGACTAGATGAACTAGGATGTGAGTCATGATATTGAAGAAGGATGATGGGAACACCAAATCGTAGCTGACAAGACATTGCACCAAATCATTCCATAACATTGGTAGGATTTCTGGATCGATTACCTTGTGAGAGATTGCATTGAGGGACGCACATAGCTTCACAATGGCTAATCAAACATTTTCTGGAAGAAGGCCCCTCAATGCAACCGGAAGTAGTTGCATCATAATCACGTGGCAGTCATGTGACTTTATGTTTTGGAAGTTTTTTCTCTACCATGTTTATTATTCCCTTTATATTCGACGAGAAGGCATACAGGACCTTCATACTGAGCATGCATTCAAACAAGATTTCCTTCTCTTCTTTGGTTAGAGTGTAGCTGGCAGGACCTTCATACTGCTTTGGATGCATGTCGTCGTTTTCGTGCACACGTTGCTGGTCCTCCCGTGCTTCCGGTGTATCTTTTGACTTCCCATACACGCCCAAGAATCCTAGAAGGGTCACTCAAAGATTCTTCGTCGTGTGCATCATGTCAATTTAAGAGCGCACTCTAGGTCTTTCCAATAGGGTAGGTCCCAAATTATAGATTTCTTCCTCCACATGGGTGTGCGTCCCTCAGCGTTAGTCGGAACAGATTGTCTGCCAGGACCATTTCCAAAGATTACTTTTAAATCCTTGACCATATCAAGTATGTCATCACTAGTACGGAGTACGGGCTTCTTCTGGTGATCTGACTCACCTTTGAAATGCTTGCCTATCTTTCTTAAGGCATGCTTGGTCGGAAGAAATCGACGATGTCCCAGGTACACATTCTTCTTCCATTTTTCCAAATATATACTTTGGGTATCATCTATATAGTGTGTGCATGTGTTGTATCCCTGGTTTGACTGTTCTGAAAGATTACTAAGAGCAGGCCAATCATTGATGGTTACAAAGAACAACGCTCGTAGGTCAAATTCCTCTTGTTCATGCTCATCCCACACACGTACACCTTTTCCATTCCATAGCTGTAAAAGTTCTTCAACTAATGGCATTAGGTACACATCGATGTTGTTGTCGTGTTGCTTATGGCCTTGAATGAGCACTGACATCATAATGAACTTCTGCTTCATGCACAACCAAGGAGGAACATTACAGATACATAGAGTCACGGGCCAGGTGCTATGATTGCTTCTCTGCTCCCCAAAAGGATTAATGCCATCTGCACTTAAACAAAACCATATGTTCCTTGGGTCATCTGCAAAGTACGGCCAGTCTCTCTTGATTTTTCTCCACTACGACCCATCAACGGGTGCTCTCAACTTCTCGTCTTTCTTACGGTCTTTTTTGTGCCATTGCAACAACTTGGCATGCTCTTTGTTTCTGAACAGACGTTTCAACTGTGGTATTATAGGATCATACCACATCACCTTGGCAGGAACCCTATTCCTAGGGTGCTCGCCCTCAACATCACCAGGGTCATCTCGTCTAGTCTTATAATGCAATGCACGGCATACCGGCATGCGTTCAATTCCTCATACTCACCACTGTAGAGGACGCATGTATCTTATGCACCTCTAATCCTAGAGGGCAGAGAACCTTCTTTGCCCCGTACATAGTGTGAGGCAATTTGTTATCCTTTGGAAGCTTATTCTTCATTGTTTTCAGTAAAAATTTCAAATCCCTTGTCAGATAAACCATTGTGTGCCTTCCAATGCAGCAATTGCAGTGTGGTACCGAGCTTTGTGTTTCCATCTTTGCACTTTGGATACAACCATTTTTTTATGATCCTCTAACATGCGATCGAACTTCAACTTCTCCCTTTCACTTTCGCATTCTCTCTTTGCATCAACAATGACCCGACGAAGATCATCATTTGGCACATATGGTGCCTCTTGATCTTTAGCCTCCCCCATTGCAGTATCACCGTATTCAGGGTAGATAGAACGATAGTTGTCATCCTCTTTATCCGTGCTTTGTCCAAACATTATATTGTGGCAT
Source organism: Hordeum marinum (assembly GCA_022496015.1). Classification (NCBI taxonomy): domain Eukaryota; kingdom Viridiplantae; phylum Streptophyta; class Magnoliopsida; order Poales; family Poaceae; genus Hordeum; species Hordeum marinum. Next base: position 163,709,166 of record CM039675.1, read on the forward strand.
GAAACCCTTCTCAAGATGGTGGAAGTGAATGGTTTTAGAGTTGGAGTAATACTTCATATTTCCACGGACAGTACATGGACAATACATAATACCATTTTGCTTGTCTGCCTCAGCCACTTCGAGAAAATTATGTAGGCCCTCAATATACTCGGAGGAGCGTCAGCATCTGTACATCCATTGCCAGTTCATCTACGTGCATTGTATAATTAAATGTATCAAAAACCATTATAGAACACCATCAATAGAGAAGTGATCAAATTAATACAAGTTCACCATAACATTAAAACCAAAGTACAGTAGTGATCAAATGTTATTACTGAAAAAATAACATGGCCAAACCTTTTAGAACACTTGTGTAGTTGGTGCACCACTAAACCTAAACAAATCTTGGAGAAAAATGTAGATTGGAGGTCGAGATTGGAGAGGAGAAAACTTAAGTGTGGTTGTGGCATTTCATCTAACACCCTATGTGCATAGTAGGTGAGAACAGAGAGCAACACACCTCCAAAATGCAGTTTGGCCAAAAAATAGAGGAGTGAGCGGGCAGGGGCGAGCATATAAATAGGCGTTGTATAAGTACCGGTTTGCGGCTAGAACCGGGACTAAAGCTACCTCTTTAATCCTGGTTCTACCCACCAACCAGGACTAAAGGGGATGGGTCAGGAGCGAGCCCCTTTAGTTCTGGTCCGTGTCTGGAACCATGACTAAAGTGGTCAGACGAACCAGGACTGGTTCCTGCCGAGGCCCGACCAGCGCCCTGGCCGCTCGAACCGGGACAGATGCACCCATTGTTCCCGGTTGGTAACCAAACCGGGATGAATGCAATATTTTGGCCCGTTTCAAAGCCCTATTTTCTACTAGTCATTTTTTTTGAAACTTGCATTCGTTCGTAGTTACCGCTTCTTCCCGTTCTGGCCGTTGACCGTTTCGATAGCAAGACCACCAGATATTTGTTGTATATTATTTGCTTGCATGATTGCGAGGTTTGTTTTATGTTGCATCATGCATCATCTCCATAATATTGTGGTGATTGTTTCAATCTTGTGTTGGCACTTCCTTTTCTACTTTAATCATCCATTTAATATCTTGAAACTTCCATAAGCCATGCACCAATTTCTTTTGCTCCATGTTCAACTTCTACTTGACTTCACCCAAATTTCAAATTCCATATAGGAAAACTTCTATTAGTTTTCCTATTCTTTTTATTTGATAGGGTAATATTTTAGTTGATCAATTAAATGTTCCAAATCTGCCCATAAATCACATTTAATGTGTAGGTCCATCGACTAGAATTTCAGCCCATTTATAACTCATATGTATGGGTTTCAAAATTCAAGCACGTGGCATTAGATTCAACATGTGTGAATTTTAGTTCCTCTAAAAATCCTCGAATCATTTTATTCAAATCCTTCACATTTTGCTGAGTCCAGAAACATCTTTCTCCAAGTCTAACTTAAGTCCTAACCCTGTGTAAGGTTTTCTCTATTTGTGTTTATGCAATAAATAGAAAGGGATTGAGTAAATCAGAGGGAGAGAGAGACCCAACTCACCCGAAGCCCACCTAACTTACCTCTTCGGTCAGCCCAACTCCACCGTTGATGTTCTTCTTCATCCTCTGTATCGCTGCCCATCCACCATAGCCACATCGGCACCTCCTTTGATTTGATGGCCGGAGGTGTCCCTAGCGTCCTACAAGACCTGCCTCTCGAACCCTAGGATCCTCCTTTTTTTTCATTTCCCCTTCTCCTCCCTCTCCTGCCGCCAAGGTTAGAGGCACCCTGGCTCCGCTGTCGCCATGAATAGGGGGAGCTCAAGCTCGAGATCCGCCTCAGCCACTCCACTTTGAGCACCTCTGGTGCCATCTACTGGATAGTCTCGACTTCCATTGTCTTCCCCGCCTGCGCATGCTTCCTCAAGGACCCAGAAGGCTTCTTCATAGACGACCTTGTCTTCCCCTGCTTCCTCTGTTTCGCGGACCCGAGCTCCATCACCGCGACCAGCGCGCCTGCTCGCCGTCTTCGGTCCCGGCGACCTCATTCGGCTCTAGCAGCATCCCTCGGTGAGCAGTCGATCCTCGCAGACCCTTTCTAGTTCGATTCCATCGCTGTAGCCATCAAATCCCATAGCGCCCGAGGTCACGTCCGCCATGGACGACCATGGCAGCGAGCTCAAGGTCGTGACTTGCCCCCTTGCTTGGCTTCTGTCGCACCTTTTTGCCCCCATGCACGCCTACACACTTGCCTCCGCGGCATAGCAGCCCCGCAGCACCCACGCAAGCCGTCCCATACCTCGCCGTGCTTGCCGCCATGGCCATGAGCTCCTCCTCAGGCACAACCCGCATGCGCACACACATATGCACGCACGCATCTTGCAGTGCACAGTAGGCCCCATATTTTGTTTCCGCATCCCCACCACCAGTTTTTGGACTGTACGCTCGCTGCCTTCCTCTCCGGCGTCCTCACCGAGTTTCACCGTGCGGCCATGGTCAAAGCTCGACCTGATGCTTACTAGATCAAATACACCTGGGATCTCTACGTATCGCAAGCACAAAGGTAGCGTTGTGGTTCGCCACCCATGTGCACTAGCGGGAGGTCCCTTGTTCGAGTCCTAGGGAGCCCCATTTTTGTTTTGTTGTTTTCTCTTAGTTACACTTGCACTATCATATCTGCACCCTGCCAGAATCAGTCGTTTACTGTTATTGCTCTCCTGCATCACAAATGGATACTAGCAGAGTTGGCTAGCGCTGGATGCTTCAAGCCTAGCTCCCACAATGCTGACCTCTTATATATATATATATATATATATATATATATATATATATTGCACGCGCACACATACATCTAGGCCATGATGCTCCACTGGGCCACTGCCTTCTGCTGGATCCGGCCCAGCACAACCTCTGTTTTTTTCCTTTGTTAGTTTTGTTATTTGTTTTTGGACAGATTCTTTTCCATTTGTTAATAAATTCATATAAAATCAACTGTGCATCGAATGAAAATGTTTTATATATGTGAAATGGTTAGATTTTTGTGTAGAGTTATAATATGTAACTTTCAACCAGGATAAAAAAATTCTAACCTTGTTGTTTGCATTATTTTGCGTAATTGCCGTGCTAAATGAATTGTTTCATAGCTGAATAACTATAACTCCGTTTAAAATGATCTACATATGTAACTTGACTGGAAAAACGTGTAGAATCTCATGGCACACTTTATTTTTCTGTTTAATAAATATAAAAATGTGTTAGGACAGATCTGGACCAAATTCATAATTTCCACATGGGGTCGTTTCCGAAATGCTATGTGTTACTTTCAGCCTCATTTAAAATGCCTAGATGATGTAGTTGTTTATACTTCACCTCTTTCCAAGTTTAATAACATTTAACATTGATGTGTACCTAAACGGGAGTGAACTAAGTAATTCGAATGTGGAGTTTCATCAATATGCAACTCGTTGCATATTGAGTTTCACTTACTGTGTAGGAGTTCATTCTTGTGCTTTGTCATGCCTTGCATAATTAAATGGACATGCATCACATTTGTTTGCGCATCATGTCATGCATATGTTGTGGTGTATCATGTGTTGGTTGTTGTTTCCGGATTGCTTCTTCTCGATAGAGTTCCGAAAGTGTTCGGAATGTGAGGATTCATTCGACTACGTCCCGTTCGTCTACTTCATTGATTCGTTCTTCTTCCAAGCAGGATCTCAAGCAAGATGAACATTTCCCTGGATACCACTACTATTATTGCCATGCTACTTGTCTCGCTTCTATCGTTATGCCTCGCTACCCACCACTTGTATGTCAAGCGTCCCAACATTGCCATTATAAGCCTCTAACCCATCCACATCCCAGCGAACCTTTGTTTGACTATGTTACCGTTTGCTCAGCCCTTCTTGTAGCGTTTCTAGCTGCAGGTACAATTGCTTCCATGTGACAACATGGATATTTAGTTATATCATAATATTACGATATTAATTTAATGCACATATATACATGGTGAAAGGTGGAAGGCTTGACCTTTTGCTTCGTGTTTTGTTCCATCTTTGCCGCCCTAGTTACTTGTGTACCGGTGTTATATTCCATATTGAGCACTCCTAACATGCTCGAGGTTGTTATGGGGACCCCCTTGATTTTCGTTTTGGGATAAAAATCTTCTGGCAAGGCCCAACTTTGGTACTACATTTGCCTAATAACTAATAAACTAGCATAGGGGCATTCTGGACCCTGTGGATAACTAATCAACAACCCGGGCCAGTGCTCGTCATGAGTGTTGGTCCAAACTAGAGCACTATGCAGGGCCACCCTAGGGCAACTTGGGTGATTTCTATTAGACCATTGTATGTGTCGCTTATCCGCCGTGTCCTAAGAACGAGATACGCGGCTCCTATCGGGATCGTTGACACGTCGAGAGGCCTTGCTAGACTTGTTTTACCTTTCTCGAACGTCTTGTGCGTGGAATTCTGAGAATACGTCGGGCTATCTTGAGGTTGTGGTTTTCTAACAGAATTGCCTAGGAAATCGTGGGATACATGGTCTAGGTTATCCCTACGGCCCGTGTTTAATATGTGATGGATGAGTTGGAGCACCACTGTAGGGTTAGATCTTTCAGAAAGCCGTGCCCGCAGTTACGTGGAAACTTGAAAACTTTGTTTAACACCCGGTCATAGCAAACTTCAAGTAAACTCTAATAAAATACACCAACCATGTGCGTAACCGTGACTGTCTTTTACCATGAGTCCTTATCCGAGAGAGAACACGGTGGGGTTATGTTTGACGTAAGTAGGTGTTCAGGATCACTTAGTGATTATTACCAGTTCCCGTCCGTTATGGGTAGACCACCCATCTTACTTTCTGTATTCATAAGTTGTCCACTCAATAAATGCTTAGTTGCTTGCTGCAGCCACACCACTTAACCATACTTCAGCCATTATGCTTTGCTAGTAATGATACCCTTGTGAGATTGATGAGTCCCTACGGCTTACAGATTACTACAATAATAGTTACACGTACAGGTAACGTGGTACTTGAATGTGAGCATGATGTTTGTTCTATTTGGAGTTCTTCTTCTTCTTCTTCTTCTTCTTCATCAATCTAGGATGGGTTCCGGGCGGTAGATTGGGATAGTAAGGATGGATGTCATTTTATCGTTTGTTTTCGTCCGTAGTCGGACCCTGCTCTTCTATATGATGATTGAATAGGTTGTTGTATTGATGTGATCTTGATGTAGCCTGTGGCGAGTGTAAGACAATTCCATATACTCATCTCTTTTGTACATGTACTTGTAATGATATCCATTATTGTGAAACAACGAGATGCGCTTCTATCCCTGTCGAGGCCCTCGTGCCAAAATGAGGATAGGATCGCATCTTCGGCGTTAGAGGAGAGTAATGAAAATTCTATGCTCATGTATCATAAAAATAATGCTTTATGTGATAGTTATATTGTGAAATTCCTTCATGATGCTACTGAAAACTATTATGAGGGAGGAACTTATGCTTGTAAGAATTGCAATAATATCAAGTTTCCTCTCTATGTGTTCAAATTTTTGAAGATATGCTTGTTTTGCCTTCCTATGCTAGTTGATTCTTGCTCCCATAACGTGTTTTCTTACAAAATCCCTATGCATAGGAACTCAGTGAGACTCAAACGTGCTTATCATATGCTTCATGATGCTCTTATTGTGTTCCAATTCTTTACTTTCATGTGACCTTCATGCCTAGCAAAAAGACATTACATAAAATCACTTGTTGGGAGACAACCAGTCACACCTTGTGTTTTACCTCGTGTTACTAAGTAATATAGCTAAAAAAATAGGAAGAATTAAAACTTTTTGTGTTCTTGTGATGCTTGACTTGATAGCTGATTGCTTGTTTGTTTGCTTGTGCTCCAATTCATAAATTCCTTCTACTCTCAAAACCCATCTCCTTGATCCAAATCGTTGCCCAATGATCAGGCCATTTGTATAGGACTTAAAACTATTTTATAAGACATAATTTTGGCCAAAAACAGGTCCTCAAATTGGGTGGATTGTTTTGCCCGAAAGGCTTTATTTGTAAACTACTATATATAATAATTCCCAAAACCACCAAACATTAATTTTAAAGATTATTTCCCTATTTTATTTAAAGGCTTTTTCTTAAAGCCGGAAATGATCTTTTATAGGAAAATAATATTTTTATGCTTTCAAAATATTTGAGAAAATTTAGGGAAACTCAGTGGACATATATTGTCCATATATAAGATTTTGAACACATGGTCATGTTCAGAATATTGGACAAAACCGTTAACAACCATTTCTGCCTATTTCAAGCATTTGAAATATTTCTATGACAAATATTCTCAAATAAATCCAAGCAAATTCAAGTATGTCACATATGACATATGTGATCATGTTGATAAGTTTCAAATCAATGCCAATTGATTTGGTCCAGCAAAATATCCCAAAACCCTCTCTATCCAGATCCAAATTTGAGCAACTCTACATTACCAATTCAACCCCCATTGTTCCCAAACCTTGGGGTCATGTTCTAATCCTCCAATAATGCATCCACACCAAGTCGTGAATCAAGGAGAATAGATTCACTTGTCCATATCCCCCAAACCCCTTTTTGCTGATTTCAAGAATTTGAAATTCTTGCATTGTCAAGTCTCCCTATTTGGTCCCAAACTTTTTGGGAATGCTCTAATCACCAAATTATACCACCACAGCAAGTGGAGCTTCAAGGAGAATGGCTTAGCATGATCAGATCTATAGAAACCCATTCTTGTGGATTGCTAGGGTTTGCCAAACTTACATTGGCAACTTCCTTCAAATGAGTTTAAAATTGGTGGTCCAACTCATTCCTACCTATTATTTAACCCTGTTAAGTTTCATGCCAAGTAAATCCATTTACCTGGCTCAAAACCCATCAAACACTTTCTATAATATTTTAGGAATCAATGATTGGAGAGACAAATGGGATCTCCCTGTCATAATTTTTTTACCACAAGACCATTGATCACAGTCAACCTCCTGTAATTTCCCCCTAGCCATTGTTCGATGATTGGGGGTGAGAACCTCAATTTTACCTCCCTAGACATCAATCTTTTTCACCTTCCCCTACTTTTCTCTTCTTCTAAGGAATCCCCAGGGCATCCAAGGCCAGTTGGGATTTCTTTAAACCCTCCTTGGCCTACTGGGCACAAGTGTTCGTCTCCAAGATGCCAATGGCATGCCATGGCATGCCGTTTGGACGCTCTGGAGCGTGCTACAATGCACCAGAGCACTGTAGCGACACCCATACCCACCTCCCGACCACCTCGGGCTCCTCCAGTATGACACAGAGCCCCCTACATGTCCGCACCAAGCCTGTTGGTCGCCCCCATCCTTCCTTGCCCCTCCTTGCCCATGCACTAGCCGCCGCCAAGCTCCAATGGATGACCTCGCATGCGTGGGGTCCTGCCACTCGCTTGCTCCCCTTATTCCTCTCCTTGGACATGGTCCTCATCCATGAAGCTAGCAGACATGCCCCGACGCACCCTTGCTGCCTCTGGCGAGGACCGAGCTGTGGTCGTGGACGTCGCCTATGGTACTCCACACTGCAATTACTTAAGGCCTTCCCTAGCCCCCCCTCTCGGCTCCCTTGTCTCTCTCTAACTCCTCTGAGCATCCTGGATAATCCCGTTTCCCCTCTAGATCCCTCCATCGTCTCCTATGACCGAAACCTCCCCGTCGGCCCCTGCTCAAATTCGAGCATGATAGCCTCTCCCGTCCCTTATGATCTCCACCCTAAGGCCCCTTGCACCATAGCTCATCTTCCCCGCACTCCATTTTCCCCTCACGGTGGCCAGAGCCTCGTTTCCTTGGTCGCATGTCGCTGGTCTCCACAGCGGCTGAAGACCCGCCCCCTCCAGTGCTCCCCAACAAGATTAGATCCCCCAGGCGGATGCAAGCCTCTTTCCCGAGCGTGCCGGTGACCTGAGCATCGCCATAGATGGTCTGTGCCACCGAGGGCATGATATAGCCCATTAGGTATGATCTTTTCTTTATTTCTGCAGAAACTAATCAATTCATAACAAATTCATTTGAACCCTAATTTTGGTGCTTCAAATTCCTACAGGTTCCTAAAATCTTGGCCTAACAAAATATGTGTATTGCATATTTTTCGTAAAAAACTTTCCTGTACACTTATATGATTAGAACCTATTTTGAATTTCTTATTACAACTTTAGAAAATCCTAGGGAGCTCACCTAAATTCATGCACTAAGTGGTGAACATTTTTCCTTACACTTATTCTGTTATGTCAAATATTGGACCACTCCTTCGTATATTATCCACTTTGCAAATCCCTAGGATATTCATACCAATTCCAAACCCAGTGAGTCCACTTCCTAAAATATTCTAAGATCATGCCCTATTTGTTGGGTGCATCGACTCATTTTTATAAAAAACATTTTCTATAGACTTCTAATAAGATCATCATTTCCTTCGTTTCCACCATTCAAAAATCCAGCTTTACCCACATCCAATAAAACATCCTTGGTTATTTTTCTCATGACCAGAGATGTCCAAGAAAAATAAAACTCCTATTTATAGAGCACTTTTATTTCTCTGCTTGTTGTGTTGCTTATTGCGGTTTTTTCCGGTCATAGTTTACGAAGTAGACAAAGTGCTCGAAGTAGACGAGAAGCATGTGAAGACCTCAAAGACTTTGATAAGACAGACAAGTAGCCCTTTGACTATGTCTAAGTGTCGGGGTTGGATGCACTCGATCACCTATGTGGGCATCAGCCCCTTTGTGGTTTGTCGGGGGCGTGGACGTGAGTGCAAAGAGTGGAGAAAGTGAGATGACACGGCGATCTACCTAGGTTCGGACCATTGTGACGCGTAAAAACCTACTCCTGCTTTGTGGGTTTATTGATTAGAGGAACACGAAGAGCATGGAGCACTCCATCCCGGCAAGGGTTGCCTTTGGGAGTGTTACTACGCGTGTACAAGTGTTCAAAAGTCCGAATCCTGAGCTAGGTTTCCTTGGGCCTCCATTTATAGTACAAGGGGAAACCACAGTGGCAAAACAAACATTGTGTGATGACTAGATAGCTACCAGAGCTTATCATACCTAACTCTGGCATTAGAGACAAAATACCATCATTGCTAGTCTAGGTGGCATGCTTGCGAGCATCCCCGGTAAGCTTAGGCCACCGCTCTAGCTAACTGTCGCACCACAGCTTGACACGTCTATGGACGGGTGTCAAGTAAGCATAATTTATCTCCCAGCATGTCGCTAGGTGCTTAGCGAGAGACACTTAGCCACCTTGGGGATCAACACCACATCAACAAGTGACTGGCCTTGTGATGAGGTGGAGTGATGGCCGATCAGCTCGTGTCTCCCGGGGAATGACTTACCATGTCTTCAAGAAGGGGCGCACGTCCTGGTCCCCAGCAAGCATCGGGGTCGTGCTTGGCGTGAAGCAACCTAGGCAAGGGACGCTATGTTGGTCTTGTTGGAATCTTGTCTTGATCATTTGCTGGGTTGGCTCAATGTCCAAGGGTTCAACTACTACCGCCTACGCATAAGTCAAGGGCACTGGGTACCCCTGTCCTAGTGCACCGACAGGAGCCCCCATGAATGGCCCACACGTGCTTGCCAAGTAATGTTGGGCCAGGCCCAAAATTCATGCACAAGCATGCAATGTGAGGCAGTAACTACCAATTTACTAGTCAGCACTGACCCACTACCTCAGGCCATTTCCTCCATGCGCACCGCATGCATTAGCGGGGAGTTAACGGCGGGCGTGTGTGACATAAAGCTCTTGTCGTGGCAGTATCCGCAGTGCCATGGATCGGAGCAATAGGGAGGTTACCTGTTCACCCGTGATCGTGGGTGGTGGAATTGGTGGAGATGGGCGGCGACCCTTGGAGCGGGGGAGAGTCATCCCCCGCGCCCTCCCCTATAAATTGGGAGGTCTCGAGGGGCGATGCTCATCCACCCTCTCCTCCTTGAGTCCGAATCCACAAAGCTCGCACCTCCGCTTCCTTGTCTTGAGTTGCTGCCAACATGCCGAGGGGAGGGCGTCCTCTGCTTCCGCCACGATGGCAAGGGCTTCCCATAGGGATCATGTCACGGCTTCAGCCGTAGAGGTGGACGGCAGTTCTAGTGTGCGCAGCGGAGGTGCTCGAAGAGGCCGAGGTCGACGTGGGGCCCATGCTCGAAGAAGACGGAGTGATCCTTCTCTTCCTCCTCCTCCATCATACCCTCCCCCTGTGAAGCGTCAAACCATGGGGACGGTGCTAGAGTTCATCATCAACCTACGTGGCCCTCCCCGAAGCCGCCTGCGTCTCCCTCGCCATTTCGCTAGGGTGATGGAGGTCGATAAGCCGCATGCACTATGGTTGCAGGCGCATGGTAGCTGTAATGACGCCGTGCGAGCAGATGTCGAGTTTCTGGAGTGCTGTGTCATGCTTCTCAGGTGCGGGCCGAAAACCTTTGCACATGCCCACAACTTCACGAGTGGGCATGTCCTCCACTTTGAGTTGTTGGAGGACGACCTGCTCTCCGTCAAGATTATGGGCAATCAGGCGCCTATCTTGGCTGCTGGGAGGAGATCTCGAGTGATGTTGAAATCTCCTCCTCGAGCGATAGCGATGAGGAGGACAGTGTCAGGTGAAGATGATGATGACAAGCCCTGAGGCGTCATGTCCGAACACGCTGGCTCAGACTCAAGCTGAGTGTCGGTCGCACCATCACCATCAGCTAAACCCCTCTGCGATAGAGCGATTTAATGGTGGTTCTTGACTTCGGCGCCACCTTCACCCCCAACCAGCTACGGCAGACTCGTGTACTTCGTCTTCGTCTTCCCTTCCGATGGGCCTAACATTCATGCAATGCTAGTCCTGACAGGATCAGGATGGGCTTATGTTGGGGCCCTTTTCTTATACCCTTTCTATCTAGTTCCTTGTTTCTATGGGAGAAAGCCAAATAAAGGATTATTAAAAAGGCACCTTCTAAGGTACCCTTTCTGTAACTTGTATGGAAAATGAATGAGCAAAGTGCCATTTTCCTTTCACAAGTACTACCCCTTTTCATTCCTTGTTTGTATTGTCTTGGTATGCTTTGCTTAACCACGAGTGCCAGGAGGGAAATGAGCCCCCGAACAACAGGTTGGCGTTCTTCCCCAACAGAGCTCTTTGTCGGTGTCGACGCCGCCGCCCCAATAGTTGTTAATCAAAAACAAGGGGACAACTCGTCCTGACAAGGGTTCTCACCATGTGGAGGACTCCACTACCCATAGTAAGGAAGATACTAAGGATTTCCTCAAGGAATTTTAAAGGCATTGAACTTGGGATATGTGATTATACTTATCTTTTCCATGTAGTATCCCTCTTTAGAGCATGATGGGCCGTTGTCCTTGTTTCTTCGCTTCTCTTCCCTATCTCCCCAACGGTCCAGGGTGCAGGGTGAGAACAGTAACAAAGATCACAGGTACATCAAGTACTCTAGCAAATCTTATAATTTAAAATTGATAACACCGCAATCATAAAAATATGTAATAAGCATGCAAAATGATGATATGATGCAATGCCTAGATTTATTATTGTTTTAGAGGGTCTGCGCCTGGCTTTGTACAAAGGGTTACATGCAACATTGGCAATGCTTGTACATAAATTGGCTTCCTGGGACTGAGCCCGGTAGAACTTATGAGGATGCCCAATATTCCATGATCTAAGCACTTGGTGCCATATTCGGTCTCTAGATGGACTCTGCCAGGTCTAGTGACTCATGCTAACCTGGAAGGGCCTTCCCACTTTGGCGTCAACTTGTGGGTACCCTTGGCGGATTGAACATGCCTAAGGACAAGGTCGCCTTGAAATCACACTTGCTCCATTTGTGGTTTTGGTAATTAATAACAACGTATATGTCATTGAACTAATGTTTTCACTAAGTATGTTTCAAGAAAAGTTCAATGATGGGTTGGCATAAGAATTGTGGAATACCCCAAGATGCAAGGAAATAGATTGGCAAAGCCTCAAGCAAAGGACTCTACATTTTATGTTTTGTGAGAGATCACTTTGAGTCCATAGGAAAACCAATACTACTAAAATGGGGTAAGATTTTGTTGGTGAACAAAATGCTCATAAGTACATAAGTGATAGTCACCACATAAACCCAGAAGCTCTTCCACAAAAGTCTATCCAAAGACATATATTCAAAATCGGTGCAACCAAAACTTTCCACTCAGTGCCACCTATTCCACAACCTAGACAGACTTAGCCAAACACTAGCAACTTCGGTGCAATCACTTCTGCTTTGATGCCACTGAGTTTAGGTTGCCAACTTTCTGTTGCATGAATTCACAATATCGGTCCCACCGAGATTGTTGGATCAGCATCACCAGGATTGGGCAATCTGACCGTTGGTCACCTTATCGATACAATCTAGTTTCCTATATCGGTCTCATCGAGATTCAAAAGTAGCCACGTTTTGGTCACTTCGGTATGACCAAGATTAACACATCGGTGCCACCGAGTTGGTCATTTTGTGTGTAACGGTTGGAATTTTGGAGATGCCTATATATACCCCTCCACCACAACTCACTCAAAATAGAAGCACTCAGAACAATTCCTCACTCATACCTATTGATGTTCTGAGAGAGAGCCACCTAGTCATGTGTTGAGATCATGCCATTCCATTCCTAACATATGAATCTTGATCTCTAGCCTCCCCAAGTTGCTTTCCACCCAACCAATCTCTTCTACCAAGCCAAATCTGTGAGAGAGTGATTGTGTGTTGAGGATTCTATCATCTTGAAGCAGAAGAGCAAGGAGTTCATCGACATAATCGATCGTTTTAACTTTTGGAGGGTGGTGATTCCTAGATTGGTTAGGTGTCGCTTGGGAGCCTACTACTTCGTGTTGTGGAGTGAACCAAGAAGTTTGTAAGGGCAAGTACATTGCCTACTTCATGAAGATCTACCCCGAGTTAGGATAGTCCTCCGTGGATGTAGGCCATCATGGTATAGTCAAGGATGCTTCTTTGTGGAAACCTCCGTGGGTACAACCCTCCATGAACTCTCGCGACTGTTACCCTCTGTGGTTTGAAGACTCCATAAGCATTGATGTACGATCCACCTATCGGAATCACGGGAAAAATCATCGTGTCACCAATTGCGTTTGATCTTCCTACCCTTCCTTCACTTACATGCTTGTCTTTACTTTCCGCTGCTATACTGGTAGACATGCACGTGTAGGTTGTACTTGAAATACTATAAATGCTAAAATCTGCCAAGACATAAAATTGGGAAAAAGTAGATTTTATTTGGTCAAGTAGTCTAATCACCCCCTCTAGCACCGCTTTCGATCCTACAAGTGGTATAAGAGCTTCGGTTTCCATTGCATCGGTCTCACAACCTAGGAGAGTATGGCGTCTAGTGAGGGAAATTATCACCGTAGAGGTTCATACTTAGATGGCATAAATTTTGCTTGTTGGAAGCACAAAATGAAAATGCATTTGCTTGGTCATAACCCCACCGTTTGGGCTGTTGCTCGTGTTGGTATGCAAGGTGAATTCTTTGCGGAAGGAAGGGAACCGGATCACGAAGCGACAGTGGATGAATTGAATATGTTGCAACTCAATGCTCAAGCATGTGACATTCTCTTCAACTGCCTATGCCCTGAAGAATTCCACAAAATCAGCCGTCTTGAGAATGCAAAAGAGATTTCAGATACTTTGATTGATATACATGAAGGTACAAAATCTGTGAGAGAATCCAAGTTGGATGTTCTTCAAAGTCAACTTGACAAGTTCAAGATGAAGGATGGTGAAGGAGTCGCTGAGATATACTCTAGGCTAGCTGTCATCACCAATGAGATTGCCGGCTTAGGAAGCAAAGAAATGACTGACAAATTCAACATCAAGAAGATACTTCGAGATTTGGATGATTGATATGACCCCGTTTGCACATTGATCCAAATGATGCCCAACTACAAAGATCTCAAGCCAACAGAAGTGATTGGTAGGATTCTTGCTCATGGGATGACACTCAAAGACAAGGAAGAGCTTCACCACAGGTCCAGCGGTGCTTACAAAGCCACAAGTGATTCTCCCACTACCCCAAGCGAGAACCTTGTCACAAATGAAGAAATAAGCCTCATGGTCAACAAATTCAACAAGTTCTAGAAGACTCGAAGCAAAGATCATAGCTCCAACTCAAGATATGAAGAGAAGCGTTCGTCAGGTCGTGATCGGAACTGCTACAATTGTGGGAAGCCTAGAAACTACTCCAATGAGTGCACGGCTCCTTACAAAAGGAAAGAAGAGTCACCAAGAAGGCGAATCTCAAGAGACGAGTCACCTTGAAGAGACAGAAGGAGTAGAGATGATCGTTATGAACGAAGACCCTCAAGGAGAAGTAGGGACTCGGAGAGGAAGGACAAGTACACAAAGAGCTACTCAAGAACAAGACATCAAGCTCTTGTTGGTGTCGGCGCACTAGAGTTTTGGGCTCTCCAGTGCCCCTTACTTGTGCACGGGCAGTAGTAGCCACCCTAGCGACGAGGCCCGATAGGGAGCTTCTAGGTACAAGTACAGGAGAATCAAGACCTGCTGGCAAGACCTTACTAGGATGGCCATCAAACCCTCAGGCAAGGCAGAGCCCCGGCAAGAACCGACAAGGTGAAGCCCCGGCAAGCCTCGCAAGTCCATAGGCCAGGTGTCGCCCCGCCTGGGCACGTCTCGTGGCATTGGCGATGGAGGGGCTAAGCTGTGCCGATGGGACGGGCTCCTGTACCGTCATAGCACAGCGAGAGATGCCTAACGGTGCATTAAATGCCCCTATCCTACTCCGTCAGTGTTAGGTACGATAGCACTGTAGCTCTGTACACACCATGTACGCACTGTATGCCACTGTTGGAATCCCGTTTATCATATAAAAGGAGGCCCAGGGCGTTACGGTAGAGGAATTTTGGACTTTTCGACCTTCTAGATCATACGTGTAGCAGCTGTTCATAGCGCTCCTGTAGCTGGAACTCTAAAGACACCCATAATACAACCAAGCGGGAGTATGGTTCTACGCATCTTTGCAGCCCAAACCTGCAGTAAAATACCCGAGCATTGTTCATCAGACCTGCTCTTTATGCGAGCCTTCTCCCCTGCTGAACCGAAAGGGGTCCCACCGATCCCATAGGTGTTCGTTCCCCATGACATATTTGACTCGCCAGGTAGGGGGGATAGGTCACGTGAACCTGTTCTGGTGATCACTGCACCGGTTCCTTCATAATCATCATTGCCATGGCCCCCAAGAAGAAGGGCCTGATGGCGGTTGGGCCACCCACGTCCGTTGTCCCTGTAGCTACACAAACATGCGACATTGTGGACGTGGGTGGAGGAGGAGGCGGAGGTTCAGAACTTCTGCGACGCTCCAGTGATCAAGGCCAAGAAAGCGGCGCCGCCCGCCATGGAGAAGCTCATGGCGGCGGCAGGAACCCCCACGCCGTTGGGTCTCAGGATAGAGCTATGCTGCCTGCGGGTCAGTACGATGAACTCCGGGGATGGAAGGGTACCTTCCAAGACACCCACGCTGGTGCCTACGCTGCGACCTTCCCAGGACGCGCGCGAATAGCCCTTCTATGGTGCCCACGGTTCCCAACGTCCCCACGAAAAAGCTCCTGTGCATCACTCCCAAGGTTGGCGGGACCAACATGCTCGCTAGCATGCTACTGGGAGTGGCGTGCCATCGTGGGACCGCGGCGGAGCTCCTTCTAACACCGTTAGGAGTCAAAGCACCTCACGATCTTCGTGTCGTTTGCTGCCGACCACCTCAGAAGAAGCAATGGCGCGAGCACAACTACTCCTGAACTTCCCTCCTAGTGCGGATAAGCTCGACGAATACAGAGCCACAATTCAGAGCTTCCCCAACCTCGTTGACAAGTTTCGGTCCACCAAGCTGGCTAATGCCAGTGCTGAGAAGGCCGGAGGCGGTGCGACCATGATGCACTCTCCTCCACAGTGACAACGCCGGTCACTGACTCGACGGACCGACGCTTATGATGGTTAGTCGACGGCATTGTCCGATCCACGGACTTGCCGTGACCAGCGTCAAGTTCTTAGGGAATGTGAGGGATCACTAGAAGAGTGTCTAGAGGGGGGGGGGCGTGAATAGACTACTAGCACAATATTAAAACATAACCTTTTCCCAAGTTAATTGGTTGGAAGATTTTAATAGTTTTAGCAAGGCTAGCAAGACTATATACCCTACGCATGCATGTCAACAAATATAGCAGCGGAAAGTAAAGACATTGCACATGAAGTTAAAAGTTGAGATATGGAGATCAAACACATTTTGAGACCCAAGGATTTTTTCCGTGGTTCCAATAGGTGGTGCTATCGTACGTCCACATGTACGGAGTCTTCAACCCACGGAGGGTAACGTCCGCGAGAGTCCACGGAGGGATCCACCCATAAGGGTCCACGAAGTGGCAACCTTGACTATTCCATAACGGCTTCCATGCACGAAGGACTAGCCTCACTATGGGTATATCTTCACGAAGTAGGAGATCTCCTTGCCCTTACAAACTTCTTGGTTCACTCCACAACACGAAGTAGGAGGCTCCCAAGCGACACCTAACCAATCTAGGAGGCACCACCCTCCAAAAGGTAATAGGCTTGGTAATGTCGATGAAGTCCTTGCTCTTGTGCTTCGAGATGATAGACTCCTCAACACACAATCACTCTCTCACAGATATGGCTTGGTAGAAGAGATAGGATTGGTGGAAAGCAACTTGTGGAGGCTAGAAATCAAGATCCATATGGTTGGAGTGGAAGATCTTGACCTCAACACAAGGTAGGTGGTTCTCTCTCAGAAATTGATAGGATAGGTATGTAATGGTTCTGAGTGCTTCTCTTTCAAGTAGGTGGTCGTGAAGGGGTATATATAGGCATCCCCCTATAATCCAACCGTTACGCACAAGATGACCAACTTGGTGACACCGATGTGTTAATCTCGGTGGTACCGAAGTGACCAAAAGGTGGCAACTTTTGAATCTCGGTGAGACTGGTATAGGAATCTCGGTTGCACCGATAAGGTGACCAATGGTCAGAATGCCCATTCTCGGGGACGTCAATTCAAAAATCTCGAAGGGACCGAAACTGTGAACTTGTGTAATAGAAAGTTGGCAGCCCAACACGGTGGCACCGAAAGCAATGTCTGTTATACTGAAAGGTTAGGGTTTGGCTGAGTCTGTCTAGGGTTTAGAATTGGTGGCACCAAATGTGGAATGTTGGTTGCACCGATTTTGAGTGTTTTGATTAGGAAATACTTTGGTGGGAGAGTTTGTGGGTGTCTTTGGTGACTATCGTTTGTGCACGTATGAGCATTTTGTTCACCAACAAAACTTTACCCCCTTCTAATAGTAATGGCTTTCCTATGATCTCAATGTGATTTCTCACAAATATGAAATGTAGAGTCCTCTTGCTTGAAGCTTTGACAATCTATTTCCTTGCATCTTGGGGTATTCCACAATATCTTTGCCAACCGAACTCTCCATGGACTATTATCTAAACGCTCTAGATTAAAGTATTAGTCCAAGAGACAATGTATGTTGTCATGAATTATCAAAACCACCAAGGGAGCATGTTGTTCTTTCAATCTCCCCCCTTTTGGTAATTGATGACAACATACAATCAAAGCTTCAAATAAAGATGTGCGTGAATATAATGAAGACTTCTAGAGACACATGACTTAGATTTGCGCCCCCCTAAATGTGTGCAGTCCTTTGAAGGATAGTTGCTTTGGAATGCATGGACACACATATGGAAGAGGGGATATAAGGAGTGACGTGTATCTTGGCTATATGCATCAAAATATATGAATCAGATGTATCCTCATTCAAGACTTCACTCTTGCAAATAATATGTGCAAGAAGCAAGAGATCATGTTGATCAATGATATGATGCATATACTTACCTTGAGTTATTGAGCATTCTAGTAGTGGAAACACACTTGAGAAAACAATGCTAGGAAACACAAGAATATTCTACTAATCAAAAGCAATAGATCTCAAAGGATACCAAGATATGGAGAACATATAAAATATGATAATCCTTAAGATTAATATGTCTCACCCTTTTAGCATTAATCTTTTAGAGCTTTTCTCCCCTTAGATATGAAAGTGGTAGTTCATCCACTCCCCATGAATCTCAGCATGTAGATATTGGGATTGGATAGGGTGAGAAAAGTCTAAAATAGACAATAATATTATTGAGAGCTTGAAATTTTCTCCCCTTACTTCCGTATTCTCCCCTTGTTTATTTAAGTGTAAACTTATCCATATTCTCCTCTCCCCCTTTGCATAAGAATGTAAATCTCCCTTTAGCATGAAGCTTTGTTCCTCTCCCACTTTGGCATTAATTTCCAAAAAGGTCAAAGTAAGGAGTAGGTATAGGGATCATCAACAAGGAAGGGATGCTTGAATCAAGAATTTCTCCCCCTATTTTTTATGAGGGATCATCGAAGTAACAAAAAGCAGATAAGATAAGAAAAACAAATCAATGACTCTGAGGCAAATAGATCGATGGTAGTGAGATTTGGTAGTGCAGCTTGTCTGCAATTTTGATAGAACCGAGATATCTGAGTCGGCAAATCCGAGGCTAAATAAAAAAGAAAAGAATAAGGGACCAAGCTTATGTTTTTCAAATAGTTAAAACAAAATATTTTGAAAGGAATAGGTAAAGGGCATCATCTTAGAAAACATTTGAGTGGTTATGAGAGATCATGCAAGTAGAGAACAAACCACACGAGAATCTTGACTAGATGATGGGCGGTGACGAGGTCACCTATATTAGAGTATATTGACTTAGGACCAAGCAAGAATACTTGATCACATGTCATACTCTACATTAAGCCCAAAATGGGGTTACCATTTTTTGATTAAGCATTTTAATGTCTTCATATCTCTTGAGTTGCTTTAGCTCATGACTTGGAGTAAAGCCTTTTCAAGGATATGAGAGCATACCTTTGAGTGATGTTGATGATGTTACTCGTTGGTGAACTTGTTGAGGATGCTCAAGGTTGATGAAGAACATCTTGAGTTGGGAGCAATCCGTCTCATTCTAGTACAGTTGTACCTACAAAGGTTAGTCATGCATGGAAGAATAACGGGTATGTCCATTTGACATGTTACCAATTGAGATTTTGCACTAAAGATCAAGTAAATGTCAAGGATATTTTTGTTGTCTTCTCCCTTCTATCATCAAGAGGGGTTGTGGATACTTGGTCAAGACAAGATTGCTTATAATTGGAGTTGGTTGCAATCTCGTGGAATGAAGTTCTTCCAAGTACCTACAAACGGTTAGATGCAATACAAGGGAGCATAGGATTCCATGGCATAAGATATCATGTTAGCAATATCATGGAAGTATCAAGAAAGCTCATGCCCTTGCAAGCATCCAAGTGAGTCTAGCTCAATTTTGAAGCATCAATGATGTTCAATTCACTCCTCAAGTGACAAAATGTTTTGTCATCAAGCGGCTTAGTAAAGATATCGGCCAATTGGTTGTTAGTGCGAACATGCTTCATATTAATATCTCCTTTGGCAACATGATCATGAATTAAATGATGTCGAACTTGAATGTGCTTAGTTCGAGAATGTTGCACAAGATTATGACCAATCTATGTACCACTTTCATTGTCACAAAGTAATGGATTTTTTTAACATGAATTCCATAATCCTTAAGCGTTTGTTTCATCCATAGTAACTGCGCACGACAAGATCCAGCAATAATATACTCAGCTTCGATAGTAGATAGAGATATCGAGTTTTGTTTCTTGGATGACAAGTACCCGAGGTGGATTTTCTATCAACCTTGTCACTGCCATAGTCCTAATCGGAATAGCCAACAAGGTTAAAAGAAGATCCCTTGGGATACCAAATGCCAAAGTTTGGTGTTTGTATCAAGTATCTCACAATACGTTTCACGGCCAAAAGATGACACTCCTTAGGTGCAACTTGATATCTAGCACACATGCAAACACTAAGCATAATATCGGGTCAAGATGCACACAGATATATCAATGAACCAATCATAGATCGATAAACTTTTTGATCAATCGGTTCATCTTCCTTGGTTAGATCAACATGTCCATTGGTTGGCATGGGAGTTTTCATACCTTTTCACTCTTGCATGTTGAATTTCTTAATCAACTCCTTGGTATACTTAGTTTGAGAGATGAAAGTTCCTTCTCTTTATTGCTTGATTTTGAATCCAAGAAAGAATTTCAGCTCACACATCATAGACATCTCATACTTCTCGGACATCAACCTTCCAAATCTTTCACTAAATTGAGGGTCAGTGGAACCAAAAATAATATCATCCACATATATTTGGCACAAAAATAGTTCTCCATTAACTCTCTTAGTGAACAAGGTTGCATCAATTTTACCAATTTGAAAACCTTTTTCAATGAGAAACTTTGTTAAGCATTTGTGCCAAGCACGACAGGCTTGCTTAAGACCATAAAGTGCTTTATGAAGCTTGTAAACATGATTAGGTTTCCTAGGATTCACAAAACCAGGTGGTTGCTTAACATAAACCTCTTCTTCAATTTCACCATTTAAAAATGCACTTTTAATGTCCATTTGATAAAGCATGATATCATGGTGATTAGCATAGGCAAGAAGAATTCGAATAGCTTCTAGTCTAGCAATAGGGAATAAGTCTCACCGTAGTCCATACCTTCAACTTGAGTATATCCTTGGGCCGCAAGATGTGCCTTGTTGCATACGACTTGACCATCTTCGTCTTGCTTGTTTCGAAACACCCATTTGGTTCCGATGATGTTGTGCTCATCTTTGGGCTTCTCCATGAGTGTCCACACTTCGTTCCTCTCGAAGTTGTGAAGCTCTTCATTCATAGCCTTCACCCAATCCGCGTCTTCAATAGCTTGTTCTACCTTCAAAGGCTCAATGCTAGATATGAATGAATAATGCTTACAAAATGAGCTAGATGAGTTTTAGAGTGAGTGATTCTCCCGGTTTCGATATCTCCAAAGATTTGGTTTAGGGGATGGTTCTTGGTCTCTTGTACTCGAACTCGGGCCAACATCCGATTGTTGTATGGTGGAGCTTCTTCTTCATCATCATTTCCTTCGTCTTCGTTGTTGTCAACTTGATCATCTCCTTGAGGTGATGGTGAAGGAGGTTGTGGTGGATCTTCATGCTTGTACTTCCTCCTCTTCATCTTGTCATGTACCGCTTGCGAATGCCTCCATGTTATCTTGTGGTTCACCTTGTCGTGAAGTAGGGGCTTCCACTTGAGTTGATGCAGTACATTCCTTAACCTCCATGGGACAAATCTTGGTGACGGGTAGATCTAGGATAACTTTCGACGAGTCCTTATCACCTACATCATTTGGCAATTGTTTGACTTGCGAACCATTAGATTCATCAAACTTCACATCTACCGCCTCTTTAACTTTTCGAGTGAAGTTGTTGTAGACATGGTAAGTGTGAGATTTCGATCCATAACCAAGTAGGAATCCTTCATGAGATTTAGGAGAAAATTTAGTACGATGATGCTTGTCAAGAATATAGCACTTGGAGCTGAATACCCGAAAGTATCCAACTTGGGGTTTGTTATTGGTGAGTAGCTCGTATGCCGTTTTACCGAGAAGCTTGTGTAAGTAAAGTCGGGTTGTGGCATGACATGCTATTTCCACGGCTTCTGCCCAAAAGTGTCTTGGCGTCTTGTATTCGTCAAGCATTATTGTGGCCATCTCGATAAGTGTCTGGTTCTTCCTCAGAACAACTCCATTTTGTTGAGGCGTGTACGTAGCCGAGAATTCATGTGAGACAACTTCTTCGTCAAGAAAGGTATTCACATGGGTGTTCTTGAACTGCGATCCGTTATCGCTTCAAACCTTCTTCACATTCACTTCAAATTGATTTTGCGCTTTGCGAATGAAGTTCTTGAAGATCTTTTGAACGTGTGACTTATCATCAAGTAAAAATACCCACGTAAATCTAGAAAAATAATCAACTATAACTAGACCATAGGAATTTCCACCGAGACTCTTTTAAGCATTGGGACCGAAAAGATCCATGTGAAGTACCTTGAGTGGTCTCCTAGTAGTCATGATATTCTTAACGGGATGACTTCCACCTACTTGTTTTCCTGCTTGACAAGCACCCAAAGTCTATCTTTGTCAAATATAACATCCTGAACACCAAGAATGTGATCGCCCTTGATTATCTCATCTAAATTGCGCATGCCTACATGTCCAAGTCTTCTATGTCATAGCCAACCTTTAGAGTATTTAGCAATTAAACAAGTGCGAGGCTTGGATCTCTTAGTGAAATCAATAATGTATATATCACCTCTATGAAAACCGGTAAAGACCATTTTATGATTATCTTGATGAAACACTTGGCAATCTACTTTCATGAATAACACATTAAAACGAAAGTCGGCAAGTCTAGATATGGAAGGAAGATTGCAACCAAGGCATTCAACAAGTATTACTTTTTTAATAGAGCTATCATGGGACATGGCCACCTTACCAAGGCCAAGTACCTTACCCTTAGAGTTGTCTCCAAAGGTCATGTACCTTCGAGGACCTTGATTATGTGTGATCTCTTGGAACATGTCTTTATCACCAGTCATATGATTCGTGCATCCACTGTCGAGAATCCACTCTTTTCCTCCGGACATATAATCCTTGAAGTTTGCCATGAGACTTAGATTCTTCATGATCTTCTCATACTCGATGTCAAACAACTCATCTTCACCAAGGTAGACATGTTCCACATTGTCAACATCAAGTAGGAAATCCTCGTCATAAAGAACTAGAATTTCGTTAAAATTGTGATCATGACAATGTTCTAGTTTATGAACGAAAATGGCATTCAAATACAATGTTGTTAATAGTCGTGACATCTGCTTTAGCATGCATAAGATCACAGAGCTCAAATAGGCATTTATCAAAGTTTGGATCACTAGGCTTCATTATGTGGAAATCAATAGTTTTATGAAGAATTTCATCAAGATTTCCTAAGGAAAGATTTGGATATTGTTTCTCCAAATTAGTCGACAAGGTATAGGCACATGAATAGTTCTTCAATTGAGAAAGCATGAATCTTGGTAAACCTCTAACAATAAGATTGATAGTTCTTAGGTTACCATGCATGTTAATTTCCTCTTCGTCTGTGGGATTCAATTAATCAATGGGAGGCTCATAGGGGCGCATAAATTTTTTGCTCAATTGAAATTGATTAAACACCTCAAGCATCAAAGTTTTCCATTGATTTTAATACTCTCCATCAAGAATAGGCACTCTTTAACTCAACTCCCTACACTAGACACATCCATCTTCCTCCTTGGTGATTAAACTGATGCAATGGAGACCAATGCTCTGATACCAATTTAGGGATCACTAGAAGAGTGTCTAGAGGGGGGGGTGAATATACTACTAGTAGAAAATTAAAACCTAACCTTTTCCCAAGTTAATTGGTTGGCAGATTTTAACAGTTTTAGCAAGGCTAACAAGACTATATACCCTATAGATGCATGTCAACAAATTTATCAGCAGAAAGTAAACACATTGCACATGAAGTAAAAAGTTGAGATATGGAGATAACACATTTGGAGATGCAAGGAATTTTCCCATGGTTCCGATAGGTGGTGCTATTGTACGTCCATTTTTATGGAGTCTTCAACCCACGGAGGATAACGGTCGTGAGAGTCCATAGAGGGATCCACCCATAAGGGTCCACGAAGTAGCAACCTTGACTATTCCATAATGGCTTCCATCCACAAACGACTAGAGTCACTATGGGTAGATCTTCACAATGTAGGCGATCACATTTCACTTCCAAACATCTTG
The DNA here is from genome assembly GCA_022496015.1 of Hordeum marinum. NCBI lineage: Eukaryota > Viridiplantae > Streptophyta > Magnoliopsida > Poales > Poaceae > Hordeum > Hordeum marinum. Next base: position 163,733,021 of record CM039675.1, read on the forward strand.
TCTCACTCCACAACACGAAGTAGTAGGCTCCCAAGAGACACCTAACCAATTCAGGAGGCACCGCCCTCCAAAAGGTAATAGGCTTGGTAATGTCGATGAACTCCTTGCTCTTGTGCTTCAAGATGATCGACTCATCAACACACAATCACTCTCTCACAGATATGGCTTGGTAGAAGAGATAGGATTGGTGGAAAGCAACTTGGGGAGGCAAGAAATCATGATCCATATGGTTGGAGTGGAAGATCTTGACCTCAACACAAGGGTAGGTGGTTCTCTCTCAGAAAACTGATAGGATAGGTATGGAATGGTTTTGAGTGCTTCTCTTTCGAGTAGGTGGCCGTGAAGGGGTATATATAGGCATCCCCAAAAATCCAACCGTTACACACAAAAGGACCAACTCAGTGACACCGATGTGTTAATCTTGGTCGTACCAAAGTGAGCAAAAGGTGGCAACTTTTGAATCTCGGTGAGACCGATATAGGAATCTCGGTGAGACCGATGTAGGAATCTCGGTTGCACCGATAAGGTGACGAACAGTCAGAATGCCCATTCTCGGGGACACCGATTCAACAATCTTGGAGGGACCGAAACTGTGAACTTGTGTAATAGAAAGTTGGCAGCCCAACTCGGTGGCACCGAAAGCAGTGTCGGCTGTACCAAAAGGTTAGGGTTTGGCTGAGTCTGTCTAGGGTTTAGAATCGGTTGCACCAAATGTGGAATCTTGGTTGCAGCAATTTTGAGTGTTTGGCTTGGGACAAACTTTGGTGGGAGAGTTTGTGGGTGTCTTTGGTGACTATCACTTGTGCACGTATGAGCATTTTTTTCAGCAACAAAACATCACCCCCTTTTAATAGTATTGGATTTCCTATGGACTCAGTGTGATTTCTAACAAATATAAAATGTAGAGTCCTCTTGCTTGAAGCTTTGCCAATCCATTTCCTTGCATCTTGGGGTATTCCACAATCTCTTTGCCAACCCAAATCTCAATGTACTATTATCTAAAATGCACTAGATAAAAGTATTAGTCCAAGAGACAATGTATGTTGTCATGAATTATAAAAACCACCAAGGGAGCATGTTGTGCTTTCAGAACGGAGCAAGGAAGATGCTTGAACGACGATCAAGCGAGGATGGGAAGCGCCATCAATCTGATAAGCGCACGGGGCCCACTGTAGACAAGCACGCGCCAGGGTATCCTGCCAGCCTACCTTACGAGGTGGGTTGTCTGGCGTTTACCCGTGAGCTGCGGCAAGTCCAGTGGCCCAATTCCCGCATGTTCAAGCCAGAGGTCCTGGGGAAGTAGGACGGCAAGCCTCACTGTCATAGTTCTTGAGCATCTACACCATTGCGGTGCAGGCTGCCAGGGCTCGCAACGACAAGATACTCGCCAAATACTTCCTGTTGGTGCTCAAGCCCAATGTGAGGTCGTGGTTGATGCACCTGCCGGAAGGATCCATTGCCTCCTGGGCAGACCTATGCCACGTGTATTTTGGCGCCTTTACTGGAGGTCACCAAGGTCCTGGTGAAGAGAGCGATTTGCACATCATCCCTCAGAAGGAGGGCAAGACTTTGCACAAGTATAGACAAAGGTTCAACTGCGTGCACCACAACATACCAGATGTTTATCCTGCCGCTATTATCAGCGTGTTCCATCAGAACATGCACAACCACAGGATGCGGGAAGAGTTGGCGATGAACAAGGTCAGGGATGTTGCCGCGCTCTCTGCTCTGGTAGATAAGTGTGCTCGAGCTGAAGAAGGGAGGAGACTCCCCAGTGAGGACACCGATGCGGTTGTCGACTCTGAGGATGAAGACACCGCCGCCCCGACAAAGAAGGGTCGGGGGCGTAACAAGAAGCCCAAGGGCAAGGTCGTGCTTGCCATCGAGGGATCCGGCAACTCCGATACCGCCAATAAGGGCAAGGTTGATGACCCCGATAAGGATGTTGCTGGGTGCGTATCCTACCAGGCGATGGCGGCTGCCGACAAACTGGAAGGCTCCGTCAAGCCGTATTGCAAGATCCATTGCACCAAGGGGGACGATCTCCAGGACTACCAACAAATTGAGCAGCTTGCCGATAAGCAAAGATCCGTGTATGAGAGGCGAGACAAGAGAAAGGTTAGGATGGTGCGGAGCAGTCCACGGCAAGCCCAAACAACAAAAAGACCGGCCGGCTCGTTGCCACGACAAGCAAGAGGGTGATGATGATGACGTCAAAGAGGACGACAAGTCTAGCAAGCATGAGTTCCAAAAGGCTACAAATATTATGTGCATCAAGGGAGGTGCCTCGTCACATTCCTCTCACCACAAACTGTGGGCACGCGAGGTTAACGCGGCGGAGCCCTCTATCGGTGCCCAGAGACCTCTGAAGTGGTCCAACACTAGTATCATTTTCGATGCGGAGGATCACCCTGATCGCACAACTGCGGTTGGGTGCCTGCCATTGTTGGTTTTGCCAACAATTAGCGACTTCAAGGTGATGAAGATGCTAGTTGACAGTGGGGACAGCCTGAACCTGATCTCGCCTGATGTCATCCAGAGGCTGCAAATTCCTGATGAAGATCTCGAGCCCACACATGCTTTCCAAGGGGTCAATTCAGGGAGGACTCGGCTGAAGGGCAAAGTCACACTCCTGGTGATGTTTGGCAGTGACATGAATTTCAGAATAGAGAAGGTTGTTTTTGACGTCTCCAAGATCTCATTGTCGTACAACGGTATCCTTGGTCGCTGTCGATGCACTAGAGTTTTGGGCTCTCTAGTGCCCCTTACTCGTGCACGGGTAGTAGTAGCCATCTAGGTGGCCAGGCCCGTAACGGACTTGCCAGATACCAGCACAGGAAAATAAAGATCACCGGCAAGGCCTTGTCGGGAGGGCTATCGACCCATCGGAGATGTGGCCCGGCCCCGGCAAGGCAAGGCCCCGCTAAGGCGAAGCCCCGGCAAGGCGAAGCCCCAGGAAGACCCCGCAAGTGCACAAGGCAGGTGTCAATCCACCTGGACGAGTGTCATGGCGTCGACGTTGGTGGGAGCTAAGCGGCACCGATTCGACGGGCTCCCGTCCCATCCCACTGATGGATAGAGATGCCTGACGGTGCATTTAATGCGACTGTCCTAATCGATCAGTGTAAGGTATGATAGCATTGTAGCTCTATACACCCCGTGTACGCACTGTACGCCACTGTTAGGATCCCCTTAGAGTATAAAAGGAGGCCCAGGGCGATACGGTAGAGGACTTTTGACCTTGAGGACTTTTGAACCCTTGGGCTTTTGCACCTTCAAGGGCCCTCTAGCGCACACGCGTGGCAGTAGCTCGTAGCATCCCTATAGCGAAAACCCTAAGAACACTCTCAATACTACCAAGCAGGAGTAGGGTTTTACGCATCCATGCAGCCTGAACCTGGGTAAAGATCCCTGTGTGCTTTTCATCACATCGACTCTTTGCGCAACCTGCCCCCCCCCCCCGAACTGAAAGGGATCCCCATGATGCCAGGTAGGGGGAGAGAAGGTTCTGTGAACCCATTCTGGTAATCAGCATACTAATTCTTTCGCGCTCATCATCGCCATGGCTCCCAAGAAGAGGGGCCCAACAGTAGCTGGCCCATCCACGTCCGCCATCCCTGTATCCGCGCAAACAGGAGAGGGCATAGACACTGGTGGAGAAGGAGGCAGCGAAGGTTCGGAACCTCCGCGGCGCCCCGGTGATCAAGGCCAAACTAGCGGCGACGCTCGCCGCAAAGACACCCATGACGATGGCGGGAACCCCCGTGCCCCTGGGTCTCAAGACGGAGCAGTGCCTCCTGCGGGTGGTACGACAAACTTCAGGGATGGAAGGGTATCCTCCAGGGCACCCACTCCGGCCCCTATGCCGTGCCCTTCCCAGGACGCATGGGGGACTGCACCAACACGCCCGCAATTCGTAGCATCCCCACGGGAAAGCTCCTATGCATCCTTCCCAAGATGCGTGAGACTAGCTTAGTCACCAACATGCAGGCGGGAGTGGCATACCGACGCGGGACCCCGGCGGTGCTCCTTCTAACATGGTTAGGTGTCAGAGCACCTCGCGCTCCTCGCGCTGTTCATTACCGACCACGTTGGGGGAAGCGATGGCGTGGGCACAACTACTCCTTAACTTCCTGCCGGCTGCGGAGAAGCTCGATGAATGGAGAGCCACCATTCAAAGCCTCCTCGGCCTTGTGGATAAGTTTCGTCCCACCGAGCCGACGTATGCTAGTGGAGACAAGACTGGAGGTGGTGCGACATCAGCACATTCTCCTCCACAACAACGGTGTCGATCACCGACTCGGCGGAGCGACACCCACGATGGCTAATCGAGGGCGTCATCCGACCCATGGATGCACCACGATGAACGTCAAGTTCTTCAAGAACGTGGCAAGGAAGACACTCGAACTGCAATCGAGCAGCGGCGGGAAGCGCGCCTCCAGTCGGATAGGTGCGCGGGGTCCACTATAGACAAGTCTGCGCCAGGGTATCCTGTCAGCCTACCTTACGAGGTGGATTGTCCAGCATTTACCCGTGAGCTGCAGCAAGTCCAATGGCCCAACTCTTGCACGTTCAAGCCATAAGTCCCGGAGAAATATGATGGCAAGACTCATCCATCAGAATTCCTAAGCATCTACATCATTGCAGTGCCAGCTGCCGGGAGTCGCGACAACAAGATACTCGCCAACTACTTCTTGTTCATGTTTAAGCCCAGCGTCAGGTCGTGGATGATGCACTTATCAGCGGGGTCAATCGCCTCCTGGGCTGACTTGTGCCACGAGTTTGTTGGCGCCTTCATAGGAGGTCATCAAGCTCCTAGCCAAGAAAGTGACCTACACATCATCCCTCATCAAGGGGGCAAAACTTTATGCAAGTACATCCAAAGGTTCAGCCACGTGCATCACAACATCCCAGACGTTCATCTTGTCACCGTTATCAGCATGTTCCATCAGAACGTGCACCACCATAGGATGCGGGAAGAGCTGGCGATGAACAGAATCAGGGACATCACCGAGCGTTATGCTTTGGCAGGCAAATGCGCTCGGGCTGAAGACGTTGACGCAGAGGTCTAGTCCGAAGATGAAGACACCGCTGCCTTGGCAAACAAGGGCCGGCAGCGGAACAAGAAGCACAAGGGCAAGACCGTGTTAGCTGTCGAAGGATCCGTCAACCCCGACACTGCCAAGAAGGGAAAGGTTGATGAACCCAGCAACGATGTTGCCAGGTGCGCCTCTTGCCACGCCCCGGCGGCTACCAGCAAGCCAGAAGACTCTGGCAAGCAGTATTGCAACATCCATCGCACCAAGGGCCATGATCTCCAAGACTGCCAGCATGTTGAACAGCTTGCCAAGAAGGAGAAGGCCAAGTACGAGAGGCGAGACAAGGAGAAGGGCCAGAACGGTGCCGAGGGGTCCGGCAATAAGCATGTTGGCCAATGAGGCCGCCGCGGCAAGCCCAAGCAACAAAAAGACCGGCCAGCCCGTGGCCGCGACAAGCAAGAGCGAGATGATGATGATATCGAAGAGGACGGCGAGTCCAGTGAGCATGAGTTTCAGAAGGCTACAGAGATCATGTGCATAGAAGGAGGAGCCTTGTCACATTCCTCTCACTGCCAACTTAAACAGTGGGCGCACGAGGTTAATGCGGTGGAGGCCTCTATCGGTGCGCAGAGACCTCTAAAGTGGTCCAACTCTCCTTTCATCTTCGACACCGAGGACCACCCTGATCGCATAACTGTGGTCGGGTGCTTTCCATTGTTGGTCTCGCCAACAATCCCAACCCCAAGGTGACGAAGATGTTAGTCGACAGCGGGGCCAAAGTAAGCCTGATCTCACCATTGTCATTCATAGGCCGCAAATTCCTGACGAAGATCTTGAACCGACAGGTGCTTTCCAAGGGGTCAATTCGGGAAGGACTCAGCCGAAGGGCAAGGTCATGCTCCCGGTGACGTTTGGCAGCTATATCAATTTCAGAACGGAGAAGATCGTTTTTGACATCGCCAAGATCTCATTGCCATACAACGGCATTCTTGGCTGCCCGACACTGGCAAAGTTCATGGCGTCCACTCATTTCGCTTACAACATGCTGAAGATGCCCGTGCCAATGAGCGTCATCACCATTAGCACCGACAAGAAAAGCGCACTTATCTGCGCCGACCAACTCTACGGGGGGGGGGGAAGCTACAACACCTGCCGCCAAAGCACTTGCTCCTGTCGCTGAAGCTCCCGGTGGAAAGAAGACCGACAATGCATCTGGCGCACATTCCGACAAGCGCGCCCCCTCGGGGTGCTATGCTCCCGTCGTCGATGTGCCAGAGAGATCCACCGACAAGAGCACGTAGTCCAAGGCAGCTCCATCGGAGACCAAGAAGGTGCCTACCAATTAGGATGGCACGGGGGCACTGTCACCATAAGTTCCACCCTCGACAACAAATAGGAAAGTGCACTCGTCGCCTTCCTGCGGGCAAATGTTAATGTGTTTGCATGGTGACCATCTGATATCCTCGGTGTTCCCAGGGAGGTGATTGAGCACCACCTCGCTGTCTGTCCGCATGCACGGCCCGTCAAGCAGAAGGTTCGGAAGCAAGCTTTAGAGTGGCTACAGTTTATTGCCAAAGAAATCAAGAAGTTAGAAGTGGCTGTCCAGATCAAGAGAGTAATCCATCCTACGTGGTTGGCCAATCTATTCGTAGTGCGCAAGGCGAATGGGAAGTGGAGACTATGCATTCATTTCATGAACATCAACAAGGCCTGCCCCAAAGATCCTTTTCCCTTTCCGTGCATCGACCAGATTGTGGACTCCATAGCCGGCTGCGACTTATTGTCTTTCCTTGACGCCTATTCAGGCTATCATCAGATTTTCATGGCCAAGGAAGATGAGGAGAAGACCACATTTATCACCCCATGTGGTATGTATTGCTTTTTGCATATGACTTTCGGGTTGAAAAGTGATGGTTCTGCCTTTGCAACAGCGGTCCAAATTGGTTTTGAGCCCCAGCTACATAGAAATATGGAAGCTTACATGGACAATATAGGGGTCAAAACCAAGGATAAGGCCAAGCTCATATCAGACCTTGAAGAAACATTTGCAAATCTGCGCAAGATCAACATGAAGCTCAACCCTGAGTTATGTGTGTTCGGCGTCCCATCCGGCAAGCTTCTCGGGTTCTTTGTATCTCAATGAGGAATCGAAGCAAATCCCGACAATATCAAAATAATTGAGCAAATTGAAGCACCAAGATGAGTCAAGGACATGCGACGCCTTGCCGGCTGTGTTGCTGCTCTGAGTAGGTTCAACTCAAAATCTACTTATCGCCCCCTGCCCTTTTTCAAAATCTTGAAGAAGGTAGGTCCAATGAAATGGAATCCGAAAGCGGAGGCAGCGTTGCAGGATTTGAAGAAGTACCTTTCCTCTCCACTAGTCCTAGTCGCGTCGCAACCATAAGAGCCATTGCGGCAACAAATCAAGTGGTGAGTGTTGCACTAGTGGTTGAAAGGGAGGTTGACGAAGAAGTGGCAACAACGACAGGACCTTCAAGTGACGAACCAGGATAGTCCCCGGCAAGGTCTGGTGCCAGCAAAGAGGGATCTGCGTAGTTGAAAGAGATAGTCCAGAAGAAGAAAGTGTTACAGCGACCAGTTTATTTTGTCAGTTCCTTGTTACAGGGGGTCGGGCGAGATATTCTGGCGTACAAAAATTGCTCTTCGGCCTTCTTATGGCCTCAAGGAAGCTGCGTCATTACATCCAAGCACATGAGATCCCCGTTGTCACTCGCTTCCTGCTACGGCGGATATTGTGGAACCCAGAAGCTACCGGCGGGATTGTGGAGTGGGCTTTGGAACTATCAAGAAAGCTACCGGCAGCGACCAGTTTATCTTAAGTTTGAGAGAACTTCGACCATTTAGAGCATGGCCTTGTCGGAGTTCACTGAAGAATGGATCCCGACGCCTGACGAAGAGATTCCAGAGTCAACTCTCCCCGATAAGGAAACTGATCGAGAAAGGATCATGTATTTTGATGGAGCTTTCTTGCTGCAAGGCACTGGTGCTGAAGTGCTGCTTGTCGCACTCATCGGAGAGCACCTCAAATATGTGGTCAAGATGCACTTTACCTGGGAGAGATCAACGAACAACACTGTTGAGTACGAAGGGCTACTTGCTGGTCTCAGGATCGCGTCAGACCTTGGGATCAAGAAACTTATTGTCAGGGGTGATTCTCAACTTCTCGTCAGGCAAATGAATAAAGATTACCAGAGCCAGTTTCTAGAAGCTTATGTAGACGATGTGAGGAAGTTGGAAGAGTGTTTTGACCGCTTGCAAATGGAGCACCTTCCACGTGCAGAGAACAGCGTTGTAGATGGCCTATGAAAGTGGGCTGCCCTTAAGTTACCTGTGGAACCAAGAACTTTTGTGCTCCAACTAACTCAACCCTCCGTGACACCATAAACTAGACAATAGAAGAGAAGAAAGTTGAGTTCCGACAAGTATTTCATGGCAAAGCTTCCCGAAACCGTTGGCGAGAAGGTTGCCAAGCGGGAACGACATGCATTTCGGTGGTTACTATGCTCCGGCGGGGCTCCAAGCTCTTGCCGTAGAAGCATACGCTCCCGCCAGGCTTGCCTAGGGCACGGTAGACTCCGGCAGGCCCTCCGGCCCTTGCCGTCGAGACAGATGCTACCCCAGTGGAGGATAAGCCTTTGGTCCTTGCTGTCGAGCCACATGCTCTGGCACAGGCTCTGTCAAATGATCCCTCTCTCCTAGCCATTTTCGGTCTGGGGCCTTGACATCTTTCGCTCCTTTCCTCGCGCTGCCAGGGTTTTTGAGTACTTGTACGTTGCAATTGAAAAGTTCACAAAGTGGCCGAGAGTGGAAGCAGTGAGAAAGGTGACAGCACAGTCAGCCATCAACTTCTTTAAAGGACTAGTTTGCCGCTTTGGTGTTCCCAACAGGATCATCACTAACAACGGCACATAGTTCACGAGCCGCACTTTCATGCAGTATGTCCAAGACCTTGGTAGGAAAATCTAGTTTGCTTTCGTTACCCACCCGAGGAGCAACGGCCAAGAGGAGAGGGCTAATGCTGAAGTGCTGTGAGGTGTCAAGACAAGAACTTTCGATAGGCTGCACAAGTGCGGAAAGAACTAGATTGATGAGTTGCCGGTGGTTCTTTGGTCAATCAGGACGACACCAAATTGAGCTACCGGCCAGACACCCTTCTCCCTTGTCTATGGGGCTGAGGCAGTTCTCCCCACTGGAACTCATGTACGGGTAGCCTCGAGTGCTCGCTTATGATGAGCTTAAGCAAGAGCAGTTGCGGCAAGACAACGTGACGCTCCTTGAGGAAGACCGTCTTCAGGCTGCTGTGAGAGCTACACGCTACCAGCAAGCTTTGCGCCGCTACCACAGCTGCAGAGTTAATGCCAGAAGTCTTGAGGAAGGCGACCTTGTTTTTCGGCGAGTTCCATCCGCCAAGAATTCCAACAAGTTGATGTCAAAGTGGGAAGGCCCTTATCGGGTATTACAAGCCACCAAGCCTAGCGTAGTCCGTCTAGAGACCGAAGATGACATCCCAGTGAGCAACTCCTGGAATATCAAACATCTTTGCAAGGTCTAACCATGAGGCACCATTGCCGGGCCCCCCAACAAGCTCCTTTGGTACAAGTCTTCCCGATGAACCATGTAATCCTTGCTGCAAAGCCAGGCTCACACCCTGTACATACTTAAATAAAGATAAGTGTTCCGTAATCCTGTTCGATTCTCATGTTTACTTATGTGCATGTTTATCCGAGGTATTGCATCGCACTTAATCCCGACAAGGACTAACGGACCGCCAAGGTTCCATATCCATATTTTCTCTTCTTTCGTTTTTCAAAGGACACAAGGACCCCTCTCGTCCAGCTTTGCCGGGGGGAATGATGGTACAGATACCTATGAGCAACGTATCAAAAAAACTTGCTGGAGGGAAGACGACACCAAAAGATAAGTTGCAAAAACACCAAGTAAATTCTTGCCATAAGATTATTTTCCTTGGGCAATCTCGACTTCTGTATGGAAAACCTGCATGCACGGGAACCTTGCCACGATTGGCTACACCCTCATTGTGTTTGGGACCACTCAACACACTAAGTGGCCTCGCCCGTGCTCCTTGTTTCGTTTTGAGTCTGCTCAACGACTCAAGTGACAACACTTGGTCCCTTATTCTGTTTCAAGCAAGACCAGCACTTTGAACGGATATGCCAAGGGTGCCAAGGTATCTTTCCGGCAGTAGCACCGCCAGTAGGCTGCTAAGGACATGTTCCTTGAAGCGCTCGCAGTAGGGTTACGCATGCCGGCAAGATTTTCCCTAAGAAAGCAGTAGGGAAAGTTCCGTATATAGAAAAGGGTCTAACAAGGAAGATAATACGCATTCATTCAAAATGGGTTGAAATTTACATGAGATGTCACTTTTTTCTATGTACATCTTTATCTGACTTTCTTCCCTAGGGGAGATTACAAGAAAAAAAGATGGAAAGGACAGGCGGGATACAAGAGGAAAATGATGGCGAGGGGCCCCCGGCACGATCCCGGCCTGACCCCTCTGGACCAGCACTACATGGAGAAGCAGGGCTGCCAGATGGGCATGCAAGAGCTTGGTCCCTCCCGGACCAGCATTGCACTGAGGAGAGGGCCAGAGCGGGCGGAAAGGGGGTTAGACCACAGAAGCCGAAGTCCATGGGCCTGCCGGAAGACCCAGCTGGAAGATGAGGTAGCACCCAGGACTAAGGCACCCGACAAGGACATCTTGCCTGAGGGGGAGAGGCATGAGGCTGACGATGATGGTGCGGCCAGTAGTCAGTCCGAGCTTGAATCCTTGGGCTCCGACTTGACCGCTCGAAGACCGGACTCATTGTCATTGTCTTCACCGCTATCCTGCCCATCACTCTCGCCCAAGGACAGGATTTCGGCGCTGCTCGAGCTCTCTTCGCAACAGCTGAGACGGATGCTGGAGTGCCCATAAATCTTGACGGAGAGCGTATTGGCCTCCGTCCTTTTGAAGTGAAGGACATGCCCCACCTGGAGGTTCTGGGCGCGGACGAAGGTCTTCCAGCCGCGCCTGAGGAAACATGACGCGGTTCGCTTGGTAATCGACGTTTACTGACGTCGCACCCTTATAGCAACCAGCCACCCGCGGCCACAGGGCAGGCGGCCCGTCGCCCTCCATTGCCCTGGCGAAGAAGCGAGGAAGGCACAGATGGCTCCAGAGAGGACCGGCAAGCTCGTGGACAAAGTCCAGCGTCGTCCCCTCGACATTGCTCTCCTCAATGGAGAGGCCTGGCGTTGGAAGAGGAGGTGGTGCGACACTCTGCCTCCCCTGGCCTCGGCCTCCACGGCGGCCGCGGCCCCTCGCGCCTCCTCCACCATGCGCGCTTGGGCCGCCCTCTGCCTCTGCGGCTGAAGCGATGGCATGATACGGACAAGAACTTCTTCTTGAAGCTGAATATGGTGGTTGCCCGTGCCCCCTTTTCATGGCTGGGGGTGGGCGCTGCTAGAAGGATTATGCAGACGTGGGAGATTGAATGCTAGAGGTTTGCACTCGGGAAGGAAAGGTATGGAAGAAGGATGGATGATCACTCCCCCGCCGGGCTTGTATTTATAGAGGGAAGTGCGAGGGCCGGATCTCCTTCACTCCAAAGGACGCCGCCCACCTCCTCCAATAGCGGCACCCGCGATCACGAGGCGAACAACAACCGCCCCGTCGCTCCAATCCACGGTGTTGCGGTTGCTACTTTTCCCAGGGAATTTAAGTCACGGGCGCCCATTGCTGGCTCCTCGCCATGCATGCGGTGCGCCTGGCTGAAATGACCTGACGTCGTAATTAAAAACTTGAAGGCTGCGCCGTGCATATATCCCACGTCCCGCATTCAATGGGCATCATGGGGAAGCTGCAACAAGCACAGTGATCACAACCGCAAGGCCCTGCCACACGTGCCCGTGCACTAATTGGGCCTAGCCCAACAACCTCTCGCGACGTGTGTGGCTCAGGCCTAGGGGCTCCTATTGGTGCACTAGAGTTTTGGGCTCTCAAGTGCCCCTTACTCCTCCATGGGAAGTAGTAGCCATCTAGGCGGCCAGGCCCGGTAGGGACTTGCCAAATACCAACACAGGAAAATGAAGATCATCGGCAAGGCCTTGTCGGGAGGGCTATCGACGCATCGGAGAGGGAGACCGGCCCCGACAAGGCAAGGACCCGGCAAGGCGAAGCCCCGGCATCGTGAAGCCCCGGCAAGAACCTGCCAACGCACAGGGTAGGTGTCACTCCACCTGGACGCGTGTCGTGGCGTCGAGGTTGGAGGGATATAAGTAGCCCCGATGGGACCGGCTCCCGTCCCATCCCACTAACAGACAGAGATGCCTGACGGTGCATTAAATGCGCCTGTCCTACTTATTCAGTGTTAGGTATGATAGCACAATAGCTCTATACATCCCGTGTAAGCACTGTACGCCACTGTTGGGATCCCCTTATAGTATAAAAGGGGGCCCGGTGCGATATGATAGAGGACTTTTGACCTTGTGGACTTTTGAACCCTTGGACTTTTGCACCTTCAGGGGCCCTCCTAGCGCACACGTGTGGCAGTAGCTCGTAGCATCCCTGTAGCAAGAACCCTAAGAACACTCTCAATACTACCAAGCAGGAGTAGGATTTTATGCCTCTGTGCGGCCCAAACTGGGTAAAGATCCCAGAGTGCTTTTCATCAGACCGACTCTTTGCGCAACCTGCCCCCGCTGAACCAAAAGGGATCCCCGTGATCCCATAGGTGCTTGTTCCCACGACAGTCATCTAGCACTCGACAAATTCATCGCGGCCACCCACTTCGCTTACAATGTTCTGAAGATGCTGGGTCCAATGAGCGTCATCATGATCAACTCCAACAAGAAAGGCACACTTATCTACACCAACCAACTCTATTAGGAGGCAGTTGCAGCACCTGCCGCCAAGGCACTTGCTCCCACCGCTGAAGCTCCCGAGGGGAAGAAGACCGGCAAGGCCTCTAGCGCACATTCCAGCAAGCACGCCTCCTTGGGGTGTTGCGCTCCCGTTGACGATGTGCGAGAGAGCTCCACCGGCAAGAGCAAGAAGTCCAAGGCAGCTTCACCAGATACTAAGAAGGTGCTCGCCAAGGAGGATGGTATGGGAGGAACTTTCACCATAAGTTCCACCCTTGACTGAAAAATAGGAAAGCGCGCTCGTCACCTTCCTACAGGAGAATGTCGATGTGTTTGCATGGAAACCATCGGATATCCCTCGTGTTCCCAGGATGGTGATTGAGCACCACCTTGACGTCTATCTACATGCATGGCCCATCAAGAAAAAGGTCAGGAAGAAAGCTTTGGAGCGACAACAGTTTATTGCCGAAGAGATCAAGAAATTAGAAGCGGCTAGCTTTATCAGACGAGTACTTCATCCAATGTGGTTGGACAATCCAGTTGTAGTGCGCAAGGCGAATGGAAAATGGAGGCTGTGCATTGACTTCACAAACATCAATAAAGCCTGCCCCAAAGATCCTTTTCCATTTTCGTGCATCAACCAGATTGTGGACTCCACCGTCGGCTGCGAGTTGTTGTCTTTCCTTGATGCCTATTCAGGCTATCATTAGATTTTCATGGCCAAGGAAGACGAGGAGAAGACCACATTTATCACCCAATGTGGTACGTATTGCTTTTTGCGTATTCCTTTAGGGTTGAAAAATGCTAGTTCTACATTTGCGAGAGGCAGTCCAGATTGGTTTTGAGCCCCAGCTACATAGAAATATGGAGGCTTATATGGATGACATAGTGGTCAAAATCAAGGACAAGGCTACGCTCATATCAGATCTAGAAGAATCGTTTGCAAATCTACGCAAGATCAACATGAAGCTAAACTCCGAGAAGTGCGTGTCCCATCCGGTAAACTTCTCGGGTTCTTTGTATCTCAATGTGGAATTGAAGCAAATCCTGACAAGATCAAAGCAATCGAGAAGATTGAAGCACCAACACATGTCAAGGATGTGCGTCGTCTTGCCGGTCGTGTTGCTGCTCTAAGTAGGTTCATCTCAAAATCTGCTTAGTGCACCCTGCCCTTTTTCAAAATTTTAAAGAAGGCAGGACCGATGAAATGGACTCTGGAAGCAGAGGTAGCGCTACAGGATTTGAAGAAGTACCTCTCCTCTCTGCTAGTCCAAGTCACACCAAAACCGCAAGAGCCCTTGCTGCTATATATAGTGGCAACAAAGCAAGTGGCGAGTGTTGCACTAGTGGTTGAAAGAGAAGTTGCTGAAGAAGAAGCGGCAGCGGCAAGACCGCCAAGCGACAGGCCAGGACATTCCCCGGTAGGGTCTGGTGCCAGCAAGGAAGGATCTATGCAGTTGAATGAGACAATTCACAAGAAGGTGGTGTAGCGCCCAGTCTACTTTGTCAGCTACATTTTGCAGGGGGCTAGGTCAAGATATTTTGGCATGCAAAAGTTGCTCTTCGGCCTCCTTATGGCCTCGAGGAAGCTGAGCCATTACTTCCAAGCACATGAGATCACCGTCGTCACTCGCTTCCCGCTGCAGCGGATCTTGCGGAACCCAGAAGCTACCGATAGGATTGTGGAGTGGGCTTTGGAATTGTCAAGCTTTGGTATCAAGTTTGAAAGCCCTTCGACCATCCAGAGCAGAGCCTTGGCGGAGTTCATTGCAGAATGGACCCCAATGCCGGATAAAGAAGTTCCAGAGTCAACTCTACCCGGCAAGGAAACCAACCAAGAGTGGATCATGTATTTTGATGGAGCTTTCTCGCTACAAGGCACTGGTGCCAAAGTGCTGCTTGTCGCACCCACCGGAGAGCACCTCAAATATTTATTTCAGATGCACTTTCCTCGGGAGAGATCAACGAACAATACCATTGAGTACGAAGGGCTGCTTGTCGGTCTCAGGATCGGGGCAGACCTAGGGATCAAGAAGCTTATTGTCAGGGGTGATTCTCAGCTTGTCATCAGGCACGTGAATAAGGATTATCAGAGACCATTGGTGGAAGCTTATGTAGAGGAAGTGAGGAAGTTGGAAGAACGTTTTGACGGTCTACAAATGTAGCACGTTCCGCATGCAGAGAACAACATTGTTGATGGCCTATCAAAGTGTGTTGCCCTTAAGTTGCCTGTGGAACCAGGAATTTTTGTGCTCCCACTGACTCAACCCTCCGTTACACCCTCAACTAGACAAGAGAAAAGAAGAAAGTAAAGTTCTGGCAAGTATTTCTCGGCAGAGCTTCCAGAAGCCGTTGGCGAGGAGGTTGCCAGGGACAACGCCAGGCTTGCCAGTGAGCGAAGTGCTCCGGTAGGGCCTTAGACTCTTGCCATGGAAGCACACGCTCCAGCTAGGCTCGCCAGGGGGCAGCAGGCTCCGGTGGGGCCTCACACCCTTGCCGTCGAGACAAATTCTCCCCCGACAGAGGATATGCCTTTAGTCCTTGTTGTTGATCCCTAGGCTCCAGCATGGACACAACACATCGTTCATTTCCTTCAAACGGGAAAACTCCCCGAGGGACAAGAGGAAGCAGAGAAAGTAACCCGCCAGTCTAATAGGTACCAATTCATGGAAAATGTCCTGTACAGAAACAGACCAAATGGTGAGAAACTCAAGTGCATTTCTCTAGACGATGGACTGTAGCTGTTGATAGAGATAAATGGAGGCATATGTGGCTCCCACATAGGATCAAGAGCACTTGCTAGTATGGAATTCCGGCAAGGTTTCTTTTGGCCCACTACACTCCAAGATGCAACAGCGCTAGTAACCAAGTGTGAAGCATGACATTTTCATTCAAAGAAATTACATGAACCAGCTCAAGCCCTTGAGACAATCCCTCTCTCCTCGCCATTTTCGGTCTAGAGGCTCGACATCTTGGGCCCCTTTCCCTGCGCTGCAGGGGCTTTGAGTACTTGTACATTGCAATCGACATGTTCACAAAGTGGCCAGAAGTGGAAGAAGTGAGAGAGGTGAAAACATAGTCAACCGTCAAGTTCTTCAAAGGACTAGTCTGCCGCATTGGTGTTCCCAACAGGGTCATCACTCGCAACGGCACACAGTTCACGAGCCGCACCTTCATGCAGTATGTCCAAGACCTTGGCAGCAAAATCTGTTTTGCTTATGTTGCCCACACGAGGAGCAATGGCCAAGCGGAAAGGGATAACTAAAGGGCTACGAGGCCTCAAGACAAGAACTTTTGACAAGCTGCACAAATGTGGAAGGCACTGGATTAATGTGGAAGGTTCTTTGTTCAATGAGAATGACACCAAATCGAGCTACCGGTCAGACACCCTTCTCCCTCATATATGGTGCGGAAATAGTTCTCCCCACGGAACTCATATACGGGTCACCTCGAGTGCTCGCTTATCATGAGCTCGAGCAAGAGTAGTTGCGGAAAGATGCCGCGACGCTCCTTGTGGAAGACCATCTTTAGCCTGCTATGAGAGTTGCATGCTACCAGCAAGCTTTGCGCCGCTATCATAGCTGCAAAGTTAATGCTCGAAGTCTTGAGGAAGGCAACCTTGTTCTTTGGCATGTTCAGTCCGGCAAGAATTCAAACAAGTTGATGCCGAAGTGGGAAGGTCCTTACCGGGTAGTACGAGTCACCAGGCCTAGCGTTGTCTTCCTGGAGACCAAAGATGGCATCCCAGTGAGCAATTCCTGGAATGTCGAACATCTTCGTAAGTTCTACCCATAAGGCACGGTTTCCGGGTACCCTAGCAACCACCTTTTGTACAAGTCTTGCCGCTGAAGCATGTAATCCTTGATACAAAGCCAGGCGTAGACCCTATGTGTAGTTCAATAAAGATAAGTGTTCTACATATCCTGTTGATTTTCATGTTTACTTATGTGCATATTTATCTAAGATATTGCTTTATGCTAACTCCAGGCAAGATCTAACGGACCGCCAAGGTTCCACATCCATATTTTCTCTTCTTTCTTTTTCTCAAAGGATAGAAGATTACCTCGTATGCAACTTTGCCAGGGGGGAATGGTGGTGGTATGGATACCTACGGGCGACGTTCAAAAAAAACCATGCCGAAAGAAGTACGACAACGAGGAGATAAGTTGCAAAACCCCAAGTCAATTCTTGCTATGGAATTATTTTCCTTGGATGGTTTTGGTTCTCGTATGGAAAAACTGCATGCGAAGGAACCTTGTTGCGATTGGTTGTGCCCTTATTCTTTTTCGAGTCTGCTCAACAGTCTAGGTGGCTGCACTGAAAACACCAGGGTCTCTTGCCGGCAGCAGCCCCGACAGCAGGCTGCTAAAGTACCACACCTAGCGCACGCGGCAAGGGTGTGTGCGCCGGCAAGTCTCCAATCAAGCGTAGGGTGAATGCATACAGAAAGAAATTAAACAAGGAGAATAACCTAACATGTGTTCAACGCATAGCAAGATATATTGCATAAATCTTGCCGTGATTCTGACATAAGACAAAATGTTCTTGGCATGGGTGGCGGCGAAAAGTATGGCAACTAATCTCGGCGATCGCCTTCAACCCGCTTGACTTGGCTGACCCTGTTGACGATGGGCGCGACAAGTTCCTCAAGCGCCTTGACGTCTACGTCCTTCAGCAAGCAGTCGAGCATGTTGGAGAGGTTGATGCGGGGGTCATTGTGTGCCACTTTGACGAGCACCCTGCGGAGGACAGCCTGGCAGAGTTTGTGTGATTCACTGGCCATATAGGATGCTTAGTCGGAGTGAAGCTGCTCCAATGGTCCAAACATACAGTCGAAGAACATGGTTATCTTAGCGCTCATGGACATTCTGCCATCAGAAGAGTACCTGAAACCTTCCAGGCCCATGGAGGATAGTTGTGCGGCAAGCTTATCTACGACATCGACGAGCTTTTCAGTCCTTCTTGTACTCCCTGTACATAGTCATTGTGGACGGTAGCGACACTCTTGACGAGCTCCTTCTCATCTCGGAGATCCTTGGCCAGAGGCTTCTCTCAAGCCCGGGCAGTCTCAAGAGTCTCGGTCAGAGTAACCAGCTTCATGTTCAGATCATCTATGGTTTTGCTAGCTAAGGAGAGCTATTTGGTATTGTCGGATATGGTGATCTGCATCTCCATCAGGCTGTCGCGGGCTTTATCTCTTTTAGACTTGAGTTAAGATACCTCCTTGCCACGATACTCAAGGTCGGCCTCCATATTCTTCTCCCTCTCCTCCAGCAAGTTCTTGGTGACCTCTGCAGCTTCGGCAGCATTGGCAACCTCCTTTAGCTTGCCAGCGTTCTTCACCCTCTACCATGTTCTTCATCATACTCCCACTAGAGCTGGGTCACATCATCGAGCCCAGACTCATCAGCACCTGCACCTGTATTGTTGTAGTAATATGTGATCCACGGGGACTCACCAATCTTGTAACCCGGGTACCGAAACTATGTAAGCTTATTGGGTTGGATGGGGTGAGTGTTGAGTTTACAGCAAGGACTAAGCATTATTTGGTGGCCAACTTACGAGAACATGAATGTAAATATGGTGGACTACGTAAGACATTTGAATAGTACCATGATCACTAAGTGAACACCTACTTACGTCAAATATAACCCCACCGTGTTCTCTCCCAATTCATGTTCACGAGCACAGACAATCATGGTTATGCACATAGTTGGTGTATTTTATTGGAGTTTACTTCAAGTTAACTATAATCGGGTGTTAAACAAAATATCCAAGTTGCCACATAACCACGGGCATGGCTTTCTGAAAGATTTAACCCTACAAGGGTGCTCCAACTAATCCATCACAAATTAACCACACTCCACGGGAATAACCTCGACCATGGATCTTGTGATCATCCTAGGCAATTCCAAAGGGAAACCGACAGCTCGAGATAGCCCGAAGAAGATCAGAGTTCCTCACGCAAGACATTCGAGAAAGGTAAACAAGTCCAGCAAGACCGCCCGATGTGTCGACGAACCCGAGAAGAGCCGCGTATCTCGTTCTCAGGACACGACCGGATAAGCTACTGTACGGTGGCCTGATAGAAATCTCCTGAGTTGCCCCGGGTTGGCCCCGCACAGTGATCTAGTTTGGAGCAACACTCATGAGGAGCATTGGCCCGGGTTGTTGATTAATTATCCACGGGGTTGCAAAGCTCGAAGCATTTTCAATAAGTTGTTTAAGCCAATAGTACTAATGTTGGGTCTTGCCAGACAAGTTTTAATCTCAAACGAATAAACAAGGGGGTCCCCATAACACCCCGAGCATGTTAGGAGCGAAAATTATGGAAACATAACACCGGTACAAGTAACTATGGCGGTAAAAGTGGAACAAAACACCGAGCAAAAGGCCAAGCCTTCCAGCATACCAAGATATATATGTGCATTAAATTAATTAGCAGTAAATATTGTGAGATCTCCATATATCCATGTTATCACATGGAAACAACCTGCACCTACATCTAAGAATGCTATAAGAGGGGCTGAGTAGCGGTAACTTACCCAAACAAGGTTTGCTAGGTAGTGGAGGGGCTAGAGGCTACCATGGCAATTTAGGAGGCTTGACATTCAAGTGGTAGGTAACGCAATTATAACGATAAGAGCAAGACATCTAGCAAAGCAAAAATAGTGTCGGGATCCGGGTACGATCATCTTACCTGTTGATTCTTGAGAGTGACAAAGAGGTGGGTCCTCGTAGTGGTACTCTCCTGGATCCTCGTACTCAGGTTCAACACTTGCATTTACCCAACAAAAACAAAAAATAAACAACTATAGTGCAATGCACAAACAAGATGACGCATGATTCATTTGAAGTATTGGACATGGCAATCCTAAGCTAGTCATGTTTCTCATGCTATAGTTAAGTTATTTACAATTCTGGACAGAACCTCATGTTCAATTGTTTGAACATGCATGATCATGGCAAATATGGATGCTTCATACAAAATCGATGCAAATGCATATGTAAAAGGTAGGAAACAGAGTAACGGTTCTCACGCTACGCTCACGACACGGTACGATGGCAGAATACAAGACAAGGAAGGCCATGGAATATTCCTTGGTATTCCAATGTAGCCACTTTTTAGGAAATGAAAAACCAACCACAATAGAGCCAAAGATCAAGCAAAACAATGGAGCATAGTTCCCACAAGTAACAAAACACTACCACACACAATCCATCCCAAAACAACGACATAGAAACTTCCACAACAATTATCTAGAGCTAAAGGATGTTTCCAAACTCAAACAAAGCATGTACAAAAACTACATAACATGCTTATCAAATCATCCAACTACACAAACTGGAAAGGAAGCATGGATCACTAAGCATGAAGCTCACAAGGTGGCATGATGAAACAGATTCTAGGAATTAGTGAAAATCACAGTTTTTTGGAATCTGAATTAAGCTGGTAGCAAGATGATAGCAGAAAATAATGGTGCTAGATACCACCTCATGGCATGAAAATTAATAGGATGGTAGAGGACAACTTCTACTACAAAACACTAGCACCGAGCTTGAGCTAAAACACAATAGAGTACTTGGTAGCAACCACTCCACATGGCATAAAAATGATAGCACATTCTCAGACTTAGAATTATCTAGCATGTGGAAAACAACAACATTTTATTATCTACTTTGGAGCAAGATTCCCACTTACATGCAAGTTTATCATGTCAACAGAAAATACCATGGCATAATACTCATCAAATACTACCACTTTCTTGTTGACACCACTATCAAAGCATGCATGGATTAATTCTAACAAATATGACAAAATGGCATATTGGGACAAAATGATATTTTGTAAAACTGGCTCAAATGACAAAACAAATTGCACCATTGGATTCCTTGGAAATTCTACACCAAAATCATATATCGTACTCATAGGTTGTTCTAGATAAAATGCACACAAATCGAGGTTACAAATCACTTCAACATCATCCCCTACTTATAACTCAAAACTTGCCACAAATGCTCATGCCAAAAATTCTATGAACAGAAATGGACATTTACTAGAAATGGAAATAATCAATTACACAAAAAAACTGATAGAAACCAATAAAACAAAAGAGAAAAGAAAAGGAGGGGTCCCACCTGGCATAAACACCAGGGCCCCTCTATGTGGATGACAAGTGGGCCATGGGCCCACTATCATACACACAGAAGCACACACACGCACACACACTAGATCAATCTCCAACAGCAGATCCTGCCACACCAGCACACACACTGGCACACACCACACACGAGACAGGGGAACGGCGGCGGCGACTCAGCTGACAGAGGGCTTCTCCGGCGAGGAGGACCTCCTGCGAGGGATGCGGGTTCACCGGGGGTTCCACCCTGCGTTTACACGTCTACGCACGGCGGAGAGGGGGCGCTTGAGGTCGAGCTGTTGCAACTACGAGCGCGATCCCAAAGAGCGAGGCAACCAGTCGTTACGCGACTGCCGCAGCAACGACTATTAACGAAAAGAAACAGCCTTGACAGAGCTACGGGAGCACGGGAACGGCGACGAGCTAGCAACATGCACAAGGGGCCATTGCCTACATGCAAGAACAGGTTGGAAGAAGGAACTACCTTCACTACCTAGGACAAGGGGAGACGGGCGGAGATGGGATGGAGGAGATGCGAGGGACCTCGGAACTCCGATGCACCTCAGATCTGGGCAGCAAGAAGAAGATGGCGATGGGGACGGGGCTTCAGCATCGATGGTGAGGCGTGAATAGAGGAAGATGACGCAGGGCCTTCGAGTCTTCGATCTACGCGGACAGGAGGGCCGGTGATGACGCGCTCGGTCGGAGCATTGCAAACAGGGCGACGGTGAGGCTTGGCTACCTTACCTGAGCGGTGGCGATGGGAGAGGATGGGGGAATGGAGCGAGGGGTCGAGCTAGGGCATGTAGGAAAACTTATGTAGGGTTCTAGGGGCATCAACGGATGTCAAATCAAGCCAAGTCCAACGTGGCTGCAGCCGATGCACTGCCGTATAGGAGGAGGACGTTGACGTGCGCTGGTGGGCTGTGGGCTGCGCCTACTGCTGCTACTGGGCGGCTGCGTGGCAAGGAGGCCCAGGAAGGTAGGCTCTCTCTCTCTCTATCACAGAAGAAAATAAAGGTTTTCTTTTTAGTAGAACGAACAAAACCAATAAGCCCCACAGAAGAAAACAAAAGGATTTTGAGGAAAACAAAATGCTGTGGCACTAAAATAATGCAGCCTATTTAAATAAAATGAACTAGCCATTTTTAGACAAAGTAAAATTAATTGCTTTTATTACTAAAACTTGCTGTTTTATTAGAGAAAAAAATGTCAGAAAATGCAACACATGGAAGAGCTCCTATACTCCACTCCAAACGGATAACTAAAGCACCAGAAGATTTTAAAAGATTAAAAGGGCAAGTTAATTTTATGCCAAAAATAATTAGGAGCAAAAAGTGTTTTTTTAGAGTTGAAATGCAAGAGGGGGTTTATGGAGAATAAGACAAGGGAGAAGAGCAACACATGAAGCACACATGCATTCATCCACATACAACCTTACATCACAACACCACATCCACAAAGCAACATGGCAAATAAACATTATGCACTAGATGATGATCATGATGCATGATGCACGAATGACATGTAGCAAGTATTATTTCATTTAATCTAGAAGGCAAACATGGAGTTCATAAGAGACACATGACCAAAATTGCAAGGGGTGCACTTGGGCTGTTACAACTCTCCCACACTACAAGAGGATCTCGACCCGACATCTAAGAACGAAAGAACTCTGGAAATTCGAAACAGAGAAGATCCTCATGTTCCCAAGTAGCTTCTTTGTCTAAATGGCGAGACCACTTCACCTTGAGAAACTTGAGACACTTGTTGCGAGTCTTACGCTCAGTTTCTTCGAAAATAGCAACTGGATGCTCACGATAAGATAGGCCTTCTTAGAGATCAATGTCTTGGAGGTCAATGGTACGCTCGGGAGTCTTGAAGCACCTCCAGAGCTGAGACACATGGAAAACATCATGCACATTTTCGAACTTTGGAGGAAGCTCTAGTTGATAGGCAAGTTCACCTCTCTTGCCAACTAGTCTGAAAGGACCCACAAAGTTAGGAAGTAGCTTCCCTTTAATTCCAAACCGCTGAGTGCCTTTCATGGGAGAAAGTTTGAGATAGACAAGGTCATCAATTTGAAAGCAGACCTCCCGATGTTTGTTACCATAATAACTGTTCTGTCAGGATTGAGCTGCTTTGAGGTTCTCACGAATGACACGACACATCTCTTCTGGTTCAGTGATCATGTCATTGCCCAAAATTTTGATGCTCACCGGTTTCAGACCAATTGAGCAGGGTACGACACTTCCTGCCATAGAGATTCTCGAACAGGGCCTTGCCTGAGCATGCCTGAAAGTTGTCATTGTATGAAAATTCAGCGTATGGAAGGCAGTTTTCCCATTTCATGCCTAAAGAGATCACACAAGCTCTGAGCATGTCTTCAAGGATTTAACAACTCTCTCAACTTGACCACTTGTCTGTGGATGGAATGCAGTGCTGAAACAGATCTTGGTACCCATAGCAGTCTGGAAGGACTCCCAAAACATGGAAGTGAAGAGGCTTCCATGGTCAGATGAAATGAGATGAGGAATACCGTGCAAAGAAACTATCCTTGACGTATACAGCTCTGCCAGCTGAGCTGCCGAGATAGACTCTTTGACCGGAAGGAAATGGGCAACTTCGGTCAGCTTGTTGATAACCACAAACATGGCATCGTTACCCTTCTTGGACTTAGGAATACCAGTGACGAAATCCGTCTCCACACGATCCAATTTCCACTTTGGAATAGGCAAAGTCTTAAGGAGACTTGTTGGACGTTGATGTCCCGCCTTCATTCTCCGACAAACATCACACTCGTTCATGAATTGAGCAATTTCCCATTTCATGCGAGTCCACCAGAAGGTTTGCATGAGGTCCTGATACATCTTGGAACTGCCTCGATGAATAGATAGGAGAGAATTATGTGCTTCGTCGATGACAACCTTCCTGAGATCACCTTTGGGAACCACTAGACGATCCTCAAAGAACAAGGTATGTTTGTCATCAACACGAAAGCACTTATACTTCGGAATGCCTTGCCTACCCCTTTCTTCACTTTCTTCACCATCGCATCAAGAAGTTGAGCTTGGTGAACCTGATCTTCCAGAGTCGGAGGGACTTGAAGATTTGCACGGAATCCCTACGGAATCATTTGGAGATTGAGCTTGCGGAAGGCTTCACAAAGCTCGGGTTGAAGAGGCTTCAAGATAGGATTGTTGTAGTACACCTTTCGGCTGAGCGAGGGGTCGGCTTTTCCAGGAGTATACTCAATGCTTGGAGTGAAGTCTTGTCGTCATTTTCTCATGGCAGATGCCATGGGGTGGCTTATCGTGAGTGGTTGGGGCCGGAGGACGCCGACGGGCTCCGGGTGCGAGATTGGGCACAAGCGATGGTGACACACGATGTACCCACGTTCATGGCCCTTCGTGGGAGGTAACACCCCTAGTTCTGCTTGGTCTAGTTGGATGGATGGGTATGTGTACAAGGATGCTCCTAGAGCTGTGTCTAGAGGAGGAAGAAGGAGCAGGCCGGCTCGTCTTCCTTTGCTACTAGAGGAGGGAATGAGAGTTCTATGGGTGCGTGTGTGAGACCATTTGTCCATCCCCGTTGCATGGGGGGCTCGAGGGGGTGGGTTATAGGACAACCTCCCGGCTCTTACAATATGACATAAGTACAATGGTGGAGGGGGGACCCGACTGGCAGTCTCTCCGACTGGCCAGAGGGTCCCGCCACTTGCGCCATCTTGTCATGGGCGGGGCCACCGGGCGAGCAGTCCCATCTCCCATTGGGGCCCGCCAGTCGGCTCTGTGATTGGTCCTCGCCCACCTGTCGTGGCTCGGGCCGCCTGGGGGGCATCGTCTAGTGCCAGCCGACTGAAGTCTCTGGTATGGCCGGCAACGCTGTAGCCACGCTGGGGTAGGTAATCGAGTGGCGAGGGCGTGCGGACACTGTTCCCCCACCCGGGCACGCTCACCGAGGTCAGCAGCAAGGATGGTTGGACTGTAGCCACGCGTTGCAGTGCATAAGCGGCCACTATAGCCATAGGGCTCCCCATCGTGCCGGTCAAGTCATGTCGTTGTACCTGCGCCCAGAGGGACGGGACGGGGCATGTCCGTCCCGATGTCAACGGAAGAGCTGGCTCGTGGGCAGCCAGCCGCACCCAGCCCAACCAAGGGCCCAACCGGCTCCTTAACCAGACGGCCAGGCGCCAGCCGGCACTGGCTTGCGCTGAACGTCCTCCAGCCGGCCACGGCCAGCCGGACGCGTAGTTTTCTTCGAAGCGAAATCGGGAAGACCCTGTTGCTTTGGCCTACCTAGGGGTATAAACCCCATTAGTAGTCCCCGAAGCCGTCGGGGCCCCGCATCTGGCGGATGCTGGGCGAGCCGGCGGCTTCCCCTCAGCTCTAGCCATCCCCGGCTCGAAGGTGAAGGGGCAGCCGGGTTGGCCATTGGATTCAATGCCTCGGGTTCCGGCGCGCCGCCCAGGGACCCGCGCCGGCACACGGCACGCCACACGGCAAGTAATGATGCCACGGGTCCCACACACGCGGGAAGATGGGACATCGCCCAGGCCTAACCCGGTAGGACCCACACGTATCCCTCGTAGGCCTCGGGGCACAGGACAAGATAATCTGTGCCCCGAAGTGGCCTTTAAGGGCTCGGGGCCATCCACGCGCGCGGAATTTCTAGGAGGAGTGGGTGCAGACGATCCCACGTCCCGTGGTCGTGGCCTCCTCTATAAAAAGGGGAGGATGGGTAGGAGGCGGAGGTACCCGCGCCCCACTTGCCTCCTCGCTGCCCTGCTTCGTCGTTGCTTCTTTCCTTCCCTCGCACGCCGTCGCACCCGAGCCCATGCCCGCGCCCGTGCCCGCACACCGCACTGCCGCCACGATGGCCGATGGACACGGAGGCAATTGGGTTGGTTCCTTCGTCGTTGAGGCGGACATCGCCGAGCTGCGCCATCCGTGCATGTTGTCGTCGGCAGAGCGGGTGGCCACACGCACGCCGGGCAACGAGATAGCGACGGCACCGCAGCCAGGGGAACACGTCGTGTTCCTCTAGCACTTCCCCCGGGGCTTCGGTCTCGCAGTGAGTCTCTTTTTCCGTCTTCTTCTTGACACTTTCGACCTCCAACCACACAACCTCGGTCTGAATTCGATCTTGTACCTCCCCGCCTTCGTAACAGTTGTGCGAGGGGTACCTCGGCATCCTCCCCTTCATCGAGTTCTTCAATGCCCTCTTCTATCTCAAGTCTTTGAAAAGCGACGCATGCGGGGGCACGGTGTGCTGCTGCGGCATCGCTTGCTTTCCCCCTCTCTCTCTGATCGACTCCATCAAGGGGTGGCACCGATCGTTCTTCTACATGAAGAACATCGACCCGAGGACGGATTACATCCGACTGTCACTGTTAGAGGACATCCAGTCCTCCCAGCAGAACTAGCAAGGACCTGCCCCGCGCGGCGTGGCCTTGGACGAGCTCGCCCGGCTCTCGCAGCTGAAGAGCACCGAGGGGCTGGTTGCCGCCGACCTGGTGGTGGCCTTTTTCTCGTGGCGGGTGTCGCCCCTCCAGATGAGGCCACACCGGATCTGCGACATGTCCGGCCGGCACTGACCCCTGTCAACAGTCCACTATCAAGCTGACGCCGACTCAGGTGGCGAAGCGGGTGAACACCCTCACAACGTTCAAGCTGAAGCCCGCCTCGTGGTCCTTCGGCATGGATCCGTACGACCGTATCAACCGGCCTCCCCTGGTGAGTTTTTTTGTCGAGGCGGTTCTTTCCCGTTTGGTATTCCCTAGCCGGCAACCGACTGGAGAACTTACGTTGAAGTGCTGACCGCAGCTGCTGGTGCGACAGAACACGCCCGACGGCCTGCACCCATAGATCTTCGAGGCGGAGTGCGAGGACCCCGACTCTCGGGGCTTCTAGACAGGAGGCCCCCCGGAGGAAGGAGTGGACTCTTCGGGGGGGTGCGATTAGCCGGCGGATCCGCGAGGCGGCGCTCATGGCAGGGCCGGAGGGTCCGGCGCATCTGGCGAACCCAGCGAAGCGGGTGAGTTCCCTGTTGAGCCCTCGAACCGGGACTGGACAAACGACGTCGATGATGATGATGATGATTTGATGATTCTAGACAGACCTCCTCCCGCGGCGCGCCAGGACCAGAGGAGCGAGGAGCGACCCGATCGAGGCCTGGTAGCCGAAGCGGCCGGCCGGGGCAAGAGGCAGGCTCACGAGGGCCGCCGGCCTCGCCGCCCAGCTCGAAGCGGGTGAAGGTGGCCGCGCGGAAGCCGCCGCCACGCGCCAAGCGGGCCCTGCCCCTTGTTATCGCGTAAGTTCTTCATCTTTGTGCGAGTTTTGGCTTTTGCCATGTGAGCCGGTTAACGACCGGTTTTTGGATGCTACAGTGACCCCATCGAGCTCCAAGATGAGGAGCCGACGGGGGAGACGACGGATGCCGCCGGCCGACTGGCCCAGCGAGCAAGCGACCACCCAATGGGAGGAAGAGAGGAGGCTTGTAGAGCTGTGAGCCTCCCGGTCCGGCACGAGAGGAGGGGTCACACACTCCGAGACCTCGAGTGGCCGGAGATGGAGGGGGTCGGCGGAACCCCCATGGGCGTTGGACTCGGCAGCTGAGTCCACCCGCATGTCGAAGCCTTCGTTAAGTGAGCCAGGTGGCAGCGGCGGCCAAGCCCGGAGGGCCCTGAGGTCGATGCAGGAGGTCATCCGGGACTTAGGCAGCGCTTGCGAGCGTGCCAGCCCTAGCGGCCCCCCAGGCAGGCGGCCGGGTCCCATCCTTCGCAGACTTGAGCAGTGTCCTGGACCGTTGCCGGCAGGAGCTGGCCCAGTTTACGGAGGCAGCGGACGCCACACTTCAGCGTGCAGAGGTAAGCCGGTACCTTTGCCTTAGAGTTTTTAGTGGGGGCGCGCGAGTGCACCCACTGGGTGTAGCCCTCAAGATGCGGGCCGGCTGACCGGCTGACGGGCAGCCGGGCCGAATCTCCTTTAAGCATGTCTTGACCTTTGCCCCCCTTTCTTGTGACAGGAGGGAACCTCTCTACGGCAGAAGCTGTTTACGGAAGCGATCGCCATCCATGACCGCAGCAAACATGGCTTCTACCACCTGGAGGATGAGCTGGCGCGCGTGCAAGGTGGGTCACACTTTATAGGAGCGACATATAGCCCCCGGGAACCGGCGACGTTGGTTGCGTCTTGCAGGCGAGCTGGCCACCCTCCGGGGGGAGAAGACCGGGCTTGTCGCCGAACGGGACCGGCTGACGTGGGACGTCCAAGCGGCCGCACAGGAGGCAAACCGGCTGGCCGCGCTGCTGGTCGACGAGGAGGCGGCCCGAGACCGGCTCAAGGCCGAGGCGGCAAAGGTGGTGGCGGCCCGGGAGGCGGCCGTCAAGGAGGCGGCTGACGCCACCCTGAGGACCGCCGCCCTTCAAGGCGAGGTGACCCGCCTTGAGAAGACGCTCGAGGAGGTCATGGGTTCTCTCGCCACCTCGGAGGCGGCCCAGAAGTGGGAGCGCGAGGCGGCGCTTCACTTTGCCATTGGTGTGGACGACGCGATCGAAGGTAGGCGCCAATCTCTCTTTTTCCCCAGCCGGTTGCTCTTCCCTTTGCCGTTTCTCGTGTTTCATCTTGCTTTTTCTTTCCTTCTCTTTTCCTTCCTTCCAGGGCGGTTCTCGGAAACTCATCGCCGCGCTGCGTGCGCCATTGAGGAGCACCGGGAATACCTTCGGGAGTCCGGTCGCAACATCGAGGAGCACGCCGCGTGGGACATGGACGAGATTGGGATCGCCGTCGAGATGCGAATGACCCATCTCGAGCGGAGCATGGAGCGGCTCAAGACCACCGACAAGGAGGTCATCACCGCGCTGTGGTCGGGCCGCGGGGGAGCTTCGACGCACCGCATGGCTTAGTGGCTGGAGCACGCCGTCCCCCCTCGAGACCTGGAGGGCATCAACCGCCTGAGCCGGTGCACAGATGTCTCTCAGGTTCGTGACGTCTTGGTACCGTGGCATGGACGTGTGCCGGTTGGCGACCATGCGGGACGTGCCGGCCGCAGAGCGGGAGGTCCGCGAGCCGTCCCTTGTCTAGTGGGCCAACGAGCTCGCGTCATATGTTGACACGGACGAATTACTACCGGCCCTTGGCGAGGATGGCGCGCCATTGCCCAAGGACTCCTTCGACATCCCTCATGGCCCGGCGGATGATGAAGTCGCCAACGAGAGCACTGACTCGAGCGGCAAGACGACTGAGACCGAGGAGCCTGCCTCGAAGGCCAAGGAGGCCGACCCAAAGACTGTGACCACCTCTAAGGCGAGGACCGATCCGCCTCGCAATGCACCGCCTGGGGGCACGCCGGCTGGCGACGTGCCAGTGGCCTAAGCCCCTGGGCATCTTTTTATCTTCTTTTTCCTGCATGTAAAAACTTGAATCCGCCCACTGGTGGTGTTTGTGTAATGAACCAAATGCTGGCCGTGGGCCACTTTTGCCTTAATGTTTATGTCATGAATATTCTGTTGTGTTTGCCTTGTGACTCATGTCGCCTCGTCCTTATCCCTTTTCGCCCGCCTCGACACTTTCCGTTCTACTCCTTTTCCCCTTTGGTTTTGTTTCTGCCAACCCGACAGCCGGGAGCCGGTCTGTAGCTGGGTCGGAGCGTCCGCCTCAGGGGAGCCGGTTCAAAACTTCAGAATCGCGAGGTTTTTTTGGGATAAGTAGAGTGGTAGAGATGCGGCGAGGGTCCGGCTGGGCCCCGAAGGGGTCTCCCTTTGTTTCGACCTTTCGTGTGAGCCAAACCTTGCCGCCCCGAGGCCCCGTCAACCGGACAACCGAGAGCCGGTTCTGTAGATGGTAAGGGTGGGGAGGTTTGGCCGGCTCACGCTAGTTAGCTGTTTTTCAGAGAGGCGCTTCTAGGCCCAGCCTGCTAGCCCCCGGGCCTAGGAGCCAGGCCGGGGAGCCGGTGAGTGAGGAACACTTTTGAAAGAAACGAAACGGGGCGCGCCCCAACAGCCGGCTTGGGGTGCCCATTGCATTCCTAAGCCCAAAAGTACGGGGATACATACATACATTGATTCTTCCGCAACAGTAAAACAGGCGCAAGAGCGCTCCATTCCATGGGTGCTCCGTTTCTTAACCGGAAGCGCCTCTTTTGCGTTTCTGCGGCTTCTGGGCGTCTATTAGGTAGTATGCGTTGTTGCGTAGCGCCTTGCTGACGATGAACGGGCCCTCGCATGTGGAGGAAAACTTGTGCTGTCCGGCAGTTCGCTGGATCCGTCTGAGGACCAGGTCCCCCTTGTGGAATGAGTGTTGCCAGATCCTCTTGTTGTCGTAGTGTCGGAGTTTCTGCTGGTAGATCGCCATCCGGCTCAAGGCCAGTTCGCGAGCTTCCTCAGGTAGATCGACACCGTCTTCTCTTGCCTCCTTTGCGTCCTTCTCCATGTACAGGGTGACACGAGGCAAATCGAACTTGATGTCGGTGGGGATTTTCGCCTTGGACCCATACATGAGGAAGAAGGGAGTGTAGCTGGTTGACCGGTTCGGGGTGGTCCTGAGACCCCAAAGGACGGCCGGCAGCTCGTCGATCCAGCAGCCGGCCAACCTTACCAATGGTGACACGAGCCGGGGCTTGATGGTGGATAGGATGACGCCGTTCACCCTCTTGACCTGGCCGTTTGACTGCGGATGAGCGACGGAGGCCAGGTCGAGCCGGATTCCTTGCTTGGAGCAGAAACATGCGAGTGCGCCCTTGGCGAAGTTGGTGCCATTGTCGGTGATGATGCTATGGGGAACGTCGTAGCGTACCGTGATGTTGTCGATGAACCGGATGGCCGTGGGGCCATCCCGCTTCTTGATTGGTCGCGCCTCGATCCACTTGGTGAATTTGTCGATGGCCACCAGTAAGTGTGTCATGCCGCCTCGAGCGGTCTTGAATGGGCCCACCATGTCCATCCCCCAAATGGCGAAAGGTCACGAGAGGGGTATGGTTTGGAGGGACGTTGGCGGCAGGTGGCTTTACACGCTGAAGCGTTAGCACCCCTCGCACTCGTCGACCAATTTCTTGGCCGCGTCGAGAGCTGTCGGCTAGAAGAAGCCGTGGCGGAAAGCCTTGGCCACTAGGGTCCGGGAGGCGGCATGATGCTCACACTCACCCTGATGAATGTAGAGGAGGATCTCCAGACCCTTTTTCGGCTCGACGCATCGCTGGAAGATGTTGGTGGTGCTACGGTGAATGAGCTCGTTGTTGATTATGCCGTAGGCCGTGGCTTGGTGCTGGATTTGCCTGGCCAGAGCCTCGTCCGGAGGCAGCTCGCCCCGCAGAAGGAACGCTAAGATGGGTTGGGCCCATGATGGGGCCGCGACGGTGGCCGGCTCGGGAGCCCCCGGGACTGGTTGATCAGTCCCTGGGAGGCGGTTCGCCAGCTCTTAGGACTAGCTCAGGGATTCCCCGAGGCTGGTTGGTGATCACTATGACGGCCGTGCCGCCGGGGCTGGCTGCCTCGGGCGCCGCTGGCTCGATCGGAGCCGGCTGGGCGGCCGATGATTCGAGAGCCGGCGGTGACATTGCCGGAGAGGCGGCCGGGGCCGTTGATGGGCCGGCGACACCCGCCGGCACGAAGATTGACTCTGATTTTGGGGAAGGCTTGATCGACAGCTTGAGCAGCCGCTCGAGGGAGATGCTGGCGTGGATGGCCTGCCGGGTGGAGCTAATCTTCGCCAGCGCATCTGCCGCCTCGTTGTCCGCCCATGGGACGTGATGAAACTCACAGCCCTCAAAGGAGCTGGGGAGCTGTTGTACGAGGAACCGGTAGCTGGCCATGTTGGCGTCTCTGGCGTCCCATTCACTAGAGACTTGCTGCACCATGAGGTCGGAGTCGCCGAAGCAAAGGATGCGCCTGATGCCGATCTCCTTGGCGAGCCGGAGGCCATGGACGATGGCTTCGAACTCAGCCACGTTGTTGGAGGCGGCGAAGTGGATCTGTAGGGCGTATTTGAGCTGATCACCTTTCGGGGAGGAGAGGACTATGCCGGCACCTAGGCCGGTCCTAATTTTCAAGCCATCGAAGCGCATGCGCCAATGCGTGGAGTCTGGGGGAGGCGGGACAAACTCCGTCTTTGCCCAGTCGACGAGGAAATCCGCCAAAGCCTATGACTTGATGGTGGTTCTTTTGCTCGTACCAGATATGATGGTCGGGGAGAGAAATGACCCACTAGGCGATCTGGCCGGTGGAGTCCCGGCCTCTCATGATCTCGCCAAGCGGGGCCGTGCTCACCACGGTAATGGTATACTCTTGGAAGTATTGCTTGACCTTCTTGGTGGTGAAGTATATGCTATAGCACATCTTTGGATACTGGGGGTAGTTCTGCTTGGACGCAGAGAGGACCTCACTGAGGTAGTAGACGGGTCGCTGGACCGGCAGGGACTTGCCCTCCTCCGGCCGCTCGACCACCAGAACGATGCTGATGACGCGGGTGGTGGCCATGATGTAGGCGAGCAGAGGTTCCTTCTCGGCCGGCGCGGCCAGGATGGGCGCGTGGCTGAGAGCCTTCTTGAGGCTGCGGAAGGCCTCGTTCGCCTCATCAGGCCAATCAAAGGCGCCCGGCTTCTTGGTTTGACCCGGCTCGATTAGAGCCGTCTTGCGAAGGAGCCCGTAGAGGGGCAGGGCCTTCTCTCCCAGCCGGTTGATGAACCGGCTGAGCGAGGCAAGGGAACCGGTGAACTTCTGGACGTCGCGGAACCGGGTCGGTTTCAGCATGCGCTCGATCGCACTAATCTTCTTGGGGTTAGCTTCGATGCCGCGGGCGGACACGAAGAAACTGAAGAGTTGTCCGGCAGGGACGCCAAATACACATTCCTCCGGGTTGAGCATGATCTTGTACTCGCGTAGGTTCGCATAGGTCTCCCAAAGGTCATCAAGGAGGCTGAAGTGCTTCTTGGTTTCAACAACGATGTCATCGACATAGACGTGGACGTTCCTGCCTATCTGAGCCAGGAGGCACTTCTGCATGCATCGTTGGAAGGTGGCACCAACATTCTTCAGGCTGAAGGACATGGTGAGGTAGCAGTAGGCCATGAAGGGCGTGATGAAGGAGGTCTTGAGTCGGTCATCAGGATCCAGCTTGATCTGGTTGTAGCCTGAGCAGGTGTCCAGGAAGGACAGCAAGTCACAGCCGACCGTGGATTCGATGACTTGATCGATCCACGGCAGGCCGAACGGGTCCTTGCTACATGCCTTGTTCAGGCTAGTGTAGTTGATGCACATGCGCCAGGTCTTGTTCTTCTTCAGTACTAGGACTGGGTTGGTCAGCCAGTCCAGGTGGAACATTTCCATGATGAACCCATCCGCGAGCAGCGGGGCGATCTCTTCGCCTATAGTACGCCGCTTCTCCTCGGAGAAGCGGCGCAGAGGTTGCTTGACCGGCTTGACATCCGGTCGAATGTGGAGTTTGTGCTGGCGAACTTCCTTGGAACACCTGGCATGTCCTTGGGGGACCATGCAAAGATGTCCTCATTCTCATGGAGGAAGTCGACGAGCTTGCCTTCCTATTTGCTGTTGAGGCGGCAGCCGATGGTGGCGCACTGAGCCGGGTTGGCCGGGTCGAGTGGGATTTGCTTGGTGTCCTTAGACGGCTGGAAGGAGGCCTCGCCGGTGGATTGCAAGGGTGGAGACGGCATGGCCGGCTAGCTGGCAGCAAGGGCCATGAGCCAATCGAGCTGTCGTTTCTCCTCGGCGATCTCTAGGGCCCCGGCCAGCCGGCTGTTGTCTCGAGCGCATTCAAACGACATCTTGTAGTAGCCCTTGATGGTGATGATCCCCATTTCGCCCAGCATCTTGAGCTTGAGGTAAGCATAATGGGGGACCGCCATGAGGCTAACAAGAGCCGGCCGGCCCAACAACGCGTGGTAGGGGCTCATGAGGTCCACGACCTCGAACAACACTGGCTCACGGCGGAAATGACCGGGTCTGCAAAAGAGGACGTCGAGCGTGATCTTGCCGACAGGGGAGCAAGACTTCCCAGGCACAATGCCATGGAAAACCATCTGGCTCGCCTGCAGGTCTCCTATCTTCAGCCCCAGCTTATGCGTCGTGTCGAGGTAGAGAATGTTGATGCTGCTTGCCGCCATCTATCAGCACCTGCTAGAAGAGGTAGGCTAGCTCCTTT
Source organism: Hordeum marinum (assembly GCA_022496015.1). Classification (NCBI taxonomy): domain Eukaryota; kingdom Viridiplantae; phylum Streptophyta; class Magnoliopsida; order Poales; family Poaceae; genus Hordeum; species Hordeum marinum. The sequence goes on from CM039675.1 coordinate 163,767,239, forward strand.
GTGGCGATGGTGGGGTCTAGGACCAAGGCATAACTGCCGGGATTCGGCATCATGGTAGGGTGATTGTCCTGGCTCCAAGTGACTGGCTTCTCTGACCAATGCATGAACTGGGGAGTTGCCGGCACGGTGGCGTTCACCTCACGGCGGAGCCGGCGCTAAGCGTGTATGCCCGTCTCTTCACTGGTGAAGACGACGTAGCAACCGTCCTGGTTGGGGAACTGGTTGATCAGGCGACCGTCGTTCGGAGCCATTGCCGGCGCCGAGGAGGCTGCTTGGGCCGGGGCGGCGCACGGGCTGGCGGCACGAGAGAAGCCGGAAGGCCGTCCCCCGGGCCAATCACTGTGAGAAGCTGCACTGCCGGAGCGTGTGTGTAGAGGGCTTGGCCCCTGAATGGTTCTTGCAGGGGAGATAAAGCATTTTCTCGAAGGTGAGCTTCGCCTGCCAGGCAGCCTTGCCGGTGCGCTGGCGCTGGACGGAAGGTTGGGCAGCCGGCTGTTGATCCTCGACGATATTGACCTGCCGGCTCCCGTAGCAGGGACCCGGCTGGTCATTCTTGCGCTTATTGTTTTGCGGCTGCCGATTGTCGACAACCGGCTGGGTCACGGTCGGCGTCATCGTTGCCTTGGCGGGCAGGGTCATCTTGACCCGGATGGCCGAATTGGCCATGGCGTATTTGTCCGCCTTAGTCACGAGGTCGGCGAGCATGGCCGGCTTGGAGCATAGGAGCTTGTGCTTGAGAGGGGTGTCGTCTCGGCAGCCCTCAGTATAGTACTGCACAGCTTGGACCACATGCACCCCCTCGCATGAGTTGTGGAGCTCGGTCCACTGGGTGAGGTAGTCGCGGAGGGACTCGTCCGGCCCCTAAACGAACATGGCGAGTTCACAAGGACGGCTGGGCCGCTTGTAGGTGCCGGTGAAGTTGCGGACGAAGGCCTCTTCAAAGTCCATCCAAGTGTTGATGTTGTCGGCCGCCAGGCTATGGAGCCAGGTGTGGGCCAAGTCGATCAACATAAGGGGGGGCGTAGCAAACGGCTATGCGCTTGTTCCCCCTAGCGATAGCCACCGTGGTGGTGTAGTCGATTAGCCAGTCTTCGGGTTTGGCGGCCCTGTTGTATTTCGGGGTGTCCCTAGGGAGCTTGAAGGCGGTTGAGAACGGCTCGTTGCGAATCTGGGGGCTGAAGCAGGCCGGACCAATCAAGCCGTCCTCCTCGAGAAGGGGGGATTGCGCGAGTTTGTCGATGCGGTTGCGGGCATCGTTCTCACTATGGGGGACGCGCGGTCCGAGCCGAGCCGAGAGCTCGGGGCGGATGGTGGGTGGCGCCGACTGCCGTGACTCGCGTCGCAGAGGTGGCACGTGCCCCTGGCTGTGCCGGCTGCCGGATGCCGGTGCTTCGTGGTGGTGGCCGCTCCGAGGCGGCTCGGTGGTGCGTCCGGCTGCTCACTCCCTGGCATCTGAGAGGGCCGGGGGTTGTTCGCTTCGGCCCGAGGCTGGAAACGCAAGGGGAGTAGGAGTACTAGGCCGCCTGTTGGCCAGCAGTTCTAGTGCCCTCACGCTCAGGGCCGGGGGCCTTCTATGGCGGAGCCGCCCGTTGCGAGCAGATGCTGTTGTGCGCGAGCACCATCAATGAGGTCCTTGATGTGGCACTCATGGGCGACACGCTCTTCGCCCACCAAGGTAGCCAATTCCTCATAGGCCACCTTGAGAACCCGCAGGTTAGCCGTGGGATGTCGTAGACGGGCACTTTGCCACCGAGGATTCGGCGACCACGCGGCCGCGGTCGCGCACAGCTTGATGCCGGCTGGGCTCGGTGCTAGCCGGGGTTAGTCCGTAGGCGGAAGCATACTCCCGTTATGCTGCCTCCATGCGGTGCCGCGTGGCAGCGAGGGCAGTGGCATCGTCGAACAGGATGCGGCGAGGCGCCTCGAGATCGGCCGCGGCGGTGTCGGGGTTCGCCGTCGGGGCGATCGGAGTGCTCAAGCCCCGGAGGGCCACACCAAGCGGGTTGGACGTGGCGACGCGGGCGGCGGCAGCGGTAGCCATGACCCATGCCCGTCCGGATGTGCTGGAGGAAGTGATGGCAATCACCCCCATGCGATCATGGGACCCGCTGGGCTGAGCCGCAGCGAGTGCGCCCACTTCTGTGGGCGGGCCAGCACAGACGAGCACCGCCGCGGGGTACCCGTCAGTGGTCGGAGCCTCAGCAAGCTGAGCCTGCCGAAGCGCTCGTTGAGCGCATCCATGTGAGCCGCAAGGCCGACGGAGTTGCCCGCTGGGCATGCTGAGGCAAGCCCCACGAGTTCCCCATGGTCTCATCGGGACGAGCGGCGACAGCAGGGAATGGCGAGGGGTCCCGCCCGGAGCATGAATACAGCCAACGTCGCGTATGGCCCCACGGTGGGCGCCAACTGTCGTCGTTTTCTCACGACAGATGCCATGAGGTGGCTTATTCTGAGTGGTTGGGGCCGGAGGACGCCGACGGGCTCCAGGTGCGAGATTGGGCACAAGCGATGGTGACACACGATGTACCCAGGTTCAGGGCCCTCCGTAAGAGGTAACACCCCTAGTCCTGTTTGGTCTCGTTGGATGGATGGGTATGTGTACAAGGATGCTCCTGGAGCTGTGTCTAGAGGAGGAAGAAGGAGCAGCCGTATATTCTTCCTTTGCTACTAGAGGAGGGAATGAGAGTTCTGTGGGTGCATGTGTGAGACCATTTGTCCGTCCCCATTGCATAGGGGGCTCGAGGGGTTTTATAGGCCAACCCCCTGGCTCTTACAATATGTCATAAGTACAATGGTGGTGGGGGGACCCGGTTGGGAGTCTCTCCTGCTGGCCAGAGGGTCCCGCCGCTCACGCCGTCTTGTCGTGGGCGGGGCCCTGCCAGCCGAGCGGTCCGATCTCCTGTTGGGGCCCGCCAGCTGGCTCTGTGATTGGTCCTCGCCTACTTGCCATGGCACGGGCCGCCCGGGGGGCGTCGTCTAGCGCCAGCCGGCAAAGTCTCCGGTACGGCTGGCGACACTGTAGCCACGCCAGGGCAGGTAATCAATTGGCGAGGGCGTGCCGGCAATGTTCCCCCGCCCGGTCGTGCTCACCGAGGTCAGCAGCCAGGACGGTTGGACTATAGCCACGCGTTGAAGTGCATAAGCGGCCACTATAGCTATAGGTCCGCCCGTCATGCCGGTCACGTCATGTCGTCGTACCTATGCGCAGAGGGACGGGACGGGGCATGTCCATCCCGATGTCATCGGAAGAGCCGACCCGTGGGCAGCCCGCCACACCCAGCCGGCTGAGGGCCCAACCGGCTCATTGACCAGACGGCCGAGGTGCCAGCCAGGGACTTGCTTGCGCTGAACGTCCTCTAGCCGGCCATGGCCAGCCGGCGGCATAGTTTTTCTTCGAAGCGAAATGCGGAAGACCCTGTTCCTTTGGCCTACCTAGGGGTATAAACCCCGTCAAGTCCTCAAGCATTTCACCCAACGAGACCGCCCAAGATTGAGATTTATTTGAGTGAAAATGTAGTTCAAGCTCTTGTGATCGGTCTACACCTCAACTAGTCTACCCAACAACAAATGCCTCCTAGTCATCAAAGCATGCACAACTGGCGCCAACTCAAGGTCATGAGTGGGGTAGTTCTTCTCAGCAGGCTTCAACTAACGCGAGGTATAAGAAATGATCTTCTTGTCTTGCATGAGGACACCACCAAGACCTTGTAAAGGCTTTGATTGCTCGGGAGGGACAAGAACTGGAGCTGAAGTCAGTTTCTGCTTGAGCGTATTTAACACCACATAACACTCAGGAGACCAAGCATACTTGGCATTCTTATGGAGGAGGTTGGACAGAGGCTTAGCAATTTGAGAGAAGTTCGCCACGAATCTTTTGCAGCAACTTGCCAGCTCGAGGAAGATACGAAGCTGCTTGACATTCTGAGGAGGCTCTTCCTTCAAGCTTGCCTCATCTTTCTCAGGGTGGACTTTAATGTCCTCGATAGAGATCACATGTCCAAGGTAGCCCACTTCATTGAGACAAAACTCACACTTGGAAAACTTTGCATAGAATCAAAGCTCTCTTAGCTTGTAAAGCACAAGCCGGAGATGCTCTGCATGTTCTTCTTCAATCTCTGAGAACACGAGAATATCATTCAAATACACCAAGACAAACTCATTCTTGAAAGGAGAGAAGATGAAGTTCATCATTCTGGAGAAGGTTGGAGGAGCATTGGCGAGACCAAACGACATGACGGTGTACTCATAAGAGCCAAAACTCGTCCTGAAATCAGTCTTTGGAATATCTTCTTCGCCAATGCGAATCTGATGATAGCCCATGCGAAGATCAAGCTTCGAGAAAACCTTGGAACATTTTACTTGTTCAAACAACTCATTGATGTTGGGAAGTGGGTACTTGTTTCTGATTTTCATTTTATTCAATGGACGATAATCGACGCAAAGTTGGTTTGTACCATCTTTATTCTTGACAAAGAGAACACCAGAACCCCATGGAGAAGAATTTGGTCTGATCAACCCCAGACATTCTTGTTCATCTAGATGCTTCTTCAACTCTTTCAGCTCTTCGGGTCCAATTTATAAGGACGATTGCAAACAGGTTCAGTTCCAGGCTCGAGGTCAATCACAAACTCAACTGGAAGGTGAGGAGGCATTCCTGACAATTCTCCGGGAAAGACATCTTCATACACACAACCCACTGGAAATTGGAGAAATAGCTGAGATATCACACTTCTCATTAAGAGCAAAGAGACGAATCATGTCATCACGAGCTACGAAAATGATCACATCTTCTGAAGGATGAGTCAATTTGAATTCTTTGGCTTGACAATCAACATGCACCTTGTTCATAGCCAGAAAGTCCATGCCAAGAATGAGATCAATATCGGAATTACTGAGAACATAAGGAGAAGCCAAGAAACAATAGTTGCCCATCTCGATAGAAATATTCGGAACCACAGAGGTGGTTTTCATGGCCACATCCGAAGAAACGACGCCCAAAGGTTTACTCAACATCTCGGAATAGAAATCATTCTTGATAGCAAAAGTTCTAGACATGAATGAATGTGATGCACCAGTATCAAACAACACTTTTGCAGGAAAAGAATTAACCAAGAGATTATCCATGGTCATTTGAGAAGAATCCTCTACCTCGGCTGCATTTACCATGTTCACCCTTGTTGACTTGGGATTATGCTTCACCATAGCATTGCCTGGAGGTCTGACTGGAGGAGGAGGCCTAAGACGCCGTTGGTTGCACTTGTTTGAGTAGTGACCCTTCTGACCACACTTGTGACAAGTAAACTCTGAGAGCGGACTGGAAGTTGCCTTGGAGGAGGAACATTAGCTGATTTGGGTGCCTAGGGCCTCTACTGATATCCTGGGTTGGGTGGGTGGGAAGAACCACGACCACCGAACTGCTTCTGCTGCTCAGGAGAACAAAATGAAGCAGGAGGAACCCAATATTTCTGCTGCTTAGGGACCATCTGAGAGCTAGAAGAAGAAGAATAGGAATCCCTAGAATGCTTCCTTGAGTTCTCTAACTTGAGTTGACCTGCCTCGACCTTCAAAGCCATGTTGTAGAACGGACCAAACTCAGGAGGCTCTTGAAGGACCAGACCCGGCAGAAGCTCATCCTTGAGACCACCTCTGAACTGATAAATCATGGACTTGTCGTCAGGAACATCTTGTTTAGCATAGTGGGCCAGATTCTGGAACTCGACGTTGTAAGGATAGATAGACTTGCTTCCCCGCTTCAGGTGCCTAAACTTCTCACGCATCTCCTCGACAAAGCTTGTCAGAATGTAACGGGCCTTGAAGACAATATAGAAATCATCCCAGATGACAACACGATCACCCCTAGAGTCCTTGTATTGCTGCCACCAATCTACTACCTGACCCTTGAGCTGAAACGACGCGAACCTGACATAGTCCTCTGGTCTAACATTGCTTCACTCAAAATGCTTATTCATGTCAAGAAGCCAATCATCTGCATCAAAAGGATCCTCACAATAGGTGAAAGACTTGGGCTAGTTGGCAAGGAACTGGTTGAGCGTCGTGAACTGAGGCTGATTCTGAAAATTCCCTTGAAAACCTTGCTGAACCTGATCTCTTTATTGCGATAGCCTGAGCAACATCTGAGTATTCGCATTGGTTGCAGGCCATCACATCTTTCCAAGCTTCTAGAGGAGGAGGCAGTGGGGGGGTGGACGAGGATCGAACTACTCCTCACCTCGACCCAGATTCCCGCATGTCGGTGGAGCCATCCTGGAGATGGACAAGAACATTAGCACATCATTGACAAAGATGATTGCAATAAGCTAAACCAAATGACTTGAAAGAAACTGAATGGAATAACATTAATAGCCTTCCTACTGAAAAATTAGTAAGGTCGCCTTCTTCGGGTTTCCGATACATCGTCAAATATTAGAAGCCACTTGCAATAACACAAAAGTATTGAGGTAATATTGCCTGGAACAAATGTATATGCCCTCATACATCTGAAGAAGATGATCCTAGATAGCTACTTGAATTCCCACCTAAGAACTTCCGAAATCTTTCTAGTTATGCAATCTGGTGTTGGGGATACAAGGAGGAAAAATATCTCACACAACTAACAAGCCCTACACCCCAACTGTATCCATCCTTCAACACATAACTAGAGGCTTTAGAACTCCATCTATCTCGGATCCTTGAAAGCACAACGATACCCAACATGGCGGTACCCTAGACGCCACCCTAGTACTGGGTGACTCTGACCTTATCTCACCACAACAAGTATGGAAGCAATTCCAAACACCCTCCATCCTAAGATACCAAGAAAAATTGAATGATAACAATGTGCCAAGCACTAAGCATTATTTGGTGGCTAACTTACGAGAACATGAATGTAAATACGGTGGACTACGTAAGACGTTTGAAGACTACCATGATCACTAAGTGATCCTGAACACCAACTTACGTCAAACATAACCCCATCGTGTTCTCTCTCGGTTCATGTTCACGAGAAGAGACGATCACGGTTACGCACACATTTCTTGTATTTTATTGGAGTTTACTTAAAGTTAAGTATAACCGGGTGTTAAACAAAATATCCAAGTTAACTATAACTTAACTATAACCGCACATAACCGCGGGCATGTCTTTCTGAAAGATTTAACCCTACAGGGGTGCTCCAACTAATCCATCACAAATTAACCACACACCGCGGGAATAACCTCGACCACGGATCTCGTGCTCATCCTAGGAAATTTCAAAGGAAAACCTACAACTAGGGATAGCCCAAAGTAGATCAAAGTTCCTCATGCAAGACATTCGAGAAAGGTAAACCAAGTCCAGCAAGACCGCCCGACGTGCAGACGAACCCGATAAGAGTCGCGTATCTCGTTATCAGGACATGACCGGATAAGCTAGTGTACAGCGGCCTGATAGAAATCTCCTGAGTTGCCCCGGGTTGCCCCCGCACAGTGCTCTAGTTTGGACCAACACTCATGAGGAGCACTGGCCCGGGTTGTTGATTAATTATCCACGGGGTTGCAAAGCCCTATGCATTTTTATTAAGTTGTTTAAGCAAATAGTACCAATGTTGGGTTTTGCCAGACAAGTTTTAATCTCAAACGAATAAACAAGGCGGTCCCCATGACAACCCCGAGCATGTTAGGAGCGCAAAATATGGAAACATAACACCGGTAACAAGTAACTATGTCCGTAAGAGTGGAACAAAACATAGAGCAAAGGCCAACCTTCCACCATACCAAGATATATCTGTGCATACAATTAATTAGTAGTAAATATTGTGATATCTCCATATATCCATGTTATCACATGGAAACAACCTACACCTGCATCTAAGAATGCTATAAGAGGGGCTGAGCAGCGGTAACTTAGCCAAACAATGTTTGCTAGCTAGTGGAGGGGTTGGAGGCTATCATGACACTATAGGGGCCTTGACATTCAAGTGGTAGGTAACGCAATTGTAATGATAAGAGAGAGACATCTAGCAAAGCAAAACTAGGGTCGGGATCTGGGTACGATCATCTTGCCTGTTGGTTTTTCAGAGGGACAAAGAGCTGGGTTCTCGTAGTGGTACTCTTCTGGATCCTTGTACTCAGGTTCAACACTCGCATCTACCCAAGAGAAAGATCAACTATAAACAAACAACAATGCTGCAATGCACAAACAATATGATGCATGATTCATTTGAAGTATTTAACATGGCAATCGTAAGCTAGTCATGTTTCTCATGCAATAGTTAAGTTATTTACAATTCTGGATAGAACCTCATGTTAAGTTGTTTGAACATGCATGATCATGGAAAATATGGATCCTTCATGCAAAATCGATGCAAATGCATATGTAAAACGTAGTAAACGGAGTAAGGGATCTCACGCTATGCTCATGGCAAGGTACGAAGGCAAAATACGAGAGAAGGAAGGCCATGGGCTATTCCTTGTTATTCCAAAGTAGCCACTGGTTAGGAAATGAACAACCAACCACAATAGAGCCAAAGATCAAGCAAAATAATGGAGCATAGTTCCCACAAGTCACAAAACACTACCACACACAATCTATCCCAAAAGAGCGACATAGCAACTTTTACAACAATTATCTAGAGCTAGAGGATGTTGCCAACCTCAACTAAAGCATGTACAGAAACTACATAACATGCTTATCAAATCATCAAACTACACAAACTGGAAAGGAAGCATGGATCACTAAGCATGAAGCTCACAAGCTGGCATGATGAAACCGATTCTAGGGACTTAGTGAAAATCACAGTTTTCTGGAATCTGAGTTAAGCTGGTAGCAAGTTGACAACAGAAAAAAATGTTGCTAGAGACCACCTCATGTCATGAAAATTAACAGGATGGTAGAGGACAACTTCTACTACAAAACACTAGCACCGAGCTTGAGCTAAAACACAACAGAGCACTTGGTAGCAACCACTCCACATGGCATAGAAATGATAGCACATTCTCAGACTTAGAATTATCTAGCATGTGGAAAACAACAATATTTTATTAGCTACTTTGGGGCAATATTCCTACTTACATGCAAGTTTATCATGTCAACAGAAAATACCATGGCATAATACTCATGAAACACTACCACTTTCATGTTGACACCACTATCAAAGCATGCTTGGATTAATTCTAACAAAAATGACAAAATGGCATATTGGAAAGAAATAAGATTTTGTAAAACGTGCTCAAATGACAAAGCAAATTACACCACTAGATTCCTAGGGAAATTCTACCCCAAAATCATATATTGTACTCATAGGTTGTTGTAGATAAAATGCACATAAATCTAGGTTACAAATCACTTCAACATCATCCCCTACTTATAAGTCAAAACTTGCCATAAATGCTCATGCCAAAAATTCTATGAACATAAATGGACATTTACTAGAAATGGAAATAATCAATTACATAAACAAAACTAACAGAAAACAAAAAAACAAAAAAAAGAAAAGGAGGGGTCACACCTGGCATAGGCACCAGGGCCCCTCTTTGTGGATGACAAGTGGGCCATGGGCCCACTGTCATACACACACACAAGCACACACACGCACACACACTGGATCCATCTGCCACAGCAGATCCTGCCACACCAGCACGCACACTGGCACACACCACACGCGAGACAGGGGAATGGCAGCGATGACTCAAGCGACAAAGGGCTTCTCCGGCGAGGAGGACCTCCTACGGGGGATGCGGGTTGACCGAGGGTTCCATCCCTGCGGCTAGACGTCTACGCATGACTGGTAGAGGGGGTGCTCAAGCTTGAGCTGTTGCTCGGCTCGGGCCATGGCGATGCAGGCACAGCGAGGCGATGCAGGCGCGGAGCAGCCACAACTACAAGCGCAAGCCCAAAGTGCGAGGCAACCAGTTGTTAAGCGCCTGCCGTAGTAAGGACTATTGACGAAAATAACAGCCTTGGCAGAGCTACGGGAGCACGGGGACGGTGACGAGCTTGCGACATGCACAAGGGGCCATTGCCTACGAGCAAGAACGTGGAGGGAGAAGGAACTACCTGCACTACCTAGGAGATGGGGAGACGGGCGAAGACGAGACGGAGGCGATGCGAGGGACCTTGGAACTCCGATGCACCTTGGATTCGAGTAGCAAGAAGTAGATGGCGACAGGGACGGAGCTTTAGCGTCAACGGCGAGGCGTGCGTAGAGGAAGACGACGTGAGGCCTCCGGGTCTTCGATCTACGCGGACAGGAGGGCCGGAGATGACATGAGGAGATTACCTTGAGCTCGAGCACATGTTAGGCCAAAGCATCGCGAATAGGGCGACGGCGAGGCTTGGCTACCTTACCTGAGCGTCGGCGATGCGAGAGGCTGGGGGAATGGAGCGAGGGGTCGAGCTAGGGTATGGAGGACAACTTATGTAGGGTTCTAGGGGGTTCGACGACCGTGAAATCAAGCCAAGTCCGACGTGGCTGCTGCCGATGCACTGCCGTACAGGAGGGGGACGATGACGTGCGCTGGTGGGCTGCGCCTATTACTGCTACTGGGCCGCTGTGGGACAAGGAGGCCAAGGAAGGCAGGCTCTCCCTCTCAGAAGAAAATAAATGTTTTCTTGTTAATAAAACAACCTAAACCAATAAGCCCCACAGAAGAAAACAAAAGGATTTTGAGGAAAACAAAATACCGTGGCACTAAAATAATGCAGCCTATTTAAACAAAATGAACTAGCCATTTTTAGAAAAAGAAAAATTAACTGCTTTTATTAATAAAACTTGTTGTTTTATTAGAGACAAAAATGTCATAAAATGCAACACATGGAAGAGATCTTATGCTCCACTCCAAACAAATAACTAAAGCACTAGAGCATTTTAAAAGATTAACATGGCAAGTTAATTTTATGAAAAAAATAATTAGGAGCAAAAAGGGTTTTTTTAGAGTTGAAATGCAAGAGGGGGCTTATGGAGAATAAGACAAGGGAGAAGAGCAACACATGAAGCACACATGCATTCATCCACATACAACCTCACATCACAACACCACATCCACAAAGAAATATGGCAAATAAACATTATGCACTAGATGATGATCATGATGCGTGATGCATGAATGACATGTAGCAAGTATTATTTAATTCACACCAGAAGGCAAACATGGAGTTCATAAGAGATAATGACCAAACTGGCAAGGGGTGCACTTGTGTTGTTACACCGGCGTAGCGCCTGACGCTCCTGTGGCAGGAATGCCATCAGTGCGGTCACTAGCCCGCTCACTGGCCTTCTCGGCCTCTTCCTGCACGGCCTTGGCAGCCTCAGCACTAGTAGCCTCGGCGACAGCATTCTTGGCGGCTTCAGCAGCAACACTCTTGATGTCCTCCTCGCAGCGATCCTATCGTCCTCAGTGGCAACATCCCTGGCGGTCTCCTCAATGACGATGTCGACATCCATGCCCTCCATCGAGGGGATGTCTGAAGGTCAAGAAAACAAACCAAACAAAGCTGAGGGGGAATTTAAAGAAGACAAAAAAGACGAACATAATAAAGAGTACCTACACCAATGACGATTGCCGGTGAAGACCTGCCGATGCCCGTGCTTGTCGGATCTCCCTCGTCGTGGTAAAGCAGGCTGAAGCAAGTCCTCGCCAGGGATCCATCTCTGGGTGGCATATATGATCGAGGTGGCGTATCATGGATGGCCTTTGACGGTTCTCCTAGTCGTCACCCTCCTCTTGCACGTTTGGTGATGTCAGCAGCAATGATGCACACCTCGACAATTGCCAGCGGGAAGTGAGTAATGGGCTCACGCTGGGCGATGCGCCGGGGGCTTAGTGGAGGACTGCGTCACGGACCGGACTCTCGGTTAATGGTGATTGTATCTGGTGCACCTCAGGTGCTTTCCGGTAGCTCATCACCCGTAAAGGTCTTCGCTCTCTTTGCCACCCTCTGCGCCAGTGTTTTCGCATCCCTGTGGGCAAAAGATAAGGCAAGTTCCTTACTCCTCATCTTCTTCTCTCGAGCTAAGGGCAGAGAGGTCGAAGGCGACTTCGGCCATGGTGCCTGTGGAGCGAGGTGGAGGAGTGCTCCTGGGTCTCTTGGCCACAGTAGGCGCAGGTTGCTAATCAGCTTCTTGTGGCCGCCTGGCCTTGTTGGTCACCCCCTTGCCGGGACTGCGCTTCTTGAAGGAGTTTCGCGAACTAGAAGCACAGAGGCGGCGCTCCAAAGGACGCGCATCTTCCTTGTCACGCGAGACGGGGCCTCCTCGAGGAGTTCCTCCTCGGGTGTGCCTACGGTAGGACGGCCCTGGGCAGATGTGCCGCCCTGCTCCTCGGCGGTCCCACCCTTCCCGACAAGATTTTCGTCCGTCAATGTTTCCCTTCCGCTGGCTTCCTCCTCCAAGAAGCCTGCTCTACCATCCTCTGCAGCAAGATCTGCTTCCTTCGCCCTACTGGGGATGTATACCATTTCATCCTCAGTGGTGTCGCGGATGAGGCCCTCTTCCTTGCGGATGGCCGTCTCCACCAAGTTATCAGAGAACTGTTGCGCCTGCTCTACAGATGGCTCAATCCAGGACACGTCAAGGCTGTGGGCGTCAAACGCCGGCATCATGGCAATGATTCGAACAAAAGTAGAGTTGTTGCACAGGGGGGATTATGCCTGCCGGCAGCTCACATACCACGATACTCCTAAATAGTTTCTGGCAGAGAGCTCTATGTTGCATAACTGTGAGATTGTGGTTCAACCCTGGGTGTAACCTCATGATGTCCGCCGTGTTCCGGAATTCCCAAGCTGGCCTCCCCTTATTCTATAGGGGAGCAATGCACCGGCGAAGGAAATCGGCGCCTATCATCTCTACGGTGAGGCTGATGCTTCTGAGGCGGTGAATCCTGGTGGTCACGACTATGAGCTTCCCATCCTTAGGGTCAAGGGAACTCCAGTCGTTGCCACGCACCATCTTGGTTCGCCGCTGTAAGAAGAAAGGCTGGAAGTTCTCCTCCTGAATCCAGCACCATTTGCCTCGCCACTCATCCCACCTCTCGCAGTAGGCCCCGTCTGGGTAGACCTCCTTGGTTCCTTGCCATGGAATCCAAGCGATGACACCAGAAAGGGCTTTGCCTTGTTGGATATGGGGAGTAAAGTAATGGTGGAAGAGAGTGGTGCTAGGAAATACTCCAACAAAGTTTTCACAAAGATGGGCAAAAACCGACATACACGTCACGACATTCGGCATAAAATCCAAGAGTTGGAAGCCTTAAGTGAACATGATGTCGTTGAAGAAATCCGAGAAAGGGGGCAGAGCCCGCAACAAAAATAATCGGCAAAGAAATGATATTTATCTGGGCCACCCTCGGAAGGACCTGAACTCACACGGGTGGCGGGATGCACCGTCGTCCCCGTCGCCCACATACACCGGTATCGCTCCTTCAGAATGCCCGCGTCAAGCCCCGGTGGGAAGACAACATGCTCTTTCTGCATCCTCACCAGCTTGTTATCCGAGACGGTTTCTGCATCCTTGCCCTTGCTTGCCTTGGGTGGCATGATGGTTATGGAGGCATGGGCTGAGGATGGAGAAGGCGTGGAAGCATGGATGAATGGGAGGAGCTCTGTTTCGGACTTGAGGAGGAGGACGACGATGGTTCTTAGATTGGGAAAAACAAGAGGTAAATGAGCAGCGCCTTTGCGGTTTCCTTTTTATGGGGAAGGCGCGAGGCAGCCTCTTTAATAAAATAATATGGAAACACTTCATGGCCGCGCTACTCTAACGACCGTGCCACGCACATATCCCACGTCCTGCATTCAATGGCGAAGTAAGCGCAATGATCACAACTAAAAGGCCCTGACACACGTTCCCATGCACTGTTTGGGCCTAGCCCAACAACGCCTTGCACCATGTGTGGCCCAGGCACGGGGGCTCCTGTCGGTGCACTAGAGTTTTGGGCTATCCAGTGCCCCTTACTCGTGCACGGGCAGTACTAGCCACCCTGGCGACGAGGCCCGGCAGGGAGCTGCTAGGTACAAGTACAGGAGAATCAAGACCCCCGGAAATACCTTGCTGGGATGGCCATCTAACCCTCAGGCAAGGAAGAGCCCCGGCAAGACCCGGCAAGGCGAAGCCCCGATAAGCCCCACCAACGCAGAAGTCTGGTATCACCCCGCTTGGGCACGTGTCGCGGCGTCGGCGATGGAGGGGCTAAGCAGTGCCGATGGGACGGGCTCCTGTCCAGTCCCATAGACAGTCGGAGATGCCTAATGGTGCATTAAATGCCGTCTATCCTATTCCGTCAGTGTTAGGTATGATAGCATTATAGCTCTGTACGCCCCGTGTACGCACTATACACCACTGTTGGGATCCCCTTTATCATATAATAGGAGGCCAAGGGCGTTACGGTAGAGCACTTTTGGACTTTTCGATCCTGGAACTTTTGGGCCTTCTAGCTCATGCGTATAGCAGCAGTTCATAGCGCTCAGGTAGCTGGAACCCTAAAGACACCCACAATACAACCAAGCAGGAGTAGGATTTTACACATCTTTGCGGCCCGAACCTGGGTAAAAAAACCGCTCATTGTTAATCAGACCTGCTCTTTTTGCGAGCCTTCTCCCACACCGAATCGAAAGGCGTCCCTTTGATCCCATAGGTGTTCGTTCCCCACGACAGTTGGTGAATGGGTTTCCGGTTCCGATTCCGACAACCACACCGAGAGAAGCTATCATTCCAACTCCGAATATATTCAATATGAAGGTGTTGCCGGACTTGCACTAGTGACAACCGACTCCTATGGCATATTTGATTCACCAAATGAAGAGAGTTGGACGTTGCTTCATGGCTAAAGGCCCCAAGGTATCACACCCCGAGTATCTTGATTTCAATAGTGATGAAGATGACTTGTTAATTGAAGATGACTTACTATTTGACCAATCTAGTAATGTTTGTCAAAATGAACTTGCTAGTACTCACTCTAGTATAGATAAGTCGTGCGATGATGATAAGCGGGAAATAGAACGACTAACTGAAGAACTAAAAACTCTTAAGTTAGCTCCCAAGTCAACTCTAGAAGATCATAGAGAGCTTGTAAGGACACATGAGAAGCTACGCTTCGAGAAGCTTCATTTAGAGAAAGAGCACGAGTTCCTTAAAGCTATCAATGACGGTCTTCAAAAGAAGACTTCCTCTTATCTAGCCAAGTGACTTCTGTTAACTACATTCATGCCACAAGTTCAGTCTAAGCAAGCGAGTAACAAAGCAAAGAAACGTTCTTCAAGTAGTAGCAATAAAAATGATAAATCGAATGATATTGCTTCTAGTAGTTCTCTTGATACCACTAACTCTTCTCTTATCCAAGTTACACTTGAGCAAGAAACTGAACTCTTGAAAGGGATTATAGAGAAAGGTATATACAAGAGTCTTGAAGGATGCAAACAATTTGAGGAGATTGTACACAAGCACGGAAGGTACCGGAAGAATCATGGTGTTGGCTACTTCAACGCTACTAGGGTTGATTGGGAAGAAGGTCAATACCCCAATCCGAAGTTTCTTCCTCAAACGGAGAAGTATGAAAATACTCTCCCCAAGGGAACAAAAGCTCAAGATGACCTTCCACCACAAGACCCCAAGATCTAGGACAAGAACGAGCTGCAAGAGGACATTGAGTGATATGAAGATGAATCCCAAGCTTTGGTGAGGTGTGTTCCCAAGTCCACTACAAGCTCAACTTCTACAAGTGCTACTTCAACACCAAGGATCCCCATCAACTTGATGTGGGTCCCCAAGAAGAAGAACTAGAGAAGTTCTTGAGGGTTGACTCAGCAAAAGAAATTCACTCATATTCATTATTGGAAAGAACTAGTTGCAATCAGCATCAACATCATGCAATATTTGAAGGAGTCACAAATTCGCTCAAAGGTAAGCAAGGGACAAGGTAATCAACAAATCAATGGACATAATCACATATGCTTTGAAGTCCATGTCCATAGATATCCTTGTATCTGTCTCTTGTGTGTTGGGACTAACCCATGTAGGTGAGAAGAGTAATGAAACATCAAGGATGCTCCCAACTCTTGGTGATATTCATCAACTTTGAGAATCCACCACTACTTCACCTACACGAAGTCTTCATCGACAAAACCCAAGGTTAGTTTATCCCTACTATGGGGGATGTCACATCAAGGGGGAGCTTTACTCTAAGACTTGATTTAAAGCATCTCATAGAATGCGACAATATTAAATGTTTTATGTAAAACTGGTAACCCCACATGTGCTTAAACGATGAGTATGACCTATGATCAAGTATTCTTACTTGGCTCCTATGTCAATATACTCATATATAGATGACTCCATAATCACCAAAGTGCTTGTTAGATGCTATTGTGTTTGTGCATTTATTTACTCATTCGAGGATATCCAATTGTTGCTATTTGTTTTTTGATTTTCCCTTGCCAATTGGATATACAAGAATGCCTAGGACCAATCCTTTAGCTATCTATGCTTTCTCACCTCATATTCTATTCATGCTGCATCACAAAATTTGAACAAGTACTTCCTGATCTCTTTGTGTGAGGAGCACTCGGAGTTCCATATCGTCAAGAACTAACCATTAGAACATCCTAAGTGCATCTCGGTGGAACCAACTCCAAATTCCCGGCCTCACCGAATGCCTAGGGTTGATCTAGTTTTTCAATCTCGGTACTGCCGATTTCATATTCTCGGTTACATCGAGTTTCCCTGTCAGCTGACAGTTGTGAAACTCGGTGGCACTAAAAATATCAAATCGGTGACACTGACAGTGATGGGTATATAATTGGTGGACCCCGACATTTCGAAATCCATTCTTCAAACGTTGCGCCTCCACAACCCTGGCTGCCGCTCTAAAGACCCTTGGTCATCGCCTTGCTTCTCCGAGCGCCTCTGCCGCGGGGAATTTCCGTCGTCGATGTTTTTTTCTCCAACGTCACTGCCGTAGCGGATCCATAGCCAAATTAGGGGTCAGACATGTTAGGCTCAGAATATAGTTAGAATTTGCTGGAGTAGAACGTTGAGATGAGTTCAAGCACTAGTCTCGACTCTAGTTCTTCCACAAATCTATGCATTCCCAGGTCTCATGGGTTGCCTAAAGCTGCCACTAGGACAAGGAAGAGACTCAACTCAAAAGAAGAAGATTCTAATTTTGTTCCAAAAGATGTTCTTGCTAAGAATCAAGAGAAGCCTGCAAGGAAATCTGCCAATGAGGCCACCTCATCTAGGAGGGTGGTCAGCAAAATTTATGCACCTAGAGAGACCTTCAAAGCACATGAGAGTGCTAGGGCAACTATGTATGTTGAGATTCCAAGGAAGTCATTGCCTAAGAAGGTAGGAGAAAAGAAGACATCCAGGAAGAGGATCATCCGTGTGATGGGCAAACCTACCTCTATGTATGAGGATCCAGAGGAGGATGCTGGGGCTGGTGCTGAAGAGGAGGAACCTACTGCTCAGGACCCTCCTAAGAAGAACGCTAAGAAACTTTTGGCTAATGCTATGCCTAAGTCTGGTCCCTCCAAGAGCACCAAGGTTGCATCCAACAAAGCTGCTGCACAGAAGTCCAAGAGGACTACCAGAGATATACCTGCTTCTGAGAAGAACAAGAAGTCCACTTTCAGAGAAGCAGATGACGATGAAGATGCTATGTCGATTCTGATGAAGCTCAGACCTCACCTTCCTGTACATGATGCCAGTGATCCTAGAGCTGATGATATGAAGAAGAGGAAGGATACAGGTCTAAGGGCATGGAGAGGCATTGATCCATATGCCCAGAGGAGAAACACTACTGTGGATTACAGGTTTTACACCAAGGAGCAGCAAGACTTCTATGAGACAGTTTTGCTTGACAAGAGCCCTGTAGTCAGCGACATGAGATATGTGGACCGGAAATACATCAAGGATAATGAGGATTACTTTACATCTGTCCAAGACAACTTCCACTACATTGGGCTAGGTAAATTTGTTGGCAAGGAGTTCACTGCTTGGAATCATGACATCAAGGATCATGTAGTTCTACGCCACTGCTGATTTTTATGGAGATGGCAGGATTGTTTGGATAATTGAAGGAGCAAGATATGAATCTATTGTTGATGAGTGGGCTACCATCTTAGGAGTCCCTGAGGATGAGGATGGAGATTTGGATGTCTACTCAGAATCCAAGGAGAGCCACAATGCTATGAAGGATATGTATAATCTTATCCCAGCTACTAATGTGCAATCTCACAAGGTGGGATCTATTTACTTCCTCCAGCTAGGCCTCCGTACCATGAAAACAATCCTGAGGCATACTTTGATGCCCAAGTCTAGAGATGAGAAGATGATTCGTGGATACTCAATAAACATGCTCATCCATCTTGATCGTCACACCAGGATTTGAGTGATGGATCTGATAGTAGAGACTATGAAGATGGTTGTTGCTGATCAGAAGCGCTCATGCTGCTATGTACCCTGTATTCAGATGCTTATCAATTCTAAGCTTGAGAAGCACATCTTTGCTCTGGATAGACCCCCCTTTCCACTTTAGCTAGATCTAGAGGACAATGTTGTGGTGATGGACCCAGACCATCCCACATCAGCTGTAGCTCAGACACAAGCAGAGTCACAGGCAGAGGCAGCTCGAGCCACTAGTGCTCAGGTCCCCAGATCTAGGAACGAGTAGATGGATTTCTTTATAACCACTATCGTGGACATGAAGAAGTATATCAAAACCATCATGGACACCCAGGAGAGCCCTGTGAACATCATTGAGGATAGTGTGAAAAATCTTAATGACAAGGTTGATGGGCTGACTAAGACAGTCAATGAGCTTAAGAAGGAGGTTCTTGAAGCCCCAATTCGTCGCACCTCTTGAGAGTCCGAGTCTGATGATGATGAGGATAGTGCACCTGTCAGGACGACTGCCTAGTTCACTACTAAGACCAAGACACCTATAGTGCCAGCTCCAGAGACGATGCCTTCATCTTCTGCTCCAGCCATAGTGACATCAGCTCCATCAGCTCCAGTGTCTCTAGTATCTACTCCTACTCCATCCAGGACTTCAGCGAAAGTCTTCGCCGATGAAGTTCTGTCGACTCCGACTTCGACTAGCAGAGGAGATCAGCCGTAGAAGAACGATTAGCTATATGTCTTTGAGCTTTTTGGTAACTTGTTGCCAAAGGGGGATAAGTTGTATATAGATCTCAGGCTTCGACTGATAAAGCGTCTATTTTATTTGTTGTTTTTAAAACATTTGGTTCTTTGGTTTGATGTGAGATACTTTTGTTCGTGTTTGATCATACACTTTAATGTGTGTTGCTACTATTTCCTATCTTTTGATGATTGTGTGATGATCATTCACTTTGCTTGATGTGTTGTACTATGTTGTTATCTCTTATTACTCTCACACACCACCAAGTTGTATGTGACATGGAAGTAGTGCCCATGTACCAAATTGGTTGTGCATTTGCGTTCAAACACAAATTTAAAATAACGCACAAATTTAGGGGGAGCTCTTGCTTATCACATACTTCTCAAAGCAACGATTATATTCATTGTTTATATCATATGTCGAAGCTTTGATCTATATGTTGTCATCCATTACCAAAGATGGGGAGATTGAAAGCACATTTGCTCCCTTGGTGGTTTTGGTAATTAATAACAACATATATGTCATTGAACTAATGTTTCCACTAAGTATGTTTCAGGAAAAGTTCAATGATGGGTTGGCATAAGGATTGTGGAATACCCCAAGATGCAAGGAAATAAATTGGCAAAGCCTCATGCAAAGGATTCTAAATTTTATGTTTTGTGAGAAATCACTTTAAGTCCAAAGGAAAGACAATACTATTAAAAGGGGATAAGGTTTTGTTGGTGAACAAAATGCTCATACATGCACAAGTCATCCTCACCACATACACCCACAAGATCTTCCACAAAATTCTGTCTCAAGACATATATTCAAAATCAGTGCAACCAACACATTCCACTCGGTGCCGCTGATTCCAAACCCTAGAGAAACTCAGCCAAACCCTAGCCACTTTGGTGCATACGATTCTGCTTCGAAGCCACCGAGTTTAGGTTGCCAACTTTCTTTTACATAAATTCACAATATTGGTCTCACCGAGATTGTTGGAGCGGCGTCACTGAGATTGGGCAATCTGACTGTAGGTCAGCTTATCGGTGCAACCGAGTTTCTTATATCTGTCTCACCAAGATTCAAAACTTGCCACCTTTTGGTCACTTCGGTACCACCGAGATTAACACATCAGTGTCACAGAGTTGGTCATTTTGTGTGTAACGGTTAGATTTTTGGAGATGCCTTTTTATACCCCTCCACCAGCACTCACTCGCAAGAGAAGCACTTAGAACAGTTCCTCACTCATACCTACTGATTTTTTTGAGAGAGCCACCTACTCATGTGTTGAGATCATGCCATTCCATTCCTACCATATGAATCGTGATCTTTAGCCTCCCCAAGTTGCTTTCCACCCAATCAATTTTTTCTACCAAGCCAAATCTGTGAGAGAGTGATTGTGTGTTGCGGAGTCTATCATCTTGAAGCACAAGAGCAAGGAGATCATCGACACAATCAAGCCTTTTACCTTTTGGAGGGTGGTGCCTCCTACATTGGTTAGGTGTCTCTTGGGAACCTCCCACTTCGTGTTGTGGAGTGAACCAAGAAGTTTGTAAGGGCAAGGAGATCGCCTACTTCGTGAACATCTACCCTGAGTTAGCCTAGTCCTCCGTGGACGTAGGCCATCAAGGTATAGTTAATGTTGCTTCTTCGTGGACCCCCCTGTGGGTAGAGCCCTCCGTGGACTCTCGCGACTGTTACCCTCCATGGGTTGAAGACTCCATAAATGTGGATGTACGATAGAGCCACCTATCGGAACCACGGGAAAAATCATCATGTCACCAATTGCGTTTGATCTTCCTACCCTTCCTTTACTTACATGATTGTCTTTACTTTTCGCTGCTATACTCGTAGACATGCATGTGTAGGGTGTACTTAACATACTATAAATGCTAAAATCTTCCAAGACATAAAATTGGGAAGAAGTAGATTTTCTTTTGTCAAGTAGTCTAATCACCCCCCTCTAGCAGTACTTTCGATCCTACACGCCTTCCTCAAAGATCCCGGCGTTGACCCTGCGGATATGGTAGCGGCGCAGGGGTTGCTGGGAGCATGCAACACGCACAGCAGCCTGGAGACAGTCTTCCTCGAGGAGCACGACATCATCATTACGTAGCCGTTGTTGCTCTACTTCATCGTAGTCAAGGACTCGAGGTGACCCTTATATGAGTTCTGTGGGGAGCACTGCTTCTGCCCCTTACACTAGGGAGAATTCCATCTAGCCGATTAGCTCGATTTGGTATCATTTTGAGGGACCAAAGAACCACCGACAGTTCGTCTATCTAGCGTTTGCCGCTCTTCTACAGCTTATCAAGAGTCCTTGTCTTGATCCCTCGCAACTCTTTAGCACTCATCCTCTCGACTTGCCCGTTGCTTCTCGAATGAGCAATAGAGGCGAAGGATACCTTGCTTGTAAGGCTCTGGATATATTGCATGAAGGCGCGGCTCGTGAACTAGGTGTCGTTATTGGCGATCAGCCTGTTAGGCACTCCAATGCGACACACCTGTCCTTTCATGAACTTTATTGCTGAATGCGCTGTCACCCTTCTCACTGGTCCTACCCCAGGCCACTTTGTGAGCATGTCGGTTTCCATGAACAATAACTCAATGCCCCCGACAACAAGGGGGGAGGGGCCCAGGATATCGAGCCCCTAAACCGAGAATGGCCAGGATAGAGGAATCGTTTGCAATGCTTGCGCTGGTCGATGGATGTTCTTGGAATGAAATTGGCAGGCTTAGGACTTGATGACTAGATTAGTAGCGTCTTGGAGGGTAGTGGGCCAATACAAACCCTGCCTGAAAGATTTACCGGCAATGGCCCTTAATCCTATGTGAGAGCCACATACTCCTCCGTGAATCTATGCCAACAATTTCAGTCCATCCTCCCGGCAGATGCACCTTAATTTCACAACGTTCGGTCATCTTCTGTACAAGGTGACATTGACAAACTGGTACTAACTTGACTGGCAAGCTACTTTTTTGGCTTCTTGTTGCTCTTCGAGGAGTTCTCCTGTTTCAAGGAAGTGGACTATATGCCGCGCCTAGGTCGGAGCTTCGGGCTCAACAACAAGGACTAAAGGCATCTCTTCATTCGCGGGAGCGCTTGCCTCAACCATGAGAACCTACGGTCCTGCGGGAGGGAGTTGCTCATCAACCCTGGCAGCTTCTCTACCTGTGGCTTCGGGGAGCTTTGTCGGGAAATTCTTGCCGGAGTTCATCTTCCTTCTCTTTCTGGTCATCGCTGACGGGGATACCGACGGTTGGTGAGGCGAAGAACAAAAGTCCCTGGTTCCACAGGAAGCTTCTACGTAGTGCGCTTCCGTAGATGGTCGGCAATGTTGTTTTATCCTCGTAGAACATGCTCTGCTTGTAGTCCATCGTACTGCTCCTCCAATTTCCTCACCTCTTCCATCTATGATTCCACCAACAGGCTCTGGTAATCTTTTTTGACTTGCTTCACCACAAGCTAAGAGTCTCCTCGGACAACGAGTCTCTTGATCCCCAACACTACCTCGATTCTAAGTCCAGCCATGCGCCCCTCGTACTCAGCGGTATTCTTAGTGGCTTCCTCCCGAGGAAAGTTCATATGAACGACGTACTTGTGAAAGTACATTTTCTCCCTTGGTGGTTTTGGTAATTAATAAAACATATAAGTCATTGAACTAATGTTTTCACTAAGTATATTTCAGGGAAAGTTCATTGATGGGAATGAATAAAGGATTGTGGAATTACCCCAAGATTCAAGGAAATAGGTTGGCCAAGCCTCAAGCAAGAGGACTCTACATTTTATATTTGTGAGAAATCACTTTGAGTCGATAGGATAGCCAATACTATTAAAAGGCCGCTGGCACGGGCAACACCGGCGCCCCCTGTCTGCTCCTAAACAGATGAGGCGGGAGGAGGACGACGGACCTGCCAACGGGCCCCACCTCCTCACGAAACTCACTGGTCAGCCTCTTGGGTGCCGACCGGGCCCGCTGTCATATTAAGTGGAGAGGGCCTCCACCGGAAGCCGTTTTCCGGAAAGGGAAGTGTATTACCTAAAACACGCCTTCGGCATGGCTTCCTCGCAGGAGGGCGCGAGCGACTAGGCCGGCCAAGTCACTGTCCCACGTTGGTGGGCTATGCGTGGCCCGTTTGGTATTTTTTTTCCCATTTTCATTTTCAAAGAGGCAAATAATCCATATTAAATTTGTTTTAGCTCCAAATTTGATGATTCAAATTTCTGCATCCTTCTAAAAATTCCACCTATTTACTAGTGCCACTTCCATATTTTTCTACCACAAAGTTTTGTGCTGTTCAAAGTTAAATTTAAATTTGAACTATTAGAGACCACATTGTAAAATCTTTAGGGAATTAATCGTAGCTCCAAAAGGAGTGATTCAAAATCCCAGATGTCCTAAATATCATTCCCTATTTATCTAGGCATGGTTAACATTTTTACCATGCAATTATTCTGTTGGATCCACTAAATAACCCACTTTCCATTTATCTCACCTTTGCAAATCCCTAGGAAATTCATACCAACTCCAAATCCAGTGAAACCACTTCCCACATGTTTCTAAAATCATGCCCTATTTTATGTGCGCCTCCAGTCATTTTTATGAAAATATTTTCTGTTGACATCTTGAAGGATCATCATTTCCATCATTCCCGCCATTCAAAACTCCCCCTGGGCCCACATCCACCAAAACCTCCTTGGTTATTTTTCTCATGACCACAGGAGTCCTAGAAAAATAAAAATTCTATTTATAGAGCACATTTATTTTCTGCTTGTTGTGTTTCTTATTGCGGTTGTTTCTGGCTATAGTTGACGAAGTAGAGGAAATGCTCGGAGTGGACTAGAAGCGGGTGAAGACCTCGAAGACATTGCTAAGCCAGGCAAGCACCGCTTAGACCATGTTAACAAACCATTTTCATTGCATGACATATAGCACCTTACTTTTGTCATATTTGATCATGTGGAGTGGTGACCCCTCCGGTGGGTTGTTTCTGATACTTTTGTCCGTTGACACTTGCATTGTGCATGATCCTACCACCTTATGAGGGTTATGTGAGTGGGCGTAGATAGGATGCTAGTAGATGCTACACAAGTGGGATCGTGATTATGCATGGTGAATGGAACACAAATGATTTCAATGACTTTCCAAAAACCCCATCGGGTGCCACTAATGCCCGAGGGAGATGATGATGAATTGGGTGACCACTTGATAAAGAAGTGGTGTACCGGAGCAAGTGAGTATGTGTGTTTTCGAAAACGGATTAGATTTAAGGTCTGCTGACCATCCCAACCTTACATGCGCAACCACTCTACCCCTATATGGAAGGGGCTTTGTTGATTACCTTGCTGGGTACTGGAAAGGAGCCCGCATTACTAGTGGCGGGAGTGGTGTGGTCACTCTTGATACAGGGTCATACCGGAATGGACGATCATGCGCTGTCTTTATAGGCACCGGGCACACCGTTGGTCCCCTCATGGATGGTACGACCTAGTGCGAGGATCGTATGATGTACATCGTGAGGGCTGGGTACCAATCGAGTGGACTCTGTTTTTAAAATGGCCAGGGGAAAGGCATTGTTCGGGTTCTTACCTCGGGTATGTAATATACCGCGAGTCATGGATGACACGGAAGTTCTCGAATCTTGTGGGTAACCTATGCAGAGTGTAAAACTATTCGAATAGCCGTGTCCACAATCATGGACAGTTGGAGGTCCATCTTAACCCACGTCCAGATGTTTTCGCAAACTTGGTGTGTGTGTGTGGTGACAAGGATGATATTTGAGTCGAGTCGGATGAGTTGGCATGATGACTGAACATGAGATGTTCAGATGGTACATGAGACAAGTCTGAGGACTTGGTGTGATGGTTGAACATGAAATGTCCAACCCCCTGCTTATGATGATGACTGTGACGTGTTCTTATGAACACCTGTCTTGGTTGATGCATGCTTACTTAAGTTACTTGATCATGTCATTGCACTCAAAACTAGCTTTCTGCAAAACTTCCTATTAGTGCTATATCATGCATTGTTATTTCCTTGTTCCAAGCATGGGTTGCTTGCGAGTACATTACATATACTCATTGGCTTGCCACTGGTTATTTTATTGGCAAGGCATGAAAGATCAAGTTATGATGAAGATTACCTTGGTGATGGACATGCGAGCTAGGATGCTTCCCAGTCAGAATGCCTGTAGGGTTAAGGCGGATGGCATGGGTTCACGCTATCATTGAAGATTTCTGCTGCAATCATATGAAGACTTGGCCATGAAGGCCATATTTGAGTAAACTGGTATGTAATGGATGTAAGACTCTTGTTATTCAGTTTCTATGTGTTCAGTGAGCATTGATCTCTGGGATCACTGTGCACGTACATTCGGTGATCATGACTTATGAGTCGTGGTCCCCGCAGAGCTGGTATCAGATCCATCCTGACTGTAGGAAGCCCTTAGTTAGCATGGACGTTAGTTAGGACCAAACTAATTTTTCCAGACCCTTCAAAATCACTTACAAAATCTACATATTTCTCACCTCTCCCAAACTTTCAAAGGAAGCCAAGGTTTTCGCCTTAGCATTTCCACCAACTTTCTCTTAACTCTCCTCGTCTACTTTTTCAAACCTTTGCAAATGGTCGCCACTACCCTTGGGCCCCTGACCACGGTATTCCTTGAAATCCTCGTGGGTAACCTGGAAGGAAGCCACCCATCTAGATGATTGCCGACATATCTTGGACCTAAGTTGGTCACACTAGACAAGGGCTACCAGCAGAAGACACCATCTCGAAGGATGAGGATGTCAACACTTAGATGATAGTGACACGCTCAACAGAGCCCCAAGATGATGCCGCCCTAGCCATCGAAGACCAAGGCACAAGACATGAAATGTCATGATATGCATCGATAATAGAGCAATCCTGTCCTTTTTGTTGTTATATCGGTAACCACCGGTGGATGAGAACCTCTCCATTTGGTCCACCTCACTATGGTGAGCAGGAAAACGGTCCTCATCATGCCCCCGCTCTTGGTGCCGATGATATCATCAACGAGACCTATAGGATAAATCTCTACCATGCCTTGTTAATGCCATGGCATAAAAGTTTGCCTACCTGGAATGCTCGACGCCTCAGAAGACAAGAAGGCATTGTCACGAACACAAGGACACCAGAAGACCCTGTCAACAACAGTCATGAAGAATCACCTTCGTTGTCAACTCAACAGACCCGAAGCCATCAAGGAATCTTCAGGCACAACCAGGATCGTTATGAACAATAAACAGAGACATAGCGACACCTGAAGAAGACCCAGAAGACTAAGCAAACTCCTCTCCAAGGCACGAAGCAAGCACGACCAATGAGTACGAGAACCCCTAGGGAGGATAGGTCGTGTGTCCCCCATGCGAAGTCGAGTCCGTATGATGGTTCGAATAGAACCATGATGTGTGTTGCTAGTTTTACCGGTTTGTGCTTTGGTGTAAGTCATGCTTTTGCCCTAGGCAACAAGTGCGTGACTATACCACCTAACTTACGTTGATGTTTGTGTTCGACCTTTTCGACACTTGCTTGATTGCACTTGCACTATACCACCCCCTTAGGCACTCTCCTCTATGCTACTTTCCCTCTTTCCCTTCTCGTCAACTAGAGACCAGCAAGACAAGTTGCGCCAAGGATCCACCTCCACGGATAGCTAGTGTTGAAGACTATGACAACAACGTACTCAACCAAATGCAACCCCAAAGGGTTAGGCTCTTCCCTCGAGATTGGGAACCCCCTTCCCTTGCCTAGCCTAGACCACACAAGCTCCCCAGCACAAGTCTCTGAATCACGTATTTAATACACGGATTTGCCAGAGCACTTATTGAGATTCAATAGCCCCTGCTTGGCACTGGGTTCATTATGGAGCTAGTGATCATAGTGAACACACATCCTTCATTCTCGCTAGCACTAGAACCTTGATGCCATAGGAAGGATCCTTCTTGGGATATACTAATTGTGGACAATGATTTGATTTAGCCATAATAGATGTCTTGAGGAAATAGTTGAGACCCTTTGGTGGATTACGAGGCTTAATATTCGTGGACGAACTTGGTGAATCGAGATTGATAGAGTGGCATATCTTACTTGACCCTTGAACAAATTGGATTAGTAGAACAATATGATTACTTGTTGAAACTCTTGGTGGTCCAATGAATCGACCTTGGCGAGTAATGTAGATAGTGGATTGATGGTGACATGTTAGTAACTGGGTTAACTAGTAGGAAATCCTTACTAGATGTAAGCCTTGGATTTAAAAGGGTGATTATAGTAGGCGCTCGAGATCAACTAAACCACATGGTTCGGTGTAAATTAGATTTAGTCCAATGATCTTGATCATGATACCATGTCTCTCGGTGGATGATAAGTAGAAGGAATCGGATGATGATAGTGATAATTTAAGGATCTATATAAGCTCGACCTTGGAGTGTAGTGGTCCATGAGATTGGAAATTCATGACAATAGTCCTTGCAACGATTTGTGGATTATATGAACTCAAGGAGATTATGTTGGACGCCATTGATGCTGGATTCGTACCAGTATTGGGTCATGTAATAGAGGATGATTTTTGTGGATTGACTAAATTGGATTCATAGGAAGGAATCAAGATCTTGGAATGGTTTATTACGCACTTCCTTAGCATAGTAATGCACTACCTTAGGCCTTGGATGGGTCAGTAGGACACTTGGATTGGTACTGTCATGATCAAGCTTAGCGGCTTGTAACTTATCCCGAGGATTTTTATATAGGGATATATATGAGTTAGCTATAGTATACATATGAGATTTTCAGCATAGTCCTTCTCTCAAAACCTTGGAGATGTGAGTAGCATATGTAATATTGGATTTGACTTATACCAGATGATACCTTCGAGGATATAGGCTGATTTTGTTTGGAGTAATAGGCTGTATTGTTGGCATCTAATAGTTGTGCTCATGATAAGGTGTTAGACGTTCACTCACATCCTAAGCTCCTTGGAACCCCGAAGCTTTACCAGACCATGACGCGGTCAGATAATGATGATAGGCCCTGGATTATAAGTCCTTAGACCATGGTCGATACCCCATCGTGACCACCACCCACACTTTCCATAAGGAAGGTGGCCACGAATACCTCTATTAGGTTGGACCACAAACCCTAGATACTAGTGACCATCCGGGACGAATGCCCACTCCTCTCACATATCCCATGAGCAATGTGTTTATGCGATGCTTTGGGAAATAGGTGGTTGTCCTCCAGGATGACATACTTATTTACCCAATGAGAGCAGGAACACCTTGGTCCTGTCTGGACCAGCCCCAGGAATGCCCATTACCATGCCTCTCGAGTATAAGGTCTCACCTTGAAGGAGTTGGACTACTTGAAGCACCCTCCCTGCAAAGGAAGACTTTCTTGCCCAAGCAAGATGAAGAACCACTATGATCGCGGAGCAGCGACAACAATGATGAAGAAGCAAAAGAAGTCAACCTCCACTCCTCTGCCAGCTACCTCAACTAGACTATATCCAGAAGCACCAACGTTCAAGCCCGATGAACCCCTTGGACATCAAGAGGATTAAGGAGCCCCTCACTTTAAATGGTCACCTATTAGTTCCTGACTAGGAAGGGACCAAGGAGATGATAGCGCCCCTTACTCCACCACTTTGATGGTGTACGAGGAGCATGGCATCCCTACTCCCTTTAGATGCCTGGAATGGAGTGCAACGACTGTCATGACATCATTGTTAGCCCCTTTTTGGTTCGATCAAGGGCGTAAACCGTGGGTCGACCATGGTAAGCCACCTATGAAAGGTAGTTCACCCCTCTTGCCAAGACTTTGACCTTGGGGATTAGATGGATGATCTGTACTCTGAATAGTCAGCTTATCTAGAACCCCACTGAAACCTTTCTAGATGGAAGAACCCGTTTTGACACCAAGTCTCTAAGCTCAGTCTTAGGGACGAGGCTCAGCGCAGACCTTGCCACGGAGTGACGATAGACCAAACCCTCTAAGACCCTCCAGAAACATGCGTCCATAACAATGAAGTCAAATGACCAAAGAAGAATGAAGAATCTACCTGGGTCACTTAATCAAGCAGAAGATCTCGACGACAAGCCCGAGATGACGCGCTTCAGCACCCTCGAGAATGGAGACCACCTACGACTGAAGACCTCCTGCCATAATGAAGGTAAGGACTTCCCCATCAATGAGAAGCTACACCGAGACTCGACCCTTCTATTCTAATGAGAGACATCTAGATGTCACTAACCAATGTGAGCAGTCCTAGGACTAGCACACAGACACACTACTTGGCCACGTATTCCGACCTTGGAATACACACGCAAGCGAGGCCTTGCCAAGACCTCATCCACCAAACCCTTAACCATTAGGCAACCCTAGAAGGTTGTTGGGACCCATTCACCCTGACGCGAAGTTAACGATGCACTCGGAGTCATATCATCAAGCACTTCAAGGCCCAGAAGGACAACCATGCCAGAGCAGAAGCAACATGGAACGTCAAGACTACCTCACGTCTAAATTTCCACATCTCTTCTATGCCTAGCCTAGGAATCTAGCCGACGAGATTCTTGTAAGGGGGGTAGGTCTGTCACACCCTGTGTTTTGCCTCTCATGATTAAGTTATCATTACTCAAAACTTAGGGCCAATTAAAACTTTTTGACTGCAATTGAATGTTTGAATTGTGTGCTATTTGCTTGCTTGTTTGATTTGCTTGCTAGTGTCTATAATTCATAAAACTCTCTCCTACTCTCAAACCTCTTTTCCTTGACCTAGAACTCTTGTCCAATGATCATGCCATCTGTATAGGCCTTAAAACTATTTTTACAAAATATTGTTTTGACCCAAAAGGTTTTATTCAAATTTGGTTTGCAAACCCCCCTGATTTGAGATTTGCACTGCAAGTCCCCAAATTGGGTGGATCCTTTTTCCCCAAATGCTTTATTTGGAACTTACTATATATATAACTTCCCAAAACCACAAAAAAAATTGTAAAAGATTATTTTCATAATTTATTTAAAAGCTTTTTCTTAAGTCTAGAAATGCTTTTTCATAGGGAAAAATTATTTAAATGATTTAAAAATATTTGAGAAATTTTGGGAAACTCAGTGGACATATATTATCCATATATAAGAGTTTCAACACATGGTCATGTTCAAAATACTGGACAAAACCATATCATGTGTGTTTCAAGGTTTTGAAATATTTCTATAAGAAATTTTCTCAATTAAATACTAGAAAATTCTAGCATGTCAGATATGATAAATGTGGTCATCTTGCCAAGTTTCATATCAATACCAATTGTTGTGGTTCGCCAAAATATCCCAAAACCCTCTCTATCCAGATCCAAACTTGAGCAACTCTACATTGCCAACTGTCTCCTATTGATCCCAAACTTTGTGGGCATTCTCTATTACCCAAATGATGATGCTACATCAAGTGGTGCATCAAGGGGAAAAGAATTTCATTGTCATATCTATAGAAATCCATGTCTGTCCATTTCTAGGGTTTACCATGTTTACATTATCAACTTTGTTCAAATCATCTCAAAAGATGCGATCATGACCAAATGGACTTACCATTTGCCCTTGGTAAATCTCAAGGTCATAGGAGTACCCAGCCTATCCCAGTCATACCACAAACAGTTTCCGCCATAAACTTGTGGACAAGCAAAGTGGGCCCAAAAAGATTCCCCTTGCCCCCATCTTTTTACCACGGCATATTATATCCCTCTTCTACCTCCAGTAACTTTTCCTTGGCCTCTGGTCAAATATTTGGGGGGTAACTCTCTCTTATTCCCTCTCTTTTTACCATGGCAGCACTTCTTCTTCCCTTCTGATCATGCTAATGACCCCAAACTTTTCCACAACCTCACTTGCATACCTATGCATCAAACCTAATGAACTATGGGAGGCTCATGTGGAAAATGTGCGCAGTCCATCTAAACCTACATCATGGCAGTAAATGTAGCTTTGTACTATAAGTACCTTGCCCTCTCATCTCCATGATCTAAAAATTGGTGGGTATATAGTCCTTCCATGGCTAGGTACACTAGACAAAGATTTTTTCCCAATGCCTTACAATAAAAAACACTTAGATGAGTCTACAATTTGCTGCTGCAAACTTAGCCCTAGTAAAACCCCATTGTAACAGCCACATTTACCCTGAGGATTTACCAGTGCCCTACTGCATGAGTGCCTCACTCACTAGACATGGCTGGCCGACCAAAAGAGCATCCTAGACATGCCTTGGCTTGGTGACCATGCTGTCTGCTTGCAAATTAGGTGTGTTGCCGCTTGTCGTTGTCCTATAGCTCGTAGCAAGCTTCGGCAAGGCATCCTTTCTTGCCAATAGCCTCCCCTCGACGTCCCACACCCCTCCTTGACGCTTGCAAACCTCCAACCCGCCTCTAGCGCACGTGCTCACCGAGGCCACCCGAGCTCCCCCCGGTCGCCCCCTCCTATAGGACCGCTCTCGAGCCCCCTCTCACCCCTCTTGGATCTCCCTTGCCCCCTTGGACCTCCCTAGGCCAAGCCCCTTGCTCCCTTGCCCTCCTGCTTCGTCCATGGATGCCATGGCGCTGCCTCGGCCTCCAGCGTATTCATGTCACCCCACCTCTCTCCTCTCCTCCGGACGGCCTCCGAGCACCCCCCAGCGCCTCCATGAACGCCCCCCATGCTCCGCTCCCTCCATCCAATGGTCAAGGCATGGTGCCCTTCCTCGCCGTCAAATGCACCCGCCTCGACGTGGCCCACCCCAACGTGCACTACGCGGCTCCCCCAAACCTCCAGCCTTCCCCGAGCTCCCCGGTGAGCCGGGACTCGCCAGAGGCAGCATGGGCCGCCGGCACGGGTGACGCCAGCGCCCCCTGTCCGCTACCGATCGACTGAGGCGGGAGGAGGACAACGGACCTGGCAATGAGCCCTACCTCCTTCCGGACCCACTGGTCAGTCTCTAGGGAGATGGCCGGGCCCGCTGTCATATTAAGTGGAGGCGGCCTCCACCGTGAGCGGTTTTCCTGAAAGGGAAGCGTATTACCTAAAACACACCTTCAGCATGGCTTCCTTGCAGGCGGGCGCGAGCAACTTGGTCAGCCCACACTGTTCCACGTTGGTGGGCTGTGCGTGGCCCGTTTGGTAAATTCTTTTTCCCATTTTCATTTTCAGAGAGGCAAATAATCCATATTAAATTTGTTTTAGCGCCAAAGTTTATGATTCAAATTTCTGCATCCTTCTAAAAATGCCACCTATTTACTGGTGCCACTTCCATATTTTTGTACCACAAAGTTTTGTGCTGTTCAAATTTAAATTTAAATTTGAACTATTAGAGGACACATTGTAAAATCTTTAGGGCATTCATCATAGCTCCAAATGGAGTGACTCAAAAGCCCAGATGTCCTAAATATCATTCCCTATTTATCTAGGCATGGTTAACATTTTTCCATGCACCTATTCTATTGGATCCACTAAATAACCCACTTTTCCATTTATCTCATCTTTGCAAATCCCTAGGAAATTCGTACCAACTCCAAATCTAGTGAAACCACTTCCCACATGTTTCTAAAATCATGCCCTATTTTATGGGTGCCTGCACTCATTTTTATGAAAATATTTTCTATTGACATCTTGAAGGATCATCATTTCCATCATTCCCACCATTCAAAACTCCCCCATGGCTCACATCCACCAAAACATCCTTTGTTAGTTTTCTCATGATTAGAGGAGTCCTAGAAAAAATAAAACTCCTATTTATAGAGCAAATTTATTTTCTGCTTGTTGTGTTGCTTATTGCGGTTGTTTCCGGCAATAGTTGATGAAGTAGAGGAAATGCTCGGAGTGGACTAGAAGCGGGTGAAGACCTCAAAGACATTGCTAAGCCAGGCAAGCAGCCCTTTGACCATCTTAACAAACCATTTTCATTGCATGACATATAACACCTTACTTTTGTCATATTTGGTCATGTGGAGTAGTGACCCCTCCGGTGGGTTGCTTCCGATACTTTTCCATTCACACTTGCATCGTGCATGACCCTACCACCTTATAAGGGTTATGCGGGTGGGTGTAGATAGGATGCTAATAGATGCTACACAAGTGGGATCGGGATTATGCATGGTGATGGGAATGTAAATGATTTCAAAGACTTTTTGAAAACCCCGTTGGGTGCCATTAATGCCCCAGGGAGATGATGATGAATTGGGTGACCGCTTGAGAAAGAAGTGGTGTACTGGAGTAAGTGAGTATGTGTGTTTTCGAAAACGGATTAGATTTAAGGTCTGCTGACCGTCCCAACCTTACATGCGCAACCACTCTACCCCTATATGGGAAGGGGCTTTGTTGATTACCTTGGTGATTACTGGCAAGGATCCCACATTAATAGTGGCGGGAGTGGCGTGGTCACACTTGATACGGGGTCGTACCGGAATGGACGATCATGCGCCGTCTTTATAGGAACCGGGCAGACTGTTGGTCCCCTCGTGGATGGTACAATCTAGAGTGAGGCTCGTATGATGTACATCATGAGGGCTCGGTACCAATCGAGTGGACTCTTTGTTTAGTATCGCTAGGGGAAAGGCATTGGTAGGGTGCTTACCTCGGGTATGTAACATACAACGAGTCGTGGATGACACGGAAGTTCCCCGAATCTTGTGGGTAAAGTGTGCAACCTCTACAGAGTGTAAAACTATTCAAATAGCCGTGTCCGCAGTCATGGACAGTTGGAGGTCCTTCTTAAAATACGTCTAGATGTTTTCGCAAACTTGGTGCATGTGTGTGGTGACAAGGATGATATTTGAGTCGAGTCGGATGACTTGACATGATCACTGAATATGAGATGTTCAAATGGTACATGAGACAAGTCTGAGGATTCTAACGTATTCTTATGAACACCTGTTTGTGTTGATGCATGCTTAGTTAAGTTAGTTGATCATGTCATTTCACTCAAAATTAGCTTGCTAGAAAACTTCCTATTAGTGCTATATCATGCATTGTTATTGCCTTGTTGCAAACTTGGGTTGCTCGCGAGTACATTCAAAGTACTCATTGGCTTCCCACTAGTTACTTTAATGGCCAGGCATGAAAGATCAAGTTATGATGAAGATTACCTTGGTGATGGACATGCGAGCTAGGACGCTTCCCAGTCAGAATGCCTGTAGGGTTAAGGCAGATGGCAAGGGTTCACGCTATCGTTGACGATTTCTGCTGCAATCATATGAAGACTTGCCCACGAAGGCCATATTTGAGTAAACCAATATGTAGTGGATGTAAGACTCTTGTTATTCAGTTTCTGTGTGTTCAGTGAGCATTGATCTCTAGTGTCACTGCACGTACATTCGGTGATCGCGACTTATGAGTCGAGATCCCCACACACCGAGTTTGGTCAATCTGACCTGTTGGTCACCATGTCGGTGTAACCGAGAATTGTATATCGGTCCCTCCGAGATTCAAAAGTTGCCACTTTTAGTCTCTTCGGTACCACCGAGATTTACACATCTGTGTCACCGAGTCTCACTTATTGTGTGTAATGGTTGGATTTTTGGGGATGCCTATATATACCCCTTCAACACCACCTACCCGAAAGAGAAGCACTGAGAACTATTCCATACCTATCCTACTTAGTTTTCTGGGAGGGAACCAACTACCCATGTGTTGAGGTCAAGATCTTCAACTCCAACCATGTGGATCTTGAATTCTAGCCTCCCCAAGTTGCTTTTCACCAATCCCATCTCATCTACCAAGACAAATCTATGAGAGAGAGATTGTGTGTTGAGGAGTCTATCATCTTGACGCACAAGAGCAAGGAGTTCATCGTCATTATTGAGTGTATTACCTTTTGGAGGGTCGTGTGTCCTAGATTTGTTAGGTGTTTCTTGGGAACCTCCTAGTTCATGTTGTGGAGTGAACCAAGAAGTTTGTAAGGGCAAGTAGATTGCCTACTTCATGAAGATCTACCCATAGTGAGGCTAGTCCTTCATAGACGGAAGCCGCATGGAATAGTTAAGGTTTCTTCTTTGCGGAACTCTCCGTGGGTAGAGCCCTCCATGGACTATCGCGACCGTTGCCCTCCGTGGGTTGAAGACTCCATGAACGTGGACGTACGATAGCACCACCTATTGGAAGCACAGGAAAACTCATCGTGTCATTACATGTGTTTGCATTCCTAACCCTCTCTTTACTTACATGTGTAATGTCTTTACTTTCCACTGCTACACTCTTAGACATTCATGTGTAGGGTGTTACTTGATATGCTATGAATGCTAAAACTTTCCAAGAACTAAAATTGGGAAAAAGTCAAAACTTTTATTTGGTCAAGTAGTCTAATCACCCCCTCTAGACCTACTTTCGATCCTACAACTTGAGGTGCTCTCCGTTGGGGGCAACAAGGAGCACGCCTGCTCGGACACCTTAGAGTGAGAAAGAACCATCAAAGTACATGATCCAATCTTTGGGTGCTTCTTTACTGGGGAGGATTGTCTCTAGAACTTCTTCATCTGGCATGGGTTTCCATTCTGCGATAAACTATGCCAACGCCCTGCTTTGAATGGTGGAAGTGGTCTCATACTTCAATCTAAAACTTGACAACTCTAGTGCCCATCCAACTATCCTGCCAGTGGCTTCGGGGTTCCTCGGTATGCGTTGCAACGGGAAATGGGTAACAACCATGATCTCATGGGCTTGGAAGTAGTCGCATAGCTTCCTCGAGGCCCTGATGAGGCCGAAGATCAGCTTTTGTAATCCAGTGTACCTTGATCTAACCCCTTGTAATAGGGCACTGACGAGGTACAGTGGTCTTTGCACCATTTTCTTCTTCGCCACCTCTTTAGATTTGTTGTCATCCATTTGTTAAGGTCCTCCTTGATCTGTATTGAGTGCTGCCACGGATGTTTTTGTCTCGTCCCCGATAGCATTGGCAGTACTCACTAATCTTCATCCGCTTCCCGTAGCACCACCAGTGGTGCACTAACCACTTGATTTGTGGCTGATAAGTACAACAACAACGGAACTTGTGGTTTAGGAGTGACCAAGTTGGGAGCTGAAGAAAGGTAATTTTTTAGGTCTTGCAGGGCTGCATCTGCCAATGGGGTCCACTTCATTCGTCTAGCCTTCTTCAAGATCTTGAAGAACGGCAAGGCACGCTCAGCGGAATTGGAGATGAACCTACTCAATGCGGCAACACATCCAGTCAAACGCGTGATATCCTTGATGGTCTTGGGTGCTTGTATTTGTTCAATCACCTTGATCTTGTCGGGATTTGTTTCTATTCCTCGTTGATATACAAAGAAACCAAGAAGCTTGCCGGATGGGACCCCAAATATGCACTTTTCAGGGTTGAGCTTCAGGTTGATCTTGCGCAAGTTTGCAAAAGTTTGTTCCAAATCATATATGAGAGTTGCTTCGTCTTTGGTCCAGACTACAATGGCATCCATGTAGGCTTCCACGTTCCTGTGCAGTTGAGGTCCAAAACCAATTTGAACTGCTCTAGCAAAGGTGTAACCAGCACTATTTAACCCGAAGGGCATACGCACAAAATAGTATGTGCCACCGGGAGTTATGAATGCGGTCTTGTCCTCATCTTCTTTAGCCATAAATATTTGATTGCATCCGGACTAGGCATCCAAAAATGAGAGCAAGTCACATCCGAAGGTGGAGTCAACAATCTGATCTATGCACGGCAAGGGAAAAGGGTCCTTTGGGCAAGCTTTGTTCGAGTCAGTGAAATCTATGCAAAGCCACCATTTTCCATTCGCCTTGCGTACCACCATCGGGTTATCTAGCCAAGTTCGATCCAACACTCCTTTGACCAGACCCGGTGCTTGAAGTTTCTTGATTTCCTTGACAATGAAATTTTGCCACTCCAAGGCTTCGTGCCTAACCTTTTTCCTGACAGGTCGGGCATGAGGGCAGACAGAAAGGTGGTGTCCCCGGGAACACCGGGGATGTCAGATGGTTGCTAGGTAAACAAATCAACATTCACCCGCAAGAAGGAAACGAGAACGCATTCCTATTTGTCAGTATGGGTAGCACAAATGGTGAACATACCACAGTGCCGTCCTCCCTTGCCGGGACTTTTTTCGTCTCAGGATACGTTACCTTGGTCTTCTTGCTAATGGAACTTGTCGGTGTTCTAGGAAAGTGGGTACCCAGACCTGTCTGCCTATACCCCAGGACATGGCTAATGCTCCAATGCCTGACACCCGCCAAGCCCGCACGGAGCGCCGAACTGCCTGCATTGCCCAAAGGGAACCCGTAGGTTGCGCTGGTCCCTCTCTCCTTTGTCCAACGACACCAAGGGCCCGGATGCCCATGAACAACAGGACTCCTCCTAACTGGTCACCGCGCAGCGCGACGACCACACCGCCACTTCGTCGATCGTCCCAGCTACTGGGTGGTCCTCCCACGTCCTGCCCGGGCTGGCGCACGGTTTGGGAGCACTCACCATGGCGAACGAGCTACTCCGCTACCGCACTGCCCCCGACCCCTACGATGACTAGCTTCGGCCCATCGCGGAGCACGTCAGTGCTGCTGGCGATGCCTCAGCCCTCTACTACACGTTTCGACCCCGACCTTCCCTAGTAGACGACATGGCCCACGATGCACCGCCACCTCCTCCGCAACGTGACGTCGAACCCGAGCCCAAGCGTGAAGCAAGCCAGCGTGACCAGCCCCATGGGCCGCGGGCAAGGGCAAGAGATGAAGTAGGCCGCTAGGTGGTGCCCCGGCCACGCATCGACGTGCAAGCGCTCCCTGCGCTGCCGAACCAGCATCGCGACTAGGCACTACTCGAGGCGGCACCTCAGGAGCGTCAAGACCGGGATCCACCTGCATGTTCAGCAGCACCCATCGAGCCGGTGGGCTGCCTCGCCATATCGCTTAAGCTCCATCCTACTACATGGCCCTACAAGTTCAAACTTCACCTACCCACTCGCAATGACGGCACCCCAGATCCCACCAAATTCCTACAACTCTACTTGCTGAGCATCTGGGCGACTGGTGGTCATGGCGTGCTGGTTCCCCATGGCTCTCAAGGGCGGCGCACTCTCCTGGCTCCTTAACCTCCAAGAGGGGTCCATCACCTCTTTGGACGACCTGCGCAACCGCTTCATCGCCGACTTCCAAGGTACCCATGAATGCGCGCTCACCATGAACGACATGCGGCGTGTGAAGTAATAGGATGGAGAGAGCCTGCACAAGTTAATACATCACTTCACGACTATGTGCCTCAAGGTCCCGATGTCATCGGATGAGGATATCATCTCCACTTTCACCAACGGCATCATGGATCTCAAGATGAAGGAAGAGCTCGCCATGAACAAGGAATTGTGCTCCATCCTAGAGATGTTCAACCTGGCGAACAGGTGCGCCAAGGACGAAGAGGGCCGCTTGTCACTCCATGAGCCTCCGACGGTAGGGCCAGAGGAAAAGAAGACCAAGCCCAAGGAGACGAATTGCAAGGCCCCAGCGGTACTCGTGGTCGAGCCTGAGGGGAAGCACAGCTGAGGCGAGGAGCATCCCGCAGGGGGGAGACCGACCTAGATCTTCCATGGCACAAACAACCATGACACCACCGACTGCCAGGAACTCAGACTGGTTCGTGCTGAACAATTAGACTGGCGACCCGGACGGATTGATTGTGGATTCAGACGTGGCGGAGGCCATGCGGTGTGTGAAGAAAAGACATGCTCCCGAGGTTGGTCGCACCAGCCCTGACGCAGACCCTGAGAACAACAGGCAGGATGATGGGGCTGGGGGCTTCCAGGAGGTCAGGGAGATTGCCTATATCCTCGGCCACGCCCAGGCCCCATCATCGAACCGCGTCTTCAATAAGTTCGCGCGGGAGTTGAACCCGGCTCTCACAAAGCCCAAGGCCATATGTCCCCTCAGGTGGTTCTAGAGTACAATCACCTTTGACCCGAGGGATGAGCTCAGGTGCTCGGCCATGGCTGGCAGGCTCCCCATGCTACACAGTCTGACCATCATCAACGTCCTCGTCACCAAGACCATCATCGATGGTGGAGCGGGGCTCAATGTCCTTTCCATTGAGACCTTCGAGACGCTCCAGGTACTGTACGACCAGCTCGTGCCGACCAAGCCCTTCTTGGGAGTCACAGATGGGTCTACCATTCCCATTGGGCTAGTACACCTGCTTGTCATGTTTGGCGGGCGCAAGAACTACCACACTGATATCATCATCGTCGATGTCTCCCACATCCACCTCCCGTACAATGCGATCCATGGGTACCCATCTCTTGCCAAATTTATGTCGGCAACTCATCAGGGCTACAACATCCTCAAGATTCCAGGGATTGGCGGCGTCATCACTGTTGCCTGTGATGAGAAGGATGTCGTCTCCTCCCTCGAGCGTGCTTATCGTGGTCGAGCGCTCGGATGACGAGGAGGATGCCCTGCCTCATGAGGATGCACACAACAAGAAGAAGCAAATCATCCCCGCGGAACGCCTGGGGGCTAGAACCTCCATGGACAGAGCATTGGGCTCTGCATCCGGGGATAAGGCCGCACCTTCCATCGCATAGGAAAGCGTGCTTGGCGCCCCCCTTGGGTCGGTGTTGGGGGCTTCCACCCAGGAGGCCCCTTGGCTTGGCCAGTGGGACAAGGGAGGCGTTCGGGCACAACATGAAGGCGCATCCAAACATGCGACTACCAGAGCCAGGGGCTCGGCGTGAGGCAACGATCTCACAAGAGTTAGTCATCAAAGCGATCGAGGAGCTTCAGGAGGTACAAGCCAAGCGAGGAAAGGACTGCCCTACACCACCAATAGCAGCCGTTATCTTCGGCCCGCTCGTCTAGCCGTGCGCCTACGTTAACAAGCTCGCAATCAAGAGGGCCTCCTCCTAGGGACATTTTGGCTGACATGCGCCGACCATGGGTGAGTTTACCCGAACAATTACGTCGGCATGCCCTTTGGCCTAGAAAATGCCGGCGTCATGTTCTAGCGCCTTTCCCGGGCTATGCTTGCACCTTGCCTTGCAACACGTGAAGAGGAGGTGGAGGAGATGCCCGGACCGAGCATGGGTCCCGGGCCCGGGAGACGACGGGCATGTGAGGGTTGCACCCGTGGAGGTACAAGATTAGGCTGCAACGGCAGCTTCGACTCTTTAGCGGCATGGCCGCCAAGTGACTTTTTGTTGTTCTTTGCCAGGTAAGTGTTTGGCTTGTTCCATTTAAGGGCGCATGCCAGGCCGCATCATCCTCAGGCGATCAGGTCATACCCCTACAGCCGTCGTATTTACCCATATTTCAGCAGTTTTTCATGCATGCGATATGTTTCCTAACATTTCCCCTTTTCCTGCACGGCACTTTGCCGGCATGAATGTCATCAATCTTGAGCAGTCCTACCTTCGGCCGCCTCATGAGAGGACTGGGCACGGTGTCTGTGCTCGGGTCCATCCCTATAGTGTTGATAAATCCAATGGTTGACCTCTGTCTGGCGGGCTAGCCCCGTTCACTTCATCTCCTTGGGTCACTGGTGCTTGGCCCTCTCGTGCAATGGCCCTAGGGAGGACGCTCGGCGTAGGCTGCTATGAAGTTTGTGGGACCTCGGATGGCGCTATCTACAAGAAGACCCAGGCACAAACCGCCTTTGAGGTAGGGACCTCGCGAGGCCAAAGCGCCCTCGTGAGCTCCCAGATACACCTCCAAGTTCTACCGTGCCAGCCACACGTATGAACTCAATGGGTTGTACACGTCGGGAGCCCAACAAGGACGTGGAGGGGTTCCTTCCCACGCAATGTGGAAGCCATAGCTCCATGCTGGCGGACAGGTCAACACAGTCCACCAATGACAACGCCCGCGGAATTTGGAAGCTACAACTCCATGCTGGTGGACAACACGGTCCACCAATGACTATGCCCACGCAATGTGGAAGCCCTATGCCCCATGATGGGGATAAACAACATATGGCACCCCAGCGATTGCATCCAACCTCAGTAAAGCTCCTTGCGTCCCTGTTTCACTGCATTCCCTAGGATGTACGCGTGTGGGGGCTTCATGGGGGAAACTACCGGGCCGCACCTGGTACACGCAACCTTCCCAGGTCTGCCAAACCTGGTCTTCACAGGCCCCTCTTAGGAAAAGCCGATGAGAAAAGGTATGGGTGCCGCTCGTATGTCAAGGGGGACTCCTGAGCATCGCGACTCAGGAGCCTCACTGGCCACGTAGCCCCTCACCCCTTGGAACCATCCTTGGTGATCCTAACAGCCTAGCGGCGGTAGAGGAATGCGCGTGGCTGGGCCCTTCTGAGGCAGAGCTCAACACACTGAAAACCCTTAAGGAGGACGCTGGAGCTCGTATGTCAAGTGGGACTCCTGAGCATCGCGACCCAGGAGCCTCACGAGCCATGTAGCCCCTCACCCTTGGAACCATCCTTAGTGATCCAGATGGCCCAGTGGCGACTGAGGTATGCACGGAGTTGGGCCCTGCCGATGCAGAGCATCATAGCAAGCAAGAAGGAAACAAGGCGAAGAGGGCAATCATGCAGTTCAACAGTTATTACAAGCATTAAAAGATTTTTGCGAATACAAACATGTTTAATGCCCCTACGAGGCACACTGAACGTTGCAGGAAAGGAACAAGGAAGAGCAATCAGGAGGAGTCTTTGCCGCAGCTCATCTCGTCCGCAGGGAACTCGTCCTCGACATCGTCGGTGTTGTCTTCTTCACCACTAACCCCTACAGCTTCAAGAGGAGGAGGAACAGTGATGGGGGTGAACTTCTTTGCCAGCACCTCCACGACGCCATTCACCACTGCCGCAATACTGCTACGGACCTCAAGGGCAACCATGCGGATAACGGAGTTGAAGTCAAACCCTAGCTCGCCAAGGTGAAGGTGGCTGAAGACGCATGTCGCGGCCTCAAAAAAGAGGTCGTGGCACTCTCTCTCCAAGACCCACTCCACCTTGACAATGGCGCCCTCCAGTAGCCTCGACAAGCTTCGAAGCGAGCTCCGCGAAGCCGCCCTCCGGAGTCACCACTCCGCAAACTCTTCCCAGTAGAGGGAATGGAGCGCTTGGCGCAGCCTCACCTTGACCGGGGAAGGGTGCTGACCTCCATGGCCTTTTCATCATTGGCGTTGGCTAGAGCCATCTCCGTGGTTTCAAGCTTGGCCTTTTCCAGGGCAACCTCCTTTTTTTGCGGGTCCAGGCGCTCTCGCGCCGTGTCACGGTCAGCCGTCGCCTGGGACAGCTCGGACTCCGGATCGACTAGCTGGGCCTTGTAGGGCTTGAGGGCCTCCCGCTACTGATGTAATTATTCCTCAAGCGCAGACTTCTCTTTCTGAAGAACCATCAAGAGGGACTCCGCCTCGTCCCGATGCCATACAACAAACACCGCGTCGTCTAGTGCCGCCTTGAGGGCTACTTTGGCCAACCTTGCCTCCTTCTTGCTCTTCACCATGCCGGCCTCGTCCTGGCCCCAGACCACCATGACAAAGGCGATGGCCAGGAGCCACCCGGAGAGGAGCCTTAGGTGCCCACTCGTGAGGCAATCGTTGGTACCCGCGAGGGCGTCACGAAGTTGACCCAGAGCAGTGAAGGCCCCGTCCAGGATGTCGAGGTCACATAACAAGGGAACCAAGGCCTCCTCTTGAGGAGTCACCTACGCGATCGCTGGTGGCGTCCCCCAGGAGACTGCAGCACGCGGAGCAGGAGGCTCCGGAGGCTGTGCATTGATAAAGGGCAAGACAGATGCAGGCGGACCGACGGGCGGCCGACCCTCTGGGTTGGCCCTCCGGCAGCGGCACCGACGCAGCCTCAAGGGCAGGAGGGACCATACCAACAGGCATTGCGGGCTCAGGGGTGCTCTGCGGCTGGTGACGAGGAGGGTAGCCTTGCGAACCTCCATCCCCCTCGCCCGCAGGCGCCTCGTCAGGCAACGGCGGCAC
The DNA here is from genome assembly GCA_022496015.1 of Hordeum marinum. Taxonomy (NCBI): domain Eukaryota; kingdom Viridiplantae; phylum Streptophyta; class Magnoliopsida; order Poales; family Poaceae; genus Hordeum; species Hordeum marinum. The sequence goes on from CM039675.1 coordinate 163,810,245, forward strand.
GACTGGAGCGGGTGGAGCATCGGAGGGCGCCTTCATCTTGATGCTCGCCTTCTTCCTCCTCATCTTCAGCATGGCGTCATTCCTATTTATCAGGCAAAGGAAGAATCGTTAGCACTCAAGCTATTTGCAGGCGGGCAAGGCCGAATCGGGTTACTTACTCCTCAATGGCGACCCACTTCCTCTTCCTCTCCACTGTGGTGGCGATGACGGCACCCTCGCCTCTCTCGGTGAGGTCACCACCATGCGGGGGAGCAGGGGCACTGTAGGCCAGAGTAGCCATTGGAGGGATCGCCCTGGCCCCGACCTCGTCCACCTGGCTTGCGGGCTGCGATTCATGCGAGGGCGAGGCCGACACCTCAATCTCCATGCCTACAAAGGCAGGACACACCAGAGGAGGCTTTACTCCGCGCTTCTTGGGGGTTCCAGGCAGCTGGACCAACGGGCACGAGGGGCCGGCCCTAGCCCCCTGGGAACCTTAGCGGGACACGAAGAGCCTGCAGCAAAAGCTTCACCAATATCTTCGTCATCCTCAAGATCCTGCAAGAGCACGCTCTGTGACGGGGGAGACGACCCTGCCAAGTCATCGTCCACTTTCTTCTCCGAATCCTCCCCGCCCGTGGTGTCGCCGGAACACACCATCACCAGGGAGAGCCAAGGCCCTCAGCTAGGGAGAGCCCAGTTTGTTGAAGACATGCATCCTGGTGACCAAATCGGCCATGTCGTCGTGGCGGTACAGCGGGGCACATGCCTCGGGGAGATCGCCAGGGTCGTTGTTGAGTAGGGTTGCCACATGCTTGCCCAATTCCTCGGGGGTCATTCACGCGGACCGAAGCCTGAGGCTATCGCCGTTGCCCTAATAGTCCCACATCGGCCTAGAGAGAGACTGGAGAGGCACCAGGCACTGCATCAAGAACTCCTTCACTATCATCCCCAAGTCAGCTTCCTAGCATGATGACAGGAGAAATTCGCTCCAGGATGGGTTTGGACCGGGAGTCCGAAAGCTTTGCGGAGCTCCACGCAGGGATCTTCTCTGGCAGCCCCTTAGGCAGCTCCAAGCGGGGGTTGGAGATAGCGGGATCCATGAAGACCCAACGGTGCCGGAAGTTATCCACCTTCTTCCCAGCCTTTAAGAGCATGTTACCGCTCCTGGACCGCGATGAAGGAGACGCATGCCGACCACTGAGCGCCGTCGTGCCCGCGCACGCTGAAGAAGTGTCGGAAGAGGGCCACCAAAAGCTTCACGCCCACGAAAGCCTCACAGTAAAAGGCGAAGACGGACAAGAGCAAGATGGAGTTGGGCTGAAGAGGAAGGGCTTGAATCTCATAGTGCTCGAGGATGGCAGTGAAGAACGCGGAGAAAGGCGAGACAAGCCCAACGAAGACGCTATAAAGGGATAACATATAGGCTAACCTGGACGAGGGACGATTCTTCGAGGAGCCTCCCCATATCATGGTCCGTCCGAACTCATTGGTTCTGTTCACCATCAACGACAGCACTGGGACAAGGTCTCCCTCCTTGGCGATGGAGGACTCAGAAAGTGTCGGTGAGACGGGAGAGGAGGCTGAGCTCTGGGCCTCTCGCTTCGGCTTGCTGGCGGGAGCCATTGGGAAGATCACGGGGCCGACGCGGCAAGAAGGAGGATGGAGCGACGCTAGATCTAGAGAGATCTCTACTAAGGAAGGGTATCAGGGAGTAAGAGCAGGTGCACAGAAGTGGAAAGCGGTAATGGCTCAACGCTGGAAGTCAGGCTTTTGTCCATTCGGGCGGTAGCCGAAAGGACACCCGACATCAACCACACGATGCGTGCCTGCCCTGCCCATTAGGCATTTGAGGCCCTGCGGCACTTCGGACTGTCCTCAAGGCTTCGCCCTAAAGCCTGGTCGAGTGCGCCTTGGGCCCGAGGGCTACTGTCGTTGTTTTGGAAATGGGGGTGCCCGGCCTCAGGGGTCAAAGATGACGAAGGGAAGGATAGGCAGGTGCTAGTGCACCAGGCGGTGCAATTTTCCCTTTTGTGCAAAGGGAGCAATGATGTATGCGGGTTCCCGAAGCGCCTCCCAAATGTTTCAATTCTAGTGCAACAAGACCACGACTACGAGCCCCGTAGGGCGGATGTCATCGTCGAGCCCACCTCTGCATCATTGACAACTGCTTTGCAGGCGAAGACCACCTTTGGACATGGCGCGGATGTACTCCTATCCCCCTTCAAATTTGGCCATTGTGGGATCCCTTCGTTGCATTGTGATAAGGGAAGAGGACCCGGGCCACTTCTATATATATAGGCTAGGTCGCACCGTATAGGGGGAGATGCCAACACCGTCCACGATGAGACCACTCAACGAATCACAAGGGAAGGCACTGAGCCAAGGACGCCACAAGAGCTCCCTCGTGAGGCTGAAACCACTGTACTAGTTCATCCACCACTCCTCCACGAGAGGCAATCCGCCAAAGCAGGAGTAGGGTATTACGCTTCCCAACTGACCTGAACCTGGGTAGACCACTGGTGTTCATCTTCTTCCTCGTCATCGTGCGAGTTTGCCATAGTAACCATCGAGTAGCAAGCTGGGTAGGGCAAAGATACAGGGGATCTTTGTACACGCCCCTATGTTCGAAACTTAAGGGTTTTGTGGATCCCAAAGTCCGACAAAACTCCCCGACAGGTCATGATCGGGTGTAGCGCAGTCCGAAGAGGTGCACTCCCGGAGTCCTGGCCAGTGCTCCTACTAGCCTTCTTCGATTTCTGGGGCGGGTGCTGGGACTTCTATGGCTCAGCTGCTACCACGTCATGGTAAATCTGGTCCATGCAGATAACTGCATTCTACTTGTCGGATGGGATGGAAATGATCCCAATGGTCCCTGGCATCTTCAAAGTATGGTAAGCCTAGTTGGATACTACCATGAATTTTTCCAAGGCTAGGTGACTGAGGATTCCGTTGTAAGGCAGAGGGATCTCGGCCATGTCGAACACTATACTCTGTGTCTAGAAGTTTAGTTCCACGCCAAATATCACCGACAAAGTGGTCTTTCCCTTGGGTCAACTCCTGTCGGGTTTCATTCCATGGAAGGTACCTGTAGCTTCAAGCTCTTTGCCAAGGATCTGCGGTTTCGGAGCCACTTTGCGGGATATCAAGTTCAATCCTGCCCTGCTGTCAACTAACATCTTGGACACCCTGAGGTTGCGGATTGTCGGGGAAACCAACAATGGCAAGCATCCGACCGTATTGGTACGGTCAGGATGATCCTCTTTGTCAAAGATGATAGGCGTGCCAGCCCATTTGTGTGGCTTCTTAGATCCTTTAGTCGGCTCCACGACATTGACCTCGCGTGCCCACTGTTTGAGCTAGCGGTGAGAGGAATGCAAGAATGCACCCTCGTCAATGCACATGACCTCGGTTGCTTTCTGAAACTCCCTGTCATTGGAATCCTCATCATCATCCTCATCCTAACTAATCATATGTTTCCTTCTTCTCATGGCCTCTGGCGGGTTTCTCCTTTTGTTGCAGGGCTTTGCCACATTGGCCCCCTCTACTGCTATGACCCTTTCTGGCAGTACCATTTTGGCCTTTATTTTGTTATGCTTCTCGTATTCCGCCCTCAACTTCTCACCAAGTTGCTCGACTTGTCGGTATTCTTGGAGATCATGGCCCTTGGTACTGTAAATTTTGTAGTATGGCCCGTCAGACTTCCCGATCTTCTTAGCGGCAGCAGCCTCCTGGCAATCAATGCACGCGGCAGCTCCCTTGCCGGGGGTTTCGGCCTTCGCCTTCTTGCCGGCATTGGGATCTCCGGAGCTCTCAACATCCAGTACTGCCTTTCCCTTACACTTCTTGTTGTGCTTCCTATTTCTTCCCGTTGGGTCGGGGACGCTTGCCTCCTCATCGGGGAGTTACCTTCCTTCTTCAGCTCGAGCACATTTATCCACCAAGGTGTAAAGCTCATTAACGGTCTTGGGGAGCTAGACATTCATCTTGGCTCACATTCTCATGTTGTGCATGTTCGAATGGAACGTGACAATTGCTTCTACGGGATGTATTTCTGCGATGTTGCAGTGCACTCAACTAAATCTCTGGATATACTTCCTCAAAGTTTCTCCCTCCTTCTGCGGGAGGACACGGAGATCACTGGGATGGCCTGATTCCGGGTGACCACCTATGAAGGATCCAATGAACTCGTTGCACAAATGAGCCCATGATGAAATCGAATTCTCTGGCAGGTGCATCAAACATGATCTCACATTCGGCTTAATTGCCAAAGGGAAATAGTTGGCGAGCACCTTTTCATCTCTTCCTCCTGTAGCTTGGAGAACTATCGTGTATATAACCAAGAACTCTATCAAGTTCAACTTTCCATCATATTTCTCAGGTAGCTCAGGTTTGAAAGCTTGGTTGACGGCTAGGGGACCCATCGCACCTAGCTACTGAAGGCAAGGCAACCGGCCTCGTAAAGAAGGTACCTGCCTGCACTAGGCGTGGTGTTGCCGATGTCTGGACTGTTGCGCTTGTCGGATTGACGGTGCACTTCTCGTCATCGCTCGATCGTGATGCACACATCTTCTTTCTACCGGTCTTCAAGGACATGCCGTTCATACCGCCGGTCATGGGCTGGACAAGACTATGGACGCCTCATCGTGCTTGTCAGCATGTGAAGTTTCTTGTGGCTGCCTCTAGACCTGCTGTCACTGAGGGGATTGCACCGTTGGTGTGGCCCCTTCAACGTGCTCTTCGACCCAGGCTGCTATTGCTGTTAGCGTACGCCGTGATGGTTCTGCATGCTGGGTCTTGTTGGCTTGGATGAAGGATATCAAACTCTTAATGGTGGCTGTCCATTATTCCATTATATCAGCTGATGGCATAAATTTGAGCAATATCTGAGCTCGTGCCATGGCTTCCTTGGTTGTGTCTGGCATGGCAAAATAGCTGGACTGCGACATCGCTCGAATCTTGGTGGGACCAAAAGAAGCATTGTCACGTTATTGATGTTGTGTGCCGCTCACTGGGGCCGTCTGATGTGCAGGAGGCCAAGCCTAAGGGTGTGTGGCCCTTCTCGGTGCTCTGTATTGCTTTGCCCGGGGTGCATGCCCAGCAGCCCCGCCTGTGACGGGCACAACTGAAGGGTCACGACTTGCACCAGATTGGGCGCCTGTGAGGCGGGAGCGACCATCAGCATGGTGGGGAGGTGAAGATGGGTTATTTCCCTCGCCCACGACATCGAGGCCTGGCTCACCAATTTGTTGTTATGGTCAATCCTCACTAGCGCCTCTACAACATCTCCGGCCATGAGGGACTAGGCGGGGGCACCGCCTGCACCGGCCGCGTCTCCCATGATGCTCGGCTCACTTGCAATAGCTGCGGTATAACGAGCACCCACAAACATGTGTAAGGGAGCCTTCGAAGTGGAGGGATGCGTGGCTACACCAGATTTCTTCTTGGGAGCCATGGTTGGAGATGATGATGATGAAGATTAATGCATCGATCACAATCTCAGGTTTACACCAATGGAGCGCCCCCTACTACTATGAGACGACACAACGATTTACCTTGGTTCGGGCCGTTGTGAAGCGTAAAACCCTACTCCTAATTTGTGGGTGGATTGATCAGAGGAACATGAAGAGCATGTAGCACTCCAATCCTGCAAGAGTTGCTTTCGGAGGAGTTACTACGCGTGTACAAGTGTTCGAAAGTCTGAATCTTGAGCTAGGTTGCCTTGGGCCTCGTTTTATAGTACAAGGGGCAACCACAGTGGCAAAACAGACATTGTCTGATGATTAGATATCTAGGACAGCTTATCATACCCAACTCTAGCATTAGAGAGAAAATACCATCATTGCTAGTCTAGGTGGCATACGGGAGCGCTTCCGCGGTAAGCTTAGGTCTCCGCTCAAGCTATGTGTCACACCACGACTAGACACATCGATGGACGGGCGTCAAGGAGGCATAATTTATCTCCCAGCGTGTCGGCACGTGCTTACCGAGAGCCACTTAGCCACCTGGGGGGTCGAGACCGTGTCGACAAGTGACTGGTCTTGCTATGAGGTGGAGTGGTGGCCGATCGGCTCGCGCCAGCCAGGGAATGGCTTGCCGGGTCTTCGAGAAGGGGCGCACGTCCTGGTCCCTAGCAAGTGCTAGGGTCATGCTTGGCTCACAGCAACCCATGCTTGGAGATCATGGCCCTTGGTATGGTAAATTTTGTAGTATGGCCCGTCGGCAATAAGCGCACGCGACAGCTCCCTTGCCGAGGGTTTCGGCCTTCGCCTTTGTGTTGACCGCGACTCATAAGTCGTGATCACTGAATGCACGTGTACAGTGATCCCAGAGATCAATTCTCACTGAACATACAGAAGTTGAATAACAAGAGTCTTATATCCACATTTAGCGTCTTACGCAAATAAAGACCATGCTTGACCCTGGACACGGCTATTCGAATAGTTTTACACTCTACAAAGGTTGCACACTTTACCCGCAACACACGGGGAACTTCTGTGTCATCCATGACTCACGGTACATCACATACCCGAGGTAAGCACCCGAACAATGCCTTTCCTATGGTGATACTAAACAAAGATTCCACTCATTGATGCCATCCCTCATGATATACATCACACGTCTCATCCATGAGGGCATGCAACGGTTTGCCCCGTGCGTGTAAAGACAGCTCATGGCCTTCCACTTCCGAGATGACCCCGTCTCAAGAGTGACCACTTCACTCTCGCCACTAGTAATGTAGGCTCCATGCTAGCACCATCCATAGTAAACCACAAAGCCCCATCCTATAAGGGGTATCGTGGTTGTACATGTAAGGTTGGAATAACGGTCACAACTTACACCAATCCATTTTCGAAACCCACACACACTCACTTGCTCTGGTACACCACTTCTTTGACATGTGGTCACCCAACTCATCATCATTTCCCTCGGGCATTAGTGGCACCCGACGGGGTTTTCGCAAAGTCTTTGAAATCATTTCTTATTTTCCATCACTATGCATAAATCCCAACCCACTTGCGTAGCATTTATTAGCATCCTATCTACACCCACCCGCATAACCCTCATAAGGTGGTAGGGTCATGCACGATGTAAGTGTCAATGATAAAAGTATTGGAGGCAACCCACCAACGGGGGAGCAACACATCATGATTAATCATTGAAACAACAAGTGCTATATGTCATGCATGAAAAAGTTTTCTTAATCATGGTCAAAGGGCTGCTTGTCTGGCCAACAAAGTCTTCGGGTCCAACTCCCTCGTCAATAGCGCAATCTATTGTCATGATAAATAACGATAAAAAATAGGCATCACACAAAAACAGAGCGCACAAGCTAATATTATAAATGCTACCCAACTCTGATAAATACTGAAAACTATAATAATAATATTTGCCTAAGGTTTTTCTGTGAAAAATATGTTGGAAATTATTAAACAGAGGCAAAAAGGTGCCTAAATTAGGTTTTAAAATAAACTAGTACAAAAAATATTTTCAACATTTTTCACAAGTGGCACTATTAAATTCTATGGAGTATTCTAAGATTTGTGTGATTGGAAATATCTCATTAGGATTAATAATGTGCCCTGGGTGATTTTTGGGGTTTTTAGGGAAAAACAAAAAGGAAAGTGGGTCGGGAGAATGGGCCAAAAGCAGCTGGCCAAATTGGCCCAGCCAGCGGAGCCGACCCACGCGAGCTTGGCATGCGTGCGCTTCTTCAAACCTAACTAGTGGGCCAGGCTGGTCACCAAGAGAGAGAGAGGCAGGGGACCTAGTGAGGATGACAAGCAGGGCCCGCTTGTCATCACCTTCCTCGGGATAGGGAGGGGCGCGAGGGCTTATCGGTGGCTACAGTGCACAGGGAGGTGAATGAAGGGCACCGTCGTGCTCAGGGGCTTGTCGCTGGTCGAGTGGTGGAGGAGGGGGACGCTAGGAGGCTCCTATTCGCCGGTGACGAGGAAGTCCGGCGGTGGCTCCTCGAGAAGGGGATGCTCCGGTCGCCCTATGCATCAAACAAAGGTGGAGATGGAAGGAAATGGGTCAGGAGGAAATAGGGGCTCTAGATCGGGAGAAACGAGGGTGGAGGAGGTTGGTTACCTCGCGAAAGCCGGCTACCCGAAGCAGCGGTGCTCGGCTCAATCCTAAGCACAGAAGGAAGGAGAGGAGCTGGGGCATGGCCGGGCATCGAATGGGTAGGGAAGGGGACCAGCGGAGAGGAGAGGGTCTTAGGCAGCCATTTTTATAGGGGGAAACAGGCCCACCGCACTGCGGTCCGCCGGCGAGGGTGAAACGCCTGCTAGAGGGCGCGGGGGAGGGATAGAGCATGCCTGGGTGTTCCTGGGCGCGGTCCACGTCCAGGGGAAGGGAGAGAGAGAATGGGGAAGGGCTTTAGTGCCCGTGTGTGCGAGCTCTTCCGTTGGCTGGTTCGGGCGGCGCCGTGTGTGAGAGAAGGGGGCAGCATAGGATGAAGGAGGAGGCGCCCGACCTCCTGGCGCTTTGCGCACGTCAAGGGCATCTCGGGGGACAAGGCTGGGGGTCCCGAGGTTGTCGGGGGCTCTGGTTGGGTGGAAGCTACAATGTGGGTGTGCACTATAGCGCACTCTAGAGCATTCGTTTGGCATGCCATGGCATGCCAACAGTGTCCTAGGTGCGGCCATAGGTGTCTAGGGGGTAGAGGAGGGAATAGGAAAGTTGGAAATGGCCTTGGATACTGTGGTGGGTATCTTAGAATAAGAGGGAAGGTGAGAGAAGAGGGTTTTACTCTTGTCCAAGAGGTAAAATGAGGGTTTTACCCCACTTACCCATTGAGTCTTGGCCAGAGAAAATTACTCAAGGTGAAATGCATTACTAGATAGCTGTGGTACAAATTTGGAGGCAAGGGATAGAGTAGAGGTGGTGAAAATAATAGTTTCTAGAATTGACCAGAAGGTGTTTGATAGATAATAGGGCAAGAAAATGGACTTTGCTTGCCATGAAATTTGACAGGATCCAAAGTTGGTTGAAAATAGGCCTGATCACCAAATTTGAGATGGTTTGAGGAAAGTTCACAATGTGACTTTGTGGAAACCTAGAAATCAACAGATTCTGGTTTCTACATATCTAGTCATGCTAAGCTTTTACCCTTGATGCACCACTTAGTTTATAGTCATTATTTGGTGATTAGAGCATGTCCACAAAGTTTGGGGTCAAGGGGGGGAAACTTCACAATGTAAACTTGCTCAAATTTGAATCTGGACATGGAGGGTTTTAGGATGGTTTGATGAAACAGATCAACTCGGATTGAGATGAAACTTTGCAAGATCATCACCTATGATAGTCATGACTTCCAGGAAATTTCCTGGAATTTATGGAGAATATTTCTTATAGAAATATTTCAAAAGCTTGATTTGGACAGAAAGGGTTTTGAGGGGTTTGGCCCACGATTTGAACATGCCCATGTGTTGAAACTCATATAGATGGAAAATATATGTCCACTGAGTTTCCCTAAATTCTCTTAAACGTTTTGAAGGCATTTAAATATTTTTTCCATATGAAAAACCATTTCTAGCCTTAAGAAAAAGCCTTTAAATAAAATATTAAAATAATCTTTAAAATTAATATTTGGTGGTTTTGGGAAGTCATAATTATAGTAGGTTTGAAGTAAAGCCTTTGGGGAAGAAGTATCCACCCAATGTGAGGATTTGCAATGCAAACCTCAACTCAGGGGGTTTTGAAAACCTAATTTGAATAAATCCTTTTTGGTCAAAACACAATTGGATAAAAATAGTTTTGGGAGCTATTCACATGGCATGATCATTGGGCAAGAAGTTTGGGTCAAGGAAGACGAATATGAAAAGGGATAGAATCACAGAGTGCCACATACCACAATCAACAAGCAAACAAGCAACAATTCAAACAAGCACAAGCATTGAAAAAGTTCTAGTTGGCTCCAAATTTTATAAATCCAAACATAACAAGTTGATACGAACATAGGGTGTGACAGACCTACCCCCCTTACAAGAATCTCGTCCCCGAGATACCTAGGCTAAGCGCTAAAAAGATAAGGTAACTCTGATCTAAGATAGTCTTCACACTCCCAGGTTGCTTCTACTTTACTGTGATTGCTCCATTGAACCTTCAAGTACTCGTTGGTGCCACTTCAGGAGCAGCGTTCTGCCTCATCCAGAATGCAGATTGGCCTCTCATGATAAGTGAGGTCTAGCTGAAGTGCGATGGCTTGATGGTCGATGTCCTTGTAGAGGTCGGGGCGGTTGGGAACTTGGAGACACTTCCGGAGTTGTGACACATGAAAGACGTTGTGCACATCTGATAGCTCGGAAGGTAGTTCTAGCCGATAGGCAACTTCTCCTTGCCTGTCGGTGATCTTGAAGGGGCCAATGAACCTTGGTGCAAGTTTTCCTTTGACGTGGAATCGCTTGTTTCCCTTGAGAGGTGTGACACGGAGGTAAAAATGGTCTCCAACTCAGAAGCTCATGTCCCTACGGTGAGAGTCGGCGTAGCTCTTCTATCTTGTCCTGCTAGTCTCAAGGCATTCTCGGATGAGTTGAACTTGCTCTTCTGCCTCGCAGAGGATATTTGGTCCAAATACTAACCCTTCTCCGGTCTCTGACTAGTTGAGGGGAGTACGACACTTGCGCCCATACAACACCTCAAATGGTTCCATCCGATCTAGAGGAGAAACTATGCATTGGAGGAACGGGCAACACGTGGCTACAAAAACTGTGCCAAAACCCTAAAACCTCTAGTATATATAAGAGGAAGAGAGGAGGCTTGGTGCAAAGGCAAATCCTACTAGGAGGCTTTGGCCGAAGCTAGGGAGGAGAGTCCTCCTCCTCCTCCAATCGTAGTAGGATTAGGACACTTCCTCTTTTGCCTCTTTGCCTTTTTTCCACCTTTTATCTTTGGGATTTTCTTCCCTAACCGCATGGGCCTTGTGTGAGACTTCCACCAGCCCACAAAAGGCTGGTATTTATTCTCCCACAGCCCATGAAGCCTCTTCTGTCGAAATACCCCTCCCGATGGTCTCTCGATACACTACCGGCACTCCCGGTACATTACTGATGAGCCCAAAACTTTTCCGGTGACCAAAATTGGACTTCCTATATATCAATATATACCTCCAGACCATTCCGGAGCTCCTCGTGATGTCTGGGATCTCATCCGAGACTCCGAACAACCTTCCCTCGCCACCATATATAACTCTGTACTACCGAAACGTCACCAAACCTTAAGTGTGCAGACCCTGCGGGTTCGAGAACTATGTAGACATGACCGAGGCACCTCTACGGTCAATAACAAATAGTGGGACCTGGATGCCCATATTGGTTCCTACATATTCTACGAAGATCTTCATTGGTCGAACCTCTATGTCAAGGATTCAGTTAATCCCGTAAGATGTTCCCTTTGTTCTTCGTTATGTTACTTGCCCGAGATTTGATCGTCGGTATCTCCATACCTAGTTCAACCTCGTTGCTGGCAAGTCTCTTTACTCGTTCCGTAATACAAGATCCCATGACTAACACTTAGTCACATTTCTTGCAAGGCTTGTTGTAATGTTGTATTACCGAGTGGGCCCTGAGATACCTCTCCGTCACACGGAGTAACAAATCCCAGTCTTGATCCATGCCAACTCAACAGACACACTCGGAGATACCTGTAGAGTACCTTTATAGTCACGCAATTATGTTGCGACGTTTGATACAACAAGGTACTCCTCCGGTGTTAGTAAGTTGCATGATCTCATGGTCATAGGAACATATACTTGACATGCAGAAAACAGTAGCAATAAACTGACACGATCATATGCTACGTTTGTAGTTTGGGTCTTGTCCATCACACCATTCTCCTAATGATGTGATCCCATTATCAAATGACATCTCATGTCCATGGCTAGGAAACCTTAACCATTTTTTATCAACGAGCTAGTCTATTAGAGGCATACTAGTGACATGGTTTTGTCTATGTATCCACACATGCATCTAAGTCTCCGATCAATACAATTATAGCATGGATAATAAACGATTATCATGAACAAGGAAATATGATAATAACTAATTTATTATTTCCTCTAGGGCATATTTCCAACAGTCTCCCACTTGCACTAGAGTCAATAATCTAGTTCACATCACCATGTGATACGCATTGTTATGAATCTAACACCCAATGAGTTCTGGGGCTCGATCATGCTTTTCATGTGAGAGAGGTCTTATAGTCGACGGGTCTGTGACATTCAAATCCGAGTGTACTTTGCAAATCTCTATGTCAAACCACAAACACTGCTACCACACTCCACTTGGTACTATTCCAAATGGCTGCTCCACTATACATATCCAGATTGCTACTACGACTCATCTGGATTGGCGTTAAAGCTTGCATCGACGTAACTCTTCACGACGAACTCTTTATCACCTCTATAATCGAGAAACATCTCCTTAGACTTTTAGTAACTAAGGATAATCTTGACCGCTCTCCAGTGATCCACTCCTGGATCACTTTTGTACCCCTTGACTGACTCATGGCAAGGCACAAACCAGGTGCGATACACAGCATGGCATAATATAGAGCCTATGGCTAAGGCATAGGGGACGACGTTCGTCCTTTCTCTTTCTTTTGCCTTTGTCGAACTTTGAGTCTCACTCAACTTCAGACCTTACAAATCAAGGCGAGAACTCTTTCTCTGACTGGTCCATTTTGAACTCTTTCAAAATCTTGTCAAGGTATGTACTCATTGAAAGTCTCATCTAGCATCTTGATCTATCTCTATAGATCTTGATGTCCAACAACTAGGTAGCTTTATTCAGGTCTTCCTATGAAAAACTCTTTTCAAACAACCGTTTATGCTTTCCAGAAATTCTACATCATTTCCGAGTAGCAATATGTCATCCACATATATATATATCAGAAACTCTATAGTGCTCCCACTCACTTTATTGCAAATACAAGTTTCTCATAAACTTTGTATAGATTTAAAAACTTTGATCACCTTATCAAAGTGTATATTCCAACTCCGAGATGCTTGCTTCAGTCCATAGAAGGATCACTGAAGCTTGCTTACCTTTTAGCATCCTTAGGACTGACACAACCTTCTGGTTGTATCTGATACAACCTTTTCTTAAGGAAGGAAACGATGTTTTGGCATCCATCTACCACATTTCATAATTAAAAAATGCAGCAACTGCTAACATAATTCCAACAGACTTTAGCATCGCTACGAGTGAGAAAGTCTCATCATAGTCAACTCCTTGAACTTGCCAGAAACTTCTTTGTGACAAGTCGAGCTTCATAAATGGTGACATTCACCATCAGCGTCTGTCTTCATTTTAAAGATCCATTTGTACACAACGAACTGTCGTCCAATGAGCAAGTCTACCAAAGTCTATTCTTCGTTTTCATATATGGATCCTTTCTTTGATTTCAGTGGCCTCTAACCATTTGTCGGAATCCGGTCCCATCATCGCTTATCCATGGCTCGTAGGTCCAATTTTGTCCAACAATATGACCTCCAAGACAGGGTTGTCGTACCGCTCAGGAGCAGTACACGTCCTTGTCGACCTACAGGTTCGATAGTAACTTGATCCGAAGCTTCATGATCATCATCATTAACTTCCTCTTCAACTAACGTAGGCTTCACAGAAACATCTTCCTGCGCTGCGCTACTCTCTGAATGGACAAAGATTCAACAACCTCATCAAGTTCTATCTTCCTCCCACTCAATTCTTTCGAGAGAAACTCTTTCTTGAGAAAGGACCCAGTGTTAGCAACAAACATTTTATTCTTGGATCTGAGATAGAAAGTTTACCCAACTATCTTTAGGGTATTCTATGAAGATGCATTTGTCCGCTTTGGGTTCGAGCTCATTAGGTAAAAACCCTTTTTCACATAGTGTTGCAGCCCCAAACTTTAAGAAATGACAGCTTAGGTTTCTATCAAACCATAATTCCCACGGTGTCATCTCAATGGATTTAGATGGTGCCCTATTTAAAGTGAATGTAGTTGTCTCTAACGCATAACCCCAAAACTATAGTAGCAAAACGATAAGACATCATAGCCCGCATCATATCCAATAGAGCACGACTATGACATTCGGACACACCATCACACTATGGTGTTCCAGGTGGCGTGAGTTGTGAAACAACTTTCATATTGTCTAAAGTTGTATGCAAAACTCGTAACTCTGATATTCACCTCCACGATCATATCGCAGACCTTTTTATCTTCTTGTCACAATGATCTTAAACTTAGTCAACAACGCCGAAGTCCTGACGATCTAAGAAACGTTCCCCTCTAGGAACAGGATGAAAAGAGATCTTAGAGAACTCGAACAGGTCTACCATGTGGCGGCAACAAGTTCATGGGTGGACATACCCATCACCTTCGTAGATACTGACCGACCTACCACTCGTCCCGGCCGAACACCAGCCGCACTAGTCCCAAACCCCATCATCGATTGTTTCAGGCTACAAAAGGTGCTAATGGACGGTGGGAGTGGTCTAAACCTCATCTATGAAGATACCCTGGCAAAAATGCAGTTCGACCGATCTCGCATTGAGCATAGCAACACAACTTTCCGGGGGATCATCCCTGGGAAAGAGGCGCGTCGTTCAGGACGTATCACCCTGGACGTAGTGTCGGCACGCCTAAAAACTACTGACATGAAGAACTTCTCTTGCCATATTATGCCCTTCCCCAGTGGCTACCACTCTGTTGGGGCGTGATGCCATCACAAAATTCTAGGCCATACCACATTACGGGTATATGAAGCTCAAGATGCCAGGCCCAAATGAGGTAATCACAATCACCAGCGATCCCAATATAGCCCTTCGAGCCGAGAACAAAATAGCAGCGCTCGCCCTCGAGGCACTAGCTAAGACCATTGTTGTAGAGCAATTGACTGCACTCCGGCCAACAGTGGACAAGGACGATGTGATCCTTAGGAAAAGGCCCAAACCCACGTCCTCTAAGCCCGCAGAAGAAATCGTTAAATTTCAGGTACACCCAACGGATTCCAATAAGACAGCGTCCATTGGAGCACAGCTGGACCCCATGGGGGACGGGCGCTGCAAGCTTTCTTATGAGAAAATTTGGACATCTTCGCCTGGCATCCTTCCGATATGCCAGGAGTCCCACGATGGCTAGCAGAACATAGTTTGAATATAATCACAGGCTTCAAACTCGTCAAACAGACCCTACGCCCTTTTCCGAGCCCAAACGACAAGCTATGGGTCAAGAATTAGCCAAATTGCTAGAGGCCAGATTCATACGGGAGATCAAACACCCCGAATGGTTGGCAAACCTAGTGATGGTACCGAATAAAGCTAAATCCTGGAGGCTGCGTGTAGACTTTAAAGACCTCAACAAGGCCTGCCCTAAAGACACTTTCCCGTCACCATGCATAAACCAGATTATTGATGCCACAACCAGACACGACTCATTGTGTTTACTAGATGCTTATTCCGGATACCACCAGATAAAAATGAAGGAATCCAATCAAGCTGCAACTGCATTCATCACCCCCTACGGGCCATTGTGCTTCAACACAATGCCTTTTAGGCTAAAAACGGTGGGGTGACATATCGGCTCATGATCCAGGCTTGTCTCGAAAAACAGGTCTCTAAAATAGTCGAGGCATACGTGGACAACGTGGTCATTAAAACCAAACAGGTCAGCCTAGTTGATTGACGACCTAAGGCAAACCTTTGCCAGCTTACGTGACTACGAGATACGACTCAATCTGGAGAAATGCATCTTCGGACTTCCCATTGGTAAATTGCTCGGATTCATTGTTTCCCATAGGGGAATACAAGTAAATCCGGGTAAGGTCCATGCCCTATTGGAACTTGCAATTCCCTAGAGAGCTAAAGCACGTCCAACAGTTGGCGGGCTGCATGGCAGCGTTAAGTCACTTTATTTACCATCTCGGTGAAAAGGTTTACCGCTCTACATGTTGCTCAAATGGACCAACAATTTCGAGCGGACCGATAAAGTGGAGGTAGTGTTAGAAGAAATTAAAACACTGGTGGCAAGCAACACCATACTCACAACACCAGGCACCAGTGAACCAATGTTACTATACATATTGGCCACCAACCCAGTAGTTAGAGCAGTGCTTGTCGTCAAACAAGAGGAGGAGGGTCACAAATTCTGGATACAAAAGTCGATCTATTATGTGTTAGAAGTGTTAATGCAATGCAAGTCTAGATACCCACATTACCAGAAGATAGCCTATATAGTATTTATGGCATCACGGAAACTAATACACTATTTTCATGAGTGTTCGGTCACGGTGGTATCCAAAGTACCCCTAAATCATATAATCACCAACAGGGATGCCACCGGCCTCATAGAAGAATGGGCCATTGAACTCCTTCCTTTCGGAATCGCCTAAAAGCCATGACGAGCTATTAAATCTCACGTGTTGGCAGATTTCCTCATCGAATGGACAGAGGTCGATATCCCTAGGGAATATAGTACATACTTCCATTGGCCGATGTACTTTGACGGATCCAAAACATTGGCCAGACTGGGGGTTGGAGTTATTCTCACATCCCCCATAGGCGACAACGTTCGATACGTATTGCAAATCATGTATGTCGATTCCAACAATGCAGCCAAATATGAATCACTTTTGCACGGTCTATGGATGATAGCTTCAATGTCAATACAATGGCTGGAGGTACGGGGATACTACAACTTGGCCATCTCTCAAATCAAAGGCGAATTCGATGCCAAAAACAAGAATATGGCAGCATATAGAAACGTCGTCCTTCAAATATCTGCACTATTCGGCGGGATGGAATTCCATCACGTCGCTAGACACAACAACCAGGGCGTTTATATTCTAGCCCGCATGGGGGACCAAACGTGACCCTGTCCGAAAAACACTTTCCTTGAACGCCTCTTCAAGTCATCAGTGGTTTGGCAGGACGACAATAAGGGCGCCGGATCAATCAGTGCAGAAGAGGTTGTTCCCCCTATAAATGAACCAGATGACGAAATTATCGGCGGCTCCATAATGGACGAAACGCCTTCGTCTCATGAGGTCACGGAAGTAATTGCACCATGGACCGAGCCTATCCTCGCTTACCTTCTTCGCCAAGAACTCCCTGACTATTAGGACAAAAGCGAGATGCATAATTGGGCGATCCAAGGCTTATAAAGTCCACGAGGGTGAGTTATACAAGAAAAGCACCACCAGAGTACTCCAGCAGTGCATATTTGGGGAAGAAGGAAGGCAAATCTTGGCCGAAGTCCACGTAGGTATGGGTGGCCATCACGCCACGACAAGGGTCTTAGTAAGCAAGGCCTTTTGCACTGGTTTCTTCTGGCCCACAACTCAAGCGGACGCCCAATGACTTTCCTAGCATTGCGTGGGATGTCAACTCTTTGCAAACCAATGTCACATGCCCCCAGTGGCTATTCGAACTATTCTGATTACCTCGCCTTTTGCGGTCTCAGAGTCACGCCCAAGATGCGCGCCTATCCGTTTTGAGGCACTGAGGTCCTCGCAAAGGATAGAAGCGCATCTTGCCGTTAGCAAGATAAGCAACATCATATCATACATGTACTGAAGGGAAGAGTATATAAAGTTGGCTTACACTCGCCACATGCTAAGTTACAATATCACTCAGTTCATACATCAAGAAGAACACAGGGTCCAGCTATGGACAAAAACAAATGATAAAAGCAAATGCGATGATACTATCAGGCTGCCCAAGATCACGACCAGGTCCTCTACTCATCGGGGTATGTCACATACATGCGTCCTCTCTCTTCATCATACTCCCATTGCAGCTGCGTAAGATCATCCTGAACATAATTATCTGAACCTGCACCTGAATTGTTGTAGTAAACTGTGAGCCACAACAGACTGCAGCAATCAAGTAACCCGGGTGCCAACACTATATAAGCTTTAGGATGGCATGGTGATGTTTAAGTCTGCAGCAGCACTAAGCATTATTATGGTGGCTATCTTACGCAACATGCAATAAATATGAGTGGCCTACGAAGAATGCTCGAATCTGGTATGATCTGTAAGAGATCCTGAACACTTACTTACGTCAATCATAACTCCACAGTGTTCTCTCTCGGTTCATGTTCACGAGCAGAGACGATCACGGTTACTCACACAGTTGGTGTGTTTTAATTAGAGTTTACTTCAAGTTTTCTATAACCGGGTGTTAAACAAAATATCCAAGTTGCCACATAACCGCAGGCACGGCTTTCCGAAAGATTTAACCCTGCAGGGGTGCTCCAACTAGTCCATCACAAATAACCACACTCCGTGGGAATAGCCTCGAACGCGGATCTTGCGATCATCATAGGCAACTCCAACTGAATTCCAACACCTCGAGAAAAAACCCGAAGAAAGTCAGAATCCACACGCAAGACATTCGATAAAGGTAAAAGAAATCCAGCAAGACCACCCGACGTGTCGACGATCCTGATAAGAGCCGCATATCTCGGTCTCAGGACACGACGGATAAGCGACGTTTACGGAGGCCTGATTGAAATCTCCCAAGTTGCCCTGGGTTGGCCCTGCACAGTGCTCTAGTTTGGACCAACACTCATGAGGAGCACTGGCCCGAGGGTTGATTAAATTATCCACAGTGTTGCAAAGCCCTATGCAAGTTCATTAAGTTATAGCAAATGTAGTACCAATGTTGGGTCTTGCCAGACAAGTTTTAATCTCAACCGAATAAACAAGGGGGTCCCCGTAACAACCCCAAGCGTGTTAGGAGCGCAAAATATGGAAGACATAACACCGGTAACAAGGAACTAATGGCGGTACGGGCGGAACAAATTACTTAGCAAAAGGCCAAGCCTTCCACCAATACCAGATATATATGTGCAATGATTTAAATAACAGAATTTATAGTGATATCCAAACCATGTTATCACATGGAACAACCTGCACCTGCAACTAAGAACGCTATAAGAGGGGGCTGAGCAGCGGTAACTTAGTCAATCAGACGGTTTGCTGGGATGTGGAGGTTAGAGGCTGTCATGGCAACATGGGGGGATGATGTCATGTGGTAGGTAGCGCAATTGTAACGATAAGAATGAGAAAACTAGCAAGCAAAGATAGTATTGGGATCCGGGTACGATCATCTTGCCTGTTGGTTCTTCAACGGAACAAGTAGCGGGATCCTCGTAGTGGTACTCTCCAGGTTCCTCGAACTCAGATTCGACACTCGCGTCTACCCAAGAGAAACAACAAATAAATAACCAAACAAGGTGCAATGCACAATCAAGATGATTCATGATCATTTTAGTGAAGAATTTGACATGGCAATCCAATTCTAGTCAAGTTTCACATGCAAAGGTGGTGGATTAATGAATCTGGACAGAATCACATGTTAAGTTATTTAGACATTCATGAACATGGAAAATATGGACTCATCATGAAAAATCGATGGAAATGCATATAAAGATCGTGAGAAACGGAGCTACGGTTCCCGAGATACGCTCACGACAAGGTACGAAGACAAAACTCAAGACCATCAAATACCTGGGCTAATTCTTGGCATTCCAAGGTAGCCACTGGAAAGGTGATGAAAAACCAATCACAATAGACTCAAGAATCACTCAATTCCATGGAGTATAGCTCCCACAACACACAAAACAACATAGCACTCAATCTGCCACAAAATAGCAACATAGCAATTTGAAAAGCTCACAACAAGAGCTACAGGAATCCTACAGCCACAACAAGACATAAACAGGTTCTACTGCAACACATCACTATGCATGGAGCTGGCAAGTAGACATGATGAAACAGGTTTTTAGGGACTTAGTGAAAATTCTAGTTTTTCTGGAATCTGGGCTAATAAAGTAGCAAGTTCACAGCACTGGTTAAATATGCTAGGAAGCTCCAAATGACATGAAAATTAACAGGATGGTAGATGACAATATCTACTACAAATACCTAACACTAAGCCTGATCAAAAACCTAGCACGACACTAGCCACACCCTGATCTTCAAGGAAAAACAATAACAGCAGATTCCCTAGACAGTCATTTCTAGAGGAGGTTGGCAGAAACAGAAAGTAGCTAGATAAACAGCATGGTTCGCACTGATCGTGAGACTTAGCTCGAATAAAAAAAATACGTGGATGTTCACAGAAACTCTGACTAGCAATCGCATGTTGACAAGAACTCCAAAGCATGCATGGATTAATTCACATGAGAAAGACAAAAGGGCATCACAACATAAAATGCACTTTTGTCAAGTTGCCCCCAAAGTCAAATCTGACTTCACAGATGCATAGAGGGGTTTAAAACACCCCAAAATCATTACTCATACCTATATGCTTGCATGGAACACCAAGGAGAAAAGCTAGATCGAAATTCTACCCTCACTAGGCATGGGTGACTTATGTCACTTATGAAACTTGTTGAAAATGCCCCAAATGGACATGTGCTCCATAGATACATGTTAGAAGTGATTAATTAACAGGTTAGGGACATGAAAACATACTCTAGCATCAAAACAAGAATGAAACTAACTAGAGAGGAATCCATGCTCATATGATCATATAGGGAGAAACCTACACATGAAGCTATAATGGACATGGAAGAGTGTATGTAGAACATACACACACCACTCACACTCACATACAACACATCGCACACCCCATGTGCCAAGAACACTCTACATGGTGCACCACACACCCTACACACACACTCACTAACACACCTACACATGTATGTGTGTGTGCACACATACACACACATAGCACCACACTATGTTTGCCTCACCCACTAACACTGACATGTGGGTATGTGCAAGGCACATAGACACACATGCACACATACATACACACACAAGCATGTTTGCATATGCCCATAGGGCATACACACACTCCTCATACATAATTCGAGCGGCCCGTGCTCAACATACACACGGCGGCGACAGAGGGCGGCCGCGACTCACTACGGTCAAGCACAGAGGAGAAAGCTGCGGGGCACCGGCGGCTCACCCGGGGAAGGCAAGCATCGACGAGCCGGTCTTGGAGAAGGGTTGGGGACGAGGCGACGACAAAGGGGAAGTAGGGGCGACGGCAGCGCAGACGGAGCCGAAGAAGACGACGACGGGTCGATGAATCCGGCGCTCTCCTTGCTATCAACAATGGGGATCGAACGTGGGGACCTTCCCTGAGCTCCTGGATGCCATGGTTGGAGCGGGGCTCGACGGAGCGGACGGCGAGGCCACCGGCGATCTTCTTTGAATCCCCTAAACCTGCTCTGGCGCCGCTCGGAAGAGGAGGGGAGGGAGAGAGATGGAAGAGGAGAGGGGAGCTGCGGCGGCGGCTAGAGAGAGAGGAAACCCTAGCGCAGAGGGGCACGCACGCCGAGGCCTTATAACCCCCCAGGCAGACGGCGACGACAACGGAAAGGAGCGGCGGGCGCAGGCTCGACTGAACCTGACTGACGGAGGAGGGAGACGGGGGCAGGTTGCCGTTACTGTGGCAACGGGCTGGGCCTCGGCCCACCTGCCCTCTCTCTCTCACTCGCTCACACACATAGAGTTTTATTTAAACATCTAAAATAAAAAGGGGCCAAAAACTAAAAACCAGATGAAAAGAAAAGGGTTTGGGAGAGAACAAAATATTTTGGTGTAAGAAATAATGAGACCTGTTTTTATAAAAATATTAGGTTGACTTATAGAGCATGTTATTTTATTAGCAAATTAATAAAACAGCCCCTGTTTTTTTAAAGAATGTAAACCAAAATATTTCAAACATCCAAAACACCAAGCCCACTATTCATAGAAATAATGGGGCCACCACATGAACATTTTTAAAAGGGGCTTACCACAACTTGAATCTTCTAATAAAAATTAAACAGGAAGAAGGGGTTTTTTTGGGAGGAAACTTGTAAGGGAGAGTGAGGGGAAAGGAGAGGGTTTTCCACACATACTTCACCACATACAAGCGTGTCACACCAAACACCACATACACTCTCAACCATACCTCAAGCAAGCATTAGAACCAATCATGGCAACATGGAATGAAATGAGAATGAAGCATGATGATGATGGATGATATGATGCATGGATGCCACCAACACATGAATGACAAGGTCCAACTCCCAACATATCTCATGTCACAAGGTAATACAATGGATTACAAGGCAAAAAAAAGGTAGGGACATCAGTTGGATGTCACACTGGGGGCTGGATACTGGTCAGAACACTTAAAGGGGGGACCAAGAAGAATAAATATCTACTAGTCATGGTCGAGAAGTTCACCAAATGGATCGAAGCAAAACCTGTCAAATCAGCCATGTCTGGACAAGTAATCGATTTTATATTTGGCGTGGTACACCGTTAGGGTGTCCCACACAGTATAATAACAGACAATGGATCCAACTTCACCGCCCAAGAGGTAAAAGACTGGTGCGCACCAATGGGAATCGAGCTCGATTACGCATTGGTGTATCACCCGTAGACCAATGGACAAGTCGAGCGGGCCTACGATCTCATCATGAGTGGTATTAAACCACGACTGGTCCGATCTCTTCATGAGTTCGACAGCTATTGGGAAGAGGAGGTTGACTCCGTTCTGTGGGGCCTGCGTACCACCCCGAATCAATCAACGGGATACACCTTGTTCTTCATGGTCTATGGGGCAAAAGTAGTCCTACCATGTGACATTATTGCCAACGCATGAAGGGTGTGCATGTATGAAGAAAAGGAGGCCGAGTTAGATTGGCAGGATGACTTGGACGCCTTAGAAGGAGAGCACGACATAGCTTGGGCTCGCTCTACTTTTTATCAAAAGTAGGCCCGACGTTACCAGAGCAGGGAGGTCAAGGCAAAAGATTATAATGTGGGCGAACTCATCTTACGGCTCCTGGAGAAACAGAAGCGTAAGCTCAATCTGAAATTAGAGGGACCCTTCATAATTGACGAACTACTCGCAGGAGGGGCTTACCGTCTTCGCAACCTGTCGGATAACCGCCTCGAACCAAACCCATGGAACGCAGCTCATCTACGGAGCTTCTATGGCTAGACTGGTGTCATCATACGTTTTACCCTCCTTTTTCTTTTTATTTTATTTCTTTTCATTTTCCTTCCCTCCCACCTTGAGTTTTGGCAGGTTCGGATTTTCTCTTCCCAAGTCTATGTTCGGCTAAACCGAGCTCGTGTTATGTTTTCTGGCATACATCCGCAAATGATAAATCCGAATAAAACACCTCAGGCATCGTCCCAAACCCGACGATTATGTATTTTAAGCATCTACTCACATTTATTGTGCATGCATGTTTCCTTTGTCGATTTTTAAGCCATTATATGCATCAATTCGAACTAAGATTTTTGTCAAGCTGGGTTGCCTTGCTCCTGTTCCCGACTGTTCGGTTGTTTGGCTAGAGGGTAAAGGGAGCATGTCTGCGATTCTTACGACCGAGTTATACGGATATGTGCCTTAGACTGATGAAGCCCAAAGCTAGCTATATGATAGAGGCGAAGTTGTTCCTATCTTTCGGTGAGATAGTGGCTATCGTTTTTGGTGGAGTAGACTTTGACGATCTGACTATGAACGTGTGATGATGTCGCGCCTTAGCAATCGCGAAACCAACTCGGAGAGGTTATTGACCACGCCGGAGCATGATCAACCTGACCACGAGGGTCTATTTCCTGCACACAAACGAAGAACAAGCAAGAAACTAAGATTGCAATCTGGATATTGCGAATATAAGAGGAAACTTTATTGATGAAGTGGGGTTCTGTGACGCCTTTGTCTGGTCGTGGAACACAAACGAAGAATGCGAAGTTGCAGCTATGGCGAACTTGTAATCTAAACAAAACCCAACCCTAAAACGACGCCCTAAGGGATTTATATATGGGGCAATAGAGGGGAATTTCATGGCCCCTTTGAGGAGGGGTTTGAAACTGAAGTTAACTCAGTTCCCTATACATACGGACTCAAAAAACAACCTATAATATGGTATTTCGAAATTACATGGGCCTGGCCTAACAATAAGGTGGCGCATCAGCTATATTAGCCTAGGGACAAATTTTATAAAGTAGCATCATCCATATTTTGTCCAAGGCTTCTTTCTCCCATTATGGTGGCTTCAAAGTGCAAAAATCATCACTGGAAGCTTCATTGTTCTTTCCCGCATGCGCACCTTCGTCTCCATGCTTGATCCCGCTCCAATGGTCATCTTTGTTGTCCATGTCAGGTCCTTCATTCATAAGTAAAACAAAAGTATCTAATTTAGGCAGCATCATATGTTCATGAACATTAGAAGGATTTGCAACAAATGAAAGTACCTGGTAATTCAATTGACGTGCGCGAGCTCTAGTAATTGGTCCTATATGTATAGTAGTCAGAGTTGTGGGTGTAGCATTAACAGGGATGTCCTCATCACTATCTTCAGCAAAAAATTGGTCGGATACAAATGAGGCAACAAATGAGGCTGAAATTTATTACAATGGGTCCCGCAAGTTCTCGACGTTTGACATTTCACCGATGACGGGATGGTTTCTGAACAAGAAGGGATAAGGGACTTGCCTAGCAAGACGAAGACTTCGACGCACAAGAATTTCCGGATAATATACCTTGACATTGGAGGCTAGTCCGGGGGCTACGAAGGGAGTCCTGCATTAAGGGGTCCTCGGACGACCGGCCTATTTCTTATGGACCGGACTCATGGTCCGCTCGCTGGTTATTGGATTGATCGAAGGCCTCATCGCCAGGGATGAAGCCTCAGGAGTCGTGGCATGTCTTCCAAGTCCAAGATAGTAGATAGGCATGTTTTTTCCCTTCGATGTGCAACTGACCATGTGTAACCCTAGGGACCCTCGGCGTCTATATAAGGTGGGGGATTTTAGATTGTAGGGCATAGAAACTCGTCTAGGGTTTTAGCTATCTTATCTCGAGGAAGATAAACTCTGTAAACTTCATACCATCAATATATTTGAGCAGGACGTATGGTTTTACCTCCATAGGAGGGCCCGAACCTTGGTAAACACCATCTCCTTCGTCCCTTGTTACCATCGATCCTAGTCTCACAGCTCGGGACCCCCAACCCGAGATCTGCCGATTTTGACACCAACACTTGGAGAGTCATTTCATTTTATTTTCCTATTTTATATGTTATTTATATTCTTACTTTTCAATATAGAGTTCCAAGAATTTCCTTAGGATTCTTCAATTACATGTTTGATTAGTGATGTGTAAAAACAAATACTTTTTCTCTAATGTTTGAATTTTCATATAGGAACGTGAAAAGTTTCCTGAAATTTTTACAAAGTATTTTCATATAAATTATTTAATATTTCCTAATTTTTCATAATTTTTTGTGTTACATAAGTACACTAGTTTAATAGATTGCTACAGACTGTTCTGTTTGGACAGATTGTTGTCATAATTTTGTTATCTACTTATCCTATAGTTTCCATAGCCTATATTGGTAGGTATAAATTGTTTAAACTACAATAAATAGTAGGTGATGTTTGAAAATTATTTTGCAACTTGTCTTGGCAGTATATGAAGTGTTGATTTGTTCTTACGTGTAGTAACCTATCTCACGGGTTCTTTCTGAGTTTTGTGCTGATGACGTTTTTGAGACTTAGGTGAAACCAGGATATGAGAGCATTGAAAGAGATACAAAATCTCAAGCTTGTGTATGCCCAAGGCACCCCAAGAAAATATTTAAACAAGTCCCAAGCATCTAAGCTTGGGGATGCTACGCATCGCACCTCTATTCATGAACAACTATCACTTAGCCTATGTTGAGCCTAAACTTTTATTTGTCCACATGATATGTCCTATTCTTGGAGTGTCTTTTATTTTATTTGCTCTTTGAATAAAAATTTCAGATCACAAAATGTCTATTGATATAGTGTCCTCACATAGCTACTTTATTGTTTGACTACTCATTGATCTTCACTTATATATTTTGAGAGTAGTTTGTTGTTTACAATTGTACTTCACTTATATCCTAAATTGTGAATGAATGAAATATCATAAATATGAAATAATCAACATGCTTTATGCTTAGTAGTAGTGTCACATCTGGTTTACAATGTAAAATCTATTGAAGTTTAACATTCATTCTATTGGTCATATGAGCAATTCATGAACGATAAGTATAAGAAAGAGAAGTTTTACATACATATATATTATCTTGGACATATTTTATGATTGTGAATACCTATTAATTATTTTTGAAACTTGATCAAATAGTTGATATTAGACAAGGAAGGCAATGTAATGGTTATGTTTGGGTATACTTGCATAGAAGTTATGTTGTTATGGATCCTCCAACATGTGGTGCTTGCTTAGAACCTTTTGCTAGCCAAAACCTCGTACTAAGTAGAAATACTAATTGTGCATCCAAATCCTTGAGCCAGGTTTCTGCCATGAGATTCCACATACCTACCTATATATGGTATTTCACTTCCATTCCAAGTAAATTTCCATGGGCCACCTCCAAACATACAAATAAATACATGTTTTGTGTGCTCACACCGCTCATGGAGCGACAGGGCGATTATTATATTCCATGCTAAGCAAGTTGTTCTTGAGATGAGTGTTTATTCAACTATCATTGCACAAGAGAGGCTTGTACAAAGGATGCCCAATCCTGTATAACAGAAAAATAAATAAACAACCCCCCTAGAAAGTTGATTGTTAGGAGGGAAACCGTGGATTCTGCCAGCTATGAAATGTGTTTGAATGGTGGATGGGGAGTCAAATTTAAATTTCGTTTGGGAACTGCCAATAATGTGATTAGCATGGAAGATATTGAAATCTTTGTTGTGACCTTGATAGGAAAAGTACCCAACTCAAAATTACATATTCATCTCGGTTTTAAACAATGAGCCCTAGCACCTTTGCAAATCCCTGCTTCCCTCTGCGAAGGAATAATCCATTTACTTTCATGTTATTTACTTTTCTTGTTGAGTCAACTTCTTATTCCAACTTCAATCTATTAGTTGGAAAGCATCATGTAGTGGGGAAAGATCCAAACATATATATCCACTCAAATATATTTGAACATGATTCATTATTGTTGACAATTATCTTTATGATAAGTATTGTGGGAGGCG
Organism: Hordeum marinum; assembly: GCA_022496015.1. Taxonomy (NCBI): domain Eukaryota; kingdom Viridiplantae; phylum Streptophyta; class Magnoliopsida; order Poales; family Poaceae; genus Hordeum; species Hordeum marinum. The sequence continues at coordinate 163,837,282 of CM039675.1, forward strand.
AAACATTAAGCCCGTATCTTTCTATGTGTTCGATGGATGTTCTTTGTTCTAAAATATGCCTTCATTATTAGCAATCATAAAATACCTATCATGATTCATTATTGAAATTTTTTGGTGACCAAGAACATAGATTGTTAGGTTTCAAGTGAATGAATTGTTTGAACCATCACATGTGAATTGATTGCTACTCTATCATGATAATTTTTGTGAGAAAAGGTTGCCGGTTATTATGCTAGAAAAGTGACGAACTTATTAATGATCAAAACTCTTCACCATGCAAGCAATCACACTTCATAAATTATGTCTTTTATCATTTACCTACTCGAGGATGAGGAGGAATTAAGCTTGGGGATGTTGATACGTCTCCAACACATCGATAATTTATGAACTAGACATGCCATATTCACCTATGTTTACAATAATTTTATATAGTTTTGATTCACTATGCTAATATATAATTTATTTAGAACTAACACGGACTGACACTGTTTTTAGCAGAATTACCATGGTGTTGTTTTTGTGTAGAAAATGGAAGTTTTCGGAATCGCCCGAACCATTTTAGTGTTTTTTCTTGAGGAAATAATTAACATTAGGGCGAAGAACCACTAGAGGGGAGCTACCTGTGGGCCTCAAGCTAATAGGAAGTCCCCCTAGCGGGCACACCCTGATGGCTTGTGGGGCCCATGTTGAGGGAATCCTTGACTAAGGGGTCCTTGGGCCGCTGGCCTGTCTCTCAATAGGTCGGCCTGGTGGGGTGCATTCTAACTGTCGCAGGTGGGGTCGGCTACATCGAGACCTTGTGTTCTAGAAGGAAGTCCTGAAGGCACGTGAGGAAATCAACATCTCCATCCCCGATAGGAGACCTACAATGTGTAACCACTAGGTGTCTATATAAACCGGGAGGGTTTTAGATTATAAGGCAGAGAAACTCATCTAGGGTTTTCGCTATCTAATCTCGAGGTAGATCAACTCTGTAACCTTCATACCATCAAAATAATCGAGCATGACGTAGGGATTTACCTCCATAGGAGGTCCCAAACTTGGGTAAACATCATCTCATTTGTCCCTTGTTACCATCGATCCTAGTCTCAAAGCTCGGGATCCCATACCCAAGATCTGCCGGTTTTGACACCGACATTGGTCCTTTCATTGAGAGTTCCACTGTGCTCGCCAAAGGAATCGATGGCTCGCGTTATCATTAATGAAGAAGTCCATAACACGGACTCCTTTGTCCCTAGACAGACCTTCGCTTTTGGCAGCATCATGGTGCACGCTGACCCGACCAGCCATCTTGGCCCAGTCGGGAGTTTCGCCCCTTATCAAGAGATCATATTTGGGAACTTAGAGTTCTCCGTAGACACTCGGGGCGATCTTTCGCTCACCGGGCTCGCAATCACATCTGACACGCCGGAGGACTCCGAGGCCTTAATCTCAGATTTGACTTTCTATCCTGCCTACTAGACCAACCCCAGCGATGATATGGCTTTTAGTCTAGATCTGGCCATAGCACTTCTTGCACGGACACATCGGAGGTTAACTCCGAAAGCTCTGAGCAGGTTGACCCAATCGAGGTCTTGATACTCAATGAGGCTCTACAATGGATCCTGTCGATGGAAATTACTTACGACACAACCTTGATCTATGCTCAGATCGACCTTGAGGCGGGTCAAGAGGAATTTTTTATCCCACCGGCCACCCACTTCGTAGCCACTATCGAATACTTAACCGATATGTTAGACTATGCCTCCGAGGCGGCGGAAGACATGGATGAAGAGGACGGCGCTCCCACCCCCTTCAACACCGGGCGATGGACTGCCGCCTCCACCAAAGACATCTACATGCTGGATAATCCAGCCGATAATGGCGAGCACACACACAAAAAAAATGGTGATAAGTCGGGTAAAGCGCCATCAAGGTGCCGGAAAACCACGGAAACATTTGAAGGAAAAAGGGGAAGGGAAGCTATTGCGTGCACCGAGGAAAGCAATACCCAGAAGACCTTGGCGATCCCAATATCCCCGAGCAGCCGCTAGAGGACCAGGAGAGGCCGGAGGACCAGTGCGACCCCAAGGATCCAAACGATTCCAAGGACGACAACTAACTCCCCCCTGTAGAGGAGGAGGACAACCCGGAAGCCGAAGACTTCGCCGTCCCCGAAAACCATGATGATCAGGAACGGTTTAGGTAACAACTTATAGCCATTGCCCGACGCCTGAACGCAAAAGAACGACAGCTTAACTTCGAACAGGATAACCTCAACAATCGATGGGTGAGGTTCCTATCAGCCGAGGAAGGGTACGGTACCGGTCCACTGGACCAACCCAAGAGCTACCCATGCCGATGGCTACTGCTGCAATTCCACGATGAGGTGCCTAATACATCGTCTCCCATGCACATTCCATAGGACCATCCTGACCGCCCTCCCCGAGGACGAGATAGGACGGCTGGCGATGTCAGTTATAGGCCAACAATATCGCGTAGAAGGGGAAAAGGGCCAATAGAGCCTGAGGATAGGTACGACCTATGACACGACCTTGATTACAGAATAGGCCACACAAGATTCATCTCGGCTCCAGAGGGTACTCCCCCAATAGACAGGATGGGTACCGGCCTTGGCTCGACCGCAAGAATAGAGTTCGGGAACGAAATCTGGCCAGAACAGACGCTGACTATCGGCATGACATAGCCCAGGTTAGAGGCGCCACCCACCCACTGTGCTTCACCGACGAGGTGATGTAGCATGAGTTCCCAGAAGGATTTAAACCCGTCAACATAGAGCAATATGACGGAACAACTGATCCAACAGTATGTATCAAGGATTTCCTCCTCCACATTCACATGGCACAAGGAGACAATTTCCACGCCATCAAGGACCTACCCCTAAAACTTAAGGGGCCAGCTCAACACTGGTTAAATAGCCTCCCCGAAAACTCTATTGGATGCTAGGGAGGATCTAGAGGATGCATTATGATCTAACTTCCAAGGCACCTATGTACGGCCGCCTAACTCCTCCAACCTAAGCAAGATCATCCAAAAGGTAGGAGAGTCTGTTCGACAATTCTGGAATCGGTTCTTGACCAAGAAAAACTAAATTTTTGATTGCCCGGATGCTGAGGCAATAACATCTTTCACTCACAATACTCGAGATGAATGGCTAGCTCCCCAGCTTGGTCAGGAGAAGCCTAGGACAATTCCACCCTTACATCACTCATGACTCGCTTTTGCACGATCGAGGATAACTGTCTAGCTAGACGGAGCCACAACCCCAAAGAAACCGTAACTTCCGAAGTTTGGGACGGAAACAGGAAATCAAGACGCAAGAAAAATAAGTTCCGACACAACAATAGTGATGCCGACGACACGACCGTTAATGCTGGTTTGCAAAACCCTCAATCCTGGTAGTGGAAGAAGCCTCCTAAAGGAAATCATGACGGACCTACCCTACTGGACAAGATCATGGAGAGGTGTTGCCAAATCCATTGCACTGAAGACAATCCTACCACCCACACGAACCGTAACTGTTGGGAGTTCAAACAAGTTGGTAAAATCGCAGCCGAGGAGCAAGGCCAGGGCCCACGTAGCAAGGATGATGATGAGACCGACTGGTCCGGTCAATGGTGGACAGAAGCAGTTCCCTCCAAAGGTGAAGACCGTGAATATGATATACAACATGCACATACCCCAAAAGGGGAGGAAGAGCGCCCTTCGAGCGGTCTACACCGTAGAGCCTGTAGCCCCGAAGTATGACCCATGGTCGGCATACCCGATCACCTTCGATCGACAAGACAACCCGAACAGTATCCATCATGGGGGTTCATATTCCTCGTCCTAGAACCCATTATCGATGGCTATCGCCTCACTAAAGTCCTGACGAATGGAGGAAGTAGCCTCAATCTGATTTACTCAGACACGGTGAACAAGATGGGTATAGATCTATCAAGTATCAAACCTAGCAACACTACCTTTAAAGGGGTGATCCGAGGCGACGAAGCCCGGTGTATGGGCTTTGTGAGCCTGGAAGTAGTGTTCGGTTTGCCCTATAACTTTCGTAGCATGGACTTAATCTTTGACATTGTACCTTTCTGCAATGGTTATCATGCCCTGGTAGGCCGTACAACATTCGTTCGCTTTAACACTGTCCCACACTATGCATACCTCAAGCTCAAGATCCCTAGGCCCAAGGGGGTCATTAATGTCAACGGCAACACAGAGTGTTCCCTCCGAACTGAGGAACTTGCATTGGTCCTGTTGGCCAAATACCATTACGATGATGATCGACAAACGCCAAAATATGCCACAAAGGCACGTAAGGTTGACAAACGAGCTCGGTTTCAGTCCGAACTCCCAAAACCTTCTTCTCCCCAGAAATACGAACACGCTCCCCATCATACAACCCTAGTGCCGGATGAACATGTGCCTAGAAGGCACAACTTTGCACATAAGATTCCATGGGTAGAAGTGGGGAACAACCATCAAATAGTAAATATTCGGCTAGACCGAACTACTACCAATACACGTCCTCGGACATACCATATGTACCATTAAGGACCTATTAAAGCGTAAAGCTCATCCATACTTTGGTGACTTCTCAAAATCTCCTTTCCAAGGTCCACTCGCCGAAGGCATCACCCTTAAAGGAATGCAGCTCCTTAGGAGGCACAGGAGCAGATTGGCGACCGGGCTCATCGAGGATGTCAAACCACCAATCGAAGACCCCCGGTACAACCTCTCCTTTGTAAATTTACTATTTCATCTCCGAATACTTGTAAACAGTTGCTTCGTCAATTTGCGTTATAAGAATTGTTGAGCAAATAAAAGACCATTATGGATGGCATCTTCGATGTATCATATGCTACATATTTTGTTGTTCCCTCATCAACGCTTCTTGCAAAACTGTTCGGTATACATTACGATGCAACCGGCCAATAGACCAGGGGATTGAATTTACAATATCACCCTAAGCATGACTCTGACACAACTGATTCCGTGTTTGGCATCTTGGATTTTTCATTATATGCATCGGATCCGAACTATGTCTTGGGTCAATAGTTGGGTTACCCGGCTCCTGTGATTGTCCTCTTACGTTCTGCTCATTCGCCTAAAAGGGCAAAGGGGGAACCACTTCGATTGTGTTTCCATCTTGTCTAGTCACGCAACTCAGGGGAGAAATCCAAAATTGACCGTCATAGTAAGCGAGAACTGGTCTCCAAATCCGAGCATAAATGTCATACGAAAGAATCGTTAGAGGTTATTCCATGTCATACGATGGGTTTCGTACTCGTACAAATCATGTGATGCTGGCTTTATCTGTGGTTCATCTGAACATCACAAACCACTGGGGCTATTCATCAGCCCCCACATTCCTTTTCACGCTCCTACGGCTAAGTGAAAGCAATGAAACATCATAGTATGATTGCCTTTTCCCCCTCGCACTACCGCCTTCGGGCACCGATACCTCGGCTAAGGTTCACAGTGCGGAGGCAGAGACACCTCGCGTAGTATCTATGTGGGGGTTGAAGCCGTCGACTTGCAACTTTCAGATTAAACGGCCACATGGGAGTCACAAATAATGTAAAACTTAAAAGACATGATAAACCATGCAACATCATGATAAAGCGTTAAACAGTCTTTGGACATATTAAAGTGCGCTCAATCATAAAATTTATCCTTCGAGCATTGAGCCTCTATTGCCCGAGCACCCTCCATCACTACGGAGAAGTATCGCTCGCGACACCTATACTCTTTCTAGGGGGGCGGAGGTGCGCTGGCCATCTCGGTCGGATTGTGCCTCGACCAGTGCATCATGGTACTTCCAAAGGCCATCCGAGATCCCTCGATGTAGGTAGAACACTTTAGCTCGTCAATCCGAGGAGCAATGTCGCTCAGCCTCCACACCATGCCGAAGTAGCTGCCCGGCAACGGCTCGTCAGGACATAGTTGGATGCAGAGATCCTTCATGGCCGGCTCCACCATCCTATGTAGTTCCATCAGCGGCTTCTTCTGCTCGATGAGAAGATGAGAGCGCTTAGGGGCTTCAAACTGTGCCCAAAAGAGCCGAGCCTCATCACCTTATTCTTGCAAAGCATAGAATTGGTTCGTGTACACTGAAGTCTTTTGGAGATCCAAACAGGCACTTGAGGAACACCACACCTAGGTGAGCAATGCAAACCTGCTATCACTAAAGGCACACTGTAATAAATAGGTCTTGCCATCTATGATAGCTTTGACTTGGTGGATCTGTTCTTCAAAGAACCGCCTATCAACATAGCTCAGTGGCTTGCTCCTTGCCTTTCTGCTCAAGGGTCTCTGACTTTCTATTGGCATCCTTGAGATCCTATTGCACCTCCTCCACGATTTTCAATCCTAGTGCTCGCGGTTTTCAATCCAGAGAGCGTGGCCGCTGCTTGTTCTGCTGCTGCCTTATCGTCCACGGCCTCTTGCTTTATCTTTTTAAGCTCGTCCTTGAGCTTCTTGACCTCCTTGGCCAAAGCCTTGTAAACATTAAATATACAATTATAGTAGGTCACTAGTGTGGATTGCTAATGATACAAAACCTAGATATTACAATTCGTCTTACCTTGCGCCTCATCGATCCTCTTGTTCAGCGTGTCAAGATCCTCTTAGGGTCTCTTGAGCTTCAAATTTAGCTCGGGAAACTCTGTGGCTTTATCGGTTGCCGCCGATGACGAGGCCTAGAAACAATAAATATATATCAGGCAATGTGCGTTCAAACCCCCGAACTGTCAAGAATACGACCCTGTGCTCGGTCTTCTTAAGGGCTTTAAAATAGTATGGGTCGAATTATGTCTTGAGCTTCTTTCGTTACTGGGTATTTGACCCTCGGGCGAGTCTTTCTAAACTCACCCAGGGCTCAGGGGCTACTATATATGTAACGATAGCACAAACTAAATAAAACTAAAATTTTAGGAAAAGGGTATTACGTGGCTCACCTGTAAGCCAATCAAGATACCATTTAAGGCCTCCTTCAGTCTGCTATCAATAGACTGAATGCCTTGCAAAACTGCACTCATAAGAGTGCGGTGATCCCCGAAGATGGAGGCGCTTGATAGAGCCTCCTCCATGACCGGCCACCCAGTCATCGGTGGCCCCACTGGTGACTGGTTAACCCGATCTCTGATCGGGGATTGAGCCAGTAGCTCCGGAGGCATAGTGCGCTCCGAACATGATCTTGGAGGGTACTGGACATTCCTTTGTCCTTCCTCCTTAGTGGCCGGGAGGGGCTCCTCCCTCGGTCTTCGGCGGTCGAAGCATTAGACTCGGGCATGACATCATCACCCACACCACCTATGTTCGAATCCAAAGGATCTGAGCGGGATGACAGCTCTACGGCATCCTTCCCGGCCCCTGGAGGTGTGGGGTGTGACGCAGTCCCACTCTCTACCAGCTTGGCCGGGTGGAGACTCCACATCCGAAACTTGGTTGGTGGGGTGAACACGTGCTGAGCTGTGGATCAAAAGGCATTCATACATTTAAAACATTATTTTTTTGCATAAATGACTCAGGGAGTCTTCGGATTCATACCTTCGAGCTGGGGGCTTGACCATTGGGTACCTTTGAGGAATCTTCTCGAAGTCCTCGGACTCGGCATCAAAGTCCGAGCTATCGTTGGCCAGGATCAACCTCGGCCGAGACACCCTCTTCGGGGCAGGAGGAGGTATATCCTCCGCGGCATCTCGCGATGCCACCCTCTTTCTTGTGTGGGGGAATCGCCTTCCCCCTCGTCCTCATGCTCTTCCTCGTGGGTGTAGGAGGCATGGGCTTCCTTGGACATAGCATCTAGGTGGTCCCTGATACGGAGACCTTCTCCGGATTTTTCTTCTTCTTCTCCTTCTTCTCTGGCACCATGGAAGGCGCTACGAAGAGCATCTCCGTCAACAACTCAGACCTGGGGTCTTCGAGCTGTGTTGTTGGGTAGTTAATTCATGTGGCCTTGCTCAACCATTTCTGCAAAGATGAGGGGAAAGGCGTTCAGTCCTTTTGTCAAAAAATAGAGCCAATTCATTGAAATTATATCGTACATGGGTAGGAGGGTTATCGACACTTTGGCCCAAATCCTCCTTCTCGTCTGGCCAGCTCTTCCGGGGCTTGAATAGTGCCTGCCACAATTTCTCATGGGTAGTAAGGAAGAGTTGGTGCACGGTAGGCTCGTCTGCAAGATAATAAGACCACATTGGGGAGGCCTAAAGTTGGTAGGGGAGGAGACGGCGTCGAAGCATGATTTGGACCATGTTAACCAACTCGATCTTGGCCTTGATAATGGAGGAAATGCGCTTCTGCAGCAATTCCACCTCTACATCCGTCCCTAGTCAAGGCCCTTCTTTAACCATGAGGTCAATCTCGTGGGAGGTCTGGATCTAAACTCGGCTAGTGCAACCTGACCCTCTTCCCTTGGTTCGGTGATGTAGAACCATTCTTTCTGCCAGATCTTGATTATGTCTATGAAGGTGTTAGTCGGCCATCCGACGCGGGGGAGCTTGCTGATTATGGCCCCTCCGTAGTCGGCGTGCTCGCCCGCAACGACCTTCTCATTGAACATTTAAGACCTTGAGCCACATGACGAAGCGCGACTCGACCCGTAGGACGGCTTCATGGACGATAATGAAGGCCGAGAAATGCATGAATCAGGTTCGAGGAAAGGTCATGGAAGTACAACCCATGGAAGAACATAAGGACCTTGACCAAGGGGTGGAGTGTGTCGGATTGAGGGCACCGCAAAACCCTTAGGTTCAAACACAGGGGCGCGTGCGAAGGCTTACTCGTGGCAACACCCAACCTACCTTGCTACTCGATGGACACAACGGCGAACTCGCTTGATGACGAGGAAGATGATGAACACGACAGTTACCAAGGCTCAGGCCGCTGCGAAGCATAATACCCTACTCCTGCTTTGGTGAATTTCCTCTTGTGGATGTTTTTGTGATGAACTAGTACAATGGGCTTGAGCCTCGCGAGGGTGCTCAAGGTGGGTTCTTGGCTCTCTGTCTAACGATGGAGAGTGGGGTGGCTAAGTGCTCGATTCGATCTCCTCCCCCCTCTATAGTGTGACCTAGCTCCTATATATAGCGGCTGCCTGGGTCCTCTTCCCTTAGCTCAGTGTCAGGAAGGAATCCCACAGCGGCCAATTTCGAAGGGGACAGGAGTAAATCTGTGCCATGTCCAAAGGCGGTCTTCGCCTCCAAAGTAGTTGATGGTGATGCGGTGCTGGGCTCGGCGATGACATCCGTCCTGCAGGGCTGCGGTCGTGATCTTGTTGCACCGAAATGGAAACCTTTGGGCTGTGCTTTTGGGAACTCGCGTATGTCCTTGCTCCCTTTGCACCGAAGAGGAAACTGCACCGTATGGCGTGCTGGCGCTTGCCTGTCCTTCCCCGCGTCATCCTTGACTCTTGGGGTCGGGCCTTGCATAGAGATCCGCGTCCCTTAGGAGGGGAGCCTAAGGAGGTTTCTCCCTGAGGGTCTTGATGCTGCTCCTCCTCGCGAGCTCAGGATCCCCGCGAGGGCCTTGTCTTGAGGGATGCCACGCCTGACCTTGCCTGGCTGATGAACTGGTCCATGCCCTGTGCCATAGGTAGGTAGTATTGGGTACCCCCAGTTCCCAGAATGCCGATAGAGAGGGAAGCTCAGTCCCGGGAAGAAATGGAGGACGAACACCAACCTCTCGCATGGTTTGGGGGTGGGGACCATCTCGTTAGCCTCTGGGGCACGGTGGAAGGTATTGGCGGGGAGGTAGCCGGTGAGCTTTAAGTCTCGGATGTCCTGGTCGGTGACCATGGAGGCCTCCCACTTGCCATTGGAGCCCGAACCCTGCTTCGCTAGGCTCGGAGGAGAAGTCAAAGAAGAAATGGATCTGGGCTCTTGAAGCTTAGGGAGATTGAGGAAGCAGAGGATGCAAATGGGAATCGTGAATGGGCCTTTGATTTTTTTCCTTTTTATGAGGCAGTGACACATATTAGCCTCCCTTCCTGTGCCGCAAATCTCTGTGCTTCCCAAGACGTGCGTGCCGTTATACGCGCGTAAAGTAAGCTGAGATGTTAATCATATCCTATGTGAACCGAAGCATGATTTAAGCATTGGTGAGTCAGGCCAATGGAGAAATGGCCTCGAACGGTGAATCAAGTTTTCATAACTGGTTCAGCTGTTATGGTAGGCCACGATCCTTCATATGAAAGGTCATCAGAAAAGATTGTTTACACTTTGGCATTTGGCCTTTGAGACTAAGAAATTCATGGTGTCCGGATGATCATATGATCCGGATAATTACGCGTCAGTCGGAAGCAGGACTATTCTCAGTCGATCATTAATGGGAGGAAGAACTCACCCTGCTAGCCGAAGTCTATGGTCACATGAAGCTACCGGAGCTAAGACCCTTGGCGTTGGGGGCTAGTTCGGGGGCTACCGAGGGAGTCCTGTAGTAAGGGGTCCTCGGGCCGCTGTCCTGTCTCCCAATAGGTCGGCCTTCTGGGCCGCATTCTAAATGTCGCATGAGGTGATGGATACATCAAGACCCTGTGTTCTAGAAGGAAAGTACTGAAGGCACGTCGTGCACTCCGTAGTCAAGATGAGGAAATCAACAAATCCATCCCCGGCAGGAGACCTACCATGTGTAAACCCTAGGTACCCCCCGGCATCTATATAAACCTGGAGGGTTTTAGATTATAAGGCAGAGAAACTCATCTAGTGTTTTAGCTGTCTGATCTCGAGGTAGATCCACTCTGTAACCTTCATACCATCAATATAATCAAGTAGGACGTAGGGATTTACCTACATAGGAGGGCCCAAACCTGGGTAAACATCGTCTCCTTCATCCCTTGTTACCATAGATCCTAGTCTCACACCTCGGGACACCTACCCGAGATCCGCCGGTTTGACACCGACACATGTGGCTCCATTTCACGTAATTCCAACGCTGAAAAATCCTATAAATCCCAAAACCCCCAGAAATAAAGAGAGACTCGTCATTCCGCTGCAACAACTCTCTATATCGACGAAACACCAATCTGGAGGCGTTCTAGTACATTGCCGGAGAGGAAAATCATCATCCAGTGGCCATCTTCATCATCCCAGCGGAGGCCATGACGAGGAGAGAGTAGTCCACCCTTGGGGCTGATGTTTTGTACGAGTAGCTATGTGTTCAATCTCTCTCTCTCGTGTTCATGAGATGGCACGATCTTGAATGTATCACGGCCTTTGTTAATATAGTTGGATCATATGGTGTTCTTCCCTCGTCATGTTATTGGGATGAATTGAATCTTTCCCTTTGAATCTCTTTACGTTGGATTGAATATTTTGGTTTGAGAACACTTGATGTACGTGTTTCGTGGGATACCTATAGTGACACTAGGGTATTCTATTTATTTGCATGATATATGTTAAGGCATCAACTTCCGTATTCCGGTGACCTTGAGATCTATGCATAGTGGTTGATTGCACGTTTTCATAAAATGTTCTTCGATAGAAATCTCGGGTTGCTCCTTGAAGTTCTTTGTGTTGGATCGAATATGATAGATCTGAAGTTGTTTGATGCATGTCGGATAATTTACCCACATATACTTGAGGTGACATTGGAGTATGTAGGTGACTTTAGGGTGGATATATACATATCATTGGTGTTATTTTACTACAAACTCTAGGGCTGTTTTTGACAGTTATAGGAATAGGTCAAAAGATTGACCTAAAGAATAACTTTGAGGTGGTTCTACTACCTACACCAATTTCATCTATTTGTTCTCCGCTAGATCGGAACATTGGAGTGATTCTTTGTTGCACGTTGAGGGATGATCATATGATTCAACTATGTTAGCATTGTGGGAGATTGCACTAGGGAAAGTATGATCCCTAGGCCTTGTTGTCAGATTTCGGGATCCACAAAACCCTTAAGATTCAAACATAGGAGCGTGTGCGAACATCCCCTGCAGCCTCGCCCAACCTAGCTCGCTACTCAATGAACACAACAACGAACTCGCTTGATGGCGAGGAAGAGAATGAAAACGAAAGTTTACCCAGGTTTGGGACGCTTCAAAGCGTAATACCCTACCCTTGCTTTGGTGGATTGTCTCTCGAGGAGGTGGTGTGGGTGAACTAGTACAATGTTTTAGAGCCTCATGAGGTCTCCCTATGAGGTGTTACGAGACCCTCTGTGACTCGGTGATGGGTGAGTAGTGGAATGGATCCAGCCGCCCTGCTCTACGGTGTATCCTACCATGACTAGGAAAAAGCCTAGCAGTAGCAGCGGGTATTATGTATATCAGTAGCACGGGCACCCGTGCTACTGATAGAACGCTATGGCTAACCTTTAGCAGTAGTGCTTGTTGTTCCGCGCTGCTGCAAAACATACATAGCAGCAGCAAGCTCCAAATAAGAGCGCTACTGCTAATATTTGTAGCGCCTTGTATTATACCATGTTACTGGTAATGGGATGCTGCTACTAACTTTACTCCATGCTCTACTGCTAACTTTATTAGTTTTTGATTTTTTTCCTACATATTTGTTTTGTATTTGAATAGGCTTTATACAAGACCCTTTAGCACATACAAATGTCATCATCATACACATACAACCAGCTGCGAGACCACGAATGTAATCATAGCATATACATAATAATAGTCTCATCAAATCATGTCATCATCATAATCATCATCCAACACAAAGTGGTCTTTTGTCATCATCTCGAAAATAGCGATACAAGTCTTGAATAGTTGCAACTACATCGTCATCCATCTAAACAATGATATACGCGAGAAGAGCTATCACTATGAGTGAGAGCGAAACTATGTAGTACATGATGCGGCAGTTATGAGCCCTCTCTCGCGCTAGTGTGAGCCTCCTCACGTGACTAGCTTCTGCTTCTTGTATGCTTTTGAAGCCTTTATGTCTGCATGCGAGACCCCCTCCACTTGCGCCTGACACTCGGACCACTCGTCGTATACTCACGGAACCTTTCCTTCGTACACGACATAGGCACCAATACTTCGCCATCAAGAATCTAGGTACCTGTTAGAGATGCATCTTCATCAAGAGAATTTACAATCATGTGCAACAAAATATACTTGAGCAACACAAAAAAGAAAGGGTTAGCAACGAGACACAACATATAGTAAACATAAATAATCAACGCAGTTTCATCGTATGCAAACTAATCAACTAGAGGTACGCAGGTCATCGTACCCAAACTAACAAAGTAGCATTATGCAAGTTTGGTAGGGACTGTGGTCATCACAAAGTTTCATCACTACAGAAAGGATATACAAATTCAACCGACACATATCATCATCATCAACATCGTAAATCACTAGAACTTCCATCCTTCTAGATCATCGAGGATGGACCCTATCTTCTTGAATGGCGTGAGGTCCTGATGTTGCATGCCTATGATAGTTCGGACGTCAGCTCGCGATATAGGGCCGTGGTGGAACATCCCCTTCACTTCGACGACTTCTTTCATGATGATCGTCGCAATGTCCCTCTGGATGCGAAACAAGTCATATTTATGTTTATAATCCGCTTCTCCTTGAGATTCTACCCACTTGCGGATATGATGATCATTTATGGTTTTCATGCGAAGCTTTTGGCGATCCCTTCTAAACTCCATCGTGAGATGGAGGAGGTAGAATCCATCGTTCGTACTTGATTTCGGACATGGATGCAACAGAAGTTGGTTTTATGCAAGAAATACGTCTTGCGGTTCATTTGTTTCCTGATCTGCATGTGGCCACCCCTGAATCTGATGCCTTGGATAGCATCATCTTTAATATTCATTACGGGGTGTAGTCCTTCTTCTCGTTGTTTCTGGTAGGGTCAAAATACATGACGTGGGAGACTTGTGGGTAAAGAACGATAAGGACGGCCCGACAGTTGCTGCGGGGAAAAAATACCTTAAATTATTCTCCATATGAGCGAGAAGGAACAATTGAAATGTACGAAAGGGTTGTCCTGCACTGATTTACTTTGGATGATAAGGTAGGAGGACAATTTCCTGGTCCTTATTCTGTACCGTGAAGTTTTCAAGGTACTCCCTAGTAGTTTTTCGCTCAAAGTAACGGAGACTCAAGAAGGACTCATGCATGTAGCATGGATCGGCCACACAGATTTGCGAGACTTCTTCTCTCTTCATGATGGAGCTCATATGTAGCGCAAAAAGGCGGATGATTGTACAATCGAGCCGCCTTGTCAGAAACATCTTGAAGATATGATCAAACCGCAGGAGGAACACCTCCGCGGGCCGTGTGTCGACTTCACAGTTCCCCTTAGGCACACGAGCCGCGTATGTCGGATATCCTGGATCCTTTGAGGCTAGTAGGATTTTCTTAGTCGAAAACACATGGTCGTGTAGTCTCCTAAGATCCGCTAATATTGCCTGCTTCGGTTTCGGCGGATAGCAACGGCTCTCCCATGACATGGAACATGGCCGCACCTTTGACGGATACACGCTCATCAAAATCCTCCGTCTGGCTGCTATGTGCTCTGTCTTGTTTCTAGGCAGCTGAGCCTACCTTCCAGACCCTTCCTTAACCCCTGCCCCAGTTTTGTTGGGCTAAGCACTGTACGACCCCCGGCTAGTATAGCCTGTGTTGAGGCCACATCTTCAGGCATGTCCTGTGAGGATTGCATGAAGAGAGACTTCTTGCAATCCCTGATAGGACATTCCTGCCCGGGAAGATCATCCATATTCTCATTAGCATGCTGATAGCCCGAGTCATCATATGGCTGACTCATCATATTTAAGTCACCGTCACAGGCGCCTGTATTGAGGAACCGAAGAGGGTCCTCCTCCATCTCCTGATCCATTCTTTATTCTAGGGGGGCGATTACATCAGCCACTATTGGACACCCTTCATCACGTCGTCCGCCGCTCTCACCCGGCATTATAGGCCCTGGTAATTGCATAGGCAGGGTGGTCGTGTCCACACCTACTTGTTGATGTGTGGTTATTGATGTGCTCTCAGCCGGCTCGAAACGAAGAAGATTCTTCGGCCATAGCAGCACCCAACCCTTGCAGCTTCCAATCCATTATGGGGTCTCATCCTCCTCTCCTCCTAGCCGTACTGGAGGAGGCAAATGCTTGTGCCCCGATTTCAAACTCGAGAAGGTAAACATTAAGTTCCCGACCAGGCATTAGCTGGCCGTGGAACGTGAGTTCCAATGGCTTCGTTATCACCACCTTTCCCACGTGCACCTTCTGGCCTTTGATCAAGTAGAGTATGCTGCATGGAGTTTTGTCGGCCTGCAGAAACATGTCTACGGTGTAAAACATCCGAAAGGCAACGAAAATGGAATATTCTAGATATATGTTGGTGTGACATGTAATTACCATGAGGTCATCAAGCTTAGCCAAAGAAGAAGGCTCGCCTAGCGTGCCAGAGACTGAGGACGGGCTGCTATGAGCGGATGCGGGTGCAGGTGCGGGAGCAGGCCCGGTTGCGTGAGCAGGTGATGGTGTGGTGTTGTTGTTCACCGAGTTTCTCCCGACAAAACGGGGCATGGGGAAATCATCTACCATCTTGCCTGGATTTTCCTTCGTCCAGTTGATGATAGCCGGGATCAAGTTAGTAGCGAAATCATTTTTGCAGGCATGTACAGCTGCATTGACTGCCTGCTATAGCAACTCATTTTTCTCCGCGGCTATTTTTCCGCGTCCTCAACTGCTTTTTTGCCGAATGCAAGCTTCACCTTCTAGGCGATGTCCGTCTGACTAAAATCCCATTTCTGCTTCTTGGTCCCCGAGCCCTCGTTGTAAAACACCTTCCATATGGCTCCATCTCCGGCGCCGTGCACACATCCATATTGCAGCCGCTTGCCCAAGGGAGTCCCTTAAGTTTGTTCAAGGGCCGGTTGAGAGGGGTGTCCCACTTCAGCCTCATCTGCGAAGTAGGGCTTTCAGCTGCAAACTTGTGTTGCTTCTCCTACAGAAGGAACGTGAACTGTTTACGAATGTGTAGTCGACTTGATCAGAAACTAAATATAAGGTGGTAAAAGAATAATTACTAGTATTCTGATCAATTTCCTCGTGATCTGGTCCGTGTAAAAAACCTTATTTTCCTTGTCCCACTTGTAGCGGGCCCTGATGAGGTCATGCCCCAAGGGGTTGGTGAACTTCACGAAGGGGTATGGGAGACCCACGGCTTCACGTTCTATGTCCTCCTTATCCCATATGGGCCTTTTGCCACGGTAGCCATGGCTTCCGAGGCGATGCTTCCCCATGTTCCTTTGCTCAAGGCTCTTGAATTTCGCAGCCTTAGCCTTGGCTGCCTTGGTAGCGCAAGTTTCCTTGAACTTTTCGAACTCTTCTGCCGTAAGTGTCGGATATTCCTCCAGAATCTTGGACAGGGGTTCCTCAGCCTCAATAGCTTGTTTCACCATCCCTTTCCAGGAGGCTAAATCATTGTTGAACATGCGCATGGCGTGATTATTAATCTTTTTCATCTTCGGATCATCCCATGGTTATTATATGCTATCATCCCGGTCGGGGAACTTGAATCTCTTGCGCAACTTCGTTAGGAGCAACTGCCTCAAATGTTCTTTACTCCTTAAGTCATCGTCGTTGATGCTTGCGCATTCTCGTAGGATGCATCCCACATGGTTCCAATAGCACTTGCGAGGTTCTTCCGGCTATAATGGCTCAAACTTGCCAGGGGCCATCTTTGTGCTAACTAGTCGCCCGATGCCGAGTTTGTTAGGTTTTCATATCCTTTGCTTCTTCTGCTTCTTCTTTTCGGTAGCAGCATCGGCGTCAGTACCTTCCCCGTCGGTCTTGGCGCCACCATCGGTGTCGGCGCTATCAGTGTCGATGTCAGCGTCAGTACCATCATCGAGGCCGACCTACAAACCTTGATTGTGCTTAGCAGACGAAAAGTCGAGGTACTGTTGTTCACCCTCATAATCCATCTTGTCTGCATCTTGGTCAAAAAGGCCGGTTTGTTCGTTGTTCGACATGTTTCCTATGATTAAATCTCCTCGTTTAATTTTAAAACTATATAAAAAATGAGAAATGACATACAAAAATATCCATGTTTGCTGGAATGTCATTTCCCAGCAAATCCCGGCACTTGATATGCTTACTTTCTAGCACAAGTCATGCCAAAATTCATGGAAAAATTCGGAATGACCTTTGCTAAAAACTGGACATATCGAACGCTTGAAATTCACCGAAAATGAAATGAATCAACATCCGGCAAAACATAAGCCACTCGGATCATTTACCATGCACATAATCATCATTTTCCAAATATAACATGTCCAAAACATCACATGTCCAAATATGACATGACCAAATCACATGTCCACATATCACATGTCCACTTCAAATTTGCATATAAAAGGAAGAAAAATATAGAACTTGAAGAAAAATGCAAGAAGTCATTTTTCTTCTCAATATTTGAAACTAAATTCAGCCTACCTAAATTTGAAACTAAAAAACTAGCAACAATTGCTTTAACTAAAAAAATAGCAACAGTTGCTTTAACCAATCTATCCTCTTCAAATTCTATTTTTTTAAATAGCAACAATTGCTTTAACTAATCTGTCCTAGGTTTCATACTAATTCTAATTAACTAACTAGCACTATAAAATTTAAATAGCAATAATTGCTTACACTAAAAAAATGCAAGAACCCTATATAATCAATTCTGTTTTTTATTTTAACTACACGTAAAACACCTATCCCTAAATTTCTGTCCTAATTTGATGAAGAACCTAATTAACTACCGCGTGCATCCGCAATATCCATGGCACACCTGTCCTATGACTTATCCGTAACCGAGATATCCGTAACCACAGGGATGGGTTCAGCGATGACATCCGCCCCGCGGGCCGGGTGGTTGTGGTCTTGTTGCATCGGAATGGAAACCTTTCGGGGGTGCTTTGGGAACCCACGTACGTCCCTACTCCCTTCACACCAAAGTGGAAACTGCGCCATCTGGTGCGCCGGCACCCGCCTCTCCTTCCTTACGTCACCCTTGACTCCCGAGGCTGGGCCTTGCATGGATATCTTTGCCGCTCCGGAGGGGGCCTGAGGAGGCCCATCCCTTCCTGGTCTTGATGTTGTTCCTCCTCACGAGCCTAGGGCCCTCACGAGGGCCTTGCCATGAGTGAGGTCGCACTTGGCCGTGTTTGGTCGATGAAGTGGGACATGCCCTAGGCCGTAGGCATGCAGGTCTGGGTACCCCCATTCCCAGAACGCCGACACTTGTTTCGAAGCATTAATATATCGTTTTGCTCGCTATTTAATATTTATTACATTGCAGTAAAACCAATTTCTATCATCCATATTAAACTTGTATCACCATTCCTTTGCTGAACTAGTGCACCTATACAATCTGCCATTGTATTTGGTGTGTTGGGGACACAAGAGATTTCTTGTACTTGATTGCAAGGTTGTTTGAGAGATACCATATTCATCCTACACCCCCATGGATTGATAAACCTTAGGTCATCCACTTGAGGGAAAATTGCTACTGTACTACAAAACTCTACGCTTTTAGGCCCAACATAGTCTACAAGAATAAAGTTATGTAGTAGAAATCACTTGCACATACAAACATCTTGATTTAAGTCCAGATGAAGACAGAGGCTCCCAACAAATATCTAACAAATCTAGAAGAAGCCACTCTCAGAAAGTTCATAGATCTGGTAAGAATGATGAACTCCTTGCTCTTGTGCTTCAAAAGAGAGTCTCCTAAACACACAATTACTCCCTCGCATATTTGGCTTGGTAGAATGGTTGATTGGGTGGAAAACAACTTGGGGAGGCTAAAAATCCAAATTCGTATTGTTGGAGTAGAAGATCTTGATCTCGACATATGAGTAGGTGGCTCTCTCACAGACAATGGATAGGGCAAGTGTTATTTCGTTTTGGGCGCTTCCTCTATGAATGAGAGGTAGGTGGAGGGGTATATATAGGCATCTCCAAAAATCCAACCATTACTTGATTATTATCCAACACAGTAAAACAGAACTAAAACTCGGTTGCACCGACTAGTGCAAAATGTGGCAACTTTTGATGTTTCAGTGAGACCGGTATATAATTCTCGATGGGCCCGATTTTAGCTGAACTAGGTAGTTTCCAGTTTTGGTGTCACCTATTCCTAAAACTAAGAATTCCTTATTCTTAGAAAGTGGTTAGCCGAAAGTTTGTCACTAATTTCGGCTGCATCGAAATTAAGCTAGGGTTTGTCTCTCAGTTTGTTTGGGGTAAAACTTTCCCGGGACGATTAGGAAATATTGGTGGCATCGAATTTGAGTGTTTGAGTTTTGTCAGAATATTGTTGTGGGAGAATTCATGAGTATTTTTGGTGGATAAGTCTAATCACTTGAGCAACTAGATCATCGCAGATACATGATCCCCTGTTAATAGTAATGGATTTCCTATGGACTCAAATGTGATTTCTCACAAAAATGCAAAACATAGAGTCTTGAACCTTGATTCCTTGCCAGTCATATTCATTCTTCTTTCCTTGGGGATTATCCTCACATTCCACCGCCATTTCTCTCTGTGGACTTCATCTAAAATAAGATAGGTAAAATTATTTGTCCAAGAGACAATGTATGTTGTCATTAATTATCAAAACCTCCAAGGGGCCATATGTGCTTTTAATCTCCCCCTTTTTGGTAATTCATGAGAACAGACAATCAAAGATTAAAATTTAGATATGCAAAGATATATCAAAGCTTTGAGAATCACATGACTGAGACAAGCTCCCCCTAAATTTGTGCAATCCCTTTTAGTGGATAGTTGCTTTGGAATGCATGAAAACACAAATACTAGGAAGGACATGATAATTCATGTATACCTTAGCTATATGCATCAAACATATGAGAATATGGTGTCTCCATATTAAAGATTCTCTTGTGTGAACAATATGTGCAAGAAGCAAGAGATCATATTGACCAAGGATATGATGCATATACTTACCTTGTAGTTCTTGAGCATTTTAACAATAGAAACACACTTGGGAAAATAATTTTACATAACACAAGAGTATTCTTCTCATCCAAATGCAAAAGAATTTAAATATACCAAGATATCGAGGACATATAGGGAATGGTATTTCTTAAATTTATATGTCTGTAAGAACCTTTAGAACTTTCTCCCCTAAGTATGAATTTCCATGTCTTCCAATCCCCCTAAATCTTAGCGCATAGATATTGGGAGTAGGTAGGGCAAGACAAGTCTAACACTTGCAATCAAAACAAAACCACGTATTCTATCTTATTTAATGATAGTAATGAATTGGTCTGATGTCTCCCCCTTAAATTAGTGTTTCTCCCTTTTGGGTGATCTTGATATTTCTCCCGCTTGGTAGATATTTCCTCTTTGGACAAGCATAAGCTTTGATACTTCTCCTATTGGAAAACATTGCATGGGGAAAAAATCCTACGCACACGCAAGATCTATCCATGGTGATGAGCATCTACGGGAGGGAGAGTGGATCTGCATACCCTTGTAGATCAGCTAAGCAGGAAGCGTTAAGAAAACCGGTTGAAGTAGTCGGACGTCTTTGCGCTCCAAATCACTAGGCGTCCCGCGATACAATCACTATCCATCCCGATCTAGCGCCGAATGGACGACACCTCCACGTTCAGCACACATACAGCTCGATGACGATCTCGACCTTCTTGATCCAACAAGAGGGAGCGGAGAGGTAGATGAGTTCTCTGGTAGCGCGACGGCGCGGCGACGGTGGAACTATTTTGGCAGATCTTCGCCTAAGCACCACCGAAAACTAGAGGATACGATCTATCGTGGAGAGAGGGTTGCATTGTGTCTTAGGGTTTTCTGGTGTGGCTGCCCTCTCTCCCCTCCTAATATATAGGTGGAAGGGGAGGGAGGCCAGCGCCCCTTGGGTTCCCCCTAGGAGTCGGCCGAAGTGGGGAAGTGGAGGAGTCCTACTCCAATCCTACATGGAGTATGATTCCTCTCCCACTGGGAAACCCTTTCCTCCACTTGGGATTTTCCACCCCTAGCACCATGGGACTTAGTGGGGGGTTCAGACAGCCCAACAGGGGCTGATTTGCCTCCTCCCACAGCCCATAAGGTCTGTTGGAGTGAGTGCCCGTCCCGATGGTCCCCTGGTACCCTCTCAGCACTCTCGGTATACTACCAAAGTACCCCGGATATTTTCTAGGCGACCAAAACAGGACTTCCTATATATCCATCTTTACCTGTGGACCATTCCGGAGGTCCTCGTTACGTCCGGGATCTTATCCGGAACTCCGAACAACATTCGGTCACCACCATACATAACTCTATACTACTGAAACGTCACCGGACGTTAAATGTACAGACCCTACGGGTTCGAGAACTATGTAGACATGACCGAGACACCTCTACAGTCAATACCCAATAGCAGGACCTGGATTCCCATATTGATTCCTACATATTCTACGAAGATCTTTATCGGTTGAACCACTATGTCAAGGATTCAGTTAATCCCGTATGTTGTTCCCTTTGTTCTTCAGTATGTTACTTGCCCGAGATTCGATCGTCGATATCTCTATACCTAGTTCAATATCGTTACCGGCAAGTCTCTTTACTCGTTCCATAATAGAAAATCCCATTTCTAACACTTTAGTCACATTGCTTGCAAGGCTTGTTCTGATGTTGTATTACCGAGTGGTCCCTAAGATACCTCTGTGTCACACGGAGTAACAAATCTCAGTCTTGATTCATGCCAACCCATGTAGCATCAGTGAGAGGGGTGTCTAGAGGGGGGGGTGAATAGACTATCGGGAATTTAAAACCTAACCTTTTTGCAAGTTAATTGGTTGGCAGGTATTAACTATTTTAGCAAGTCTAACAACCCTACACATGCATGTCTACAAGTATGGCAGCGGAAAGTAAAGACATTGCACATGTAAGTAAAGAGATGGGGTAGGAAGATGAAACGCAATAGGAGACACAGGGATTTTTCCCGTGGTTCCGATAGGTGGTGCTATCATACATCCACATTCATGGAGTCTTCAACCCAAGGAGGGTAACGGTCACGAGAGTCCATGGAGGGCTCTACCCACGGAGGGTTCCACGAAGAAGCAACCTTGACTATTCCATCCGGCTTTCGTCCATGGAGGACTAGCCTCACTATGGGTAGATATTCACAAAGTAGGCGATCTCCTTGCCCTTACAAACTTCTTAGTTCACTCCACAACACGAAGTAGGAGGCTCCCAAGTGACACCTAACCAATCTAGGAGGCACCACCCTCCAAAAGGTAATAGACTCGGTAGTGACGATGAACTCCTTGCTCTTGTGCTTCAAGATGATAGACTCCTCAACACACAATCACTCTCTCACAGATCTGGCTTGGTAGAAGAGATGGGATTGGTGGAAAGCAACTTGGGGAGGCTAGAAATCAAGATCCATATGGTTGGAGTGGAAGATCTTGACTCAACACAAGGGTAAGTGGTTCTCTCCTAGCAAACCGAGTAGGGTAGTTATGGAATAGTTCTTAGTGCTTCTGTTTCGAGTGGGTGGTGGTGAAGGGGTATATATAGGCATCCCCAAAAATCCAACCGTTACGCACAAAATGACCAACTCGGTGACACCGATGTGTAAATCTCGGTGGTACGGAAGTGACCAAAAGTGGCAACTTTTGAATCTCGGAGGGACCGATATACAATTCTCGGTTGCACCGATAAGGTGACCAATGGTAAGATTTAGCAAAATCGGTGATGGCGATTCACCATTTTTGGACGGACCGAAAATGAGAACTTGCGTAACAGAATCTTGGCAACCCAACTCGGTGGCACCTAGAGCAATGTCGGTTCGACCAAAGTGTTACGGTTTGGCTGAGTTTGTCTAGGCTTTAGAATCGGTGGCACCGAGATAGGAGTGTTGGTTGCACTGATTTTCCATATTTAGTCTTAGGAAAGACTTTGGTGGGAGAGTTTGTGGATGTTTTGGTGACTGTGTCTTGTGCATGTTTGATCATATTTTCCATCATCAAAACTTTACCCCCTTTTAATAGTATTGGCTTTCCTATGGAATCAACATGATTTCTCACAAATGTAAAATGTAGAGTCCTCTTGCTTGAAGTTTGGCCAACCTATTTCCGTGAAACTTGGGGTAATTCCCCAATCTCCTCAATCCTTTTGCAAACTCAACTCTCCATGGACTATTACCTAAAATATACTAGATAGAGGTGTTAGTCCAAGAGACAATGTATGTTGTCATGAATTATGAAAACCACCAAGGGAGCATGTTGTGCTTTCAATCTCCCCCTTTTTGGTAATTGATGACAACGTACAATCAAAGCTTCAATTAAATGTAGGCATGGATGCAATGAATACTTTGAGAAACACATGACCTAGATTTTCTCCCCCTAAATGTGTGCAGTCCTTTAGAGGATAGTTGCTTTAGAATGCATGGAAACACATATGGATGAAAGGGATGTAAGAGTCATGTGTATCTTGGCTATATGCATCAATATTTTTGAATGAAATGTATATCCTTAATCAAGACTTCACTCTTGCAAACAATATGTTCAAGAAGAAAGAGATCATGTTGATCAAAGATAAAATGCATATACTTACCTTGAGTTCTTGAGCATTCTAGTAGTAGAGACACACTTGAGAAAATAATGTTAGGAAACACAAGAGTATTCTACTAAACAAAAGTAATAGAACTCAATGAATACCAAGATCTGGAGAACATATAAAATATGATAATCCTTAAGATTGACATGTCTCCACCTTTAGCATTAATCTATTATATCTTTTCTCCCCTTTGATATGAAAATGGGAGTACATCCTCCCCCCTGAATCTCAGCATGTAGATATTGGGATCAGATAGGGTGAGAAAAGGAATCATTTGTTCACGTGAGACTTGTCTCCAAAAGTAGTTTTCACCCCTACATTGTTGTTCCTCTCCTTGATTATATAATTGTGAACTTTTGTTATTTTCCTCTCCCCCTAAATCATATCTCCCCCTTTGCATAAGCATGTAACTCTCCCTTTAGCATGAAGCTTTGATATTCTCCCCCTTTAGCATAAAATAACATAAGGGTTAAATGTGGGAGTAGTGACAGGGATCATGGACAAGGAAGGGATTCCTAGAGATCAAGGGTCATTGAAAGTAGGGTTCATTAAAAGACTAAGGGAATCATTGAATGTAACTTCTCTCCCTTTGGCAAATTTTGGTTTTCTTCTCCTTGGATCTAGGGATCCTTGAATAAAGAATTTCTCCCCCGACATGTTGTTTGTTCTTCTCCCCCTAAAAATATATAGTTTTTTTAAGAAGCGGTCACTGAAAGAACAAGAATATCACAACATAAACAAATAAACAATATCAAAGAACCAGAGATTTAGAAAGCAAAGAAAATCGGTGACTCCGAATGATAAACCAAGTTTCTGTTTCCAAGAAAATCAAATGAAATTGTTTCAAAGAGAAAAATGCGAAAGATTTACAAAGGGCATCAAGTAGATAAGATTTGAGTGGTTATGAGAGATCATGCAAATAGAGAGAAAACCATACAATATTCTTAACTAAATGATCGGCGGTGACTAGGTCACCTGTATTAGAGTACATTGACTTAGGAGCCAAGCAAGAATGCTTGATCATAGGTCATACTCATCATTTAAGCTCAAAGTGGGGTTACCATTTCTCGATTAAGCATTTTGACGTCTTCATATCTCTTGAGTTGCTTCTTTGAATGATGTGAGTACGTACCTTTGACTGATGTTGATGACGCTGCTCGTAGGTGAATTTGTTGAGGATGCTAGAGGTTGATGAAGATCATCTTGAATTTCGAGCAATCCTTCTCGTTCTAGTACACTCATCGCCTACAAAGGTTAGTCATGCAAGGAAGAGCAATGGATATATCCAATTGACATGATACCACTTAAGATTTGCAACTAAGATCAAGTATATGTCAAGGGTGTGTTTTTGTTGTCTTCTTCCTTCCATCATCAAGAGGGGTTGTGGATACTTGGTAATGACTAGATTGCTTCTGATTGGAGTTGATGGCAATAGTGAGGAATGAAGTTTTTCCAGGTACCTACAAAAAGGTTAGATGCAATAGAAGGGAGCATAGAATTCCATGGCATATGATAACGAGTTACGGGATCATGGAGATAATAAGGAAACTCATGCCCTTGCTTGCAACTGAGTGAGTCTAGCTCAAGTTTGAAGCATCAACGATGTTCAACTAACTACTCAAATGACAAAATGTTTTCTCATCTAGTTGCTTGGTGAAGATATCGGCCAATTGTTTGTTAGTACAAACATGCTTAAGATTGATATCTCCTTTGGCAACATGATCATGAATGAAATGATGTCAAACTTGAATATGCTTGGTTCGAGAATGTTGCATAGGAATATGTACAATTTTAATAGCACTTCCATTGTGGCCAAGTAATGGAACATTTTTAACATTAATTCCATAATCCTTAAGTGTTTGAGTCATCCATAGTAATTGCACACAACAAGATCTAGCAGCAATATACTCAGCTTCGGCAGTAGATAGAGATACCGACTTTTGTTTCTTGGAGGACCAAGACACAAGAGATCTACCTAAAAATTGACAAGTACATGAGGTGGATTTTATATCAACCTTGTCATCAGCATAGTCCGAATCGGAATAGCCAACAAGATTAAAAGAAGATCCCTTGGGATACCAAATGCCAAAGTTTGGTGTTTGTATCAAGTACCTCACAATACGTCTCATAGCCAAAAGATGACATTATTTAGGGGCAGCTTGATATATAGCACACATGCAAACACTAAGCATAATATCGGGACGAGATGCACACAGATATAACAATGAACCGATCATAGATCGATAAACCTTTTGATCAACCGGTTCATCCTCCCTGGTAAGGTCAACATGTCCACTAGTTGGCATAGGGGTTTTCATACTTTGCAATCCCTGCATGTTGAACTTCTTGATCAAGTCCTTGGTATACTTAGTTTGAGAGATGAAAGTTCCTTCTCTTGATTGCTTGATTTGCAATCCAAGAAAGCATTTAAGCTCACACATCATAGACATCTCATACTTCTCGGACATCAACCTTCCAAATCTTTCACTAAATTGAAGGTTAGTGGAACCAAAGATAATATTATTCACATAGATTTGGCACCCAAATAATTCTCCATTAACTCTCTTAGTGAACAAGGTTGCATCAATTCTACCAATTTCAAAACCTTTTTCGATGAGAACCTTTGTTAAGCATTTATACCAAGCACGACGGGCTTGCTTAAGACCATAAATAGCTTTGCGAAGCTTGTAAACATGATTAGGTTTTTTAGGATTCACAAAACCAGGTGGTTGCTTAACATAAACTTCTTCCTCTATTTCACCATTTAAAAATGCACTTTTTATGTCCATTTCATAAAGCGTGATATCATGGTGATTAGCATAAGGTGAACAACGGTCAGATTTACCGAACTCAGTGACTGACTGATTCACAATTTCTGGACGGACCAAAAATGAGAACTTGCGTAACAGAATCTTGGCAACCCAACTCGGTGGCACCGAGAGCAGTGTCGGCTGCACCGAAGTGTTAGGGTTTGGCTGAATCTGTCTAGGGTTTAGAATCGGTGGCACAGGGGTAGGAATGCTGGTTGCATCGATTTTGCATATTTGTACTAGCATAGACTTTGGTGGAAGAGTTTGTGGATGTTTTGGTGACAGTCTCTTGTGCAAGTTTGAGAATATTGTCCATCATCAAAACTTTACCCCCTTTTAATAGTATTGGCTTTCCTATGGACTCAAAGTGATTTCTCACAAATGTAAAATGTAGAGTCCACTTGCTTGAAGTTTGGCCAACCTATTTCCTTGAAACTTGGGGTAATTCCACGATCACCTAAATCATCTTGCCAACTCAACTCTCCATGGACTATTATCTGAAATATACTAGATAGAGGTGTTAGTCAAAGAGAAAATGTATGTTGACATGAATTATCAAAACCACCAAGGGAGCATGTTGTGCTTTCAACCCAACGGACACCCTAGGAGATACCCGTAGAGCACCTTTATAGTCACCTAGTTACGTTGCGACATTTGATACACACAAGGTATTCCTCGGGTGTTAGTGAGTTGCACGATCTCATGATCATAGGAATAGATACTTGACATGTACAAAACTATAGCAATAAACTGACATGATCATATGCTATTTCATAGTTTGGGTCATGTCCATCACATCATTCTCTCAATGATGTGACCCCATTATCAAATGACATATCATGTCAATTGCTAGGAAACCTTGACCACCTTTGATCAACAAGCTAGTCTACTAGAGGCATACTAGGGACATAGTGATGTCTTTGTATCCACATAAAGTGTGTTTCCAATCAATACAATTATAGTATGGATAATAAACGATTATCATGAACAAGGAAATATAATAATAATCATTTTATTATTCCCTCTAGGGGATATTTCCAACATATCCCACTTTGGCATTAATTTCCAAAAATGGTACAAGGGTATGTGATACTTGAAAGTAAGGGTCATTGAGAGCATTGTTAAAAGATATCAAGAAGATGGCAAAGAACACAAGTAGTGGCAAAAGTTCATACTTTGAGGCGAAGTGAATCGGTAGAACCTATAAGGAAGTTTTAGGGCTCTGGGTAAAATCAATAAAGCTGAAGTGGTTCATATAGGTGGTACCTAAGAAGCTCTTGGCAGTATATCTGCTTTATTGGTGAAAGAAATTTTACCGGTTTGCAGGGACCGAGTTGCAAATAGAAACTTTGCCATGACATTATTTGTCCATTTGTCAGCAAAATTCATTTTCAGAAAGACTCAATAGATTGTAAAAGTTTTGCAATAAATTTTCACTAAGATTTGCAATGAATTTTCAACTAGGATGAAGATTGAATGGTTCTAAGAAGGCATGCAACCGAAAGATGTTCCGAAGAAGAAGCTTCATCTAGATGATGGTCGGTGACTAGAACACTTATATTAGAGTATATTAACTTAGGACCCAAGTAAGAATACTTGATCATAGGTCATACTCATTGTTAAGCTCAAAATGGGGTTACCGTTTTCTGTTTAATCATTTTGATGTTTTCATATCACTTAGAATTCCTTTAGCTCATGTCTTGGAGTGAAGCTTATTCAAGGTTATGAGTACATACCTTTGAGTGATGTAGATGACAAGACGTGTAGGTGCATTTTTTGTGGATGCCCAAGAGTTGGAGTTTAGGGCAATCAGTTCTTTTCTTTCTACATAGGTCGTCCAAAAAGGGTTATGTAGTGACCAAGATGTGGTACTATCGCAATTAAGGCTCGAGGACCTCGAAGGGGCTAACAGCGCATCTCGGTGTTTCACAAGTACAGAAATCATCGCAATACATGTAAAGAGGAGATGAGTATATGAGTTGGCTTACACTTGCCACAAACTAGATTACAATTCCACATAATCATTCATACAATCATCGAAAAGACAGGGTCCGACTATGGACGAAATCAAACGATAAAAGAAAGTAATGAAACAGTCTTGCTATCCCAGGAAGACAACCATGTAGCTCCCCTACTCATCTAGATACGTTGTGTACATATGCTCACGTTCTTCATCGTACTCCCATTAGAGCTGGTCACATCAACAAGATCAATCTCATCAGTAACTATACCTATTGTGTTGTAGTAATATGTGAGCCATGGCAGACTCAGCAATCTCGTAACCCGGGTACTAAGAAGATCTAAGCCAATGGTTGAGGAATGGTTAAGTGGCGAGGCTACAGCAAGCACTAGGCATATATTTGAGTGTCTAACTGACGAAAACAAGAATAAATATGGTGGCATATGTATGATGGTTGTGGACTAGAATGATCACTAAGTTATCATCAATGCCTACTTACGTCAACCATAACCCCACCATATGCTCTCTCGGTTCATGTTCACGAGAAGAGATATTCACGACTATGCACATAGTTGGTGTATTTTATTTGAGTTTACTTCAAGTTTGCTATAATCGGGTGTTAAAAAAACTCCAATTTGCCACATAACTGGAGGCACGGCTTTTCAAAAAGATTAAACCCTGTAGGGGTGCTCCAACTCATCCATCACAAACTAACCACACGCTTTGTGGAATAACCTTGACCACGGAAAACCCGTAATGTCCTTGGAAATTCCATTGGAAAACCTCAACCTCGAGATAGACCAAAGTATCCTCGGAATCCTTGCACAAGACATTCGAGAAAGGTAAAACAAGCCCAGCAAGACCACCCGGTAGGCCAAATTCCAATAGGATCCACATGTATGTCTCTCTCAGGGTGCTACCAAATGAGCACAACATACGATGGCCGGATAGAAATCTCCATGGGGTGGCTATGCCCTACGCATTTTTAATTAGGTTGTTAAGAAAATAATACTAATGTTGGGTCTTGCCAGACAAGCTTTATCCCTAAACGAATAGTTAAGGGGGTCCCCATAAAAACCCCGTGCATGTTAGGAGCGAAAAATATGGAACATAACACTGGTAACAAGTAACTAGGGCGACAAAAGTGGAACAATACACCGGACAAAAGGCCAAGCCTTCCACCTTTTAACAACTATAAAGGTGCATTAAATTAAATATAAATAAATATTGTGATATCTTCTATATCCTTGTTATCACGTGGAAACAACCTGCGCCTGCAACTAAGAGTGTTATAAGAGGGGCTGAGCAGCGGTAACTTAGGCAAACAACATTTTACTAGGTAGTGAAGGGGTTAGAGGATTTCATGGCACATTTAGGAGGCTTTACATTTTTGCGGTAGCTAACGAAACATAACGGTATAAGAGAGATGTCTAGCATAGCAAAAATAGTGTCGTGATCTGGGTACGATCATCTTGCATTTAGGGTCTTTAGAGGGATAAAGAGTTGGGTCCTCGTAGGTGCTCTCTAAGTTATCCTCGTACTCAGGCTCGACACTCGGGTCTACCCAAAGAGAAACAACACCAAATTAACATCCAAACTAAGTGCAATGCGCAACGAAATATGATGCATGACCAATTTGATGTATTTAACATGGCAACCCTATGCTAGTCATGTTTCTCATGCAATGATTATGTTCTTTAGTATTCTCAACATAACGTGAAGATTAGTTATTTGACCATGCATGAACATGGCAACTATGAATGTTCATCATAAAAACGATGCAAATGCATACGTAGAATGTTGCAAATGGAGTAACGGAACTCACATTACACTCACGGCACGGTACGACGGTAACAGAGACAAAAACAAGGGTGAATAAGGACATGGACTATTCCTTGGTATTCCAAGGATGCCACTGGATTGCAAATGTAAATCAAGCAAGAATATACATAAAGATCATGCAAAACCATTGGGTATAGCTCTCACATGTAACAAAACAATCATAGACATAATTTGTCCACAAACAGCAACATGACATATGGCAACGCACACCACAAGAGATACAACAAGCTACAAAGCACAACAAAGGCATGGACATGAAGTGTACATGATGCTTAATAATCCATACAACAACAGCAACATGAAATGGACCATTTACTAGAGCTCGCACATGTCAATTGAATTACGAGGTACTTTCGTTTCTTGGAAATTCTTCTAATGTTCATGAACATATGATGATGCCTAAATTAGATACCTTTTTTACTTATGAATGAAGGACCTAGCATGGACAAGAAGGATGGCCATTCAAGTGGCATCAAGCATGGAGAAGAAGGTGCACGCGCGGGGAAGAACAACGAAGCTTCCAGTGATGATTTTCGCACTTTGAAACCATCGTAATGAGAGCAAGAAGCCTTGAACGAAATATGCATGATGCCACCTTATTTGTGGGACAGGCCCATGTAATTTCGAAATACCATATAATAGGCTGTTTTTAGAGTCCATATGTATGGGGAAACTGAGCTAGTGTCGGTTTCGGGCCCCCTCCTCCAAGGGGCCACAGAATCCCCTCTATTCCCCCATATATACAGCCCTTAGGAAATCGTTTTCATTTGGGTTTTGTTTAGATTACAAGTTCTCCATAGCTGCAACTTCACGTTCTTCGTTTGTGTTCCACGACCAGACAAAGGCCACACAGAACCCCACTTTCACTAATAAAGCTTCCCTCTTATATTCTCAATATCCAGATTGCAACCTAAGTTTCCTTTTTTCTTTGTTTGCATGCAGAAAACAGACCCTCGTGGTCAGGTTGATCGTGCTCCGGCGTGGTCAATAACCTCTCGGAGTTGGTTTAGCGATTGCTAAGGCATGATGTCATCACATGTTCGTAGTCGGATCGTCAAAGTCTACTCCACCAAAAAATGATAGCCACCATCTCATCAAATGACTGGGGTAATTTCGCCTCTATCAGCGCATGCGCATTTACTTTTGGCGGTGGGAGTAAGTTGGACGCCGCCACGAGTGACGGTCCATTTGTCCATTTTTCCCCAAGCGGACGCGGGCGTACGATTTGGAGTTGCACTTACGTCGTAGCCCCACGAGTCAGAGTTAACGGTCAAAACATTGACCCGACGACATCCTCCATTTTGACCTTTCGTGAGGGTTTTGGGCAAGAGAATGGGGAAAGTGAGCAAATTGCAAGAGTGTGGGGATGGATGAGTACAACTAAGGAACTAGGGGCATAGATGTAAAAATCCCTTTGAAAATACTTAACAGATTATTAAGTAGATGTGCAACATTTATTTGAGATGAAAGGGTCAATCAAAAACACCACTTATCTAGCATTGGAATAAAAATAGTTTCAAACACATTTGTTTAAAATAATTGTAGAGAGGTTCCACCGAAGACAATTCTCTTGCTTGCAAGCACACAAACTCCACATCACACAACATAACACAACAAGCATGATGCAATATGAGATGATGATGATATGATGTCGTGATGCAAATGATATGAGGCAAACTTTATTAAACCGAACCACATGAGGACAAACTTGGAAGGTTCATAGATGGAAATGGTTACAAGACATGGAAAGGTTCTCTTGGGCTGTTACAGCTCTCGCCCACTACAAGAGGATTTCTTCCCGAGATATACAAAGACTGAAGAATTCGGGATATTCGGAATGGGGAAGGTCCTCACGTTCCCAAGTGCCTTCCTTGTCGGAGTGATTTGACAGCCTCACCTTTAGAAACTTGATTGACTTGTTGTGAGTCTTACGCCCAGTCTCTTCAAGGATAGCAACTGGATGCTCATGATAGGATAGGTTTGCTTGTCGATCCATGTCTTGGAGATCAACAGTGCGCTCAGGAGTCTTGAAGCACTTCCAAAGCTGAGACACGTGAACCACATCATGCACATTTCGGAATTTGGAAGGAAGCTTGAGTTGGTAGGCAAGGTCTCCCCTCTTGACCACAATCTTGAAAGGACCCATAAAGCCTGGAGCAAGCTTTCCTTTGATGCCAAAGCACTGAGTGCCATTCATGGGAGATACCCTAAGATAGACAAAATCATAGATCTTAAAGGTCATGTAATGATGCTTGATATAATAATATCTCTTCTAACAGGATTGAGTTGCTTTGAGATTTTCACGAATGACACGACACATTTCTTCTGCTTCAGTGATCAAGTCATTACCAAGGATTTGACGCTCACCGGTTTCAGACCAATTGAGCGGGTGCATAATGTCCCGCCATAGAGAATATCGAATGGGGCCTTGCCCAAACTTGCTTGGAAACTTTCGTTGTATGAGAACTCAACAAACGGGAGGCAGCATTCCCACTTCACGCCAAAAGGAATCACACAAGCTCTGAGCATATCTTCGAGGATTTGATTGATTGTCTCAACTTGACGACTAGTCTAAGGATGGAAAGTTGTACTACAACAGATCTTGGTACCCATTGTACTTTGGAAGGAATCCCAGAACATGGAAGTGAATATGCTTCCATGTTCTGAAGATATGAGATGAGGAATATGGTGGAAAGAAACTATCCGTGATGTGTACAACTCCGCAAGGTGAGCTGTCCAGATAGATTCTTTGACCAGAAGGAAGTGGGCAACATTGGTGAGCTTGTCGATGACCACAAATATGACATCATTACCTCTCTTGGACTTAGGAAACCTAGTGGCGAAATCCATCTCAACATGATCGAATTTCCACTCTGGGATAGGCAAAGGATGAAGGAGACTTACTGGACGTTGATGTTCCTCCTTCGCTCTACGACAAACATCACAATCCTTCACGAACTATGCAATCTCACGTTTCATGTGAGTCCACCAGAAGGTTTACTTGAGATCCTGATACAGTTTGGAACTGCCTGGATGGATGGTGAGGCGACAATTATGTGCTTCATCCACGATAACTTTCCTGAGTTCTCCCTTAGGAACCACTAGACGATCCTCAAAAAACAAGGTGTCCTTGTCATCAACACGGAAGCACTTATACTTTGGAATGCTCTTGGCCGCACCTTTCTTCACTTTTTTCATCATAGCATGAAGAAGCTAAGCTTTGTGAATCTGATCTTCCAAAGTCATAGGGACTTGAAGATTGACAATAAATCCTTGAGGAATAACTTGGATATTAAGCTTGCGGAATGATTCAAAAAGCTCAAGTTGGAGAGGGTTGAGGATAAGACTATTGCAATATGCTATTTTTCTCAGTGCATTTGCAATGACATTTGCTTTACCCGAAGTGTATTCAATGCTCGGATTGTACTGCTGGATCATTTCCACCAAATGTGTGTGTGCTGAACATTGAGATTCAGTTGCTTGAAAATGTACTTCAAGTTGTTGTGGTCAGTGAAAACGTCAACTGGTCTTCCCAACAATAGATGTCTCCATGTAATTAGAGCATGAACAATTGTCGCCAACTCAAGATCATGAGTGGGGTAGTTCTTATTGCTAGGCTTTAGCTGACCCGAACTATAAGCCACAACCTTCTCATCTTGCATGAGGACACAACCAAGACCTTGGAGGGAAGCATCACAAAATACTTGAAAGTCTTCGATTCATCAGGAGGAATGAGAAATGGTGCTGAAGTCAACTTCTCCTTGACTGTATTGAACGCCACATCACACTCGGGAGTCCAGACATATTTGGCCCTCTTCTGAAGCAGGTTATACAAAGACTTAGAAATTTGTGAGAAGTTCTCCACGAATCTTCTATAGTAATTTGCAAGCCCGAGGAAACTCTGAAGCTGATTGACATTGTGAGGAGGCTCCCACTTGACGATGGCCTTAACTTTCTCAGGATGCACCTTGATGCCCTCGGCAAAGATGATGTGCCCAAGGTACACCACTTCATTGAGCCGAAACTCACACTTCGAGATCTTAGCATAGAACCGATGCTCTCTTAACTTTCCAAGCACAAGCCCGACATGCTCTGCATGCACTTCTTCTCTCTTCGAGAATACAAGAATGTCATCAAAATACACAAAGACGAACTCATTTCTATAGGGATACAAGACAAAGTTCATCATTCTTAGGAAAGTCGGAGGTGCATTTGCGAGACCAATGGACATGATGGTATACTCATAAGAGCCAGAACTCGTCCTGAAAGCAGTCATTGGAATATCTTCTTCATGGATGCGGATCTCATGATAGCCCATCCGAAGATCTAACTTCTAGAAAACCTTGGCCCCTTTAAGTTGCTGAAATAACTCATTGATGTTAGCAAGTGTATACTTGTTCCTAATTGTCTTTTGGTCAATGAGAGGTAATCAAACAAAGTTGTTTTGTGCCATCATTCTTCTTGACAAACAGAACAACACAACCCAACAGTGAAGAACTTGGTTTGAACAAACCAAGACACTCTTGTTCATCTAGCTGCTTCTTCAACTCTTTCAGCTCTCCAAGACCAATCTTATAAGTTTGCTTGCATACTGGTTCCGTTCTAGGATCGAGTTCAATCACAAACTCTAGTGGCGGCGAGGAGGCATTCCTGGCAATTTTTCTGGAAAGACGTCTTCAAACTCACAAACAATGGGAATTTGGGATATGGCCGAAATTTCACCTTTCTCATTGAGAGAAAAGAGATGAATCGTGTCATAATGAGTTGTAAAAATGACGACGTCCTCAGAAGGTTGATTCAATTTGACTTCTTTGGCTTCAGAATCAAAAAAAGTGTTATTCATTGACAGAAAATACATGCCAAGAATTAGATCAGTATCGTAATTTCCAAGAACAGTTGGAACATTTTGATAGAAAGGAATAGTGGCCCATTTTGATAGAAACATGCGAAACCAAGGAGTTGGAATTCATTAACTTCCTAGGAGAGACAATTGACACCAACCTAAGAAGATCTTGACACGCAAACACATGCTTTGCAAAGAACAAACGGGACATAAAACAGTGCGATGCACCAGTATCAAACAAAACTTTTGCAGGAATAGAACTAACAGAGAGATTACCCATAATCACTTGAGATGAATCCTCTACTTCAGCTGCATTGACCATGTGCACTCTGACTAACTTAAGGTTGTGCTTCACCATAGCTTTGCCTTGAGGTCTGACTGGAGGAGAAGGAGGAAGACGCCGTTGTTGGTGCACTTGTTTGAGTAGTGGCCTTTTTGACCATGCTTCTGACACGTCAGCTCTGCCAGCGAATGGAAGTTGCTTGGAGGAGGAACATTTTAATGACTTGGGAACATGAGGTCTCTGCTGAAAAGCTAGGTTGGGTGGGTGGGAAGGACCATGACCATTGTGCTACTTCCGCTGCTGAGGAGGACGAAACAGAGGTGGAGGAGGAACCCAATACTTCTGCTGCTTAGGAACAATCTCAGACCTGTATGAAGAAGGGTATTTCTCTAAACCGCTTCCTTTAATTCTCCACCCTAAGCTGGACTGATTCAAACTTTAGAGCCAAGTTATAGAACTGATTAAACTCACGACGCTCGTGACGGACTATAGGAAGCTGAAGGTCATCCCTGAGGCCACCTTTGAACTGAGAAATCTTGGACTTGTTATCAGGAACGTCTTGCTAGTAGAGAGGGCCAGATCCTAAAACTCAAAAGTTATACTGATAGACATACGAGTTTCCTTGCTACAAGTTCCTGAACTTATCACGCATAACCTCGACAAAGCTCATCGAGACATGATGAGCCCTGAAGTCATGGCAGAAATCATCCCAACTGACTGCACAATCACCCCTGGAATCCTTGTACTGCTAGCACTAATCACCTGCCTGGCCTTCGAACTGGAACATCGCGAACCTGACATAGTGCTCATGCCTTATTGTAGGATCGAAAGTAGGTCTAGAGGGGCGTGATTAGACTACTTGACCAAATAAAAGTTTTGCATTTTCCCAATTTTAATTCTTGGCAAGTTTTAGCATTCATAACATATCAAGGAACACCCTATGCATGCATGTCTAAGAGTGTAGTGGTGGAAAATAAAGACATTGCACATGTAAGTAAAGAGAGGGTAAGGAAAGTATACACAAGTGATGACACAATGATTTTTCCCGTGGTTCCGATAGGTGGTGCTATCGCACGTCCCCATTCATGCAGTCTTCAACCCACGGAGGGCTCTACCAAAGGAGGGTTCCACGAAGAAGCAACCTTGACTATTCCATGTGGCTTCCGTCCACGAAGGACTCGCATCACTATGGGTAGATATTCACGAAGTAGGCAATCTCCTTGCCCATACAAACTTCTTGGTTCACTCCACAACAAGAAGTAGGAGGCTCCCAAGCGACGCCTAACCAATGTCGGACGTACCACCCTCCAAAAGGTAATAGGCTCGATAATGATGATGAACTCCTTGCTCTTGTGCTTCAAGATGATAGACTCGTCAGCACGCAATCACTCTTTCACAGATTTGGCTTCATAGAAGAGATAGGATTGGTGGAAAGCAATTTGGGGAGGCTATAAATCAAGATCCATATAGTTGGAGTGGAAGATCTTGACCTCAACACAAGGGTAGGTGGTTCTCTCTCAGAAAACTGAGTAGGATAGGTATGGAATAGGTCTGAGTGCTTCTCTTTCGAGTGGCTAGTGGTGAAGGGGTCTATATAGGCATCCCCAAAAATCCAACCGTTACACACGAAAAGACCAACTCGGTGACACCGATGTGTAAATCTCGGTGGTACCGAAGTGACCAAAAGGTGGCAACTTTTGAATCTCAGTGAGACCAATATAGGAATCTCGGTTGCACCGACAAGTTAACCAACACTCAGAATTGCCAAACTCAGTGATGCCGATTCACCATATTCGGACGGACCAAAATTGTGAACGTGTGGAACAGAAGGTTGGCAACCCAACTCGGTGGCACCGAAAGCAGTGTCAGTTGCACCAAAGTGCTAGGGTTTGGCTGAGTCTGTCTAGGGTTTGGAATCGGTGGCACCGGGATAGAAATGTTGGTTGCACCAATTTTGCATATTTGGCTTTGGACAAACTTTGGTGGGAGATTTTGTGGATGTTTTGGTGACTATCACTTGTGCATGTTTGAGCATATTGTTCATCATCAAAACTTTACCCCCTTTTCATAGTATTGGCTTTCCTATGGACTCAAAGTGATTTCTCACAAATGTAAAATGTGGAGTCCTCTTGCTTGAAGCTTGTCCAACCTATTTCCTTGCATCTTGGGGTAGTTCCACAATGTCCACAATCCTTTTTACATCCCTATCATAGAACTTGTCCTGAAATATACTTGGTGGAAACATTAGTTCAATGACTCATATGTTGTTACTGATTACCAACACTACCAAGGGAGCAAATGTTCTTTCAATATCCCCCTTTATGGTAATTGATGACAACATATAGAACAAAGCTTCGACAGAGATATAATCAATGAATATAATTGTCGCTTTGAGAAGTATGTGATAAGCAAGAGCTCCCCCTAAATTTGTGCATTATTTTTTAATTTGTGTTTGAATACAAATGCACAATCAATTAGGTACATGGGTTACTTCTTATATGTCACATACCACTTGGAGGTGTGCAAGAGTAATTGGAATGAAGATCATAGCACAACACAATCGACCAAAGATGAATGGTCATCACATAAGCATTAAGATGATAGGAAATAGTAGCATCACACATTAAAGCGTATGATCAAACATCATCAAATGTATCATAAACATCCAAAAGCAATTGTTTTTGAAAAAGCGATAAACACAAAAACGCTCTCTCAGTCAAAGCCTAAATATCTTTATACACTTCTCCCCCTTTGGCAACAAGTTACCAAAAAGTTCAATGGTAGATATGTAAGCGTTCTTGGGCTGATATCCTCCGGTTCTTGATGAAGGAGTCGAGAGAACAGCGTCGGCGAAGAACTCTCCAAATGTCATGGATGGAGCTGGAGTGGACACTAGAGGACTGGAGCTAATGGAGCAGGAGCTGTGCTGACAGGAGCAGGAGCTGATGAAGAGGGCCTCAAGACTGGTGCAGGCACAATGACTGATCTAGCCTGAGTAGTGAACTAAGTGCCCGGCCTAAGAAGTGATCCATCCTCATCCTCATCATCATCATCATCTGAAGAAGTAGAAGAGACCCGAGGGATGTGCACGGAGTCAACTTCCTTCTGAAGCTCTATAACTGTCTTTGTCACCTTGTCCACCTTATCACCAAGATTCCTGTTCCTTTATCAAAGATCCTCACAAGACTGTTCTGGTCGTCCAGAATCCCATTGATATCCTTCTGCATGCCCTGAACTGCTGAGATCAAGAGATCCATTTTCTCATTTCTGGATCTAGGGCTTGAGCACTAGCGGCTCGAACTGCTCCTGGCTCTGCCTGTGCTGTAGCAGATGTGGGATGATCTGGGTCCATCACCACAACATTATCCTCGAGATCTGGGTGTAGGGGCAGATGTGGACGATCTAGAGCAAAAATGTGGTTCCCCAACTAAGAGTTGATAAGCATATGGATGTAGGGTGCATAGCAGCAAGAGCGCTTTTGATCAGCAGCAACCCTCTTGATTGTCTCAACAATCAAATCCATGACTCTAATCTTGGTATGTCCGTCAAGGTGGATCAACATGTTGATGGAGTAGCCTCAGATCATCTTGTCATCTCCTAACTTGGGCATTAAGGTATGACTCAGAATAGTGTTCATGGTACGGAAGCTAGCTTGCAGATAGTAGATGGATCCTAGCTTGTGAGATTGCACTTTTCTGTGGGGATAGGAGTATACATATCCTTCATGGCATTGTGAGTCGCCTTGGATTCTGAGTGTACATCCGGATCACCATCCTGAACATCTGGAACTCCTAGAAGTGCAGCCCACTCCTCAATAGAAGATTCACGCCTTGCTCCTTCAGTCATCCTTACAATTCTACCATCTCCGTAGAAATGTGCAGTGGATTACAATTGCATGATCATCTCATCATTCCATGCAGTAAGCTCTCTGCCAATGAACTCATCCAGACCAATGCAGTGGAAATTATCCTAGACACTTGGAAAGTAGTCCTCATTCTCATTAATGAATTTCCAATCAATATATCTCATATCGCTAACAGTTGGGCTCTTGTTAAGCAGCAGTGTCTCATAAAAGTCCTGTTGCTCTCTGGTGTAGAACCTGAAGTCAACAACAGTTTTCTTCCTCTAGGAGTAAGGATCTATAGCTCTCCAGGCTCTCAATCCCGAGTCTTTCCTCTTCTTC
The DNA here is from genome assembly GCA_022496015.1 of Hordeum marinum. Lineage (NCBI taxonomy): Eukaryota > Viridiplantae > Streptophyta > Magnoliopsida > Poales > Poaceae > Hordeum > Hordeum marinum. The sequence goes on from CM039675.1 coordinate 163,876,747, forward strand.
ATGTCTTCAACAACTAAGTGGCTGACATCATGTACTGGAAGATGTGGTCTGAGCTTCATCAAAGTAGTCAAGTCATCATCATCTTCAAGTATAGAGGCAGCCCCCTTGTTCTTTTTAGAAGCTGGAATGTCTCTAGTAGTCCTCTTGGACTTCTGTGTAGCAGCTTTCTTGGATGTAGGCTTGGTGCTCTTGGAAGTGCCAGTCTTTGGAATAGCATCAGCCATAAGCTTCTTGGCCTTCTTCCTGGGAGGGGCCTTCTCAACATGTTCTTCCTCCTATTCCTCCGTAGCAGCACCAGGAGCCTCCTTTGGATCTTCATACATAGAGGTAGGCCTGCCAATCGCATGGATAATCCTCTTTCTAGATTTCTTCTCCCCTACCTTCTTACACAAAAGCTTCCTCGGGGGATCTATAGTCATTCTGGCCCTAGCACTCTAAGGTGCTCTCATAGCTTCAGAAGGTGCATATACTTTGCTAACCACCCTCTTGGAAGAGGTGGCTTTATTAGCAGATTTCTTCGAAGCCTTTTCATGCTTCTTGGCAAGAATCTTCTCAGGAATTAAGTCTGAATCTTCTTCATCTGAATTTAGCTTCTTCCTGGTCCAAGTGGCAGCCTTGGGCAACCCATGATAGCTGGGGGTGCCTGTATCTGAAAAAGAACTCGGCTCTGGGCTTGTCCCTGAACTCCTATCAAGTCCCTGCTCTGCCAAATTTTGACTGTCCTCGGCATTTGACATACTGTCCCTGTGAATAGAGTATATGAGAGCAGAAGTAGATGAGTCATCACAAAATGATGATGGATTTTGAAATTTTGAACAATAGATTTTCAAGGTTTTTGCATTCTGTCAAATAAATATCTGTACAGCCAAAACAACATTTTCGGTGGTGGCGAGACAGACTGTCTCTCTTAACCGAACCTTGGCACTCTTTTTGGTCAGACCGAAAAGAGGTACTCGGTTCCATCGAGTCTGTTCTCAGCATCATAGAAGTTCACATTGGTAAGACCGATATGTTTATTTCGGTTCCACCGAGATTTGTCGGGCGGACGGCAAAACCCTAGAAAATTCATCATTCGCTAGACTATAGAGATTTTGTGTGGATAGGAACATGTGCAAAGAGTGGCTTTTTGATAAACTTGGATCTAATGTGCAAGAATCGGACGAGGAGCGCAAAAGAGGTCGAATTTGTACCCTAACTTGGTGCGGATCCACTATGGCGACAACGATGGAGAGGATTTCGTCGGCGACGGCGATTCCCAGCGGCATAGGAGCACAAGGAGACAAGTGCAATGACCAGGGGTCTCGAAGGCGGCAGCTTAGGTTTCCAAGGCGCGATGATTGTGATTGAATTTCAAAGCATTGGGGTCCATAGCTTATATACCCACCACTGTCGGTGGCACCGATTCTAACTTTTCGGTGGCACCGAGTTCCTCAACTGTCAGTTGACAGGGAAACTTGGTGTAACCGAGAAGATGGACTCAGTGGTACCGAGATTGAAAACCAGATCAACCCTAGGCATTCGGTGAGATCGAGATTTTTTGGTTGGTTCCACCGAGATGCACTTGGGAGGTTTTAATGGTCAGTCCTTGTCGATACGGAACTCCGAGTGCTCCACACAGAGAGGGATCGAGAAGTACTTGTTCAAATTTTATGATGCAACATGAATAGAGTATGAGGTCAGAAAGCATAGATAGCTAAAGAAGTGGTCCTAGGCATTCTTGTATATCCAATTGGCAAAACATAAATCAAAAGCCATATATGAACAATTGGATATCCTCGAATGAGAAAATAAATGCAGACCAACATGCTCACACAATAAGATGTCAACTGAAATTAGGGCAAACATGCACAAACACTCTAGCATCTAACAAGCACTTGGGCAATGACAAAGTCATCTATATATGAGTATTTGACTTAGGATCCAAGTAAGATTACTTGATCATAGGTCATACTCATCGTTTAAGCACAAGTGGGATTACCACCACTTTTACATAAAGCATTTAATGTTGTCACATACTAAGAGATGCCTTGACTCAAGTCTTAGAGTAAAGCCCACCCTTGATGTGACATCCCCCCATAAGAGGGATAAACTAACCTTGGGTTTTGTCGATGAAGACTTCATGTTGGTAAGGTAGTGGTGGATGCTCAAGGTTGATGAAGATCACCAAGAGTTGGGAGCATCCTTGTTATTTCCTTACTCTTCTCACCTAAATGGGTTAGTCCCAACACACAAGAGACAAATACAAGGATATTTATGGACGTTGAGTGCAAAGCATGTGTGATGATGTCCATTGATTTGCTGATTACCTTGTCCCTTGCTTACATTTGAGGGAATCTTTGACCCCTAGATCTATTGCATAGGGTTGATGTTGATTGCAAATAAATCTTGCCAAAAATGAATATGAGTAAATTTCATTGGCGGAGTCACCCCTCAATTACTCTCTAGTTCTTCTTATTGGGAACCCACATCAAGTTGATGGGGATCCTTGGTGTGGATGTAGCACTTGTAGAAGTTGAGCTTGTAGTAGCCTTGGGAACCCACTTCACCATAGCATGGGATTCATCTTCATACGAGTCAAAGTCCTCTTGGAGATTGTTCTTGTCCTTGAGCTTGTGGTCTTGTGGTCGAAGGTCATCTTGAGTGTTTGTCCCCTTGGGAAGAGTGTTTTCATACTTCTCCTTTTGAGGAACAAACTTGGGCTCGGGATATTGACCATCTTCCCATTCAACTCCATTAGCGTTGAAGTAGCCAACACCACGATTCTTTCGGTATCCTCCATGCTTGCGTACAATCTCATCAAATTGTTTGTACCCTTCGAGACTCTTGCAGATACCTTTCTCTATAATCCCTTTCAATAAAGCATTTTCTTTCTGAAGTGTAACTTGGATAAGAGAATCATCATTAGTGGAATCAATAGAACTACTAGGAGCAACATCATGGGGTTTAGCATTTTTATTGTTGCTACTAGATGAAGAACCTTTGTTTCCTTTGTCACTAGTTTGCTTATATTTGACTTGTGGATTGAATGTAGACAAGAGTAGTCGTTCGGCAAGATAAGATGAAGTCTTCTTTCGGAGATCATCATTGATAGCTTTAAGAAATTCATGTTCTCGCTCTAAATTGAGCTTCTCGAAGCGTAGCTTCTCATGAGTTCTTACAAGCTCTCCATGATCTTCAAGAGTAGATTCATGGGCTAACTTAAGAGTGTTGAGTTCTTTAGTTAGTTCTTCTATTTTTATCTTATCATCGTTAATTGACCTATCTCTACTAGCATGAGAAATATCAAGTTCATTATGATCAATATCACTAGTTTTATCACATAGCAAGTCATCACCGTAAAGCAAATCATCTTCATCACTATTGAAATCAAGATATTCGGGGTGTGATACCTTGGGGCCTTTAGCCATGAAGCAACTTCCACCTCCTTCATTTGGTGAATCAAATAGATCATAGGATTTGGTTGTCACTAGTGAAATTCCGGCAACACCATCATCTTGACTATAGGCAGAGTTGGAGTGATAGCTTCTCTCGGAGTGGTTGTGGGAGTTAGAGTCGGAAACCCATTCACCAACATGAGCTTGATGCTTTCTTCTTGAGTACCTCTTGGTGTGCTTGTACTTCTTCTCCGAGTCCCTACTTCTCCTTGAGGGTCTTTGTTCATAACGATCATCTCTACTCCTTCTCTCCCTTCGAGGTGATTCATCTCTTGACGTGATGGTTTCGGTCATGACTTGACGAATGCTTCTCTTCATGTCTTGAGTTGGATCTGCGATCTTTGCTTCTATTCTTGTAGAATTGTTGAATTTCTTGACCATGAGGCTTATCTCTTCATTTGTGACAAGGTTGTTTCTTGAGGTAGAGGGAGCATCACTTGTGGCTTTGTAAACACCACTAGACTTGTGATGAATCTCTTCCTTGTCTTTGAGTGTCATCTCATGAGCAACAATTCTACCAATCACTTCCGTTGGTTTGAGATCTTTGTAGTTGGGCATCATTTGGATCAATGTGTACACGGTGTCATATCTCTCATCCAAAGCTCAAAGTATCTTCTTGATGATGAACTTGTTAGTCATTTCTTCGCTTCCTAAGCCGGCAATCTCATTTGTGATGAGATCTAGCCTAGAGTACATTTCAGCGACTCCTTCACCATCCTTCAACTTGAACTTGTCAAGTTGACCTTGAAGAACATCTAACTTGCATTCTCTCATGGACTCAGTTCCTTCGTGCATATCGACCAAAGTATCCCAAATCTCTTTTGCGTGTTCAAGACAACTTGAGCATTGAGTTGCAACATCTTCAATTCATCCACAGATGCTTCATGATCCGGTTCCTTTCCATCCGCAAAGAATTCACCTAGCAAGCCAACACGCACAATAGCCCAAACGGTAGAATTATGACCAAGCAAATGAATTTTCATTTTATGGTTCCAACTAGCAAAATTAGTGCCATCAAGTACAGACCTCGACGATGCTAATTTCCCTCACTAGATGCCATACTTCTCCTAGGTTGTGAAACCAATGCAATGGAGACCAAAGCTCTGATACCACTTGTAGGATCGAAAGTAGGTGTAGAGTGGGGGTGATTAGACTACTTGACCAAATAAAAGTTTTTCCTTTTTCCCAATTTTAATTCTTTGCAAATTTTAGCATTCATACCCTACGCATGCATGTGAAGGAGTGTTGCAATCGAAAATAAAGACATTGCACATGTAAGTAAAGAGAGGGTTAGGAAATCAAACACAAGTGATGACACGATGATTTTTCCCGTGGTTCCGATAGGTGGTGCTATCGTATGTCCACGTTCATGGAGTCTTCAAACCACGGAGCATAACGGTCGCGAGAATCCACAGAGGGCTCTACCCATGGAGGTTTCCACGAAGAAGCAACCTTGACAGTTCCATGCGGCTTTCGTCCACGAAGGACTAGCATCACTATGGGTAGATCTTCACGAAGTAGGTGATCTTCTTGCCCTTACAAACTTCTTGGTTCACTCCACAACATGAATTAGGAGGCTCCCAAGCGACACCTAACCAATCTAGGAGGCACCACCCTCCAAAAGGTAATAGGATCGGTAGTGACTATGAACTCCTTGCTCTTGTGCTTCAAGATGATAGACTCCTCAACACACGATCACTCTCTCATAGATTTGGCTTGGTAGAAGATATGGGATTGGTGGAAAGCAACTTGGGGGCTTGAAATCAAGATCCATATGGTTGGAGTGGAAGATCTTGACCTCAACAGAAGGTAGGTGGTTCTCTCTCAAAAAACTGAGTAGGATAGGTATGGAATAGTTCTGAGTGCTTCTCTTTCGATTGGGTGGTGGTGAAGGGGTATATATAGGCATCCCCAAAAAATCCAACCGTTGCACACAAAATGACCAACTCGGTGACACCGATGTGTAAATATTAGTGGTACCGAAGTAACCAAAAGGTGGCAACTTTTGAATCTTGGTGAGACCGATATAGGAATCTTGGTTGAACTGACAAGGTGACCAACGGTCAGAATTGCCAAACTCGGTGACGCCGATTCACCATTTTCAGATGGACCGACAATGTGAACTTGCGTGACAAAAAGTTGGCAACCCAACTCAGTTGCACCGAAAGCAGTGTCGGTTGCACCGAAGTGTTAGGGTTTGGCTGAGTCTGCCTAGGGTTTGGATCGGTGACACCAGGATAGGAATGTTGGTTGCATCGATTTTGCATATTTGGCTTTTGAAAGACTTTGGTGGGAGAGTTTGTGGATGTTTTGGTGACTATCACTTGTGCACGTTTGAGCATATTGTTCATAATCAATACTTTACCCCCTTTTAGTAGTATTGGCTTTCCTATGGACTCAAATTGATTGCTCACAAATGTAAAATGTAGAGTCCTCTTGCTTGAAGCTTGGCCAACCTATTGCCTTGCATCTCGGGGTAGCTCCACAATCTCCACAATCCTTTTGCCATCCTTATCATTGAACTTGTCCTGAAATATACTTGGTGGAAACATTAGTTCAATGACTCATATGTTGTTATTGATTACCAAAACCACCAAGGGAGCAAATGTGCTTTCACTTACATTGCCGCACTCAAAATGCTTGTTCATGTGATGGAGCCAATCGTTCGCATCAAGATGTTGATCATAACAAGCGAAGGACTTGGGTTGGTTTGCGAGGAATTGGTTTAGAGTTGTGAACTAAGGATGATTATTGAAATTACCTTGATGACATTGTTGTTCCTAATTGCTATGTGCAACAAATTGAGCGACGTCTGAGTATTCACATTGGTTGTGGCCATCAAAGCTTGCCAAGCTTCCGGACGTGGAGGTGGGAGTGGTGAAGGGTTAGACTGCTCCCTATCATCACGACCCAGGTGTCCACGAGTTTTTGGAGCCATCCTGAAGATGGATATGAATATCAGCACATCGCTGACAAAGATTATTGAAATAAGCTGAATCAAATGTCTTGAAAGAAATTTGCAACAGAATATGATCTGTCACAACCCTAGTAAGAGTCATAGGCTAGTAATGTGTTTGCATCATCATCATCATCTATGCATCAATATGAAATGGGGAGAAGAAGAAAACCCCAACCACTTAATGAATTATAGGATTTCTAGATAAATGAAATTTCAACAAATCCAAAATGCCCTTCAAAAATGTTCCTTAAATGTGATTAAATTGGACAATTATATAACAGGGATCATTTAAATTATTTGAACCACAGAAACAATTTAAAAATAATGTTTAACACCTCTGAAAAAGATAAATAAATCATTACCAATATTCCTGTTTTCAAAATGACTTGAAACTTTTAGTACAAGTTTGAAATGTCTAAACTTTGTTTTAGGAAATATTGGGATCATTTTGAAAAGTCATTTGAACCTGCATAGGAAATAAAACAAATATTAGAAAACAGGAAACAGAAATAAAAGGAAAAGGGGGAAAGAGCTTACCTGTGGCCCAACACTGTAGCAGGCCCGGCCCAGGAGCGAGCCGACGCCAGTCATCGTCCACCTCGTGCCAGGAGGACGCCGTGCGCGTGGTCGCCGCGCGCCGGCCACCTCCTGCCTACCTGGTTGCCGTGGAGAGCTCCGCGAGTGCCAGCGTGGAGCTCCTCGCCGCCGTGTCCTCCTCTACTCTCCTCTCTCCCTCTCTCTCTCAATCTCTCTCTCTCTCTCGCATTTCTCCTCTCGGCTCCGCCTTGGCCGACCCACGATTCTCCGACGTGCGGTCGTTCTAGCCAACCCCGAGCCCTCCTGAGCCAGCCAATCGCTCCGCCCGGACCTCCTCCACCTCCCAGACAAGCCACGCATCGCGGGAGGGCTTCTATCACCGTCACGCCGTCTTATTCCTCCTCGGGTCGCCGGAGGGGAATTCGAGGCTCGCCGTCGATTCCGACCGCCCCCGAGGCCACTGACCAGCTCCCTGGATCCGAAGTGAGCTCCTACTCCTTCCCCCTGCGTTCCCCCTCTCTTCCTCGCGCCGTAGCTAGCCTAGCCGTCAGACCCGAATCCACCTCGCCGCCGTGGTCGGTCATCGCCGTGCGTGCAGACCCCTAAGCTCACGCGCGTGTGCATGAATGAACTCCTGGAGTTTCCAGGAGCTCGTAGAACCCATCGCCCGGTCGTTCCGTGCCCTGTGTCGCGTTTGCGTCCGAACCCGAGCTCCGGCCACCGCCACGAGCTCGTTTCCGGCGAGCTCCGGCGACCCCGTGACCTCCTGCGGCTCCGGATGGATGCGGTTGTGCGCGGGCTACTCGCCAGTGGCCTTAGCTCGCTAGATAACCCCCTGTAGAAGAAACCCAACGGTCGCCGCCGTCTTTGGAGGTCACCGGCATCAAGCCGCCGGCCAACTCCGGTGGGTTTGACCCGAGTGGACCCCTGGCTTGACTCTGTGAGTCAATCACAGGTGGGGCCCCTGTCCAGATTAGTTAAGTTGATCACGGATTACTTTAAATCATTTAGTTAAACTAATGTGACACTGACAAGTGGGCCCCGGTCTGCTAATTAGTTACGATTAATTTTAATTAGTTAGTTAAACTAACCAGAAACTGACATGTGGACCCCACATGTCAGGTTTGACTCTGGGCCGAGTCAGCTGACCAGCTGATGTCATCATGACATCATGCTTATGTCATAACTCATTTTCTTATTTGAAAATAATTCCTGAAAATGTTTAAAACTTTGAATAATCATATAAATTAATCTGTAAGTCAGATGAAAATAATTTATATATGAAAATTTATCAGAAAAATCCAATGAATCCAATGGTGCTACTCTCATGCATGATAGAGCAACCCAAATAGGTGAACTTGGACATTTTAGCATTAGGTCATGATATGGAATTTGAAATGAGGACAACTTGGAACCTATATTCAAATCTGAATTAAATAGACATGATCACCATTCACATTAGCTCACCCATGTATACCACTATGCCATGATCATGCACCATATTGTCACATTTGCTTGTATTGATTGTTCTTATCTGCGTTGCGGTAGGTCCGAATCCAGACGATACTACTCCGTACCCCGACGAAGGAGAGAACTCTTCCGCAACTCAGCAAGGCAAGCAACCCCATTGATCATTCCGATAACATCCCATTCTCTTGCTCCTGCTCTCATTGTTGCATTAGGACAAACGATCACATGTCAGTCATACCCGGTAGATGATCCTATTCTTATGCATGACCTGATCTTGTCACAGTAAATAGATACACCTTGCAACCTAGCATACCTGGTAGATGCTTGTGCCGTGATGTGCTTAGCTTACCTTCATGCCATGCTGCTATGCTTAGAGTTGTGTCAGGTCTGATTCATCTGGGTGATGAGTTAGAGTGAAACTGTGATGTTCTGATGTGTTGAGCTCATAACGAATCCGTTTTGGTAAAAGGTGGTGATGAGAGGCTATGTAGGAGTACATAGTGGGTTGTCTCATTGAGACCGTTCTTAGGAACTGGGTTCCATGTTTGAGATCCAAGACGAGATACTACCACATGCTGGGCCCTGAAATATGACCCCGCTCGACTTATCAGTCGCTTAGTCTTTGGTCCAGGTATTGCAAGTAGTTTCTGGTGTTTATAGCATGCTGGAGGCCGTGCGTAGCGCTGACCCTCGGGGAGGGTTACGACGCGGTAGGCAGTGGCACGGTGTACCAAGGGTCACCCGAATGGTGGGCTTGGGAACCCTGCGCACATCGTTTGGGACCGTAGTGGAAACTTTGGCCGGACTTCCATGCGGTCAGTCTCAAATAGGCGGTAGCCTGGACTAGAGGTCTTATGTGATTGACGGTCGTGGCCGACTCCCTCGCTGGGCATCCGCTTGAAGGTTGCCGAGGTGCATGGTTTATGGCACACAGCGATAAGTGGCGAGAGCGTGTGTGAAGAAGTACACCCCTCCAGGGTTATGAAACTATTCGAATAGCCGCGTCCGCGGATATGGACTACTTGGAGAACTTATGCTGTTCATAGATAATCAAATGGATACTTCTAAAAATCTCAAGACAAGTGTGAGTACCGTGGATGGCACTCTTCCGGGAGGGGAAGGTGAGTCCATGGTGGTGTATTGAGATGGAGTTAGTGGACTCGTGTGCGATAAGTAAAATTGTAACAAAGAGTGTAAAACTGAGTAGTGTAGGTTAGCCATGAGTCAAAGCTGGCTTTTTGCATAAACTCCTCCACCCCTTTGTTGATACATGAGCATAACTAGACTAGGTCTGTTTTAAAGACTTGCTGAGTACGATTGTACTCATCCTTGCTTAATTAATGTTGCAGAGGAAAACCAGGACCCATCAGGTGGGTTCTATCTAGACGTTGACGATGCCGAATAGCTGGTGTCCCAGCTACGACCCTATGCCGTGTGGCGTGCTGTAGATAGTCAGGCCATGTGCCCTCTTTTCATTTCACTGTCCGTACTCGGATAGTTCTAAGTTTCCGCTGGCTTGTATGAACTTGTTTGTATAACTTGAGTGCCGGGTCATGTGACCCCTATCTGTAAGAACATATTATGCAAGGCTCTTCTGAGCCTTTTAAATAAAAGTCATGTTGTTGTATGGTTATGTTGTGATGCCATAGTTGTATCTATGCATAACAGGCATGTCGTGCGTACGTGCGGCGTGCAACGGTATGTATGGGATCCGACACCTAGTCGTGTGCCTCTAGTAGTACTCTTTACGGGAAACTGTCTCTTTGTGCTTCCACCGAGCCATGGTAGCTTGCTACTCCTCCGGACACATTGATTGACCGGCATGTATCCTTCTTTGCTGCTGTGTTTGTCCCTTCGGGGAAATGTCTCGTAGTGTAATGGAGTCCCTGTAGTCTGTTACGACTCGTCTACGTGTAGTGATGACATTCGTGTCTCGCGACGTAATGGAGTCCTTGTAACTTGCTATGACTCGTCTACACACGCTTGAGACCGACACCTGCATTGCTGGGTTATGTATGCCTGTTTCCGTACGGATGTGCCACTTGGGTCCTATGACTAGTCATGTCGGCCCGGGTTCTTTGTTGTGTGATTGCCAGCGACATGTTCACATACGTGAGCCAAAAGACGCAAACGGTCCCGGCCAAGGTAAGGCTGCAACCGTGGAGTACCGTGCGGGAGGCCGCAAAGTGATGTGGCTTGTTACAGTATGGAATCATATGACTTAGGATCGGGGTCCCGACAGCGTTGGTATCAGAGCCTGACTGACTGTAGGACTACCAAGCCAAACCGGTCGAAGTTGAGTCTAGAAACACTATAGATAAGTAGGGGAATTGATTGTGGAAGGGAACATAAGACTCTTTTTACTCCTCTTCCCAAATTATTCTATGTTGGGTCATATTCATATTTCTACGGGGATAGGAACTAGGATCCTCATCTATTGCTTAGGATGACGAGCTACTAGCCATGGACCAATAACTAGCTTGTTTGTGAGTAAGCGTGGATATCTTAGTGTTGTTGGTATGATAAACAGTTGGAGAAGAGATTTGAGTCTAGATAGTCGAGTGGTTATGCTTTTCCAATCTCTTTTCAATTGTCTCAAATTTTTATTGAGCAATTACAGCCGTTATGCTGTCCGATTTCTGCTAGGATCTCTAATGTCTTTGCCTCATCCTCTGTTTCAGATGCCAACCCGCCCTTTCCGTCAGGTGGTCCGTCTGACCAGGTGCATCGATGTGCCGGGTCACACGGCCATGTTAGTTAGAGTGATGATGGAGGCTGGATATCGTTGGTACCAGGAGTATACCGTGGAGGAGCAGTACCGAGATTTCAACCAGAGTCAGTATCTGTGTACTGTTAGGATATACCCTTCATATCCTGGAGCTGTAGAGCCACTTCACTGGACACATGGATTGGGAGTTACCATAGATATGGCAGTTCAAGAAGCTGCCTATACTATGCTGACTATCATGAGGTTTCACCATGGTCTGCTTCAGAACACGGAGTTTTGCTATGTTCCTGCTTCCATGGGAGGAGAGGATGGATATCTCAGTGCAGCCTATTCTGATCATTCCCATGAAGACCCTAGACTGCAGGTGACCGCACAGATGTTGGAAAATAGGGACCGTGATGCACGTGCCCTACGCATGGAGCTCTATGCTACCCGTGCCCGTCTTTGGACAGCTTTGACGCAGTTGTCACCTGTTGTGCAAACAGGTTATGGAGATATGGAGATGCTGACTCCATCGCGGACTCGTTTGCCAGCACACGTAGACTGGCCTGATGTTGGAGGCATCACCCCTCTTCGAGGACCGCTGTTGCCACCGACAAGGGGACCAAGGCCACACCCGTGCCCTTATGGTTTCCAGGGATTCCAGGCTAGAGTGTTTCCAGATCCGCAGGTTCAGCTTCCAGGTCATGGGGGTAACCTGTACGAAGCATTCTACGGTGATGTCTGAGTGCGAGGATGCTAGACCTAGTAAGCTAGTAGACGTATCGCCACAGTCCTGTGTGTCTTGTGGGGTATGATCAAGGTTGAGAGTTGAGTTCCGGAGGTGTAGATAGATAATGTATAGGATGCTTGTGATGCCTCCGATGAGTTGTGTCATCTCTCCGTAGTTGTTTTCAGCTTGGGTTTGTACTGAACTAAGTCATGGTGCGTATGAAACTTAATGTTCATATGGTAGTTGTTTTACCATGTTGATTGGTGTTTATTCTACATGGCATGCTGATTAGTGCATTTCCTAATTCTTGTCCTAGAGTTGTTGCTCGCTATGTCTAAGCTATGGATTGTTTTCCCCAGGATGGTGTCAACCAGGAACAACCCCGTGCATGCTCATGAGCAAGGCGAGAGTAGCCAGCCAAGGCAAGAAGAGCTGCCACGAGCACCATCTCTAGCAGAGGTGATGCTAGAAGCCGAAAGGAATAAGAGGGAGACCAATAGGCTGTTGGAGAGGATTGAACAGAACACCGCTCGTGCTCCCCGCAATGATCACCATGATGGAGTGTCACTTGGTGACTTCATTAAGCTGTGTCCGCCTAAGTACCATCATTCGATCGATCCCCTCGATGCGGATGATTGGCTGACCAGTATGTCACGCAAGATTCGAGCTGCAAATGTTTCAGAGGCCAACAAGGTGACCTTTGCGACATACTTCCTAGAGGCACCCGCCAACCTGTGGTGGGAAAGCTATGAAGCTATGCGTCCCCAAGGACCTGCACCAACCAGGGCAGAGTTTAGCACCGCATTTCGTCTCCATCACATCCCGGAAGGGCTGATGGACTACAAGAGAGAGGAATTCTGTGCCTTCACCCAGGGCAGATTGTCAGTGGATGCATACAGCCGCGAGTTTGGAAACCTTGCTTGCTATGCTCTAGAGGAAGTCTCAACCGATGCCAAGAAGCAGGCTAGGTTCCGCAAGGGACTTAATGCCGAGCTTCGCCGAGATCTTCGCTTGCATGAGTGCACGACTTTCCAGGCTCTCTTCAATAAGGCCATCAATGCTGAGTCCGGACAAACTGACTACGAGGCTTCGAGGAAGCATAACCATGACTTCAACCCTGCATCGGGTTCAGGACCCAACAAGCGCCGAATATGGGTACCCAATGCAGCTATGCCGGCAAGGTACACTGCGAGGCCATCCTTCCAGGCACCTCGTCCAGTTCAGCCCAACCCTCCACCCAGACCATTTGGAGGACCACAAGTAAATGTTACCCTTCGTGCTACAGTGGTATGCTACAAGTGTGGAGAACCGGGACATTATTCTCGTGAATGTCCCCAGAACAATGCCAAGCCCGCTGGATGCGGAAAACCAGGGAAAGCCTTCTATGTGAAGCCAACTCCTGCCCGTGGGCGAGTTAATTATGTGTCTGCTGAAGAAGCTCTTGAAGACCCTGATGTCATTCTAGGTACGCTTCTTGTTAATAGCCATCCAGCATCTGTTCTATTTGATACTGGGGCATCTCATTCATTCATCTCAGAAAGTTATGCATAGTTGCATAACATGTCTTTCTGTGACATGCCCACTCCTTTAGTAGTTCAGACTCCTGGATCAAAATGGCAAACTTCTAGAGTGAGCCATGACAATGAAATTCTGGTGGATAGAATGGTATTCCTAGCATCCTTGATAGCTCTTAAGTCTTCGGACATCAACATTATTCTAGGTATGGATTGGATGAAAGCCCACTATGCCAAGATTGATACTCATTTTAGGAATGTTCAACTTACACATCCCTCGGGAGAGATAGTTAATGTCTCTACTCGAACAACCAAGCGCCAACTCTATTCTCTAAATGCTAGCCCTCTCGCTGAGCTAGAAGATATTTCGGTACTCCGTGATTTCCCGGATGTCTTTCCAGAAGAACTGTCAGGTATTCCACCTGTCAGAGATGTCGAGTTTGTAATAGAACTTATTCCAGGGATAGTTCCAATAGCCAGAAGACCCTATAAGATGGCACCCTTAGAACTAGCCGAGCTAAAAACCCAACTCGATGAAGCTTTGACGAAAGGGTTCATTCGTCCTAGTTCTTCTCCTTGGGCTTGCCCCGTCCTTTTTGTTAAGAAGAAGGATGGCTCAGAACGGATGGTTGTGGATTACCGACCAGTGAACTTGGTCACTATCAAGAACAAGTATCCGCTCCCCAGGATCAACGATTCGTATGATCAGCTCGCTGGATCCTCTGTCTTTTCCAAAATGGATTTGAGGTTGGGATACCATCAAATCAGAATTAGAAACGGGGACATTCCTAAAACGGCTTTTGTCACTCGTTATGGCCAATACGAGTACACCGTTATGTCCTTCGGATTAACTAATGCCCCAGCCACCTTCTCTCGACTGATGAATTCGATCTTCATGGAGTATTTGGATAAATTCGTCGTGGTTTATCTCAATGACATACTCATTTACTCGAAGAACAAACAAGAACATGCCGAGCATCTAAGGCTGGTATTGATGAAACTTCGAGAGCACCGCCTATACGCCAAATTCTCCAAGTGTGAATTCTGGTTGCCGGAAGTGACCTATCTGGGTCACGTGATCTCTGGAAAAGGTATTGCTATCAATCCCGAGAGAGTTTAGGCCGTCCTTGATTGGACTCAACCTGAATCGGTTAAGCAAGTAAGGAGTTTCCTTGGCTTAGCGAGCTATTATCGCCGCTTTGTTGATAATTTCTCCAAGGTTGCGAAACCTCTGACTGAACTCCTCAAGAAAGATAAAAAGTTCGAGGGTACCCCACAATGCGAGCATAGTTTTCAGGAGTTGAAAAGACGACTGACCTCTGCTCCCGTTCTGGTGCAACCAGATTTATCTAAGGACTTTATTATCTTTTGCGACGCCTCGCGACAAGGATTAGGTTGCATTCTCATGCAAGATCATCATGTGATTGCTTACGCATCTCGACAGTTGCGTCCACATGAGGATAATTATCCCACACATGATCTTGAGCTTGCAGCTGTAGTCCATGCACTGAAAACATGGCGACATTATCTTCTAGGTAATCGTTGCGAGATATACACTGATCACCAAAGTCTAAAATATATCTTCACCCAGCCGGATTTGAATCTCAGGCAAAGATGGTGGGTAGAATTGATCTCGGACTACGACTTAGGGATAACTTACACCCCGGGAAAAGCCAATGTCATGGCTGATGCGATAAGTCGTAAGTCTTATTGTAACAATTTGATGTTACAACAAGGTCAACCGCTTCTCCATGAGGAATTTAGGAAGTTAAATCTTCACATTGTTCCTCAAGGATTCCTATCCAACTTGGTGGCGAAACCTACTCTTAAGGATCAAATCATAGCTGGCCAAAAGCGTGATAAGGGAATTTCCCGGATCAAGGAGAACCTTGTTAGCGGTCTCGCTCAGGACTTCTCCACAGATGATCAAGGTGTAGTCCTTTTTCAGATCCGTTTAGTGGTTCCCAAGAGCCAACATCTCAGGCAGCTGATTCTTAAAGAGGCTCATGATTCTCCTCTCACAATTCATCCGGGTAGTACCAAAATGTATCAGGACCTACGTCAGAGGTTCTGGTGGACTAGGATGAAGAGAGAGATTGCCCAGTATGTTGCTAACTGCGACGTTTGTCGTCGTGTGAAGGCAGAACACCAAAGGCCTGCTGGCACCCTCCAACCCTTAGCTATTCCTGAATGGAAATGGGATAATGTCGGTATGGATTTCATCACCGGATTTCCTAGGACCAAGAGAGGGAACAATGCTATATTTGTAGTCATTGACCGCCTTTCCAAAGTGGCTCATTTTCTTCCTGTTCGGGAAAGCATTACTGCTAGTCAACTAGCGGAGTTATACGTTTCTCGCATAGTTTCTCTTCATGGTGTTCCCTTGGAGATTAACTCAGACCGTGGAAGTATCTTTACTTCTCGATTTTGGGAAAGTTTTCAAACTGCCATGGGGACTCATCTATCCTTTAGTACCGCTTTCCATCCTCAATCAAATGGTCAAGTTGAGCGAGTCAATCAAATTCTTGAAGATATGCTTCGAGCTTGTGTTATGTCTTTCGGTATGAATTGGGAGAAATGTCTTCCATTTGCTGAATTTGCTTATAACAATAGTTATCAATCAAGCTTGGGCAAAACTCCTTTTGAAGTTCTCTATAGACGAAAATGCCGAACACCTCTTAACTGGTCAGAAGCCGGAGAGAGGCAACTCTTTGGTCCGGATATGATCCAGGATGCAAAGGAGCAAGTTCGCATTATTCGTGAAAAGTTGAAAACAGCCCAATCCCGTCAAAAGAGTCAATATGATCGCCATCATAAGTCTGTGACTTACGAAGTTGACGAGAAGGCTTACCTTCGGGTTACACCTCTGAAGGGTACCCATCGATTCGGTATCAAAGGCAAGTTGGCTCCTCGTTACATTGGACCTTTTCGCATTCTTGCTAAACGAGGAGAGGTTGCCTACCAATTGGAACTTCCACCGCATCTTTCCAAAGTGCATGATGTCTTCCACGTCTCTCAACTCAGGCGTTGCTTTTCGTACCCTGTCCGAGAAGTGGACCACGAAACGCTTGATCTCCAAGATAACCTTTCATATCGGGAATACCCTGTTCGTATTCTTGATCAAGCTGAACGTACCACTCGACGTCGGAACATCAAGTTTCTTAAAGTTCAGTGGTCACATCATTCGGTCAAAGAGGCGACATGGGAAAGAGAAGATCGTCTCCGACTAGAGTACCCCGCGCTCTTCCTATGACTTCAAATCTTGGGACGAGATTCTTTTGAGTGGAGGTGAGTTGTCACAACCCTAGTAAGTGTCATAGGCTAGTAATGTGTTTGCATCATCATCATCATCTATGCATCAATATGAAATGGGGAGAAGAAGAAAATCCCACCCACTTAATGAATTATAGGATTTCTAGATAAATGAAATTTCAACAAATCCAAAATGCCCTTCAAAAATGTTCCCTAAGTCTGATTAAATTGGACAATTATATAACAGGGATCATTTAAATTATTTGAACCACAGAAACAATTTAAAAATAATGTTTAACACCTCTGAAAAAGATAAATAAATCATTACCATTATTCCTGTTTTCAAAATGACTTGAAACTTTTAGTACAAGTTTGAAATATCTAAACTTTGTTTTAGGAATTACTGGGATCATTTTGAAAAGTCATTTGAATCTGCATAGGAAATAAAACAAATATTAGAAAACAGGAAACAGAAATAAAAGGAAAAGGGGGAGAGAGCTTACCTGTGGCCCAACACTGTAGCAGGCCCGGCCCAGGAGCGAGCCGACGCCAATCATCGTCCACCTCGCGCCAGGAGGACGCCGTGCGCGTGGTCGCCGCGTGCCGGCCACCTCCTGCCTGCCTGGTTGCCGTGGAGACCTCCGCGAGTGCCAGCGTGGAGCTCCTCGCCGCCGTGTCCTCCTCTACTCTCCTCTCTCCCGCTCTCTCTCTCTCTCTCTCTCTCTCTCTATCTATCTATCTCTCTCACATTTCTCCTCTCGGCTCCACCTTGGCCGACCCATGATTCTCCGACGTGCCGTCGTTCTAGCCAACCCCGAGCCCTCCTGAGCCAGCCAATCGCTCCGCCCGGACCTCCTCCACCTCCCAGACAAGCCACGCATCGCGGGAGGGATTCTATCACCGTCGCGCCGTCTTCTTCCTCCTCTGGTCGCCGGAGGGGAATTCGAGGCTCGCCGTCGATTCCGACCGCCCCCGAGGCCACTAACCAGCTCCCTAGATCGGCAGTGAGCTCCTACTCCTTCCCCCTGCGTTCCCCCTCTCTTCCTCGCGCCGTAGCTAGCCTAGCCGTCGGACCCGAATCCACCTCGCCGCCGTGGTCGGTCGTCGCCGTGCGTGCAGACCCCTAAGCTCACGCGCGTGTGCATGAATGAACTCCTGGAGTTCCCAGGAGCTCGTAGAACCCATCGCCCGGTCATTCCGTGCCCTGTGTCGCGTTTGCGTCCGAATCCGAGCTCCGGCCGCCGCCACGAGCTCGTTTCCGGCAAGCTCCGGCGACCCCGTGACCTCCTGCGGCTCCGGATGGATGTGGTTGTGCGCGGGCTACTCGCCAGTGGCCTTAGCTCGCTAGATAACCCCCTGTAGAAGAAACCCGACGGTCGCCGCCGTCTCTGGAGGTCACCGGCGTCAAGCCGCCGGCCAACTCCGGTGGGTTTGACCCGGTTGGACCCCTGGCTTGACTCTATGAGTCAATGACAGGTGGGGCCCCTGTCCAGATTAGTTAAGTTAATCACGGATTACTTTAAATCATTTAGTTAAACTAATGTGACACTGACAAGTGGGCCCCGGTCTGGTAATTAGTTAGGATTAATTTTAATTAGTTAGTTAAACTAACCAGACATTGACATGTGGACCCCACATGTCAGGTTTGACTCTGGGCCGAGTCAGCTGACCAGCTGATGGCATCATGACATCATGCTTATGTCATAACTCATTTTCTTATTTTAAAATAATTCCAGAAAATGTTTAAAACTTTGAAAAATCATATAAGTTAATCTGTAAGTCAGATGAAAATAATTTATATATGAAAATTTATCAGAAAAATCCAATGAATCCAACGGTGCTACTCTCATGCATGATAGAGCAACACAAATAGGTGAACTTGGACATTTTAGCATTAGGTCATTATATGGAATTTGAAATGAGGACAACTTGGAACCTATATTCAGATCTGAATTAAATAGACATGATCACCATTCACATTAGATCACCCATGTATACCACTATGCCATGATCATGCATCGTATTGTCGCATTTGCTTGTATTGATTGTTCTTATCTGCATTGCGGTAGGTCCGAATCCAGACGATACTACTCCGTACCTCGACGAAGGAGAGAACTCTTCCGCAACTCAGCAAGGCAAGCAACCCCATTGATCATTTCGATAACATCCCATTCTCTCGCTCCTGCTCTCATTATTGCATTAGGAAAAACGATCACATGTCAGTCATACTTGGTAGATGATCCTATTCTTATGCATGACCTGATCTTGTCACAGTAAATAGCTACACCTTGCAACCTAGCATACCTGGTAGATGCTTGTGCCGTGATGTGCTTAGCTTACCTTCATGCCATGCTGCTATGCTTAGAGTTGTGTCAGGTCTGATTCATCTGGGTGAGGAGTTAGAGTGAAACTGTGATGTTCTGATGTGTTGAGCTCATAACGAATCCGTTTTGGTAAAAGGTGGCGATGAGAGGCTATGTAGGAGTACATCGTGGGTTGTCTCATTGAGACCGTTCTTTGGAACTGGGTTCCGTGTTTGAGATCCAAGACGAGATACTACCACATGCTGGGCCCTGAAATATGACCCCGCTCGATTTATCAATCGCTTAGTCTTTGGTCTAGGTATTGCAAGTGGTTTCTGGTGTTTATAGCATGCTGGAGGCCGTGCGTAGCGCTGACCCTCGGGGTGGGTTACGACGCGGTAGGCAGTGGCACGGTGTACCAAGGGTCACCCGAATGGTGGGCTTGGGAACCCTGCGCACATCGTTTGGGACCGTAGTGGAAACTTCGGCCGGACTTCCATGCGGGTCAGTCTCAAATAGGCGGTAGCCTGGACTAGAGGTCTTATGTGATTGACGGTCGTGGCCGACTCCCTCGCTGGGCATCCGCTTGAAGGTTGCCGAGGTGCATGGTTTATGGCACATAGCGATAAGTGGCGAGAGTGTGTGTGAAGAAGTACACCCCTGCAGGGTTATGAAACTATTCGAAGAGCCGCGTCCGCGGATATGGACTACTTGGAGAACTTATGCTGTTCATAGATAATCAAATGGATTCTTCTAAAAATCTCAAGACAAGTGTGAGTACCGTGGATGGCACTCTTCCGTGAGGGGAAGGTGAGTCCATGGTGGTGTATTGAGATGGAGTTAGTGGACTCGTGTGCGATAAGTAAAATTGTAACAAAGAGTGTAAAACTGAGTAGTGTAGGTTAGCCATGAGTCAAAGCTGGCTTTTTGCATAAACTCCTCCACCCCTTTGTTGATACATGAGCATAACTAGACTAGGTCTGTTTTAAAGACTTGCTGAGTACGATTGTACTCATCCTTGCTTAATTAATGTTGCAGAGGAAAACCAGGACCCATCAGGTGGGTTC
The DNA here is from genome assembly GCA_022496015.1 of Hordeum marinum. Lineage (NCBI taxonomy): Eukaryota > Viridiplantae > Streptophyta > Magnoliopsida > Poales > Poaceae > Hordeum > Hordeum marinum. The sequence continues at coordinate 163,896,723 of CM039675.1, forward strand.
TATCTAGACATTGACGATGCCGAATAGCTGGTGTTCCAGCTATGACCCTATGCCGTGTGGCGTGCTGTAGATAGTCAGGCCATGTGCCCTCTTTTCATTTCACTGTCCGTACTCGGATAGTTCTAAGTTTCCGCTGGCTTGTATGAACTTGTTTGTATAACTTGAGTGCCGGGTCATGTGACCCCTATCTGTAAGAACATATTATGCAAGGCTCTTCTGAGCCTTTTAAATAAAATTCATGTTGTTGTATGGTTATGTTGTGATGCCATAGTTGTATCTATGCATAACGGGAATGTCGTGCGTACGTGCGGCGTGCAACGGTATGTATGGGATCCGACACCTAGTCGTGTGCCTCTAGTAGTACTCTTTACGGGAAACTGTCTCTTTGTGCTTCCACCGAGCCATGGTAGCTTGCTACTGCTCCGGACACATTGATTGACCGGCATGTATCCTTCTTTGCTGTTGTGTCTGTCCCTTCGGGGAAATGTCTCGTAGTGTAATGGAGTCCCTGTAGTCTGTTACGACTCGTCTACTTGTAGTGATGACATTCGTGTCTCGCGACGTAATGGAGTCCTTGTAACTTGCTACGACTCGTCTACACACGCTTGAGACCGACACTTGCATTGTTGGGTTATGTATGCCTGTTTCCGTACGGATGTGCCACTTGGGTCCTATGACTAGTCATGTCGGCCCGGGTTCTTTGTTGTGTGATTGCCAGCGACATGTTCACATACGTGAGCCAAAGACGCAAATGGTCCCGGCCAAGGTAAGGCTGCAGCCGTGGAGTACCGTGCGTGAGGCCGCAAAGTGATGTGGCTTGTTACATTATGGAATCATATGACTTAGGATCGGGGTCCCGACATGATCAATCGCATTCAAACTGAAAATTAGTAAGAACGACTTCTGCAGGATCGTGATAAAATCATTAGATCATGAAGCCACTTGAATAGCACAACAACATATTGATCTAAGATTTCCATGGAACAAATGTATAACCCTCAAACATCTGAAAGAAGATGATCCTAGATAATGACTACAATTCCCACCTAGAACTTCTGAAATCTTTGGTTATGCAATCAGGTCCATGGATACAAGGAGTTAAATCCATCCCTCAACTCCTAGATGTAGTAATACTCTCCAATGCATCTCATCCACCAACACACAACCAGACGCCCCGAAAATTCATCTACATCGGACCTTCATAATCACAATGATACCAAGTAAGTCAGTCCATCTGGACGTTCTCCCCAGTACTAGGTGACGCCAAACTCCTCTCGCCAAAAACTAATATGGAAGCAATTTAGAAGCTAAAATCCTCTTGTCTTGAGATACTAAGGAAAATAAATGATAACGATATGGACAAAATTCCTTTGATCTCTACTCCCTAGAACAAAATCAATTCATATAGGAGGCACCAAGAATAAAATTCTATCACATCGGCATCGTATAGTTTCCAACATACCCGCGTGATCCTAATAAAATTTTGAGTGAGAAGAGGGTAGAATAAAAATTCCGAAGTCGTAATTCCTCACCAGAGTATAGAAGAGGAGTAAAAGAATCCTAATCTCCGATATAACTTGTAATGCCCAAGATGCAATCCTATCCTTATTTTGACTCGAGGGCATCGACAGGTATAGAAGCACATCTCGTCGTTTCGCAGTAATAGATATCATTACATGTACATGTACAGAAGAGATGAGTATATGGAGTTGGATTACACTCGCCAAAAGATACATCAAGATCTCATCAATAATACAACATATTCAGTCATCATACAAAATATCAGGGTTCGACTCTGGACGAAATAAAACAATAAAATGACATCCATCCTTGCTATCCCAGGCTGCCGCCTTGAACCCATCCTAGGTCGATGAAGAAGAAGAATAAGTCCCAATCAAATAAGCATTGTGCTCACGTTAAAGCATAACATTAACTATACCTGCAACTATTGTTGTAGTAATATGTGAGCCATGGGGACTCAACAATCTCATTTCCAAAGGTATCAAGACTAGCAACGCTTAATTGGTGAGGTATGGTTAAGTGGTGTGGCTGCAACAAGTAATTAAGCATTTATTTGAGTGGCTAACTTACGAATACAGAAAGTAAAGTGGGTGGTCTACGTATGACGGACGTGAACTAGTAATGATCACTAATGATCCTGAACACCTACTTACGTCAAACATAACCCCACCGTGTTATCTCTCGGATAAGGACTCACGAGTAGAGATAATCGCGGTTATGCACACGGTTGGTTTATTTTATTTGAGTTTACTTCAAGTTTGCTATGACCGGGTGTTAAACAAAGTTTAAAAGTTGCCACGTAACCACGGGCACGACTTTCCGAAAGATTTAACCCTGCAGAGGTGCTCCAACTCATCCATCATAAACTAACCACACACAGTGGGAATAACCTCGACCACGAATCCCATGATTTCTTTGGCAATTCCATTGGAAAACCTCAACCTCGAGATAGCCCGAAGTATTTTTGGAATTCCTCGCACAAGACGTTTGAGAAAGGTAAAAAAAATCCAACAAGGACACCCAGCGTACCGATAAAACCCGATAGGAGCTGCATATCTTGTTCTCAGGGTACAATCGGATGATCTTGACGTCGGGTGTGCTGAAACCCCGGGTGACCAGGGGGCGCCAGACATCGCTCGGTTTGGATCAACACTCATGATGAGCAATGGCCCAAGTTGTTGATTAAAGATCCTTGGCTTAATTACTCCCTATGTATGTTATTAGTTATTAGGCAAATGTAGTACCAATCTTGGGCCTTGTCAGATGAGTTTTATCCCAAAACGAAAATTAAGGGGGTCCCCATAACAACCCCGAGCATGTTAGGAGCGCTCAATATGGATCATAACACCGGACACAAGTAAATAGGGCGGTAAAAGTGGAACAAAACACCAAGCAAAAGACCAAATCTTCCACCTTTTACCAAGTATATATGTGCATTAAATTATATAGCAATAATATTGTTATATAACAAAATATCCGTGCTGTCACATGGAAGCAATTGCACCTGTAGCTCGGAACACTATAAGAAGGCTGAGTAAGCGGTAACATATCCAAACAATGGTTTGTTGGGATGTGGAGGGGTTAGAGGCTTTTCATGGCATATTTGGGAGGCTTGTCAAACATGTGGTAGGTAGCGTGGCATGGCGATAGAAAATGAGACAACTAACAGGGCAATGATAGTAGTGGTATCCAGGCAAATGTTCATGTTGCTAAGATCCTTCTTGGAAGAAGAATGAACACATGAAGAAGACGAGCCAACGTAGTCGAACGAATCCTCACACTCCAAACGCTTTCGGAAATCTATGGAGGAGAAGCAAACCAGAAACAACAATCAACACATGCAAAAACAACACAACATATGCATGAAATGACACGGAAACAAATATGATGCATGTCCGGTTTAATTATGCAAGACATGACAAGCACCACAATAAAAAACTGCAAATTAAGTGAAGTTCAATATGTAACAGGTTGCATATTAACGAAACTCCACATTCAAATATTTAGTTCACTGTCATTTAGGTACTCATCAATATTAAATGTTGTTCAACATGGCAAACGCTGAAGTATACACAACTACAATATCTAGGCATTTTATACCATTTCTGAAATGCCCTCATAAGCATAATATGAATTTGGTGTTGATTTTTCCTAACACAGTTTTATATTTATTAAAGTTGGAAATAAAGGGCAGCATGTGATTCTACTCGTTTTTTCTAATCAAGTTGTATATATAAAACATTTTAAACGGAGGCATGGTTAATTAGTTATTGAATAAATCATTTTAACATGTTAATTACGCAAATTACATGAAAACGGCAAGTTAACCATTTTAAAGATGGTTGAAAATGGGATATTGTGAATCGACATGAAATTCTAAGCATTTTAAATTTATAAAATATTTTCATTCCATGCGCGGTTATTTACTTATTGATATTTTAAAACATGGCATTTTTGTATACTATGCATGTCCTGTAAAAAATGGTAAAACTCAGCGAATAAAATATAAATATGGATGGGTCAGATTGCATTGCTGCAGCGGCCCAGGGGAGGATTAGGCCCAAATGATTGTGTGTGGGGGGTGAAAAACGAAAATGAAAGCATGGCAAAAACTTTTGGGGGAGCCTGCGACTCAAACCCATGACATGTTGGATGTGAACTAGCGAGCTGACCAACTATTCTGAACATGAGTATATGATTTCTAGGCGGGGGGTAACCGGCAAGAAAAATATGAAATAAAAACAAAAGGCCCAAATGATTGTGTGTGGGGGGTGAAAAACGAAAATGAAAGCATGGCAAAAACTTTTGGGGGAGCCTGCGACTCGAACCCATGACATCCTGGATGTGAACTAGCGAGCTGACCAACTATTCTGAACATGAAATAAAAACAAAAGGCTGCAGCCGTTGGGATTCGATCCCAGGTCTCTTGGGTGGAAATGAGCAGAGCTTGCCACTACATTAACTCATGTGCTTGTGCAAGAACTCCGTGACAATACAGAATAATATCTATGTGCCCGGACGAGATCTAAGAAAAGAACCGAGTTTCAGACATGGCGGAACTGCTTATAGTGGGGAGACCAGAGGCCGACGGCATGCTGGGCTAGCTCGGGGACGCGGTTGCGGCTGGACGTGGGGTTGCAAGATGATCCGATCTAACGAGGGAAGGCCGAGGACGGGTGTTTCTGGCGGGAGCTGAGGTGATTGACCGCGGGGAACTGTCAGAAGCATCTAGGAGTAGGGAGAGAATAGAAATGGAGAGGAATGGGGGAGTAGGAGGAAGAAAGGGGTGCTCAGGGGAGCCCGATCTCACTAGAGAGGTCCAGCATGAGGCAGCGCAGACGGGAGGCTGCCCGAGCTGGTGTCCCTGATGTCGGCTGTTGCCTGAAGCAAACAAGACAAAGAGACTTTAGAGAGGGAAAAATAGATGGTATGGAAGAACAAAGAGAGAGAGAAGGCAGGGCATGGCGCACACCTGATGGTCTCGCAAGGATGGGATGGTGCTCGTTCGAGAGCGTGGAGTCGTTTGTTAGGGGCTGCCAGGATGGGAGCAAGCTCGAGACGAGGGAGGCTAGAGGAGCCTTGGGTTGGTTCGATGTGGAATTTGAGAGAGAGAGAGAGCCGGTGAAGGCTGCTCTGGTTGGCTACGAGCACAAAATGAGTAGGAAGGTTGCGGTGGCGATGGGATGGGGGATGGGACAAGTTCTTAGAATTTAGGGTTTGTCTACTTAAATAGGTAGGGGATTTAGGAGAGGGGGGTAGAGCACGATTCGAACTGTCCGATTTTGATCGGAGGGGGTTAGGGTAGGCCTAATGGGCTGTGTAGAGGGGGTTGGTCTGAGATGAGAGGGGAGTTTGCAGCCCATGACATGATGTTTTACAGCACGAAAAGGTCTGGTAATAAACCGATGACGGCGACGCTACGGTTGACCGTTCGGGTATCAAATGACCTCCTATTGCGACAAAATTTGACAGGCGGCCTGGCTACATTATATTAAGATTGGTTGCCAAACTTTGGCCCAATCCGAGAATAGTTTTTGTGCGCTTTTAAAAACAATATTTTGCAATGCTGCACGCGCATGCGAGTGTGGTTGGTCTCAAAACGGTCGACGACACGAACGGAGAGAACCGGCAACTACGACAGATGCAAGTTTTGAAAAAATATATGACAACAGAGTGCCGATGCAATGCGGATGATGGGAATGATGCGATGATGAATGCGACAACCAAATGATTCACATGACAAGAACTGAAATAAAGGGGGAATCTTCTGGAGCCTAGGTCCCGGGCTGTTACATAACTAGACTCAAAATAGTTGTTAACTAGACTCGACTCAACCAAGTTCAATCATGCAAGGGTCTCCTATGGTCGGTATGGATTTGATTACCAACTTGTAAAATGTGGTACTATCCCAATTGCGGCTCGAGGACCTCTAAGTGGATAAAAGAGCATCTCGACGTGTTGCAAGTAAAGCAATCATCATTATACAAGTAAAGAGGAGATGAGTATCGGAGTTGGCTTACACTCGCCACAAACTAGATTACAATTCCACATAATCATTCATACAATCGTCCAAAAGATAGGGTCCGACTATGGACGAAACCAAAGGAGAAAATAAAGCAATGAAACTGTCTTGCTAGCCCAGGAAGACAACCACGAAGCTCCCCTACTCATCCGGATACGTCACATATATATGCCCACGTTCTTCATCGTACTCCTACTAGAGTTGGGGTGCATCAACGGGATCGATCTCATCAGTTCATGTACCTGTAGTGTTGTAGTAATCCGTGAGCAATAGGGGACTCAGCAATCTCATTACGCGGGTACCGAGACTGTGTAAGCCAACAGGCGAGGAATGGTTAACTGGTGAGGCTGCAGCAAGCACTAAACATATATCTGAGTTGCTAATTTACGAGAACAAGCATAAATATGGTGTCCCTTGTATGACAGTCGTGAACTAGAATGATCACTAAGTTATGTTGAACACCTACTAACGTCAACCGTAACCCCGCCGTGTTTTCTCTCGATTCATGTTCACGAGCAGAGACAACCATGGTTACGCGCACAGTTGGTGTACTTTATTTGAATTTACTTCAAGATTGCTATAATCGGGTGTTAAACAAATTTCCAAGCTGCCACATAACTGCAGGCAAGGCATCTCAAAAATATTAAACCCTTTAGGGTTCCTCCAACTCATCCATCACAAACTAACCACATCGCCGCGTGGAATAACCTCGACCATGGAAAACCCGTGATCTCCTTGGTAATTCCGTTGGAAAACCTCAACCTCGAGATAGCCCAATGTATCCTCAGAATCCCTCGCACAAGACATTCGAGAAAGGTAAAACAAGTCCAGCAAGACCACCCGACAGGCCAGATCCCAATAGGAGCCACACGTATCTCTTTCTAAGGGCACTACCATATGATCAAAGAGTAATGATAGAAATCTCTCAAGTTGCCCCGGGTTGGCCCCACATACAACTCTAGTTTGAACCAATAGTCATGAGGAGCACTGGCCCGAGGTGGGGGGTTAATGAATTATCCATGTGGTAGCTAAGACCTATGCATTTTTAATTATGGTGCTAAGCAAATAGTACGAATGTTGGGTCTTGCCAAACAAGTTTTATCCCTAAACGAATAGTCAAGGGGGTCCCCATAAAAATTGCAAGCATGTTAGGAGCGGAAAATATGGAATATAAGACCGGTAACAAGTAACTAATGCGAGAAAAGTAGAACAAAACACTGGGAAAAGGCCAAGCCCTCCACCTTTTACCAAGTATACAGGTGCATTAAAGTAAATAGCAATAAATATTGTGATATCTCCTATATCCATGTTATCACATGGAAACAAGTTGCACCTGCAACTAAGAACGCTATAAGAGGTGCTGAGCAGCGGTAACGTTCCCAAACAACGTTTTTCTAGGTAGTGGAGGGGTTATAGGATTTCATGGAACATTTAGGAGGCTTGACATTTCAGTGGTAGGTAATGAAACATAACGGTAGAAGAGAGACATCTAGCACAGCAAAAATGGTGTCAGGATCCGGGTACGATCATCTTGCCTGTAGGGTCTTCAGGGGGATAAAGAGTTGGGTCCTCGAAGGCATTCTCTCCCGTAGCCTCCTACTCAGGCTTGACACTCGGGTCTACCCAAATAAATAAAAACCGAATGAACATACAAAAAAGTGCAATGTGCAACCAAATTTGATGCATGACCAATTTGATGTATTTAACATGGCAACCCTGTGCTAGTCATGTTTCCTCATACAATGATTAAGTTCATTAGTATTGTATACAGAACCTCAATATTAGTTATTTGAACATGCATTAACTTGGAAAATATGAATGCTCCTCGTAAAAACGATGCAAATGCATATGTAGAACGTTGCAAATAGAGTAACAGAACTCATGGTACACCCATGGCAAGGTACGAATGGTGACGGAGACAAAACAGGGGTAAAGCCATGTGCTATTCCTTGCTATTCCAAGGATGCCACTAGATTGGACATAAAAATCTAGCAAGAATAGACCTAAATATCATGCAAAACCATTGGGTATAGCTCTCACAAGTCATGAAAGAATCGTACAGACAATCTGTCCACAAAAATCAACATGCCATGTTGCAACACACACCACAATCGCTACAGCAAGCTACAATGCACAACAAAGGCATGGACATGAAGTGTACAAGATGCTTAATAATCCATACAACTATCACAACATGAAAGGTGTTGGTGCACAAGTACAGGGGTACCCAGTGCCCATAACTTATGCACAGGTGGTAGAAGCAAGGAACCCTGCTAGAAACAAGACAAGACTCGAGAAAGCTCAACATAGATGCCCAGGCCTGGGCTACGGTGTGCCAAGCATGCCCCCAATGCTTGCCGGGGACCAAGGCGGTGTCGCTTCCAGGAAGAACCGGCAGGACATCCCTAGGCAGGCATGAGCCAGCTAGCCACCACTCCACCGCATCGCTACGCCCGTCAATTATCGATGCGGTGTCGAGCCCGCAGGTAGCTAATCAGCTCTCACTAAGCACATGGTGACATGATTGAAGGGAATTTATGCTCAATCGAAACCCTCCCTGCAGCGTGTCAAGTTCTTAAGCATCGACCTGCCAACCGGTGGCCAGAGCTTGCCGGGGATGCACCCCCAAGAACCACCTAGGTAGGTAATCATGGTATTTTGTCCTAAATGCCAAAGTTAGGTATGATAGCTTGGCTTAGCTATCTAATCAACAATCGATGTTTCTTTTGCCATTGTGATAACCCCTTGCACTATAAAAGGAGGCCCAAGCCAACCTAGCTGAAGGTTGGCAACGCCTACCCCCGAACACTTGTACTAATGCAGCCATTCCTTCCTCGGCAGCAGACCTTGCTAGGCTAGAAGACCTGTGTTCTTTGTGTTCCCCCAATCAATCCAGCAAAAAGTAGGAGTAGGGTTTTATGCTTAGCAGCAGCCCGAACCTGGGTAAAATGCATGTGTCCTGATCGTGTTGCCATATCGTGATCTCCACTCTTCGTGCAACGTCACCCCCATGTCAAACCATAAGGGATTCTTGATATCATAAGTGACCGTGAGCACGTGTGCCCCGACATCTTTGGCACGCCAGGTAGGGGGCATGCATCATTTGTGCGAACCCGGTTCATGAACAATTAGTTGATCTTCATCGTCATCTTCTTCGACAATGGCGCCGAAGAAGAAGCCTAGCGCGGCCGTGCATCCTTCCACTTTGAAGACTCCCTCACACGTGCTTCCGGCAACGTGGGCATCATAGCAGCTATGGGCGAGGCGAGCATCTTCAACGACATGACTGGCGCAGGTAGCGTGCCCGTACACCCCATCATAGCTAGGGATGGGGCACGAGGCGCCGCAAAGGGGCAACAGCAGCAGCAGCCTGGCGGGCTCGTCCTCGACGCCACAGGCGGAGGGGACATCTATTTGTCACCTCCTTGCTGCGTGGATGGCCGCTAGCGGAGTCCAGTCCGGTGCGAGGCGTGATCCTTTGGCCACACTTGTCGCCAACGAGATCTTTGGGCGCGCACCCCGTTTAGAGCGAGACGGAGCTCCCAGCGGAGTCGTGGCCCCGTCGGATCGGCCCGCTGCCCACCATAAGACTCCAGCAACTGGCACACGATATCAAGGGTGCGGTGATGCTTCTCTTGGTCCTACCAAGAATCGAGAAACTTTGAGGTCCGCCTCTTTTTCCATGGCAAACACTATGAAGGAAGCCTTCGTGCGGGTCCGGATGTTACTCAATTTCATGCCAACGGCGGACAAGATGGACAAATGGAGAGCCACCATTTAGAGTCTGATTTCCTTGAAGACCGACAAGAAGCCACAACAAACTTCACGTGCCGACAACCATGACGAGGCACCATTGTCTTGTCTGGCCTCCACAAGTGCCAGGATCAATAGCGTGTCCTTGAAGACCGGCAGAAGGAAGACGCGTGCATCATCATTGAGCGACGCATGGAAGTACATCGTCAATCAGGCAGGCGCAATGGTCTGGACGCTGCAGACCCCGCGCCCAGTGTCAGTGGGTACCTTCCTTACGAGGTTGGCTGCCCTCCCTTCACTAGCGAGATACGAGGAGTCCACTGGTCGTCGACCCGAGATTTCAAGCCTGAGCTATCGGAGAAATATGATTTGAAGTTGCACCCCACAGAGTTCTTGGGCATTTACATGATAGTTTATCAAGCCGTGGGAGGAAGGGATGCAAAGGTGCTCGTCAATTACTTCCCTTTGGCGCTCAAGCCAAATGTGAGGTCATGGTTGATGCACCTACGGCAGAACTCCGTATCCTCTTGGGCTGATCTGTGCAATGAGTCCGTTGGCGTATTCAGAGCTGGCCATCAGGAACAAGGCCAGCCAAATGACCTTCAAGTCCTCCAACAAAACGAGGGGGATACCCTGAGGAAGTACATCCAGAGATTCAGCTGGGTGCATCGCAGCATTCAAGAGATCTATACGGCAGCGGTGATTGTCGCATTCCACTCGAACAAGCGCAATAGGAGGATGCGAGCTAAGATGAATTTCAAGCTCCCCAAGACTGTAAACGATCTTTACACCTTGGTGGATAAGTGTGCTTGGGGTGATGAAGGGAGGCGACACCCCGGAGAAGAGGTGGGCGTTGATGTGGACTCTTAGGACGACGACGATGCCCCTGGCCCGAAGGGAAGGAATAGGAAGTGCAACAAGAAGCGTAAGGGAAAAGCAGTGATGGCTGTGGAGAGATCTAGAGACCTCAGTACAAGCAAAAAGGTGAAAGCCAAATCCCCGTGTCGGATTTCAGGCTCTGCACAGCCCAATGAGGTTCAAACTCAAGGACGTGTGCGAAGATCCCCACCAGCTCCAACCTCAAGCTCAGCGCACGACAACCAAGCCTGGCGAGCACACTCGATCAAGGGAAGAGGACTAGCACATGAGGATTTACCCAGGTTTGGGTGGTTGCAAAGCATAAAACCCTACTCCTTACTTTTGGTGGATTGCCGCATGAGGAGGTTGGTGGATGAACTAGTACAATGGTGGTTAGCCTCACGAGGGCGCTCGGGAAGTGTTCGATTTGTCCCTCACTACTGAGCGGCCTATCCTCTCTTTATAGTTGGCTTGATCCTCTTCCCTTCTTGCAATGGTGGGAAGGGATCCCACGACGGCTAAATTCAAAGGGGTACAAGTAGTACAACCTTATCCTGACTAAAGGTGGTCTTCGCCTGCAATATAACCGGTGGTGATGCAAAGGTGGGCTCAGCGATGATGCCCGTCCTGCCGGTCTTGTCAACTTGGTCTTGTTGCACCGGAATGGAAAACAATGGGGTGCTTTGGGAACCTATGTATTGTCGAATTTCGGGCTCTGCAAAATCCTTAAGGTTTGAACACATGGGCATGTGCAAAGATCCCCTGCAGCTTCTCCCTACCTAGCTCTCTACTCAATGGTTACTATGGCGAACTCGCACGATGACGAGGAAGAAGGTGAACATGGTGGTTTACCCAGGTTCGTGCCAATGGGAAGCGTAATACCCTACTCCTGATTTGGTGGATTGCCTCTCGGGGAGGAGTGGTGGATGAACTAGTATAGTGGTTTCGAGCCTCGCGATGGAGCTCTCGTGTCGTTCTTGGCTCACTGCCTTGCCTTGTGGTTCGTCAAGTGGTCTCGTCGTGGATCCCCCTCTACGATGCGGCCTAGCCTCTATATATAGAATTGGCTTGGTTCCTATTCCCTTATCATAATGGCGGCAAGGGATCCCACAATGGCCAAATTAAAGGGGACAAGAGTACATCCGCGCCCTGTCCAAAGGTGGTCTTCGCCTGCAAAGTAGCTATCGATGATGCAGAGGTAGGCTCGGCGATGACATCTGCCCTGCGGGGCTCGTGGTGATGGTCTTGTTGCACTATAATGGAAACCTTTGGGAGGCACTTCGGGAACCCGTGTACATCCTTTCTCCCTTAGCACAAAAGAGGAAACCGCACCGCCTGGTGTGCTGGCGCCCGCCTAGCCTTCCCTTCATCATCTTTGACTCCCGAGGCCGGGTTCTACATTGGGATCTCCATTGCTCCACAGGGGGGCCTGAGGAGGCACATCCTTACTGGTCTTGGTGTTGTTCCTCCTCGCGAGGGCCTTGGCTTGAGTGGAGTTGTGCCAGGGCGTGACTGGCTGACTAGGTGGGCCATGTGCTGGGCCGCAGGCAAGCAGGTCTGGGTACACCCATTCCTAGAACACCGATAGTAGCCCCCGGGCCCAAGGCGCAGCAGAGTTGGCTCCTAGGAGAAGCTATTGAACGTGGCACAAAGCGCTGTGGACCCCAAACGTCTGCGGGCCATGTTTACACACGTCAAATGCCTGGGCGGCGATGCCCCCACTCCCCGAAGGCATTAGGAACTGCCCCAAGTCAAACTGATACGACACCGTGTGCAGTGCCGACCATCATTGGCCTTCCTTGAATGTTGCTGCTGCCTCAGGCCTCTATTCCTCGTGCCACATGGAAGTGACCCATCAATCGGTAGGGGAGGCGATGCGGATGGTACTTCTCTGATCGAACTGCTCCACAAAGCCCGCTCCTCCCTCACGACGCCCGCTCCCTCACGACGCCTTGTAGCTGCAGCTACGCCTATAAATCAGCCCCGCCCCTTGTAGGGAGGTGCATTGCAGTGTCGAGGTGTCTTCTTGCTTCCATTGCTCCGTGGAGAAAACCCCTTCTTCTCTCAACTTCTCTTCCACCATGGCATTTGGAAGAAGCGCTGCCGATGTTGGGAAACGTGCGGATCCGCCGGCTCCTTCGCCCTTCTCCGGAGGCAGTGAACGGGGCCCCTCACGGTCGACGCAAGTTCGCCGGCGTTGGGCCATGGTCGATGAGTGAGTGCTCCGCCATCTCCTTCTTTCTTTGTTGACACATCCAATGCACTGGGCCTGATCATCACCTCCTTCCAGGGAACCGGCAGCCAAGAAGCGCAAGATCGGCGAGCTCCAGGAGGAGGTGGACGCGTTGCAGGTCCAGCTAACGACCACTGAAGCCGCCTTCGATGCCGTCCTCAGCGGGGAAGCGGAGGCCAGGGCGGAGCTAGCATCCGTCCAGGCCCAGGTTAAGGAGGCAGCCAATGCCATGCAGGACGCCCAAGACGAGGCGGGGCACGACAAGATGCTGGAGTCCAAGCACGCTAAGAAGTACCTTGACATCACCCGCCGCACGGCCAACACGGTGAGCGAGTTCATCAGGGAAGCTCCCACACTGCCGTTGGCGCACATCGATGGGGGTTATCTCGACTTCTTCCGGAGGGTGGTGGAGGCGCCGGAGTCCTGCGTCTCCTGTGTGAACGAAGACAACGAGGCCGACGTGCGTGACCTCCTCAACCCTGCCCTGATGTTCGTCTTCTCCAACCTGCGCCACCACGCCCCATAGCTCGACCTCCGACGTGTCATGGAGCAGGTGCCTAACGAGCTCCAGCGCCCCCTTCGGGATGAGGTGCGCCTGCACATGGAGTCCATGGTGGAGCGGTCCATCTACGTGCCCGCCTCTAGTGGAGAGGATGATTTCGACACCGAGATAGCCAGCAACGCAGGTGGCAACAACGACTCCTTTCCCTAGGCATCCCATGTTTCCCTTTCGTGGTCCCTGTAATATTCTAAGAAGAACTTGCCCCTCGAAGGGTGTTAGCCTTTTGCAGGTTACCTTTGCCACCTTATCTTTCTTATCGTGAACCGCCGATCCCTTGCTTGCTGTGACATGCCTTAGTTTCTTTGCGTAGTGCTCGGCGCTGCTGCCGACGTGGCTTGGTGATGACGAGTGGTGGGGCTCTCATTAGGCCTTTTCTCCTGAGGGGCGGCCTGCGACTGCCGAGCCCTGGGTCCTCGGCATCATCGCCCGTCGAGGCCGAATTCCTCTCCTCGCTTCATCCCTCCTAACACCTGAGGCCGCGCGGGCTTTCATGGCGGCACACCATAGACCATGGTACCTGCATTCCGGTGTTAGTGCACACAACCTCAGTCCAGCATTTGGGCCGCCATTGGATCAGGAGGCTCGTGCTTGGTATGGTAGTCTACTTAGATTGTGCGCCGTTGACGATCTCATGCACCGCGAGGCATGGCGAGGTTGCCTAGATAATCCGTTATTCTGCCTTGGGCGCTTCTTCCTTGCTTACGAGTGGGGAGGGATGGGAGCCCGTTTGGCACTCTATGTTTGTAGGCTCCAGTCCCGCACATTTTCCTACCACCATAGTGTACGACCGGATCACCAGGATGCAACTACGAGGTGATGCCTCGACTCCCTTGATACGTCTCCAACTTATCTATAATTTATGAAGTATTCATGCCATGTTTATAATAATTCTATATGATTTTGGTATGATTTTATTAGAACTAACCCGGACTGACGCTATTTTCAACAGAACTAAAGTGGTGTTGTTTTTGTGCAGAAATAAAAGTCATCAGAATGGGCTGAAAATGTACGGAGGATATTTTGGAAAATATAAAAAATACGGGAGAGAAAAGATACCGGAGAAGAGTCCCAAGGGAGTCACAAGCCACGAGGGCACGGCCACCCCGTAGCCACGCCTAGCTAGCTCGTGACCTCCTCGAGAACCATCTGGACGTGGGACCAACGCCAAATACTCCTATAAATACCCAAACCTCCAAAAGAAACCTAGATTAGGATTTCCCCCGCCACAAGCCTCGAGAGACACGAAAAACCAATTGGGAGCCCGTTCCCGCATCTTGCCAGAGGGGGAAACCATCACCGGAGGACATCTTTATCATCCTGACGGTCTCCATGACAAGGAGGGAGTAGTTCACCCTCAGGACTGAGGGTATGTATCTGTAGCTATGTGTTTGATCTCTCTATCTCTCGTGTTCTTGAGATGACACGATCTTGATGTACCACGAGCTTTATTGATAGAGATGAACCATATGAAGTTTTCCCCAATCTATCTTGTTGTGATGAATTGAATTTTCCCTTTGAAGTTTTCTTATCGGATTGAGTCTTTAAGGATATGAGAACACTTGATGTATGTCTTGCAATGGCATATCCGTGGTGACAATGGGATGTTCTACTGATCCACTTGACGTATGTTTTGGTGATCAACTTGCGGGTTCCGTGACCTTGGGAATCTATGCATAGGGGTTGGCACATGTTTTCGTCTTGAATCTCCGGTAGAAACTTTGGGGCACTCTTTTTAGTTCTTTGTCTTGGATTGAACATGATGAATCTAAAAATTGTGTGATGCATATCATATAATTAAACCTATGGTTACTTGTGGTGACATTGGAGTATGTAGGTGACATTAGGGTTTTGGTTGTTGTGTATCTTAAGGTGTTATTTTAGTACGAACTCTATGGCTGTTTGTGATACTTATAGGGATAGCTCATAAGATTGATCGGAAAAGATAACTTTGAAGTGGTTTCGTACCATACAATAATTTCTTCATTTGTTCTCTACTATTTGTGACTTTGGAGTGAACTGTAGCACGAGATGTATTTACGTATGATTCAACTATGTTAGTATTGTTGAGAGATATTGCACTAGTGAAAGTATGAACCCTAGGCCTTGTTTCTAAGCATTGCAATACCATTTTTGCTCACTTTTATCATTAGTTACCTTGCTGTTTTTATATTTTCATATTATAAAAACCTATATATACCATCCATATTACACTTGTATCACCATCTCTTCGCTGAACTAGTGCACCTATACAATTTACCATTGTATTGGGTGTGTTGGGGACACAAGAGACTCTTTGTTATTTAGTTGCAGGATTGTTAGAGAGAGAGACCATCTTCATCCTATTCCTCCCATGGATTGATAATCCTTAGGTCATCCACTTGAGGGAAAATTTCTACTAGCCTACAAAACTCTGTGCTTGGAGGCCCAACACGAGTCTACAAGATGAAGGTTCTGTGGTAGACATCAAGCTCTTTTCTGGCACCGTTGCCGAGGAGGTGAGTGCTTGAAGGTATATCTTTAGATATTCCAATCAAATCTTTTAGTTTATTATTTTATCACTAGTTTCATTTTATAAAAGAAAACTACAAAAATTGGAATTGAGGTTGCCTCATATACTTCATCTTTATAATGTCTTTCGTGAAAATGATGGAAAGGAAAATTGTACTCAAGTGTTAAAGAACAAGTTATTAAAAAATTTAGCACTAAATCCTGGAATGATGAGAAGGATTTAAATATTTTTAGTATGAATTCTATGAATATCCGTGATGCTAATGATATGCAAAGCCACAAGCTTGGGGATGCTATGTTGGATGAAAATGATATTTTTAGTCCCCCAAGTTTTCATGAGCAAAACAATTATGATGATGGCATGCCTCCTATCTATGATGATTATTGTGATGACACATATGCTATAAATAGTAATGACAACCATGAAACCTTTTATCATCATTTTAATATTCATTATTTTTATGTCAATCAAGTGTCACATGATAGTTATTTTGTTGAGTTTGCTCCTACTACTTTGCATGAGAAGAATTTTGCTTCTGTGGGTAGTAATAAAAACTCTATGCTTGTGCATACTGAAAATAATGTTGTATGTTCTGGTTATATTGTGTAATTCCTTCATGATTCTACTAAAAATTATTATGAGAGAGGAACGTATGCCTGTAGAAATTGCAATAATATCAAGTTTCCTCTCTATGTGCTCAAAGTTTTGAAGTTATGCTTGTTTTGCCTTCCTATGCTACTTGATTCTTGCTCCCATAATTTTTTTGCTAAAAAATCCCTATGCATAGGAAGTGGGTCAGACTTAAATGTGCTTTTCATGAGATTCATGATGCTCTTTTGGATGTTTCAATTACTATTCATATGTGAGCATCATTGAAATCACCATGCCTAGCTAAAAGGCATTAAATAAAAGCACTTGTTGGGAGACAAACCAACACTTTTACCTTATGTTTTTATGTGTTCACATGATTAATGTACTTTATTAATCATGTTTTGTGTCTTTTATTTCAATAAAGTGCCAAGTAAAGCCTTTGGGATAGTGTGGATACTTGCTTGTTTGATTCTATGCAAAAATAGAAAGTTTTGTGTCCAGTATTTGAATTATTTGATTTTACTGGAGAGTAAAAAAATTCTAAATTTTTTAAACAATATTTCTATGCAAATTCTTTGATATGTACTAATTTTTCACAATTTTTAGAGTCAGGGAAGTTTGCTGATCATTCAGATCTTTACAGACTGTTCTATTTTTGACAAATTCTATTTTGCATGCATAGTTTGCTTATTTTAGGTGTTCCTATAGCTTATGTTATGAAATATATATTGTGGTAATGATGGAATACAGTAGGTATCATGTGGGAATACTTATTAATATTTTCTTAATAGTACCTAAGTGACTGATCTATCTTTATTACACTAACCCTTCTTAGAAAGTTCCGTTAAGTTATGTGTGATTGAAGTTTTCATGTATTGGGTGAGACTCTGATATGAGAAGAATAAGGAGTGAAAAAACATAAGATTTGTGATGAAAAAAGGAACCCCCAAGGTAATATACAAGGAATATTCAAGCACCTAAGCTTGGGGATTCCCCGGAAGGCATCCCATCTTTCGTCTTCAACACTATCAGTATATCTTAGTTGGAGCTATATTTTTATTCGTCACATAATATGAGTTTTGCTTGGAGCGTGATTTTATTTTTCTGTTCTCTATTAGGTGTTATTTTAATTTATTTTTTTAGTAAAAAGTTCCAATAATTGCCTTAGGATGCTTGCATTGCTTGTTTTGATATGTGCTGGGTAAAAACAGAAACTTCTGTTGTAGTGTTCGAATTTTCATATTTTAGTGGAACTTGTAAAGTTTCTAAAAATTTTACACAATGTTTTTATAACAGCTAATTAGCATGTCCTAAATTTTTACATAATTCCTTGAGTTACATCAGTACACTGTTATCATAAATCGCTACAGACTGTTATGTTTGGACATATTGCTATCATAGTTTTGTTATCTACTTATCCTATAGTTTCCATAGCCTATATTGGTAAATATAAATCATGTAAATGATAGTGTAAAATACCTAATGTTTTAAAATTATTGTGCAACTTGTGTTGGAAGTACATAAAGAGTTGATTTATTCTTATGTAGACTAACCTATCACAAGGGTTGTTCTCGAGTTTTGTGTGGATGAAGTTTTTGAGAATAGGTGAAACCATGATATGAGAGGATTGAACAAGATACAAAAGCTTAATCTTGGGGATGCCGAAGGAACCCCCAAGTAAATATTTCAAGAAGTCTCAAGCATCTAAGCTTGGGGATGCTACACATCCCATCTCTCTTAATCAACAACTATCGGTTAGCCTATGTTGAGCATAAATTTTAATTCGTTCTCATGATGCATGCTATTCTTGGAGTGATTTTTTTATCTTGCTTGTTGTTGAATCAAATACTCAGATCTGAAAATCTTTATTGAGAGAGATATAGGAAGTCCTCACATAGCTACTTAATTGTTTGACTACTCATTGATCATCACTTATATGTTTTGGAGTAGTTTTGTCATTCACTATCATGCTTCACTTATATCCTATGGGTAAATGGTTGAATGAATTGAATATCATAAATCTGAAATTATATATGTTTTATATGGTTATCCCATGTGGAGTAATGACTTCACATATAAGAAGTATAGGTGGTAAAATTTATTGAAAGTTAGAAAACACCACATTGGTCACTTTAACAATTCATGAAAGAATATTGAAGGAAGAGAGATTTCACATATAAATATACTATCTTGGACATCCTCTATGATTGTGAATAACCATTACTTATTTTCAAACTTGAGAAAATTGGTTGAAGTTGGACAAGGAAGACAACGTAATGAGTTATGCTTGGGTATATTTGTATAGAAGTTATATTGTTATGGATTCTCCAACCTGTGGTGCTTGCTTCCACCTCATACTAGCCAAAATTCCGCACCAAGTAGAAATACTACTTGTGCAGCAAAAGACCCTTAAACCCAAAGTTTTCCCATATGAGTCAATGATACATACCTATATGCAGTATTTACCTGCCGTTCCAAGTAAATTTGAATATGCCAAACTCTAAACCTTCGAATAATATTCTGTTTTGTATGCCCGTATTGCTAATACAGTGACTAGGGGCTGTTAGTATCTTCCATGCTAGGTGGGTTATTCTCATGATATGTGTTGATTAACTATCATTCACGAGAAAGTGGCTAGTATTTGGGATGCCTAGTTCCATGCTTAAAAATCAAATCAAAATATATTTAAACAAAACTCCCCCAGGATTGTTGTTTGTATGGACGGTACCCGTGGATTCGGCTCGCCGTGGAGTGTGATTGATTAGTGGACGGGGTGTAAAACTTTACCATTCTGTTTGGGAACCGCCTATAATGTATCTAGCATGGAAGATACCGAGATCTCTCGGTTGTTATGTTGACAATGAAAGCATACCGCTCAAAATTATTATTCATATCTGTTTTAAAAGATCAAGCTCTGGCACCTCTGCAAATCAATGCTTGCCTCTGCGAAGGGCGTATCTTTTACTTTCAGTACTTACAATTATACAAGATTCATGGTGATCTTCACCACTTCCTATATTTTGCCTTTTTCTCTTAGCAAGCATCATGTGGTGGGGAAAGATCCAAGCATATATGGCCATTCAAATATATTTGATCATCAATTATTATTGTTGACAATTATCTATATGATAAATAAGTTGGGAGGCAAAACTTTAAGCCCCTATCTTTCTCTGTGTTCGACGGATGCCATTTGCTTTAAAAATGTTATTTGATTGTTAGTAATCATGGAAGACTATGTGATAGAGTATGTGGAATTTCTAAATCAAGGCTCTTACATAGACCTTTCCTAAAAATGGGATGAATTGCAATTGCTTTGTTACTAAAAGCATAGTTTGTTAGTTTTCAAGAAACTTTAGTATCTATACTTTAACATGTGAATAGCTTGTTACTTCATCATGAGATGTTTTATGAGATGAGCTACTATTTATGATATATAAAGATGCTACAAAAAGTGTTTTGGAACTATCACTGATCAAATTTTTGCACTATGCTAGCATTCACACTTCATAAATTATTTCTTTTATCATTTACCTACTCGAGGACGAGCAGGAATTAAGCTTGGGGATTCTAATACGCCTCCAACGTATCTATAATTCATGAAGTATTCATGCCATGTTTACAATAATTCTATATGATTTTGGTATGATTTTTTTAGAACTAACCCGGACTGACTCTGTTTTCAGCACAACTACTGTGGTGTTCTTTTTGTGTAGAAATAGAAGTCCTCGGAATGGGCTGAAAATTTAGGGAGAATATTTTTGGAAAATATAAAAATATGGGAGCAAAAAAATACCGTAGAAGAGTCCCGATGGAGTCACAAGCCACCAGGGTGCGACCACCCCCCTAGCCGCACCTAGCTGGCTTCTGACCTCCTTAGGAACCTTCTGGATCCGGGACCAACACCAAATACTGCTATAAATACCCAAATCGCCAAAAAGAAACCTAGATCGGGTGTTCCACCGCCGCAAGCCTACAGAGCCACGAAAAACCAATCAGGAGCCCATTCCGGCACGCTGCCGGAGGGAGAAACCATCACCGGAGGCCATCTTCATCATCCCGATGGTCTCCATGATGAGGAGGGAGTAGTTCACCCTTAGGGATGAGGGTATGTACCGGTAGCTATGTGTTTGATCTCTCTCTCTCTCATGTTCTTCAGATGAAACAATCTTGATGTACCGCGAGCTTTATTGATATAGATGAATCATATGGAGTTTTCCCCTTTCTATCTTCTTTTGATGAGTTGAGTTTTCCCTTTGAAGTTTTGTTCTCGAATTGAGACTTTAAGGATTTCAGAACACTTGATGGATGCCTTGCTATGGGATATCCATGGTGACAATGGGATGTTCTATTCACTTGATGTATGTTTTGGTGATCAACTTGCGGGTTCCGTGACCATGGGAAGTCTATGCATAGGGCTTTGCAAACGTTTTCGTCTTGAATCTTCGATAGAAACTTTGGGGCACTCTTTGAAGTTCTTTGTGTTGGATTGAACATGATGATTCAGAAACTTTGTGATGCATATCATATAAGAAAGAATTCCGTATTTAACACTATTTTAAAATTGGATTCCCTATTTAATACTGGAGAAATATTTCTTCCCTACATATCATTGACTCTAAATTTTATTCCCAATATAACACTTCCATCAATTTTTGGGCAAACACTATTAAATGGTGCTTGAAATGACATTACTACCCTTGGCACTAATATATCACCAAAATTTGCCTTCTCTGTTCCCGGTGCCTCCTATTCTATTGGATTTAGAACGCTAACACAAATCATTGGAGGACTACACACATACGTGCAAAAGCTAGCTGCTTGATTATTAGTTTTAGAGAAAAAAGCTAGCGACTTGATTGATCTTGCATGCACGTCTAGCCATATGTGACGCAGGTACTTATGAGCCACCGCCCTATATGACGCACGTACATGTGAGCCACCGACCGATGAGCACAACTAGTTTTCTCGATCGATCAAGTCTGCTCTCTCGGCGAAATGAAAGCAAATAAAACATGCTGCCACCAGCTCCAACAGGTGCGACGCAGTTTGGTAACTCCAACATGCATACATATTACACATGTAGCACTTCTCCTCATCGATGTCCCATGTACCACCAGTGTGCATTTAGATCGCTCGTGAACAAAATTTTGGCCACACCGACTCTTGTTATCCCACCTTTAAATATGACACAGAAATACTGGCTGGATGTTTCAGGGCAAAATTGTCATTTCAGACACCCTTCAGCACCATTAGCTCAAATATTGGACAAAAATGTTATATTGGGAACAAAATTTAGAGTTGATGCTATATAGGGAAGAAATATTTTTACGATGTTAAATAGGGCATCCAATTTTAAGACGGTGTTAAATAAGGAATTCTCTCATCATATAATCGAGCCCATGGGTACTTGTGGTGACATTGGAGTATCTAGGTGACATTAGGGTTTTGGTTGATGTGTATCATAAGGTGTTATTTTAGTACAAACTCTAGGGCTGTTCATGACAATTACAGGGATAGCTCATAAGATTGATCGGTAAAGATAACTTTGAGGTGGTTTCGTACCCTACAATAATTTCTTCGTTTGTTCTCTGCTATTTTTGACGTTGGAGTGAACTCTTTGTCACATGAGAGGTATTTACATATGACTCAACTATGTTATTATTGTTGAGAGAACTTGCACTAGTGAAAGTATGAACCCTAGGCCTTGTTTCTAAGCATTGCAATACCGTTTGTGCTCACTTTTATCATTAGTTACCTTGCAGGTTTTTTATTTTCAGATTACAAAAACCTATATCTACCATCCATATTACACTTGTATCACCATCTATTCGCCAAACTAGTGCACCTATACACTTTACCATTGTATTGGGTGTGTTGGGGACACAAGAGACTCTTTGTTATTTGGTTGCAGGGTTGTTAGAGAGAGACGATCTTCATCCTACGCCTCCCACAGATTGATAAACCTTAGGTCATCCACTTGAAGGAAAATTGCTACTGTCCTACAAAACTCTGCGCTTGGAGGCCCAACACGAGTCTACAAAAAGAAGTTTGTGTAGTAGATATCATCCCTTGATGCTGACCTGATCAGCAAGGATGACATCAAGGGGCGAGTGGATATATGATCGGTAAGGCTCCTGGGGCGCGTCGCTCTGGAGCCCCCTTTGACGCTCAAGCAGCTCTACGTCGGTAGGTCCCAGTCCCGCACATTTCCCTACCACTGTAGTGTATGACTGGATCACCAAGGACACAAGTACGGGCCAAGGCCTCGACACCCTCGATGCTGACAGGATCACCAAGGAAGACATCGAGGGGTGAGTGGCTATATGACCGCAAAGGCTCCTGAGGTGCACTGCTCAGCAGCCCCCCTTGACGCTTGAGCGACCCCCATTCCACCTTGTCAGGTTCTGCCTCAGGAGGCCCAGGCACTGGGGCCTCCTGAGACTCCATGATGTGGTGTCGTGCTGCGGTCGGATCTCCCAAGCAAGGGACGAATGCCCAAAGGTGCAGGTCCCTCAGGCGAGAGGGGCTTGTCAACCAGCCCCGAGGTGCCTCGACGACGGTCGGAGCGCACGACTCCTTGTGAAACACCAATCTAGAAAAGAGCGTTCAAGGCCGGTAAAACTAGAGAGAAATGAGAGAAAATTCCCCGCCCCTTTTTCTTTTAAATATAGAGTTTTGAACTCCTCAAACTTCATTCTGAAATATGGAAACTCGAATGCAAAAATAAGCAAGCAAACGCCATGTCCAGCACCTAGGCGAGTCTTTGTCTTCGTCTTCCCCAAGTGTTGAGCGTAGGGCATCCACATTGCATGGTCATAGCCATTGATGGGTGGTGTTGACTTGTTTGCCAGCGCGGAGCATGGCGCTTCCACATTGCATGGGAGGAACCCCGCCATGTTCTCGGGGGGCTCTGGGCGTATACAGCCCACTCATTATTACGTGAGAGTGTCACGGCCGTAGATAGCTGGGCAAGCCCCTAGGTGCTCGGCCTCGTTGCTCACAACTCCTTTAAGGGCTACCCCGTGCATTCCTGCTTGGTTGCGCGCCTCTATGACCCAAACACGAACACACTATTCCCTATGTAGCTACCGGATTGCGCTCCCGTGGCCCAAACATGAGCACAATGCATTCGGCGCAGCCATAAAGGTGTTTTGTCGATGAAGTTGGTTCGTGAAGCGCCGGAGCGCTGGCCGGGCATCACCTCGAGGGCCGCATGAGGCCTGGCCTCCTGAGGCCGCACCAGAGTTCCAGTTGCCACGGGTGGCCCGTGTTACCTGTGTCTTGCTGGCCCCCCAGGCAATCACTCCTTAGGTCCTAGGGCTCGGATCGGCGTTGCTTGCTCATGAGGGCGACAGCTTGCGCTGTGCCCCGCGGTCTGGGAGCATCCTCCCCCTGCTCGCTTTGTCCAGGCTTGGTGCTTCATTGGGGGAAGCCCTCAAGCCCGGCTCGAGGAGGATGCCTGGGGCTCTCCTAATTCTTGGGAGGCATTGGCGCCTGCGGTAGGCGCCTGATCCGGGATGGTGTCCCTAGGTATGACGTAGCATGGTACATAGGGCTCCACATAAGGGCTCGGTTCTCCTCCTGAGTCATCCAGTAGGACGCCAGGGACATCCCCTCCAGTTGACCACGGGCCGCCACCCTGTGCGTGTAGCCTGCAGACCCTCCTATGTCGAGCCTTAGAGTGAAGTTGCTTACCTCTGCCACCGTCTTTCATGGTTTTGTCACGGAAGATGTCCAGGTAAACGGACTTGGATTCAAGGCCATCACTAAGGTAATGGACTCAAAGGGGTTTATCGGGACAAAGGAGACGCGTTTACCCAGGTTCGGCCCCTCAAGTAAAGGTAACAACCTACGTCCTGCTTGTGTTTGTATTGTTGGAAATATGCCCTAGAGGCAATAATAAATTAGTTATTATCATATTTCCTTGTTCATGATGATCGTTTATTATCCATGCTATAATTGTATTGATCGGAGACTTAAATGCATGTGTGGATACATAGACAAAACCATGTCCCTAGTATGCCTCTAATGGACTAGCTCATTGATCAAAGGATGGTTAAGGTTTCCTAGCCATGGACATGAGATGTCATTTGATAACGGGATCACATCATTAGGAGAATGATGTGATGGATAAGACCCAAACTACAAACATAGCATATGATCGTGTCAGTTTATTGCTACTGTTTTCTGCATGTCAAGTATATGTTCCTATGACCATGAGATCATGCAACTCACGGATATCGGAGGAGTGCCTTGTGTGTATCAAACGTCGCAACGTAACTGGGTGACTATAAAGGTGCTCTACACGTATCTCTGATGGTGTCTGTTGAGTTGGCATGGATCGAGACTGGGATTTGTTACTCCGTGTGACGGAGAGGTATCTCAGGGCCCACTCGGTAATACAACATCACAACAAGCCTTGCAAGCAATGTGGATAACTGTTAGTCATGGGATCTTGTATTACGGAACGAGTAAAGAGACTTGCCAGTAACAAGGTTGAACTAGGTATGGAGATACCGACGATCGAATCTCGAGTAAGTAACATACCGAAGAACAAAGGGAACGTTATACGGGATTAACTGAATCCTTGACATAGAGGTTCGACTGATAAAGATCTTCGTAGAATATGTAGGAACCAATGTGGACGTCCAGGTCCCGCCATTGGTTATTGACCGTAGAGGTGTCTCGGTCATGTCTACATAGTTCTCGAACCCGCAGGGTCTGCACACATAAGGTTTGATGACGTTTCGGTAGTGTAGAGTTGTGTATGGTGGTGACCGAAGGTTGTTCGGAGTCCCGGATGAGATCCCGGACGTCATGAGGAGCTACGTACTGGTCTGGAGGTAAAGATTCATATATAGGAAGTCCCGGTTTGGTCGCCGGAAAAGTTTCGGGCTCATCGGTAGTTTACCGGGAGTACCGGTAGTGTACCGGGGGACCTCCGGGAGGGGTATTTCGACCCCAATAGGTCCATGGGCTGTGGGAGAATAATAACCAGCCCTTATTGGTCTGGAAAAACAGCCACACCAAGGCCCATGGTGCAGGAGGCAAAAGTCCTAAAGGAAAAGGTGGAAAAAAGGCTAAAAAGGAAGAGTCCTACTCCTACTAGGAGTGGAGGAGGAGTAGGACTCCTCCCCCTCTAGTTTGGCCGACTCCTATTGGAGTTTTTCCTTGCGCCAGCCCTCCTCTCTCTCCCTCCTTTATATACTGGTGGATTGGGTGCTGTTTGGACACAGTTTACGGCCACGTGCTACCCGTTTCACCGGTGCTCCTCTAGATCGATTTTGTGCAGCGCTTAGGCGAAGCCCTGCCGGAATTGCTCCACCACCATCACCGGAGCGCCGTCACGCTGCCGGTGAACACTCTCTCCTCTCCACCTCCTCTTGCTGGATCAAGATGGTGGAGATCGTCATCAAGCTGCACGTGTGCTGAACGCGGAGGTGTCGTCCGTTTGGCGCTAGATCGGAAGGACCGTGATCGAGATCGCGAGACGGTTTGTGATGTGATCACGGAACGGATCGTGATGAGTTCACAGGACAAATCGTGATCAAGATCGTGAGATGGATCATGATGAGTTCGCGGGATGGATCATGATGTGTTCGCGGGACGGATCGTGATTGGATCACGTGACGGATCATGATGAGATCGCGGGACGCTCGGCGATTTGGATCCTCAAGATGTTCGACTACACCAACCGCGTTTATTAACGCTTCCCTCTTAGTGATCTACAAGGGTACGTAGATCCACTCTCCCTCTCGTAGATACTCATCACCATGGATAGGTTTGCGTGTGCGTAGGAATTTTTTTGTTTCCCATGCGACGTTCCCCAACTGTGGCATTATGAGCTAGGTTGATGGTTCGATGAGATCTCGAGTAGAACACAAAAGGTTTGTGGGCGTTGATGCTTAGATTGCTTCCTCCCTTGGTCGTATTTTGGTTCAGCGGGATTGTGAGATGAAGCGGCCCGGACCAACATTACTCGTACGCTTACGAGAGACCGGTTCCCTCGACGCAACTTGTTGCCTAGATGGCTTGCAGGTGACAGTTTCTCTCACTTTAGTTGGATCGAATCTGACAAAGGCGGTCCTTGAGAAGGTTGAAAAGCAACTAGTGTATCACCGTTGTAGTTTTTGCGTAGGTGAGAATTGTTCTTGCTAGATACCCGTAGCAGCCACGTAAAACATGCAACAAGAATAAGAGGACGTCTAACTTGTTTTTGCAGGGTATGTTGTGATATGATATGGCCAATTACATGATGTGATATATGTGATGTATGAGATGATCATGTGATGTATAGATTATCATGACTTGCATGTCGATGAGTACGACAACCGGCAGGAGCCATAGGGTTGTCTTTAATTATTGTATGACCTGCGTGTCAGTCATTAAGCGCTATGTAATGCTTTACTTTATCGCTCTGATAGCAATAGTAGTAGAAGCATGCAGGGCGTGACAACCCCGATGGCGACACGTTGATGGAGATCAAGATGATGGAGATCATGGTGTCATGCCGGTGACGATGAAGATCATGTCGGTGCTTTCAAGATGGAGATCTAAAGCACGAGTTCATGGCCATATCATGTCACTTATGATTTGCATGTGATGTTAATACTTTTATGCACCTTGTTTTGCTTAGGACAACGGTATGGTGTCATGCCGGTGACGATGAAGATCATGTCGGTGCTTTCAAGATGGAGATCTAAAGCACGAGTTCATGGCCATATCATGTCACTTATGATTTGCATGTGATGTTAATACTTTTATGCACCTTGTTTTGCTTAGGACAACGGTAGCATTATATGGTGATCCCTCGCTTAATTTCAAGATAAATTGTGTTCTCCCCGAGTGCGCACCGTTGCGAAAGTTCGTCGTGTTGAGACACCACGTGATGATCGGGTGTGATAGACTCTACGTTCACATACAACGGGTGCAAGCCAGATTTGCACGTGCAGAACACTCGGGTTAAACTTGAGGAGCCTAGCATGTACAGACATGGCCTCGGAACACAAGAGACCGAAAGGTCGAACATGAGTCATATAGTAGATATGATCAACATGATGATGTTCACCATTGTAGCCACCTCAACTCACGTGATGATCGGACTTGAGTTGGTGAATTTGGATCATGTATCACTCGAATGATCGGAGGGATGTCAATTCGAGTGGGAGTTCTTAAGTAATATGATTAATTGAACTCATTATCATGAACATAGTCAATACTGTCTTTGCAAATTATGTCGTAGATTACTAGCTCATGCTGTAGCTCACTTGTTTTTATATGTTCCTAGAGAAATAGAGTTGAAAGATGATGGTAGCAATATTGCGGACTGGGTCCGTGATCTGAGGATTGTCCTCGTTGCTGCACAGAAGGCTTATGTCCTTAATGCACCGCACGGTGCGCCACCCCCTCTAGCGTCGTCTGTAGATGTTGTGAACATCTGACGGGCACATTCCGATGACTACTTGATAGTTTAGTGCGTCATGCATTACGGCTTAGAATTGAGGCTCCGAAACGTTTTGAACATCACGGAACATATGAGATGTTCTAAGAGCTGAGATTGTGATCTCAGGCTCGTGCCCGTGTTGCGAGATATGAGATCTGTAACAAGATTCTTTGCCTGCAAGATGAAAGAGAATAGCTCAATCGTTGCGCATGTGCTCAGATTGTCTGGGTGCTACAATCGCTTGAATCGAGTGGGAGTTGATCTTCCGGAGAAGATAGTGATTGATATAGTTCTCCAAGTCACTATCACTAAGCTACTAGAACTTGGTGATGAACTATAAAACGCCAGGGATAGAAATATTGATCCCTGAGTTGTTCGCAATGTTTTAACACCGCGAAGGTAGAAATCAAGAAGGAGCATCAAGTGTTGATGGTTAGTAAAACCACTAGTTGCGAGAAGGGCAAGAGCAAGGAGGGAAACTTCATGGATAGCAAGTCAGTTGCTGCTCCAGTGAAGCAACCCAAAGTTGAACTCAAACCCGAGACTAAGTGCTTCTATTATGAGGTGAGCGGTCGCTGAAGCGGAACAACCCTAGATGCTTGGTAGATAAGAAGGCTGGCAACGTCGACGGAAGTATATTTGATATACGAGTTATTGATGTGTACCTTGCTAGTACTCCTAGTAGCACCTGTGTATTGGATACCGGTTCAGTTGCTAAATGTTAGTAACTCGAAATAAAAGCTACGGAATAAACGGAGAACTAGCTAAGGGTGAGGTGACGATATGTGTTGGAAATGTTTCCAAGGTTGATGTGATCAACATCGCACGCTCTCTCTACCTTCAGGATTAGTGACGAACCTAAATAAATGTTATTTGGTGTTTTTGCGTTGAGCATGAACATGATTAGATCATGTTTATTGCAATACGGTTATTCATTTAAGTTAGAGAATAATGGTTATTATGTTTACATGAATAATACCTTCAATGGTCATCCAGCCACTGAAAATGGTTTGTTGAAATCTTGATTGTAGTAATACACATGTTCATAACATTGATGTCAAAAGATACACAGTTAATAATGATAGTACCACATACTTGTGGCACTGCCGCAAAATATCATATTGGTATAAAGCGCATGAAGAAAGTCCATGCTGGTGGATCTTTGGACTCATTCGATTTCGAATCGGTTGAGACATGTGAACCATGCCTCTTGGGCAAGATGACTAAAAACCCCGTTGGATGGAGCGGGCAAGTGATTCGTTGGAAATGATACATGTTGATGTACGCAATCCAGTGAGTCTTGTAGCGTGCAATGGATATCGTTATTTTCTTACCTTCACTGATGATTTGATGATTTGAGTAGATATAGTGTATATTTACTTAATGAAACACAAGTCTGAATCATTTGAAAGGTTCAAGCAAATTTAGAATGAAGTTTAAGATCATCGTGACAAGAAGATAAAAATAACTGCCATATGATCGTGGAGGTGAATATCTGAGTTACGAGTTTGGCATACAACTTAAGACAATGTGAAATTTGTTTCACAACTAACGCCACCTGGAACACCATAGTGTGATGGTGTGTCCGAACGTCATAGTCATGCTCTATTGGATATAGTGCGTGCTATGATGTCTCTTATCGTTTTCTACTATAAGTTTGGGGTTATGCATTAGAGACAACTACATTCACTTTAAATAGGGCACCATCTAAATCCATTGAGATGACACCGTGTGAATTATGGTTTGATAGAAACCTAAGCTGTCATTTCTTAATGTTTGGGGCTGTGACACTTGTGTGGAAAATGTTTTCACCTAATGAGGTCGAACCCATGGCGGACAAATGCATCTTCATAGAATACCTAAGAACAGTTGGGTGAACCTTCTATCTCAGATCCGAGTGCAAAGTGTTTGCTGCTAAAATTGGGTCCTTTCTCGACAAAAAGTTTCTCTCCAAAGAATTGAGTGGGAGGAGGATAGAACTTGATGAGGTTATTGAACCTCTACTTCAACAAGAAAGTAGCGCAGCACAGAAAGATATTTCTGTGAATCCTACGTCAGTTGAAGAGGAAGTTAATGATGATGATCATGAAAGCTTCGGATCAAGTTACTATCGACCTACGTGGAAATTAGGGCTTGATAAGGTTATTGAACCTTTACTTCAACCATAGAGTAGCGCAGCGTAGGAAGTTGTTTCTATGAAGCCTACATTAGTTGAAGAGGAAGTTAATGATGATGATCATGAAGCTTCGGATCAAGTTACTATCAAACCTCGTAGAGCGACAAGGATGTATACTACTCCTGAGCGGTACAACAACCCTGTCTTGGAGGTCATGTTGTTGGACAACGATGAACCTACGAGCTATGGAGAAGCGATGATGGGCCCGAATTGTGACAAATGGTTGGAGGCCATGAAATCCGAGGTAGGATCCATGTATGAAAACCAAGTGTAGACTTTGGTAGACTTGCTCGTTGGACGGCAGGTCGTTGAGTACAAATGGATCTTTAAAATGAAGACAGACACTGATGGTGAATGTCACTATTTGTACAGCTCGACTTGTTGCAAAGATGTTTGTGACAAGTTCAAGGAGTTGACTACGATGAGACTTTCTCACTCGTAGTGGTGCTAAATTCTATTGGAATTATGTTAGCAGTTGCTGTGTTTTCAATTATGAAATCTGACAGATGGATGTCAAAACATCATTTCCTTAACGGTTTACTTGAGGAAAGGTTGTATGTGATACAACCAGAAGGTTTTGTCAGTCCTAAGGATGCTAAAAGGTGTGCAAGCGTCGGTGATCCTTCCATGGACTGAAGCAAGCATCTCGGAGTTGGAATATACGCTTTGATGAGGTGATCAAAGTTTTTGTAGTTTATACAAAATTTACGAGAAACTTGTATTTGCAATAAAGTGACTGGGAGCACTATAGAGTTTCTGATAAGTATATTTGGTTGACATATTGTTGATTAGAAATAATGTAGAATTTCTGGAAGGCATAAAAGGTTGTTTGAAAAGTGTTTTTCAAAGGAAGACCTGGATAAAGCTACCTAATTGTTGAGCATCAAAATCTATAGAGATAGATCAAGATGCTTGATGAGACTTTCAATGAGTGCATACCTTGACAAGATTTTGAAAGAGTTCAAAATGGATCAGCCAGAGAAATAGTTCTCGTCTGATTTGTAAGGTGTGAAGTTGAGTGAGACTCAAAGCTTGACAACGGCAGAAGAAAGAGAAAGGACGAACGTCGTCCCCTATGCCTTAGCCATAGGCTCTATATTATGCCATGCTGTGTACCGCACCTGTGTGTGCCTTGCCATGAGTCTGTCAAGGGGTACAAGAGTGGTCCAGGAGTGGATCACTGGACAGCGGTTGGAATTATCCTTAGTAACCAGAGGACTAAGGAAATGTTTCTTGATTATGGAGGTGATAAAGAGTTCGTCGTAAAGAGTTGCGTCGGTGCAAGCTTTAACACCTATCCGGATGACTAGTAGCAGCAATCTGGATATGTATAGTGGAGCAGCCATTTGGAAATAGTACCAAGTGAAGTGTGGTAGCAGTGTTTACGGTTTGACATAGAGATTTGCAAAGTACACACGGATCTGAATATCGCAGACCCGTTGACTATAATACCTCTCTCACATGCAAAGCATGATCGAGCCCCAAAACTCATTGGGTGTTAGATTCATAACAATGCGAATCACATGGTGATGTGAACTAGATTATTGACTCTAGTGCAAGTGGGCGACTGTTGGAAATATGCCCTAGAGGCAATAATAAATTAGTTATTATCATATTTCCTTGTTCATGATGATCATTTATTATCCATGCTATAATTGTATTGATCGGAGACTTAAATGCATGTGTGGATACATAGACAAAACCATGTCCCTAGTATGCCTCTAATGGACTAGCTCGTTGATAAAAGGATGGTTAAGGTTTCCTAACCATGGACATGAGATGTCATTTGATAACGGGATCACATCATTAGGAGAATGATGTGATGGATAAGACCCAAACTACAAACATAGCATATGATCATGTCAGTTTATTGCTACTGTTTTCTGCATGTCAAGTATATGTTCCTATGACCATGAGATCATGCAACTCACGGATATCGAAGGAGTGCCTTGTGTGTATCAAACGTCGCAACGTAACTAGGTGACTATAAAGGTGCTCTACAGGTATCTCCGATGGTGTTTGTTGAGTTGGCATGGATCGAGACTGGGATTTGTTACTCCGTGTGACGGAGAGGTATCTCAGGGCCCACTCGGTAATACAACATCACAACAAGCCTTGAAAGCAATGTGGATAAGTGTTAGTCACGGGATCTTGTATTACGGAACGAGTAAAGAGACTTGCCAGTAACAAGGTTGAACTAGGTATGGAGATACCGACGATCGAATCTCGGGTAAGTAACATACCGAAGAACAAAGGGAACGTTATACGGGATTAACTGAATCCTTGACATAGAGGTTCGATCGATAAAGATCTTCGTAGAATATGTAGGAACCAATGTGGACGTCCAGGTCCCGCCATTGGTTATTGACCGTAGAGGTGTCTCGGTCATGTCTACATAGTTCTCGAACCCGTAGGGTCTGCACACTTAAGGTTTGGTGACGTTTCGGTAGTGTAGAGTTGTGTATGGTGGTGACCGAAGGTTGTTCGTAGTCCCGGATGTGATCCCGGATGTCAGGAGGAGCTCCGGAATGGTCTGGAGGTAAAGATTCATATATAGGAAGTCCCAGTTTGGTCGCCGGAAAAGTTTCGGGCTCATCGGTAGTTTACCGGGAGTACCGGTAGTGTACCGGGGGACCTCCGGGAGGGGTATTTCGACCCCAAGAGGTCCATGGGCTGTGGGAGAATAATAACCAGCCCTTATTGGGCTGGAAAAACAGCCACACCAAGGCCCATGGCGCAGGAGGCAAAAGTCCTAAAGGAAAAGGTGGAAAAAAGGCTAAAAAGGAAGAGTCCTACTCCTACTAGGAGTGGAGGAGTAGGACTCCTCCCCCTCTAGTTTTGGCCGACTCCTATTGGAGTTTTTCATTGCGCCAGCCCTCCTATCTCTTCCTCCTTTATATACTGGTGAATTGGGTGCTGTTTGGACACAGTTTATGGCCACGTGCTACCCGTTTCACCGGTGCTCCTCTAGATCGTTTTTCTGCAGCGCTTAGGCGAAGCCCTGCCGGAATTGCTCCACCACCATCACCGGAGCGCCGTCATGCTGCCGGTGAACTCTCTCTCCTCTACACCTCCTCTTGCTGGATCAAGATGGTGGAGATCGTCATCAAGCTGCACGTGTACTGAACGCGGAGGTGCCGTCCGTTTGGCGCTAGATCGGAAGGACCGTGATCGAGATCGCGAGACGGTTCGTGATGTGATCACGGAACGGATCGTGATGAGTTTGCGGGACAGATCGTGATCAAGATCGTGAGACGGATCGTGATGAGTTCGCGGGACGGATCATGATGTGTTCGCGGGACGGATCGTGATTGGATCACGTGACGAATGGTGATGAGATCGCGGGACGCTCGACGATTTGGATCGCCAAGATGTTCGACTACACCAACCGCGTTTCTTAACGCTTCCCGCTTAGCGATCTACAAGGGTACGTAGATCCACTCTCCCTCTCATAGATGCTCATCACCATGGATAGGTTTGCGTGTGCGTAGGAATTTTTTTGTTTCCCATGCGACGTTCCCCAACATGTATTGCTTGGTGTATTGATTACAAGGGAGAAGATTGCTTGACCTTGTTCTCGATAGTTGGTCTCTCTCTAAGTCGCCCCGGGTCTCGTCTTTATATCGGAGGTCAAGACCACGGGTCATACAAGTCGTGCCGACTCTCACAATGTGCCTGAGTCTATCTCTACATTGTCTTGCCTTCTTGAGCAAGTTATCTCCGGGTGGCTTATCCGCCCGGGTCTTCATACCTTCTTCATCTGGGCCTCATCTTAATAAGCCGTCAAGCGTCCTGGGATCAAGTCTTCAAGGCCCTTCCTTGGGCCGGCTTATGAACCGCTAGGTGTGACCCGGCCCCTCCTGGGCGGGTCTCACCATGGGGTTATATCCCCAACATTAGGCCCCAGGCTGATTTGAGCTCGCTCGTTTCAACCTTCCATCTTTCTTGGCGGCGAGTCTCTCTTATGACCACCTGAAAAATAAAAAATGACCCGTCGTGACGTCATATCGGAAATGTCAAAAGATTACCTGACGACCATAACAGATCTTTCTCTATTAAACCAATAGCCCATAAATCGAGGCGCCCATCTTGGCCAATTAATTCTCCTGTTGCCTAGCTTCTCGCGCTAGTTTCCACTTTTGACTTGTTAAATAGGACCAAGAAGGGTGGCATTTGTTACCTCCCCACTCGCTTTTCTTCCTCCTTCCGATGTTGCCGCTCTAGCGCACCTCACTCCGGTGACATCTCCATGTTGTCGTCGTTCAAGCCGCTGCATCAACCTGTTCGCTCTAGAGCTCTGCCCGCGTCTGGTGCGCAATCTCCGGTAAGTTTTTTCCCTCCCCTAGATCCGTAGTTTTCGGTAGGGTTTTCACGGAGTTCCTCTGCCGCTTAGGACACGAGCTTCTCCCCAATGTCATCTATGCATAGTCCATAAAACTCGATGATATCCTTTTCTCCATTGTGGTATACTGTAGGAAACTGATAGCAGCACCGCGCAGATCTATAATTGCTCTGCTTGCCATCTTCAAACTTTTGCTGGTTCGACGGTTCGTCGCTAGGTTTAAAATAAAACCACTTTTCTCTATTTTGTAGATCCTCAACCACGTAGATATGTTGTGAAACCTGTTTTCCACACTTAGTCAAATTCTACTTCGTCTTCTTATAAATTTGACCCGCCATGAAATTCTGGCTCTCGCCAACCAGCTCCGGGGCGGCTTAACTTTATAGAATCTTAGTCTTTTGGCCGTCCTTAGTCGTCTGGCATCTCCTGACTCGCCGTACATTGTTACCTTGCGCATTTTGAAACCGTTGCCATGTCTTGTGCATCCAACTAGTGCAACTGGGTCGGCTCTGCTATTACGAAAGAGTATTTGATAGACTTTGTAAACATGTGGACCGTTCTAGCCAAAGTGTTATTCATTGGTGGGTTCCGGGCAATGAATTGAAGCCTGTCCTCATGTGGGTGAGGTAGTCATATTTACAGATCACCTCCCGTGCGGGTTTAGCCCACCCGGCTCAAAATTCTTCCGGGATGTCCTTCAATTTTTCAAGCTGCACCCTCAAGACCATTCCCCCAATTCTGTCCCCCACATATGCAACGTCCAAATACTCAGTGAGGTCTATTTGCAAGAAGAGCCGTCCGTGGATTTATTCTGAGAGTTCTTTTATGCGAATCGCCAGACGGAGGTGAAGGCTGGCCCAAGCTTAGAGCTTGGTAGAATTTCCATTCAGAGGCGATGGGACATAACCTTCCATGCTCTTCAATTGCCAAGCTATCCTAAAGATACCTCCCCTAAAGGAGAGCATCCCCTACCGGGTTATCGTCCATCCCGGGTCAAGACAACATCTGAGCTCTCTGGTCCGCTGTCAGATTCTAAGTGGGCAAAGTACACTCTGGCTCACGCGAAGATCAAAGATCTTATGGCTGACGGACTGACAGACCTGGACTTAACTCGTTGCTGGATTTCTTGGAGGGTCGTGCCTCTGAGTCGGCCAAGCCGTCTCATGCATGAATACACGGGCCAACCTGATGACCCCCTCTGCTTTAACTTGGCAACGTTATCAGAGGATAATATCATGGCTGCCATCAAGAGCCTCATTCATGAGTCTTCAGAAGCTTGCGGTGCCATCGGGTTAGCACCTTTCTGTGCCACGAACCCAGATCCAGACATAAGGACGGCTCTTAGTATTCTCTTCTCTATATTAGCTATATTTTGGCAATCTCTTCACCTTTTACCGGCTTATATTTTCAGGCCAATTCCGACTTCTAGAAGAAGAAATACGTTCCTCCTCCGAAGAAGTCAAAGAAGAAAACCACGGGCCGGAGGAAGAAGACCACTCCTCAAGAAGAGCCAGAAGAATAGCTGGAATCAAACTACTCAGAGGTATAACTTGACTCTCTTTGCTGCGTATTTATTCAGCTTATTGACAACAATTATTCACAGGACGAGATAGAGACAAGCCACGCCAATGCTCCTGAGGTAACTTATGTTTCGTCTGACTCAGACTATTTTTTACACGAGAAGATACGGAGGGTCATTTGAAAAGTCCCACTTTCTCATCCTCTTGCTTACTTAGACCCCCAATTTCTTTTGAAAAAGCAACAGCAAATCTCCCGACGCCAGACCCGGAGCGTCAGGTCTACTGTTCTCATGGCCGGGTTATCTAACTCTCCGGCTCAGAAGAAGCGTCCGGCTGAGGTATCTATTCCCTCTTTGCTTTATTTTACCAATCTTGCCTTTGTAATTCAAAATTGCCTTATATTGCTTGAACTGCTTTTCAGGAATCACCTCCTTTGTCTAGCAACTCTACGGCATCTGCTCTGCCGCCTCCAAAGATTAACCCGCTATGTGTGTTTTTCAGGCATTACATCCGAGTCTTTGGTGGTTGTAAACTTTGGGCTCTAACCTTTGTGCTCTTTAGGGCTCGGGACAAGCGAAGGAAAACCAACAAGTCCTCCTCTGGCCCTAATGCTCAAGAACAAGAGTCTGCCAAGCCGGATGCTCCCATGCCAGATGTTGATCCCTCAGTGGCTTCCAAAGAGGCACCTAAAGAGGCTTGTCCTTCTGCAGAGCCGACGGCCAACGATATAATTCCTAAGAGTCCTTCGAGGGACCATTCCAAGCCGCCATGCCCTGCAAAGGTTGCTGATGAAACAACTACTTCGGACGTCTTTATTACTGGCACCGGCTTCTACTCTCCTCAGCCTCATGTGCTAACAAAGCATAGTGAGACGACTGAAACTTCCAAGAAGCTGGCGTTTGAGTTCCTCTTGCTAGAGAAGCTGACAACTAATGAACTTCATGTTGGTTATCTGAACCGCCTGTCTACAAGTCGGGACCTGGAGCTCAAGCTTGTCAATTTGATGAAGAAGAAATACGAGGTATTCTCACTCTCCTTATACCCTTACGTAGCCCCCAAGAGCCGGGGTAGTATTAGCTGATGATAATCTGGGTCTTGAAAACTTGCTAGAAGTAGAAATGCTTAGCCTGTAGGGCTCAAGTTATTTAGAAGTAATCGCAAATCATCGTTTGTAGCCCCCAAGTGCCGGCTCAAATTTGATAACATTGAGCCGGAGCTTTATTGAAGGTAGTTAATAGAGCCAATTGTAACCCCCAAGGGACGGCTCAATCTGGTTAATTTTGAGTCGGAGCTTTCATTGTAAACAACTTGAAAAGCCAGCCTGTAGCCCCCAAGTTCCGGGTTATGTTGATAAAGATGATCCAGAACTGCATTCTAATCTTGGAGATCAAATAGACATTAGCACCCAAGCGTCAAACATATTGCTAGCAATCTGCTTGAGACTTGCTTAATCTTCATTATCTGAAAAAAATCCATCCTGAAGACTCATTCCGTATTTTGATATGCTATAGGAAGCATTAAACGAAGCCAGGTACAAGTGGCCGGCTTAAGGAATAATCTAGCCACGCAGCAAGCCTCTTTAATCGAGGCTGCTGAAAAGTACCGGCTCCTTCCCGAGGAACTAACTAAGATCAAAGCTGACTTTGCCGCTTTCGAAGAGTCTACTAAAACTAAACAAGCCGCCCTGACTCAACGAGCGGATGATGCTGACCAGCGGCTAGTGATTGTGTCAGATGAGCTGCAATCTTTGAAGCTCCATATCAGAAAGATGGCAACCACCATGTTTGGTAAGTATTTAATAGCTTAACCCAAATTGTGTATGGATACTTGTACTGGCGACTTAAGACGAAGAGTCCATCTTATGCAGGTTCAAGGAGCCGTCAACTCGCTTCTGACAGCTTGCTGCCGCTAAAGGCTATTTATACTCTAACAGAACAGCTTTATTGTGGAGCTATCTGCACGATCAAGGCTGTGCTCTACAAGGATACCACCCCTACAACTATGAAAGGGGTCATAGAAGTATTTTCCCCCCGGCCAAAAACAGATTGTAGAGCTTAAAAATCAGCCGCCCGCTAGGGAGCTATTGCAGCCATAAGCCGGGCATTGGCGTTTGCTCCTGAGTTACCCCCTGAAGACATGATGGATGGGTTTCTATCCAAAAAGTATGATGGCTCAGACTTCGCTGATGCTGATTATGCCGATTGTGTGAAGGCTTCCAAGGTTCTCGCCTCCATGTTAGCAAAGGAGGTGAACTTATCAACCTATCAAGCGTCTTATGATGGTGATCAGAAGAGAATTCGTGGCCCCTCTTTGAATACAAGGATTTGACACCCACCCGCAGTAAGCATGTTTTTGCTTCTGAACTTGACCAGTCCCCCCTCTTTGAAGAAGGACAATTTTCAGCTTTAACCCACTACAATTGGGACTTGGACAATCTTCAAATCAAGGAGGTCGAAGACCCTGAGTAGGGTGACCCGCCATCTAGCTAATGGATTTGTGAACGCTGTGGATAAGCCGACTCTTGTGACCCACCATGAGTGGTGTAAAACACTTTGAATTATTTTTGGGATCTACAAAGAGCATATGTAATAGGCTTGTAGTAACTTTCCCGTTGCCTGAACTGTGCCATCGTGCACATGTTAAATAGTCTGGCTTAATACATAACATCTTCTTTGCACTTCACATTGGATGCTTTGCCGACTCTTGGCGGTTTAATTGACCTACAAGAATAGATGTATCGTGACATTGTTAGGAGGGAGGCTTAAAACAACATAACCCAAAGATGTTGTATCTTCCTAACATGTTTTTTTTAAAAGAGCTCACGTCCCGGTTCAACTGGGTAGACTCGCCACTTAAAACTCCTTAACAGTACATGATCTCTATGGAGATTGGCCGTTATGTTTTTGAACCGGCATAGGGTCTCTAAGCAAGATTAACTGAAAGGAAGTGTGACGTCCCAGAAGAGACATGGCAGGGCATGAGTACACTGATAGCCCAAACAACTGCCTCTCACGTGACATAAAACCGTCGTTTAACCTTAAATAGTTCAGGGTCCTCAAGGATTAACTGTCTAAGAGTACGAACGGGCCACATAGCGGAGAGTCGGCAGTAGGTGGGAGAGTTTATCCTTGCTTTCCGTAAGCTGGCCCTCACGTGAGCAGAACTGCCATTTTAACCTTAAATAGTACATGGTCTCTATGTAGGTTGGCCGTCCATTGCTGTGAACCGGCTCAGGGTCTCTCGGCAAGATTAATTGGTAAGAGTTCAGCTGGTCACCTAGCGGAGTAGCATGAGCTTACATGCAGGCTTAACCCTGTTTGGCTTAAGAGCCGATCAAGATGGCGTGTAAGCTACACCCGGTGGGTGGGAAGCCCCCAAGTGACCTTTGTTGACGGAATCAACTGTTTGGCTTAAGAGCCGACCGGTAGGGTTTGATAAGCTACACCCGAAGGGTAGGAAGCCCCCTGGATGATCATGCTGATGGAGTCAACTTATTTGTCTTGAGAGCCGACCGATAGGGTTTGATAAGCTACACTTGGAGGGTGGGAAGCCCACTGGATGATCTTGTTGACGGAGTCAACTTTTTTGGCTTGAGAGCCGACCGATAGGGTTTGATAAGCTAAACCCTAAGGGTGGGAAGCCCCTTGGACGATCATGTTGAATCTTTCTTGCACAGATGAAGATATGCAAAACAGTAGAGGCCCCGGCTTGCAGGGATGCCAACTTTATTCATATATAAATGTGATATGTACAATGATAGTGTACAATGTCGAGTCTCAACGACTTAGGTATAGTAAGGCCGTAGATGTGCTATGTTCCACGGCCGGCGGGTCTCCTATCCCGAGGTATCTGAGTCGTCTCAGACATCAATGAGGTAATATGACCTGTTGTTGAGATTCTTGCTGACCACGAAGGGCCCTTCCCATGGAGGGCATAGCTTGTGCGTATTTGCCTCATCTTGAATCGGCCGCAGCACTAAGTCGTCTTCTTGGAACATCCGGGTCTTCACCCTACGGCTATGGTAGCGGCGCAGGTCTTGCTGGTAGATCGCTGAATGAGTTGCCGCTAGATCACGGGTCTTAATGCGCCGTCTCATTGTCCGCGTCAATGTTTGCCGCCACTCGTGGCGAGTCTTGATGGATATCACCTAGTAAGACGGCCTCCGCGCCGTAAACCATGAAGAAAAAGGTGTATAACTCATTGATCTATTGGGAGTGGTTCTGATGCTCCATAAGACGGACGGTAACTGTCCACCCAACAACCCAGTGTTCACTGTAAAGAAACCATAAGCCGCGGTTTGATACCTCGCAAGATTTCTTGATTAGCACGCTCCGCCTGGCCGTTTGACTATGGGTGAGCAACTGAAGAAACATCAAGCCGGATATGTTCACTATCACAGAAGACTCGCATAGCTTCCTTAGGGAGATTCGTACCATTATCTGTGATTATACTGTGAGGGTAACCAAAAAGGTAAATCAGCTTTTTGATGAACCGAATCGTCGTGGCCGTGTCACACTTGCTCACCGGCTCAGCCTCCACCCACTTGGTAAACTTGTCAACCGCCACCAGGAGATGGGTTTTCTTGTCCCTGGACCTCTTGAAAGGCCCAACCATATCAAGCCCCCAGACTGCAAATGGAGAAGTAATTGGAATCATGCGCAATTCTTGAGCCGAAACATGAGCACGCCGGCCAAAGTTTTAACAACTGTCACACTTGTGGACCAGATTCTCTGCATCTTTGTGAGCCGTCAGTCTGAAAAAA
The DNA here is from genome assembly GCA_022496015.1 of Hordeum marinum. Taxonomy (NCBI): domain Eukaryota; kingdom Viridiplantae; phylum Streptophyta; class Magnoliopsida; order Poales; family Poaceae; genus Hordeum; species Hordeum marinum. Next base: position 163,937,515 of record CM039675.1, read on the forward strand.
CCATGCCTAAAAGCATTGGCCACTAGAGATTTTGAGCCGGCGTGATGTCCACAATCACCAACATGAATTTCCTCCAAGATTTCCTTGCCCTCCTCGGGTGAGACACAACGTTGAAACATGCCGGTGATGCTGCACTTATGTAACTCACCATTGACTATCGTCATAGACTTAGACCGCCAGGTGAGCTATATGGCCAGATTTTCATCATCAGGTAACTCGCCCCGAGTCAAGTACGTCAAGTAAGGCACATTCCAATCCGGAATAGCAAGTAGAGCCGCCACCAGTTGTCCCTTCGGGTCAAGAATAACCAAATCTTCCTCCGAGGGTAACTTGACTGACGGGTGATGTAAGACGTCTAGAAAGACATTAGGCGGCACCGGCTTTTGTTGAGAGCCTACCCTTGGCAGGGCGTCAGTCGCCTCGTTCCTACAATGATCAATATGATCCACCTGAGAACCCTTGAAATGACTAGCCATGATATCCACTGCCTGAAGATAAGCCGCCATCCGCGGATCCTTGGAGTCCCAAGTGCCTGAAACTTGCTGAGCTACAAGACCTGAGTCGCCGAAGCACCTAACCCGACTTAAGTTCATCTCCTTAGCCACCCTGAGGCCATGAAGAAGGGCTTCTTACTCAGCTGCATTGTTAGTACAAGGGAACATCAACCGTAGCACATAACAAAACTTGTCGCCCTTGGGGAAGTTAAAACAATTCCTACCCCTGATCCTTCTAGTTGCCTAGATCCATCAAAATGTATTGTCTAGTATGTGATATCCTGCTTTTCTTCAGGAGCCTGACACTCTGTCCAGCCATTTACAAAATCCACCAGGGCTTGGTACTTGACAACCGTACAAGGTACATACTTTAGATTGAGAGGTCCAAGCTCCAACGCCCACTTAGCAATCCTGCCAGTGGTTTCTCTATTCTGAATTATGTCTAACAATGGGGTGGAGCTGACCACGGTGATCTGATGTCCTAGGCAATAGTGCTTAAGCTTGTGGTTGGCCATGAACACCCGATATACCAGCTTCTGCCAATGTGGATATCTCTATTTGGACTCTATCAGGACCTCAGTGATGTAATAAACCGGCCTCTGAACCGGATACTCCTTCCCTGCCTCCTTGCACACGACCACAATTGCAGTGCTGACAGCCTTGTTGTTAGCCGCCACGTACAAGAGTAAGGGTTCTTTCTCAGCCGGAGCGGCCAAAACCGGTGGTTCAGTGAGCTGCTTCTTGAGCGTCTCAAACGTTTCACCCGCCGCCTTACTCCGAACAAAGTTGTCTGTCTTTTTCATCATCTGATATAACGGGATGGCTTTTTCACCCAGGCAGCTTATAAACCAGATCAACACGGTGATCCACCCCGCCAGTCATTGAACATCGTTGATACAAGCCGGCTCAGCCAGGGAGGATAGAGCCCTGATCTTATCCGGGTTAGCTTCAATGCCACGCTCAGAGACCAGAAAAATCCCAAGATCTTGACAGCCAGAACACCAAAGACACGCTTTGCCAGGTTAAGCATCATCTTATAGACCCACAGATTGTCAAAGGTTTCCTTCAAGTCGTCAAGCAGAGTCTCCTTCTTCCATGACTTGATCACAATGTCATCCACATAGGCATGAACGTTGTGCCCAATTTGGCTGTGAAGACAATTCTGCACACAGGGCTGATAAGTCGCCTGGGCACTCTTGAGCCCAAAAGGCATAGATACGTAGCAGAACGCCCCAAAAGGTGTGATGAAAGTCACCTTCTCTTGGTCCTTAACCGCCATCTTGATCTGATGATATCCGAATAAGCATCCAGGAAGCATAAACTTTCACAACCCGCCATAGCATCAAGGATTTGATCAATATAAGGGAGAGCAAAAGGATCAGCTGGACAGGCCTTGTTAAGATCCGTACAGTCCACACACATATGCCACGTGTCATTCTTCTTAAGCACTTGCACTCGGTTAGCAAGCCACTTCGGGTGAAAGAACTCGATGAAACCCGCCGCCAGGAGCCGGGCGACCTCTTCCCCGATGACCTTGCGTCTCTCCTCGTTGAACTGCCATAGAAATTGCTTGACAGGTTTAAACTTAGGATCCACATTAAGGTGGTGCTCGGCGAACAATCTCGGTACACCCGGCATGTGAGAGGGCTTCCATGCGAAGATGTCATGATTCTCATGGATGAATTCGATGAGCGCGCTTTCCTATTTGGGATCCATATTTGCCCCAATAGTGAACTGTTGAGATGAGTCGCGCGGAGTGAAATCCATCGCCTTGGTATCATCTGCCGAAAATTTGAGGGGCGGCTCAACCTCTGTGGTAGGCTTTTTCAGCGGAGTCATGTCCTCCGGGTCAACATTTTCCTTGTAGAACTTGAGCTCTGCCTCGGCACAAGTGGATTCCGCGTAAGCGGCGTCCCCCTCTTCGCGCACTCAATAGCCGTATTCCGATCACCATGAACAGTAATCGTCCCTTTTAACCTGGGCACCTTGAGCTGCAAGTAAACATAACAAGGCCTACCATGACCTTGGCGTAAGCCAGCCGCCCAAATAATGAATGATAAGGGCTCTTGATTTTGACTACTTAAAACCACAAGGACTCCACCCTGTAGTTCTACTCGTCAACAAAGGCAACTTCGAAAGAAATCCTACCCACTGGGTAAGCTGACTTCCCAGGCACCACACCATGAATGACTGTTGATGAGGGCTTAAGGTCTTTATCAAGCAGCTTCATTAGCCTGAAAGTGTCATAGTACAGGATATTGATACTGCTGCCACCATCCATAAGTACCTTATTCACCATATATCCACCCAGTTGGGGGCAACTACCAGGGCCAGCCGCATCGGGTCATCAACACGCGGCGGGTGATCCTTCCGGCTCCATGTTATATCATACTCAGACCACTTCAAATATTGCGGTAGAGCCAGCGCGATTGCGTTAACCACCCGCTTGCACAACTTCTGATCCTGCTTGTTAAGGCTAGACGTAAAAACATGATACTGGCCTGAACTAAGCTGCTTTGGATTACTCTGATACCTAGACTGATTATGCTGCTGCTGATTGTTGCTACCAGAGTGTTGATGATGTCCTCCTTGGTTGCCCTGGCCATGATGACCAGATCCTGAACTGCCGGACCCAAACCCGGCTCCTGACCCGCCTGGTCCTCAACCACCGTGCGGGCCACCACCATCGTTGTTATGCTATTGCATCTTGTAGTTCTTGAACTTCTGCATGACATGGCAATTGCCCCATGTGTGACCCGCAAGTCTATCGGGCCGGCTGTGCTCCAGACAAGGTTTATTGAGCATTTCCTCCTAATTGAAAGGAGTCTTACTCTTATTAAAAGGCGGTCTAAACTTCCCATTGCCTTTAGGACGGTTATGGCCGATGCTGGCATTGGCCACCAATTCTGACCCGCCCTTCGGGTTCTTCCACTTGCCTTGGTTACCATTGCCTGCCACACCCTTGCCATGATTGTTCTATTTATACTGGACGGTTTTCTCCTCATCAGAACCTGGATCCTTCATATTATCAGAGTCAGCGTATTTGGTGAGAGCCGTCATGAGCTCCCCCATATCTTGACACGTATGTTTAAGCCGGCGAAGCTTCTGCTTCAAAGGTAAAAATGCCAATTCGTTTCTAGGATCAGAACGGCTTGAGCCGTTGTGATCTGCTCAGACGAGTGGATGATAGTTGAAACCCACCGGACCCAGTGATGAGCCGACTCATTTTCCTGTTGCACACAGTGATCTAGATCCACGATCATCATGGGCTGCTTGCATGTTCCTTCATTTTTTTATGAATTTCGCCTTTAACTCGGCCCAAGAATTGCTTGTATTGGGTGGCAAACCCTTCAACCACGTGCGAGCCGGCCCTTCAAGCATCATGACGAAATACTTGGCACACACCGCATCATTGACATCCAACATCTCCATAGCTAGCTCATAGCTTTCGATCCAGGGCTCTCGATGTAAGTCAGAAGTGTAATTCGGGACATTGCGAGGTCCTTTGAAATCCTTTGGTAGCCGCTCGTTCCGCAGAGCCGATACCAAACACGACACTCCCACGTCCCTGGTGGTCACTCCCACTCCCACTAAGACGGAGGGCGCAGGCTCCTGGTGAGCCGCCGTTGCAAAAACTGCCGCCTCTCGCTGGTTTCTTGCCCAGTCTACGAGCGCCAGTGCACCTAGAGCTACCTGATCATCCCCTGAAGGGCCCCAGTGTCGATCGCTACTAGAAACCACCGGCGACTCATAACACCGGCTAAAGCTGTGGCTTGGGAGGGGGGTTGAGTGAACGCGGCTCCGACTGTAAGCATATTTCTCCTGCTGGGCCATCGATGTCTGAAGGTATCCAATGGCATTCAACACCTCTTCTGCAAAGGGCGCCTCATCAGGAATAGGGATCGTTTCGAGCCGGGTTGCTGCCGTGACCATGTTCTCCGCCGGGTTGAAATAATGACCCGCCAGCATTGCAAAAGCCACTGGTGAGGCCTGGTTTCGTCGTGGCAGGATGAGCTGTTGTCGAGCTAGCGGCCGACTTCCAGACGCATCCACTGCCCGTCCTGTTCCTGGCGTGTTAAAGAGATTCCTAGACTCGTACTGTTCTAGTAAGCGGTATTGATGCCTCATCCATTGCACAGCAGCTACTGACTGCTGCTCCAGCTCAAGGCGGAAAGCATCTGTCCTAAGGCGTTCTGCCTTCGCATCCATCTGAGCTTTTAACTCGGCAATCCTCTGTTGCACCTCCGCCATCCGGTTCTTAAGTCTTGCGATATCCAAGTTCCGAGCTCGTTCATCAGATCCAGAAAACTTGAGCCGGTGGCGGAGGGTTAGACCCCATGTCTGCTGCTCCGGCGGCTGTGTTGCTCATGCCTGGCGCTGACCCTGCCATGAACACACCCGCATGAACCGGCAGCCCATGATCCTCCGGCTTAGAACACTCTGACTCAGGGTAAGGCTCTTCGTAGCCCCCAAGCCCGCCATTGTCAAGCTGATAGATTGATTCTGCTTCTCCACTCGAAGATCCGTCCTCTGAATAGACAAGAGTCTCCTGCGACACAGAAGCCTCAAGATCCATACCTTGAGTAAAGCCCACAAAGACGTGCTTCCGGCCCGGGTTAACACGAGCGGGTCACACACATTGGGTTGGTTGTGCGCGCTGAGCCGGCTCGACAATGTTGGTGCAGATGTCCGGCCCAGTTGTAGATCCGTCAACTTTGCCGATGAAGACGTGGATTCCGCCGAAGGGAACCCAGAATCCATATTCGATAGAGTCGGCCTCAGGACCCTAGCCGGCGGCGTCGATGAAGAGCTGGCCGCGGCGACTCTTGCTCATCCTTCCGACCACGTATCCCTCGAACCCTAGGAGAGAGCCCTTTGAGAATTGAACACCACCGAGTGCTAGCCCCACGGTGGGGCTAACTGTCGTGGTTTTGTCATGGCAGATTTCCGAGTGAACGGACTTGGATTCGAGGTCATCACTAAGGTGATGGACTGAAAGGGGTTGAGAGGGATGAAGGAGACGGGTTTATCCAGGTTCGACCCCTCAAGTAGAGGTAACAACCTACATCCTGCTTTTGTTTGTATTGCTTGGTATATCGATTACAAGGGAGCAGATTGCTTGACCTAGTTCTCAATAGTTTGTCTCTCTCTAAGTCGCCCCGGGTCTCGCCTTTATATAGGAGGTCAAGACCACGAGTCATACAAGTCGTAGCCGACTCTCACAATGTGCCCAAGTCTATCTCTACATTGTCTTTCCTTCTTGAGCAAGTTGTCGCCGCCCGTGTCTTCATACCTTCTTCATCTGGGTCTCATCTTAATAAGCCATCAAGCATCTTGGGCTCAAGTCTTCAAGGCCCAGCCTTGGGCCGGCCTACAAGCCACCGGGTGTGACCCGGACCCTCCTGGGTGGGTCTCACCATGGCTTATATCCCCACCACTGTGGTTGGGTGGGCCGCTCGTCTACTGACGTGGGTTGCTTCCTTGGTGATCCAACGCGCCTTCGTCGTTGTTTCTTGTTGGTTTGGATGCCTCCCGCCTAGTCAATCGAGGTTGTTGACGGTCCACTGGGTCATGGAGGCGCGCGGTCGTGTGGGTGTGAGGTGCCTCGTTGTTTCCTTCGCGTGCTCGATCGTCGTGGCCAGGCCGTACCCCTAAATCGGTCACTAGAATTCGAAGGAGGAGGTCCTCCACGTAGGTGCAGCGCGACACCAATGCTAAATGACCGCCTGCCCGACGTGTGTTTGGGCGGCGCGAGGGGCGGCGACGGCGGTTGTGATATTGGCGTCTTGACACGGTCCGCCCAGCACTATGCCATTGGGACTTGGGCCTTCGGCGGTAGCAGTGGTATCGGTGGAAGCGGATCCGCCGCAGCCGGGGGAAGCTTTTTGGCCGCTGGCCATTAGAGTGGTAGAGCGGGGGAGAACCACTACCATCAGAGTGAGGCTTGAAGAAGACTCCGACACTCCCCTACCTGGCGCGCCAAATGTCTGATTTCAGGATCCGCAAAACCCTTAAGGTTAGGATACAGGCACGTGTCACTATGAAGCGTAATACCCTACTCCTGCTTTGGTGGATTGCCTCTCAGGGAGGAGTGGTGGATGAACTAGTATACTGGTTTCAAGCCTTGTGAGGGAGCTCTCGTGGCGTTCTTGGCTCACTGCCTTGCCTTGTGGTTCGTCGAGTGTTCTTGCCGTGGATCCCTCTCTATGGTGCGGCCTAGCCTCAATATATAGTTGTGGCCCGGGTCCTCTTCCTTATCACAATGGCGGGTAGGGATCGCACAACGGACAAATTTAAAGGAGGACAGGAGTACATTCGCGCTCTATCCAAAGGTGGTCTTTGCCTGCAAGTAGTTGTCGATGATGCAGAGGTGGGCTTCGCGATTACATCCGCCCTGCGAGACTCGTGGTCATGGTCTTGTTGCACTTGAATGGGAACCTTTGGGAGGCGCTTCGGGAACCCGCGTGCATCCTTGCTCCCTCTACACTAAAGAGGAAACAACACTGCCTCATGCACTAGTGCCCGCATGTCCTTCCCTACGTCATCTTTGACTCTTGAGGCCTGGTTCTACCTAGGGATCTCTGCTGCTCTGGAGGGGGCCTGAGGAGGCCCATCCTTGCTGGTCTTGGTGTCATTCCTCCTCGCGAGCCTGCGGTCCTCATGAGGGCCTTGTATTGAGTGGAGTCACGCTAGGCCGTGACTAGCAGACGAGGTGGGCCATGTCATCGGCTAACAGGCAGGCATGTGAGGGTACACCCGTTCCAAAACACCGACATGTACGTCTTTGCCTCCTTCGCACCGAAGAGGAAACTGTCTCCTGTGCGTGCACTGGTGCCTGGCTAGCCTGCCTTGCACCATCCTTGACCTCCCGAGGCTAAGCGCTTCATAGAGATCTAAGCCCCTCGGGAGGCGACCTGGGTAGGCCTCTTCCCTCCGGGGGTCTTGGCATTGTTCTCCTCGCGAGGGTAGGGCTCCTACAAGGGCCTTGTTCTTGAGTGTGGCCTTACCGGTTAGTACCAAGCCTTTAAAGTGGGCTGCGCCCTGGGTCCCAAGCAGGCAGTTTTGGATACCCCCGTTCCTAGGACGCCGACAGTAGCCCCCGGGTCCTAGGCGCACTTGGGCTAGTTCAGGGGTGAAGCAGGAGAAGACGTCTTGAAGCGCAGTTGGCCCCCAATGCCAGCGAGCCTAGTTTGTTGTATGTCATATAACGAGGCACGGATGCCCCCGCTTCCCAAAGACATCGTGATTCGCTCTGAGTCAAGACGACGTGAAAACTGCGAGCCGCACCAGCCATCATTGCCCTTCCTTGAATGCAGCTATTTCCTGACGTCTTTGTTCGTTGGGCCACGTGGATGTGACCTGACGAGGGCAGATGAAGCAACGTGAGGCAGGGTTACACGCTAACTGATTCTTTCATGCGGCACCCGAGGAGCGCAAGATGCTTCAACTCCCCACGACTCCTTGACAACAACTCTGTTGGACCAATCAACAACTTAGGTCACGGGGCTATCATTGCCCGGAATGGGGAGGCATGCTGGTTGGCCTCCACCCGGTTATAAATGGGCGGAGGGTGCCGAGCCCCCAGCTCATTCTTACTCCTTGTTCCCCCGCCTTTGTCGTTCGCTTCCTTACTCATGGCACCGGTGAGATTTTCTGCTGCCAGGAAGGGGAAAGCCTGCCAGGAGGGGTCGGACCAACAACCTCCCAAGAGGAAACGGGGCTGCCCTCGCAAGTATGCCGAGACGTCGACAGCGGCGCCCCGTGGGCGCGGCCGTGTTTCCGTGTGAGTTGGTGCCTCTGCTGGTGCAGCCGAAAGCGGCGGGCACGTTGTCTATGGCCGAGGTGGAAGACCCACAACAAGTGCTCAACCACCGCGCTCGCGGGCCCGCACGGCCAATGAGGGCTAGGATTTCCTCGTGTTGGTGCAGAGGCCAACGGTAACTCGGTTGCAGCTTTCGCGCTTCTTCGTGGAGGCACTGCGGGTTGACGAGCCCGCGGGTCTGTGGCTATAGGCCGATGGTTGTTGTAGCGCCGCATTGTGGGTGGAGGTCGAGATTACCCCGGCAGGTCATGCCTTCTTGAGCCACGGGTGGCAGAACTTCGCACGCGCCCACATCCTGGAGGGGAGGCTCATGCTCCTCTTCAAGCATGACGGTGTGCCGTGGCGCTCTTCATCAAGACCTTCGGGGAATTTGGCAGGCGCTTGGGGTGCTGCCTGAAGGGCGACATCGGTGATGACCTTGGAGGTGAGCTTGCCCTTGGAAATAGACGTCATACTTCCAGCAATAGAGACACCTCCTGCGAGGAGAGTCTGAGCGACAACACCTATGACGCACCACCGTGTCGGTGCACTCGAACTTTGGGGGGTAGCCAGCAGAGACGACGCCGCTCCCCCGCCCGGGAAGCGTCTACGCCAGCGCGCCACCATGGGCCCATCATGGAATAGGAGGACTCCGATTGAGCGCTGACACGCCGGACCCAGGGCATTAGGAGTGGCAGCCCCTGAGGGGGGCCCCTCCGACGTGTAATGAACTTTGGCGCTTACACCCTTATGTTAGTACTCTCATCATGTATTGAGGTCCCTGTGTTACTGCTAATAGAGTCTTCCTATAGGTCGTGATTAGGGTACTTAGCTCAACGTCTCTATGACTGGCTTCTGTGTCGTGAGGTCTGGCAGTGGAACCTGGGGAGCTTGGGGGTCTTCGGTGGTTCTTCCTTCTTGCGAGTGAGGTGGTTTGGGAGCCCTTTCGACACTCTTTGTCGGCGGTGCCCAATCTCGCGCATTCCTGGACCACCGTTGGGGTGTTGGGCTAACCAGGATGAGACCAAGAGGCGAAGCCTCAACCACCATTGGGGCGTCCGGATTACCAGGACGATAACAAGGGGCGAGGGGCTACGTGACTAGTGAGGCTCCTAAGGTGCATTGCTTAGGAGCCCCCCTTGATGCTCAAGCAGTTCTCAACGTCGGAAGGGCCTAGTGCCATGCATTCCTCAACCACCATTGCGGCCTTTGGATCAGCAGGACAAGACCAAGGGGCGAGGCCTTGACCACCGTTGGGGCGTCCAGATCACTAGGATGAGACCAAGGGGTGAGGGGCTATGTGACTAGTGAGACTCCTGAGGCGTGTTGCTTAGGAGTCCCCCTTTGACGCTCAAGTGGCTCTCATACCTTTTTGCCGGTTCCTATCCCAGGAGGCGTGAGCCCCCCCGAGGCTTCAAGATAGTGTGCCGGGCCACAGCGGAGCCCCCGAACAAGGGTGAGACGACATGCGCTTGCTAACTCACTCAAGAGCGCCACGCGAGGACTAGGGCGCCAAAGCCTTGGCAAGATGTGTTCACCGTGCCCCCTAGCCACCGCCCGTGTGCTGCAATCGGGAGAGGCTCGTAGGTGTTCAACCAGAAAAAAGAGACTTCAAGATAGAAAACTATGAGGAGAAAATTCCCGCCCCTTTTTCATAAAATATGGTTGAATAGCACCGAGTTTCATTCCAGAAAAATGGCAAATTCGAACACAAGAAAAGCAAGGAACAACCGTGTCCAACATCTAGGCTAGTCTTCATCTTCATCTTGGCCCAGCCCAGAGCATAGGGCATCCACGTTGCATGGGCGCGATCATGGGGTTTCTACTTGGGCATGGGTAGAAACCCCTCTGCGTCCTCAGGGAGCTCCGGGCATATACACCCCATTCATTATTAAGTGAGAGTGTCACGATTAGAACTTACAGAGGTGCTGGATGTTCCAGGCATTCTAGATGGGGACCCCATCCACAGTCTCTAGGCGCACGGCGCCAGGACTAGAGATGCGGACTACCCTGAATGGGCCCTCCCACATGGGTGAGAGCTTGTGCAAGCCCTCCCTTGAAAGGACCTGCTTCAGGACAAGGTCTCCGGCTTGGAGGGTCTTGGAGCGGATGTTACAGCAATGTTAATGTTACAATGCCTGCTGGTACCTTGCAGCTTGGAGCGAGGCTTGGCAACGGGCCTCCTCCCCAAGCACGAGGTCTGTTCCCCGCAAGGCATCCTGTCACTCCGAGGGAGTGTTGGATTAAAGGGTCCTCGGGGGGGCAACCTATTTTTATGGGCCGGAGTATAGGGCCACTTATCGAATACAGGATCACTTGAAGGCCCTATCTCCAAGATGGAAGATTCAAGAAGCACGACTTGTACTCCACGTTTGATTTAGCTAATAGGCATGTTTATCTCTTCGGCCTGTAACTGACCATGTGTAAACCCTAGGTACCCTCGTCCTCTATATAAGCCCGAGGGTTTTAGGTTGTAGGGAAAGAACCACTCATCTAGGGTTAGCTATTTGATCTCGAGGTAGATCAACTCTATAACCACCATATCATCAATACAACCAAGAAGGATGTAGGTTATTACCCCCATAGGAGGGCAAGAACCTAGGTAAATCCGTGTCCCCTTCGTCTCCTGTTACCATTGGTTCTAGTCTCATAGTTCAGGACCCCCTGCTCGAGATCCGCCGGTGTTGACACCGACATCGGTGTTGACACCGACATCGGTGCTGACACCGACATCGGTGCTTTCATTGAGAGTTCCGCTATGAGCACCCAAGGAATCGATGTCTCGCCTTTTCATCAACAAAGAGGTCCGCAACATGGACACTTTCATCCCTAGACAAATCTTCGCCTTCGGCAGCGTTGTGCTGCACGCTAACCCGACCGGCCATCTAGGCTGTGTCAAGAGCTTCGCCCGTGATCAAGAGGTCAAATTCGGGAACCTAGAGTTCTCTGTGGATTCTCGGGGTGACTTGTCAATGTCCAGGCTTGCAGCTTCACTTGCCGTGCCCTAAGACTCTAAGGCTTTAACCTCGAGTTCCTTCTTCGATCACACCAACAGGGTTACCAATGGTGGTGTTCCAATTCCTAGTCCAGATCCAGCCATAGTGTCAAAAGGCCAAACACTCGCTCTTGCTGAACATCCCTCTCGTTCGGTCATATCGGAGGTCAATTCCGAATGTTCCGAACAACGTGATCCGATCGAGCGCTCGGCGTTCGACGAAGCCCTAGATCGGATCTTGTCGATGAAAATTTCTAACTATTCAACCTTGATCTATGCTCGGATTGGATACAGAGCAGGTCGTGAAGAATTTTTCGACCCACCCGCCACCTACTTCATAGCATAGTCGAAGACTTAACCGACATGTTGGACTATGCCTCCGACAAGGCGGAATACATGGATGAAGAAGATTGCGCCCCGACCCCCATCAATACTGGGCGATGGGCTGCCACCTCCACATACGATGTCTACATAGTGGACACTCCTGCCACTAATGGCAACAAAATGCAAAAATAATAATGGCGACAAGTCATGCGACGCACCGTCAAGGCGCCGGAAACCTCATAAGCGATCAAAAGGAAAAAAGGGAAGGAAACCTATTATCGGCACCGGGGACGGAGATATACCTGAGGACCGAGGCAATCCCGATATCCCTGAAAACCCGTTAGAGGGTCAATAAAGGCCTGAGGACTAGACCAACCCCGACGACTTCAATGATTCCGAGGACGACAACTACCCCCCTCCTGTCGAGGAGGAGGAGATCCCGGAAGCTGATGACCTGGACATTCCTGTTAACTCTGAAGATCAAGAATTGTTCAAACAATGGATCAGAGCAATGGCCCACATCCTGAATGCGAAAGGACGACAACCTAAATCCGAAGAAGATGACCTCAACGATCAATGGACAAGAGTCCTCTCAGCTGAGGAGGGATACGGTACCGGTTTCTCGGACTAACCTAAGAGTCATCCGCGCAGAAGGCAGCTGCCGCAATTTCATGACAAGCTCATTGATACCCCGCCTCCCGAACATACACCATACAACAAGCCGGACCGCCCTCCTCGCGGGCGCGACAGGACGGCTGGCGACACCAGTTTTAAACCTTCGATGCCTAGAAGGCGGGGAAAGGAGCCACTAGAGCCCAATGACAGGTTCGACCTGCGAGAGGGCCTACATCACAGAGCAGTCCGTACAAGATCCATCTATGAACCAAGACGCTACTCACCCGATAGACGGGATGGGTAAAGACCATGGCTCGACCGAAGCAATAACAAAGACTAGAACAGACACCGAATACAGGCGCGACATAGCTCAGGTTCGAGGCACCGCTCACCCGATGTGCTTCACGGATGAGGAGATGTGGCATAAGTCCCGAGAGGGATTTAAACCCGTGAACATCAAACAGTACGATGGGACTATTGATCCAATCGTATGGATCGAGCAATTCCTCCTCTAAATCCACATGTCCCGAGGAGATGATCTCCATGCCATCAAATATCTCCCCCTCAAACTTAAAGGGCCAGCTCGGCACTGGCTAAACACCCTCCTCGAAAACTCCTTCGGATGCTAGGAAGACCTAGAGGATGCATTCCGCTCTAGCTTCCAGGGAACCTATGTTCGGCCTCCGGATTCCTCCAACGTAAGCAACATCGTTCAGAAGCCCGGAGAGTCTGCTCGGCAATTCAGGAATAGGTTTTTGACCAAGAAGAACCAAATTGTCCACTACCCGGATGCTAAGGCAATAGCCTCCTTCCAGCACAATATTCAGGGTGAATGGCTGGCCCGCCAACTCAGCCAGGATAAACCTCGGACCATGTCCACCCTTACATCCCTGATGACTCACTTTTGTGCGGGCGAAGACAATTGGCTAGCAAGACGTAGCCACAACTCCGAAGATCCCGAAACCTACGAAGTTCGGGATAGTAACGGGAAACCAAAGAGCAACAAGAACAAGTGCCGGCACAATGATAGTGACGCCGATGATATGGACATTAACGCCGGTTTCCGCAACTCCCGGCCCGGGCAGTGGAAAATGCCTCCTAAAGTCAATCACGACGGACCCACTCCACTGGAAAATATCATGGAAAGTCCATGCCAAATCCACGGGACTCAATAGAAGCCCGCCAACCACACACATCGCAATTGTTGGGTGTTTAAATAGGTCAGCAAGCTCCCACCCGAGGATCAAGGCTAGAGCCCCTGCAGCAAGGATGAGGATGAGCCCTGGGGCCCGATTGGTGGAGGTCAAAAAAAATTCCTCCAAAAGTGAAAACGGTAAACATGATATATGCCACCCATATACCTAAGAAGGAGAGGAAGCGTGCCCATCGAGAGGTTTACGTTGTAGAGCTCGTAGCCTAGAAGTATAACCCATTGTCGGCATATCCGATCTCTTTTGATCGGCGCAATCACCCGACCAGTATCTGTCATGGGGGTTCGGCGGCCCTCGTCCTAGACCCCATTATAGATGGATATCACCTCACAAAATTCCTAATGGATGGAGAAAATATCCTTAACCTGATTTACTCAGACAGAGTGAAAGAGATGGGCATAGACCCATCAAGGATCAAAACCACTAACACTACCTTTAAAGGAGTGATTCCAGGTGTCGAGTCCCGATGCACGAGCTCCGTAACCCTAGAAGTTGTGTTCGGCTCGCCCGATAACTTTTGCAACGAAGACTTGATCTTCGACATTGTGCCCTTTCGCAGCGGCTATCACGCCCTACTTGGCCGGATAGCGTTTGCCCGCTTCAACATCGTCCCACATTATGCATACCTCAATCTCAAGATGCCCGGCCCCAAGGGGGTCATTAGTGTGTTAACGACAACACGAAGCGCTCTCTATGAACCGACTAACATGCGCTAGCCCTAGTGGACGAATTTAATTACAAAGATGATCGGCAAGCCCCGATATCTGCCATCAAGGCGCATAAGGTTGGGAAACGAGCTCAGATTCTGTCTGAACTCTCAGAACCTCCCTCTCCCCTTAAATAGGAACTCACCCCCATCGCACACCCCTTGTACCAGCAAAGTACGTGCCAAGGAGGCACAACTTTGCACTTAAAATTCCATGGGTAGTAATGGGGAAACAAAGGTGGGAGTCCGGATGGACTGAACTACTACCATCAATATTACTTTGGACACAACGCAAGTACCATTAAAAGGCCCACCAATGGCGTAAAGCTCATCCACAATTCGGCAACTTCTCAAGACCTTGTTTGGAAGATCCGTTTGCGGAACAGTACCACTCATCGAGGTGCACAAAAGAGTAGAAGTAAACTAGAAATAGGTCACATCGAGGACATAAGGCCATCAATCAAAGACCCCTGGTACAACCACTCCGGTGTAATTTCTTTCTTTCGAATACCTGTAAGAAGTTGCCTCGGCAATACGAAGTTATAAGAGTTGTTGAGAAAAGTATAACAGCGTTGCACACGTTTGTCTTGTCTCTCCTTTTTGGCATATATTTTCCTTTTCTCCCTCTTCTCGTGATACTGTTTGGTATGATGCGATGCACCAGCTATCAGACCGGCGGCTCGAGTATAGAATTTTTTTCCCTATGTTCAACTTATTGTACGTTCGGCGTCTTGGAATTCACATTATATGCATTGGCACCGAACTATGTCTTGGGTAAATAGTTGGGTTGTGCGGCTCCTGTGCTTGCCCCTTTTCGTTCCACTTGTTCGGCTAAAAGGGAAAAGGGAGTGTGGGGACCCCGACTAATAAGTCATGATCACCGAATGCACGTGTACAGTGATCCCAGAGATCAGTGCTCACTAAACACACATAAGCTGAATAATAAGAGTCTTACATCCTTACATACCGTCTTACACAAATAGAGACCATGGAGGTCAAGTTTTACTTAGATAGGGTCGTGAGGGACAAACACTTAAACATAACAAGAAGCGGAAATCTTGATTGAAAGTGTGAACCCAAGCCATCTCCCTTAAACCTACTAGCATTGTGACTGGGAAGCATCCTAGTTCGCATGTTCGTCACCAATGAACTCTTCACCGTACTCCTGTTCTTCCATGCCATGCCAATTAAATAACCATTGGCAAGCCAATGAGTACTTTGAATGTACTCGCAAGCAAACCATGTTTGGAAGAAGGCAATCACAATGCATGATATAGCACTAAGTAGGTATTTTGCAGAAAGCTAATTTTGAATGCAATGACATGATCAAGTAACTAGGCAAGCATGCATCGGCAGTTGGCAGATATCCATATGAACAAGTTATAGATATCATTATAAACAGGGGGTTGAACATATCATGCTAATCATCACGTCAAGTCAGCTGACCTATATCAAGTGTCATCTCTGTGTCATTCACACACACCCACACACACCATGTTTCTAGGAAGCATATGGACGTGGCTTAAGCAGCACCACCCAACTGTCCTTGATCGTGGACACGACTATTCCAATAGTTTTACACTCTGCAGAGGTTGCACACTTTACCCACAAGACTCGGGGAACTTTCATGTCATCCATGACTCGCGGCATATTACATACCCGAGGTAAGCACCCGAACATTGTGTTTCCCCTGGCGATACTAAACAAAGAATCCACTTGATTGGTATCTAGCTCACATGATGTACATCACAATAGCATCCATGCAGGGACCAACGGTGTGCCCGATGCTTGTGAATACAGCGCATGATCGTCCATACCAGCATCACCCCGTATCAAGAGTGACCATGCCACTCCCACCACTAGTAAAGCGGGCTCCATGCTAGTACCCACAAAAGTAATCAACAAAGCCCCATTCCATAAGGGGTATCATTGTTTTACATGTAAGGTTGGGACGTTTAACAAGTCTTAAATCCTCCGTTTTTGTAAACACACACACTCACTTCCTCAGGTACACCACTTCTTTCTCAAGTGATCACCCAACTCATCATCATATCCCTCTTAGATAGGGTCGTGAGGGACAAACACTTAAACATAACAAGAAGCGGAAATCTTGATTGAAAGTGTGAACCCATGCCATTTGCCTTAAACCTACAGGCATTCTGACTGGGATGCGTCCTAGTTCGCATGTTCATCACCAAAAAACACTTCACCATACTCATGTTCTTCCATGCCTGGCCAACTAAGTAACCAGTGGTAAGCCAATGAGTACTTTGAATGTAATCTCAAGCAACCCATGTTTGGAGCAAGGAAATAACAATGCATGATATAGCACTAAGTAGGAATTTTGTGCAAAGCTAATTTTGAATGCAATGACATGATAAACTAACTAGGTAAGCATGCATCAACTGTTGGCAGATATCCATATGAACAAGTTATAGATATCATCATAACCAGGGGGTTGAACATCTCATTCTCAATCATCACATCAAGTCATCTGACTTATCCCAAGTGTCATCTCTGTGTCATCCACACACACCCACACACACCAAGTTTTTAGGAAGCATCTGGACATGGCTTAAGCAACACCACCTAATTGTTCTTGAACATGGACAGGGCTATTGGAATAGTTTTACACTTTGCAGAGGTTGCACACTTTACCCACAAGACTCGGGGAACTTTCGTGTCATCCACGACTCGCGGTATATAACATACTAGAGGTAAGCACCCGAACATTGTCTTTCCCCTGGCGAAACTAAACAAAGAGTCCACTCGATTGGTACGTAGACCACATGATGTACATCATAGTAGCATCCATGCAGGGACCAACAGTGTTCCTGGTGCCTGTGAAGACAACGCATGATCGTCCATACTGGCACGACCCTGTATTGAGAGTGACCATGCCACTCCGGCCACTAGTAATGAGGGATCCATGCTAGTAACCACCAAAGTAATCAACAAAGCCCCGTGCCATAAGGGGTATCCTGGTAGTACATGTAAGTTTGAGACGGTCGACAAATCTTAAACCCTCCGTTTTCGAAAACACACACACTCACTTCCTCTGGTACACCACTTCTTTCTCAAGTGGTCGCCCAACTCATCATCATATCCCTCGGGCATTAGAGGCACCCGACGGGGTTTTCGAGAAGTCTTTGAAATCATCTCTTTATTTCCATTTCCATGCATAATCCTGATCCCACTTGCGTAGCATCTACTAGCATCCTATCTACTCCCACCCGCACAACCCTCATAAGGATGGTAGGTTCATGCACGATGCAAGTATCAACGGTAAAAGTAACGGAGGCATCCCACCAAAGTTGTCACCACATCAACATGATCAACATCACGGAAATAAGTGCTATATTCCATTCAAATAAAAGGGCTCTTAGTCATGGTCAAAGGGCTGCTTGCCTAGCTCAACAAAGTCTTCGGGGTCTTCAAAGTCTTTGGGTCCAACTCCATCATCAAGAGCGCAATCTATCGTCATGACAAATAACAATAATAATAAGCATCACACAAAAACAGAGCACACAAAGCTACTATTAAAATGCTACCCTAGTCTGATAAATACTAAAAACTATAATAAAAATATTTGTCTAAGGTTTTGCTATGAAAACATTTTTGAAATCTTTTTAAACAGAGGCAAAAGGATGCCTAAAACAGGTTTTAAAATAAAACAATACATCATAAAGTTTTCAAATTTGTTGACAAATGGCACTATTAAATTCTGCATATTATTCTAAGATTTTAGGTGGAAAAATATTTGACATTGCATTTTTTCTTTTGATCTGAGGGATTTTTGGAAATCACAATAGAAAAGAAAAAAGGGGGAAGGGGCACTATGCTGTGGGGACCCCGACTCATAAGTCGTGATCACTGAACGCACGTGTACAGTGATCCCAGAGAACAATGCTCACTGAACACAGAGAAGCTGGATAACAAGAGTCTTACATCCACATTTAGCGTCTTACACAATTAATGACCATGAAGGTCTTAGTCTTACCCAGATGGGGCCACATGGGCAAAACACTTAAAACATAACAAGCAGCGGAAATCTTGGTCGAAAGCGTGAACCCATGCCATCTGCCTCAACCTACAGGCATTCTGACCGGGAAGCATCCTAGTTCGCATGTTCGTATCTAACGAACTCTTCAACATACTCCTGTTCTTCCATGCGTTGCCAATTAAATAACCAGTGGCAATCCAATGAGCACTAAGTAGGTAACTTTCCGGAAAGCTAATTTTGAATGCAATGTCATGATCAAGTAGCTTGTAAGCATGCATCAACAATAAGAAAGTATCCCTGTGATCAGGATACCGATATCATCATAAGTATTGGTTGAACATCTCATGTTCACCATCACGCTAAGCCATCGGACTTAGTTTATTCGTCACACTAAGTCATCGGACTTAGCTCATGTGACCCCTTGTCACCATCACATCCATACTCACACCAAATTTCATGAAAACATCCGGACGTGGCATAAGCAGTACCACCCAAATGTCCTTGACCGTGGACACGTTTATTCGAATAGTTTTACACTCTGCAGAGGTTGCACACTTTGCCCACAAGACTCAAGGAACTTCCATGTCATCCATGACTCGCGGTATATAACATACCCGAGGTAAGCACCTGAAAAATGCCTTTCCCCTAGCGATACTAAACAAAGAGTCCACTCGATTGGTACCCAGCCCTCACGATGTACATCACACGAGCCTCGCTCTAAATCGTACCATCCATGAGGGGACCAATAGTGTGCCCGGTGCCTGTGAAGACTGCGCATGATCATACATACCGGTACGACCACGTATCGAGAGTGATCACGCCACTCCCACCACTAGTAATGTGGGCTCCTTGCCAGTACCCACCAAGGTAATCAACAAAGCCCCGTCCCATAAGGGGTATCGTGGTTGCGCATGTAAGGTTGGGACGGTCGACAAATCTTAAACCCTCCATTTTGAAAAACACATACTCATCTTCTTCCGGCACACCACTTCTTTCTCAAGTGGTCACCCACCTCATCATCATCTCCCTCGGGCATTAGTGGCACCCGATGGGGTTTTCGAAAAGCCTTTGAAATCATCCCTTCCTTCCATCACTATGCATAGATCCCGATCCCACTTGCGTAGCATCTACTAGTATCCTATCTACACCCACCCGCATAACCCTCATAAGGTGGTAGGGTCATGCACGATGCAAGTGTCAATGAAAATTATCGGAGGCATCCCACCGAAGGGGAACACCACATCACATGATCAATTATGATTAAGGTAAAGTGATATATGACATGCAATAAAAATGGTTTCTCATCATGGTCAAAGGGCTACTTGACTGGCTCAACAAAGTCTCCGAGGTCTTCGAATTCTTCGGGTCCAACTTATTCGTCAACCGCGCAATCTATCATTGCAAAATAAAGCGATAAATACGAAATAGAACACCCAAGCTACTATTAAAAAATGTTAATCAACTCTGATAAATACATACTTTCCTAGGTTTTTTGTTGTGAAAAACATTTTAGAAATAAATTAACAGAGGCAAAAAGGTGCCTAAATATAGGTTTGAAATAAAACAGTAATAGAAACATTTTCAAACATTTTTACAAATGGCATTAATATATTCTATGGAATATTCTAAGAATTTAGGTGCAAAAATTATTGTTATAGGATTTTATTTGAGCTCTGTGGTATTTTTGCAAAATCCCACAGAAAGGAAAAAGAAAAAGAAAAACAAAAAGGGCCACTCGGACCTGGGCCAGAGGCAGCTAGAGGCTGGGTCGGCCCAGCTGGCCAGCCAGCCGGCCTCGCGCGAGGTTAGGTTCAATCCTGATGTGCGGGGCCTGGTCGTCAGCGACACGAGAGGGAAGAGAGAGAGCACGGGAGGCAGGAAGAGAGGCCGACAGGTCGGCCCCACTTGTCGGGTCCTTCTCCCACCTCGGGACAGGGAGGGGGAGAGCTCACCGACGGCGAGGGGAGGCGCGACGTGGGGATCTGGAGGCGGGAACGGGTTCGTCGTCCACCCGCTGGTCCTTTGGAGGTGGAAGGGTGGCCGAAGGTGGCCGGAGTCGCCGGCATTGCTCCTAGCAGTAAACCGGTCAAGGAGGAAGGGGGAAGGATGCAGGAGCTTACCGGGGGCTCGAAGGAGGAGAAAGGGAGGCCGAAGCGGGCCTGTAGCCCGAGATAGATGAAGCTCCGACATGGCGATGCCTCGGTCGATCCCGAGCACAGGGGCTCCGGGCGGTCTCTAGGGTGGCTTAGAGGGGAAATTGGGAGTGGAACGAGGCTAGGGAAAGAGAGAGGGGGTGCTCGGGTCCCCTTTAAATAGGTGAGGCGGAGGCAAGGAGAGTGGCAAGCACGGGAGAGCTCGGGCGTTCGCCGTTGAGCCACGACAGGGAAAGGAGGGGGGCAACGGCAGGGCTGGGGGGCCACGGGAGATGCATTGGAGAGCACGGATAGGCAGAGGCGGGTCGAGGGCGTCGTGCGTGCGAGTGCGGCGACTGGCCGGTTCGGGCCCTGCCGTGCGCATGAGATGGAGGAGAGGCGAGTGAGGGGAGAAAGGGGGCTATTGCCCTAGAGTGTTGCGAATGCCGAGGTGCATCGACTAGCGTGAGGGGAACGACCGAGGTGGTCGGGTATGGGCAGGAGAGGGACGTCAACCCTCTAGAGCGTGGCTGCGCGCTCCAGAGTGCGACTTTGGCTGGCATGCCAGAGATTTTGACGCACTCTGGCGTGTCCACCTGTGTCCCGCAGCTGAAGGGGGAATAAAGAAAGTGGGAAACAGCCTTGGATGCTCTGAAGTAGCCAGGAGTGTGAGAGATAAGTGAGAAAGGAGAGAAAGATGTTGTCCAGGGGGTGCAAGTGGAGTTTTTCCCCCTCAATCATGGAGCTAGCCGTTGGTATTTCTCCTGGAGGTGCTAGGGGTCTAGGTGGAGCTGTGGTAAAAATTTGAGACCAAGGGGAAAAGTAGAAGTGGTCTAAACACTAACTTTTAGAAATGGCTAGAAGGTGTTTGTGTTGTGTTTGGGCTAATAGATGGAGTTTGTTGCCATGATGTTTAGCAGTGGCAAATGGTGATTAGAATTAGGCTTCATAACCAAGTTTGAGCTTGATTGAAGAAAGTTTACAATGTAACTTTGTGAAGCCCTAGAAATCCATAGAATCTGGTTTCTGTAGATCCATTGATGCTAGGCCTTTATCCTTGATGCACCACTTAGTGTATCATCACTATTTGGCCTTTAGAGCATGCCCACAAAGTTTGAGGCCTGGGGGAACACTTCACAACGTAAAGTTGCTCAAATTTGGTTCTGGACAGGAATGGTTTTGGAATGGTTTGATGAACCAAATCAACTTGAATTGAGGTGAAACTTTGCAAGATCGTCACCTATGATAGTGTGGACTTGATGAAAGGGTTTTGAGGGTTTTTTCCCATGATTTGATCATGCCCTTGTGTTGAAACTCATATATATGGAAAATATATGTCCACTGAGTTTCTCTAAATTTTCTCAAATATTTTCAAAGCATCTAAATAACTTTTACCATGGCCCATGGGTGAGCTCCCTCGCTGCCCCTGCTATCTCCAGCCCCTGGGCACTATTTTGTATATTGCGCCCATGTACCACTGTTCAGCAAGATCTCAGATTCGTCCCAACATTTTTTCCCTGCTGTGATTTTATTAATTATCCAGTGAATTTCAGTTTTACAGAAAAACCCCTAAAACTCATGCATTTAATAACTCAAGAACCGTGCATCACATGAGAAAACTTTATATATGAAAAATGACTATAATTTGGTTCACATTTTACATCTCTCACATGTGATAAAAATGATTGGCTTGTTGTTTCCATTGTTTTTCCATGACTGCCATGTCAAAATTAATTGTTTAATAACTTTTGAACCATAGCTCCGATTGAAATGTTTTATATATGTAACTTGGCTAGAAAAACATGTAGAATCTCATGCCACACTTTATTTCCATGTTTAATAAATATAAAATTGTTTTAGGACAGATCTGGACCAAATTCATAATTTGCATATGGGGATGTTTCGGATATGCTATATGTTGGTTCCAGGCCCATTTAAAATGCCTAGATGATATAGTTGTTGATGCTTCACCTCTTGAAATGTTAACAACATTTAACATTGATGTGTACCTAAAAAGGAATGAACTAAGTAATTCAAGCATGGAGTTTCGTCAATATGCAACTCGTTGCATATTGAGCTTCACTTTAATGTGTACTAGTTGTTTGATGTGGTTTGCCATGCCTTGCATATTTGAACCGGACATGCATCATATTTGTTTGTGCATCATGTCATGCATATGTTGTGGTGTACCGTGTGTTGATTTTTGTTTTCAGATTGTTCCTTCTAGATAGAGTTGCAAAAGCGTTTGGAGTGTGAGGATTCGTTCGACTACGTTGGCTCGTCTTCTTCATGGACTCATTCTTCTTCCAAGCGGGATCTCAAGCAAGATGACACATTTCCATGGATACCGCTATTATCATTTCCATGCCAGTTGTCCCACTTTTATCATTATGTCTCGTTACCTACCACTTGTATGTCAAGCCTCCCAACATTGCCATGATAAGCCTCTAGCCCGTCCACATCCCAACAATCCATTGTTTGGTTATGTTACCGCTTGCTCAGCCCTTCTTATAGCATTTCTAGCTACAGGTGCATATTGCTGCCATGTGACAACATGGACATTCTTTTTTGTTATCAAAATATTATTGCTATTTAATTTAATGCACATATATACTAGGTAAAAGGTGGAAGGCTTGGCCTTTTTCTTGGTGTTTTGTTCCACTTTTGCCACCCCTTGTTACTTGTGAACCGGTGTTATGTTCCATAATCGAACGCTCCTAACATGCTGAGGATAAATCTTGTCTGGCAAGGCCCAACATTGGTACTACATTTTCCTAATAACTAATAGAATGCATAGAGACCTGCCGGCACCCGCGGATAATTAATCAACCCCCGGGCCAGTGCTCCTCATGAGTGTTGGTCCAACCTAGAGCACTATGTGGGGCTAACCTGGGACAACTCGGGAGATTTCTATCAGGACACTGTATGCATTGCTCATCTGCCGTGCTCTGAGAACGAGATACACGGCCCCTATCGGGATTGTCGGCACGTTGGGCGGCCTCGCAGGATTTGTTTTACCTTTCTGGAATGTCTTGCGTGAGGAACTTTGATCTTCTTCGGGCTATCTCGTGGTGTCGGATTTACTTTGGAATTGCCTAGGATGATCACGCGATCCGTGGTCAAGGTTATTCCCGTGGCGTGTGGTTAATTTGTGATGGATGCATTGCAGCACCCGTACAGGGTTAAATCTTTCGGAAAGCCGTGCCCGCTATTATGTGGCAAACTTGGAAACTTTGTTTAACACCCGGTCATAGCAAACTTGAAGTAAACTCTACTAAAATACATCAACCGTGTGCGTAACCGTGACTGTCTGTTCCCGTGAGTCCTTATCCGAGAGAGAACATGGTGGGGTTATGTTTGACATAAGTAGGTGTCCAGGATCAGGTAGTGATCATTTCTATTTCACGTCTATTATTCGTAGGACACATACTTTACTTTCTATATCCGTAAGTTAGCTACTCAAATAAATGCTTAGTCGCTTGCTGCAGCCTCACCATTTAACCATACCTCACCCAGTAAGCTTTGCTAGTCTTTATAACCTTGGAAATGAGATTCCTAAGTCCCTGTGGCTCACAGATTACTACAACGATAGTTGCAGGTGCAGGTAATGTGATGATTTGACGTGATCGCGATGCTTGAGTTGATTTGGACTTCTTCTTCTTCTTCTTCGATCTTGGATGGGTTCCAGGTGGCAGCATGGGATAGAAAAGATGGATGTCATTTTGTCGTTTGTTTTCCTCTGTAGTCGGACCCTTCTCTTCTGTATGATGTTTGAATATGTTGTTGTATTGATGTCATCTTGATGTAGCTTGTGATGAGTGTAATCCAATTCCATATACTCATCTCTTCTATACATGTACTTGCAATGATATCCATTCTTGCAACACGATGAGATGCGCTTCTATCCCTGTGAGGCCCCCGTGCCAAAATAAGGATAGGATCGCATCTTGGGCGTGACAAGCGATGGCTACAGTGCCTATCGGCACTATAGCGCGCTCTAGAGCGCGCGTATGGCATGCCACGGCATGCCAACGGTGTTTTTTGTGCAGCCAAAAGGTGTCTAGGCTTGGGGGCAATGGCATTGGATGCCCTAGGATGAAGATAGAGTAAGATGGGAGGGCAGAGAGGGGTGTTTTACCCTGTCCAGATGGTAAAATGGGGTTTTACCTCACTTACCCATGGATATGAGTATTGAGATTCTTACTGGGGGTGAAGGGGGAACCCTAGAGACATTGGTAAAAGTTTTAGGCCAAGGGAAATAGTAGAAGGTGGTCAAAATATGTTTTTACCAAATATGCAGAAGGTGTTTGATAGAGGTTAGGGCAAGCAAATGGGCTTTGCTTGCCATAAGAATTGACAGGATCAAATGGTGAATATAATTAGGCCTTATCTCCAAGTTTGAGCTTGATTGCAAAAATTTACAATGTAACTTTGTGAAACCCTAGAAATCAATAGAATATGGTTTTTGTATATATAGCCATGCTAAGCTAATCCCCTTGATGCACCACTTTGTGTAGCACCATTATTTGGTGATTAGAACAAGTTCACAAAGTTTGGTTTCAAGGGAAGAAACTTCACAATGTAAAGTTGTTCAAATCTGAATCTGGACAGGGAGGGTTTTGGAATTGTTTGTTGAATCAAAACAATTTGGATTGTGATGAAACTTTTCAAGATCATCATCTTTGACAATGTTGACTTGCTAGAATTTTCTTGGAATTTATTGCGAATATTCATTATAGAAATATTTCAAAAGCTTGATTTGGATAGAAAGGGTTTTGAAGGGTTTTGGACTTGATTTTGAACATGACCATGTGTTGAAACTCATATGTATGGAAAATATATGTCCACTGAGTTTCCCTAAATTTTTTCAAATATTTTGAAAGCATTTAAATAATGTTTCCCTATAAAAGACCAGTTCTGGCCTTAGGAAATCCCTTTTAAATAAATAGTAAAATAATCTGTAAAAATAATATTTGGTGGTTTTGTAAAGTCATATATATAGTAGGTTTGAAGTAAAGCCTTTAGGGAACAAGGATCCATCCAATTTCAGGACTTGTAGTGCAAACCTCAAATCAGCGATTTATGGAAACCTAATTTGAATAAAACCCTTTTCGTCAAAATAATATTTTGATAAAAGTAGTTTTGTGTACTATTCACATGGAATGATGATAGGGAAAGAATTTGGGTCAAGGAAGATCAATATGGGGAGGGATAGAATCTAAGAGTGCCATACACAAACAACCAAACAAGCAAACAAGCAACAATTCAAACAAGCACTTAAACAGTTTTAATTAGCTCCAAAAATTTTAAATCCAAGCATAATAAGGTGATACAAACACAGGGTGTGATAGGGAGCACCCCTGCAATTGTGTTTCCGGATAGTCTGGTCAAACACCTCACGGCAAAAAGCCGAAAACTGACTGTCATAGTATGCGAGAGCCGGTCTGTGAATCTCAGCTCAGAGTGTTATACTTAAACCCTCATTAGAGGATATTCCATGTTATACGAAGGGTTTGTTCTTCATGCAAACCATGTTATTCTAGCCTTCAACGCGGTTCGTTCGAACATCACAACACTCCGGGGACTAGTCATGAGCCCCCCGTAGTCCTTTTCACGCCCCTACGGCTATGTGAAAGAAATCAAGCACCATGTTATGTTTGTCTAGTCTGCCACACTCTACCGCCTTCGGGTTCCAATAACTCGGCTAAGGGACGTAGTGCATTGGTAAAGAAACCCCATGTAGTATCTACGTGGGGTCTAAAGCTGACGACTCGCATCTTTAGTTTCAAACGGCCACACAGGAGTTATAAAGGAATGAAAACACATTAAACGCATGATAACTTATAAAATTAAAACTTCTAAATGTCTTTGGATGCATTACAACTTATTCAAACATATTACTACCCGAACACTGCAATGCTACCGTCCGAGCACCTTCCATTACTCCGGCGAAATACAGCCCGGGGCGTCGATGTTCCTTTCCAGGTGGCGGAGGTGCGGCAGCTATCTTCGTCGGATCCAGCCCTGGCCAATGCACCTTGGCCTTTGCAAAGGCCATCCGAGATCCCTCGATGCAGGAGGAGCGCCTCTTCACTTCGACACGGGGCGACACGACATCAGCCTCGGCACCAGGCCGAAGGCAGAGGTCCTATCAGCTGGTTCAGCTGCTCAGCGAGAAGACGAGTCTGCTCGAGGGCTTCAAATTGTGCCCAGAATAGACATGCTTCGTCTCCCTCTTCCTGTGATGCATAAAGCCAATTGGCGTCTGCTATGCTCTTCTGGAGATCGGAAGAGGCACCTAAGGAACGCCACACCTGGGTATGCAATTTGAACTTGCTATCCTCGAAGACACACTATAGTAAGTATGGCTTACCATCCGTTATATCCTTCGCTTGGCAGACCTTGTCCTCAAAGAACAGCCTATCCACCTGCTCCTTCTGGAGATCGGTCTTCAGGGTGGACAGTTGGGAAGCGATGTCCTTGCCCTTCTGCTCCAGGACCTCACTCTTCTGGCTGGCGTCCTGAAGCTCCTGATGGATCTCCGCCACACGAGCCTCATGCTTCTCATTGGTGGCTTGTAAGGCGGAGAGGGCGGTAGCCACTTCTTTGGTCATCACCCTCTCGATGGTCGCTTTGTGCTTTGCCTGTTGACGCTCGTCCTTGAGCCTCTCCACCTCTTTTGCTGAGTCTCTGTAATCATTAACACTATGAAGACCTGCATTGACAATATTGTAGCAAAGGTGTTCGGATTTTGTGTAGACTTACCTTGTGCCTCGTCGAACTTTTGTTGAGGGCATCATCTTCATCCTTGGAGCATTTTAGGTTCCGGTCCAGCTAATCTAGCTTGGCGCCATTTACGGTTGCCGCCAATGATGAAGCCTCTAATACACGAACACTTGTCAGATTACATAGTTGCAATACTTCCGAACTATCGTCAATCCGATTATATACTCAGCCCTCTCAGGGCCTACTCTCACGTTCCGAATATATCATTTGTATATAGTACGGAATTGGATCCATGATTGACCCCTAGGTAAGTTTTTATCAAACTCACCTAGGGCTCAGGGGTTACCATGTATATAATCACAAAAAAATAAACATTTTGCAAATAAGAGTGTCACATGGCTTACTTGAAAACCCACCAGGAGACCCTTGAAGGCCTCCTTTTGTCTAGTGTCGACGAAATAAACGCCCTGCAATACCGCACCCATAAGGGTGTGATGCTCCTTAGAGATGGAGGCGCTTGACAGAGTCTCCTCCAAGACCGGCCACCCATTGTTCGGTGGCGCTAGTGGTGATCGGGTAATCCGATCACCGACCGGGTTTTTAACCGTTGCCTCTGGATGCACGGTGCGCTCTGGAGAGGTCCTCGAAGGGGACTGAGCAGACGCTCATCCGTCCTCCTCAGTATCTGTGTGGGCTTTATCCCCTTGGTCTTTGGTGGCCAAGGCATTAGACTCGGCCATGATGTTGTGTGCCCCGCCTCTGGTACCCGGCTCCATAGGAGCATATTGCGTCGACACCTCCGCGGCATACTTGGCGGTTCCCAGAGTAGTGGGGTGCAATGCATTCCCGCTCTCCACTAGTTCAGCGGCTGGAGTTTCCCCGTCCAATATCTCATCGATGGGAAGGACGCACGGGGGGCTGCAAAGTCAATAAGTACCTGCGTGTTAATAAACTTTAAACCTGTTAATGATGAACAAGGGTATATTCGGATCCTAACCTTCGAGCCGGGGGCTTGACCCTGAGGTTCCTTTGTGGCACTGACTCGAAGTCATTGGACTGAGTTTTTGAGTCCGAGCTTTCGTCCGACAGGATCACCTGTGCTTGACGTGCTTTCTGCTGGGGAGGAGGGGGTACCTCCTCCGGGGCACCCGATGACGCCACCCACTTTCTTGTGAGGGGGAACTGCCTTCCCCCTCGATTTTGTCCTCCTCCTCTTCCTCCTGCTCCTCCTCTTCATCTTCCTCCTCATGCTCCTCTTAATTCGAGGAGGCATGAGTTTCCCCGGACACAGTCTCTGACTGGTCCCTGATCCGAAGGCCACCCCGGCCTGGTTTCATTTTCTTCTCCTTCTCCATGGGGGCCTCGTAAGGCTTCACCACGAGCATTTCCGCTAACAGCCCGGACCTGGCGTCTTCGGACTAAGGTGCCGGGCTACTGATGTTAACGACTTTCTTTAGCCATGTCTGCAAAGGGATGATCGCAAAAAAAGTTATGGATCCTCTCTATGAAAAATAAAGCCGACCAAGCAAAATTATACCATACCTCACAGGTGGGCTTGGCGGCATGCAGACCCCTATCTTCCTCCTTGGATGGCCAGATCTTTTGCCACTTGAAGAGCGCCTTCCACAGCTTCTCCCGTGTAGTGCGGAAGAGGTTCAGGATCATGGGTGCATCGTCAAGTTGACGAGCCCATAAGGGAATATCCCGGCGCTGGCAAGGAAGGATACATCTCCAGAGCATGACCTGGACCACATTGGTCAGCTTGATGTCCTTCTCGATCATGGAGCTAACGCCCTTCTGCAGGTCGCTCACCTCCTTGCTCGGTCCCCAGCTAAGGCCTTTTTTGAGCCATGAAGCTAATCTGGTGGGGCGACCAGATCTTAGTTCAGCCGGGGAAATCTGACCGTGGCTCCCGAGGCCGGGCCACAAGCCAGATCCCCCAAAGGTGGTGCTGGGGGCAACACCTCACCCTACGATGCTGGGCCCACGGTCGGTGGTTCCACGGATGGCTAGAAGATCCATTCCTCGAAGACGCCTGGCTCCTAAGCCTCGCAACGCGACGCCCTCTGGAGGATGTCATCGGCCTCCTTGTCCACGCCGCACGGGATGTGTTGCAATTCCAACCCCTGAAAACGCTTTTCAATCTTATGTACCTCTTCCAAGTATGCCTTCATGTGCTCGTCCTTAGGCATATAATCCTTGTTGGAGAAGTTGACGAGGAGCTGGAACTCGACCTTGATGGTGAGGTGTAGCATTCCCAAGGCTGCCGTGGCCTTGAGGTCAGCAATCAGGCCCTCACATTCCGCGATGTTGATGGAGACCTTCTTGCCACACTAGAAGCAAAGCTGCACGATGTAGTAGAGCTTGTCCCTGGTCGGGGAGATGAGCACAACTCTGACCCCCGCTCCCTTGTGAGCGAAGGCCCCATCGAAGTGCATGGCCAACCATCAAGTGCCTCGTCGCCGGGGGTGAGGGACTCGCCCTCGTCCAGCCCTCATGCGGGGGCGTCCGTCCACTCGACCACACAGTCGGCTAGGGATGCTCCTTTGATGACCCTTGTCGTGTTGAACTCTAACTCAAAGGCTTGTAACTCAATGTTCCACCCTGCGACTCTCCCCGCGGGATTGGTGTGGTGCAGCACTTTCTCCAAGGGATATACAGAGATGTCCTTGATGGGGTGGTCCTGAAAGTAATGGCGTAGTTTCCTTGAAGCGACGAGAAGGGCAAGAAGGAGCTTCTCCTTCATAGGGTAACGCGAGTGTGCGTCCCACAGTACGGTACTGACATAGTACACCGGGTGCTCAACGAGGGAGAAGTCTTCCACGCCGCCCCGCTCCATAATAGGTTCATGAGGTCCTGGTGCCTCGGGGGTCGCCGGGGCGGTCGAGGCCTCAGGAGCGCCGCCTTGGAGAGGGGAGGGCTTCAGGGCATCCTATGAGTCTTCTTGCTTTGCGGCCGGGTATCCGCCTGCGCCTGAGGGTGTCTTGCGCGCCAGCGCGCTTCTCCCTGACCGCCATGAGTGCAACACTAGCATAGTGCGGGGTGGCGGCCAGGTACAACAATAGGGGCTCCCGTAGGCGGGGAGCCACCATTACCGGTCGGATCGTGAGGTATTGCTTGAGGTCAGTGAATGCCGCATCTGCCTCCGGAGTACATTCAAAGGGGCCCTTCCTCTTCATGAGCTTGAAGAATGGCAGGGCGTGCTCGCCAAGCTTGGAGATGAAGCACCCCAAGGAGGTCACGTAGACCGCCAACTTCTACATTTCATTGAGGGTCTGAGGCGGACTCATCTTGCTTATAGCCTTGACTTTGTTTGGGTTGGCCCCGATCCCCTAGTACGACACCAGGAAACCGAGTTGTTTACCAAACGGGACCCCAAAGACACACTTCTCGTGGTTCAGCCTAAGGCTCACCCGCCGTAGGCTCGTAAATGTCTCCTCCAGTTCCTCGATCAGGGTCTTGGCTTCTCGTGACTTGACCATGATGTCGTTGCCGTAGGCCTAGGTGTTCCTTCGGAGCTGTTGCCCCAGGGCAATATGCATCAACCGCTTGAAGGTTGCAGATGGTGTTCCGTAACCCGAAGGGCATACACGTGTAGCATAACACACCACATGTGGTGAGGAATGCCGTCTTCTAGACGTCCTCCATCGCCATCTTGGTCTGGTGGTAACTAGATAAGATGTACAAGAAGCATAGGAGGTCACACTCGGCGGTTGAGTCCATGATCTGGTCGATGCGCGGCAACGGGAACGGGTCTTGGGGGCAAATCTTGTTGAGGTTCATAAAGTCGACGCACATGCGCTCTTTCCCACCCTTCTTCGGCATGACCACTAGGTTGGCTAGCGACTCCGGGTATTGCACCTCTCAGATAACCCCGACTTCCTACACCTTGCCGACCTACTAGGCGATGAATGTTTGCTTCCCATGGGAATGTCTCCTCGCCTTTTGCGTTACCGGACGTGCGTTAGGGCACACCATGAGGTGGTGCTAAATCACATCCATCGGGACCCCCACCAGGTTAGACACGTTCCACACAAACACATCCTTGTTTGCACAAAGGAAGGCGACCAATGTCTGTTCCTCCTCCGGACGGAGGCCGGCGCCGATGGTGAAGGTCAGGCCAGGGCTCTTGTCGCCCATAGTCACATGCTTCGTCTCAGCCCGCTTATGAGAGAACATCTACTTTCTCTTTACCCAGGCGGCATTGTTAGCGTCCCCAGCATCCTCCAAACCCTACGCGACATCCCCAGCATTAGGGTGTGCCGCAGTCGCAGCTTTGTACGCGAGCGAGAGTGCGTGAACCGCGTCCTTGGCGTCTCCGGCGATGGAGATGATGCCGTTGCTCCCATTCATCTTGATGACGTTGTAGCCTGGGTCTGTTGCCACCATGAACTTGACAAAGACGAGGTAGCCGAGGATTGCCTTGTAAGGGAGCTGGATGTGGGCGACGTCAAAGTTGATCTACTCGGTGCAGTAGTTGTAATATGTGCCAAAGGTGACGGGGAGGCGCACCCACCGCAAGGGGGTGATAAAGCCCCTCGCCACCCTAGAGAAAGGCCTGGAGTGGATGAGCTAGTCGTAGGGCACCTGAAGCATGTCAAATCTTTCCATGGAGAGGATGTTGTCGCTGGCTCTGCCGTCAATGAGGGTCTTGGTGAAGTCCACATTGCTTATGGACTATATGCACAACAAGGGGAGCGTATGGGCGGCAACCATTGTCCTAGGGTGGTCGTCGGGGCCGAAGGCGATGTCGACCTCCGCCCACGCTCGAAGCTGCTGGGCCTTGAGCCATGGCTCAACCACGCTCGTTTGGCAGAGGAACCGCTCGACCTGGCGACTGGAGGTGGGCGCCTGCGATCCACCGAGGATTCACGCGACCGCGTGGTGGGCCAGACCAACCGAGGCTCTCCAGCACCCCATGGGCTGCTCAGCCGTGGAGGCGGCACCGGCCATTGAACTGATGGATCAAGGCCTAACTACAACCACGGATAGAGGAGCTTCGACACTCCCCCTACCTTGCGCCAAATGTCGCATTTTGGTCTCCACAAAACCCAATGAGGTTTGAACTCATGGGCATGTGCGATGATCGCCACAAGCTTCGACCTCAAGCTTACCATAGAACAACCTAGCCCGGCGAATTCACTCGATCACGGGAAGAGGACTAGCACATGAGGATTTACCTAGGTTCTGGCCGCTGCGAAGCGTAATACTCTACTCCTGCCTTTTGGTGGATTACCTCATGACGAGGTTTGTGGATGCACTAGTACAGTGATGGTTGTCCTCGCGAGGCGCTCGAGAGGTGTTTGATCTGTCCCCCTCTACCGAGCAGCCTATCCTCTCTTTATAGTGGCCCGGGTACTCTTCCCTTATCGCAATAGCAGGAAGGGATCCCACAACGGCCAAATTCTAAGGGGGACAAGGAGTACATCCTTATCCTGACTAAAGGTCGTCTTTGCCTACAATGTAACCGGTGGTGATGTAGAGGTGTGTTGGGCGATGACGCTCGTCCTCTCGGGCTCGTGGTCTTGGTCTTGTTGTGCTGGAATGGAAAACTATGGTGGTGCTTTGGGAACCTGCGTACGTCTTTGCCTGCTTTGCACCGAAGAGGGAACTATCCCCTCTGCGCGCTGGTGCCTGCCTGGCCCGCCTTGCATCATCATTGACCTCCCGCGTTGCATAGTGATCTCCGCCCCTCAGCACGCGACCTCGCGAGGGTGGGGCTCCCACGAGGGCTTGGTTCTTGATTGAGGCCACGCCGGTCCGTAGCAGCCGTTTGAAATGGGTTGGACCCTTGGTCACAGGCAGGCAGTTCTAGGTACCCCCAATCCTGGGACGCCGACACCCCTGCACAACAGAGCCGTCGTGTGCACTGATTGCCAGGAGGCTGCTTCCGCCGAGAAGGCCAGCAAGTCCGACAGGCCATACAGGGCCATGATATCTAGGAATACCGACAAGTTGAGCAACTTGTTCGGAAATAGGGGGCCGAGTACGAGAAACGCGAGAAAGAAAAAGGCCAAGACAGCGCTTCCGGGAAGGGCCTTGGAGGCAGGAGTGGTCACCGCGGTAAAACCCCTCAGCAAAGGGTGAAACCAGCCAGAGGCCGAGAGGAACGACGGGTCCATGCTGAGCTCGTTCCCGCCGTCGCCTGCCGTCTCCATGCC
This sequence comes from Hordeum marinum, assembly GCA_022496015.1. Lineage (NCBI taxonomy): Eukaryota > Viridiplantae > Streptophyta > Magnoliopsida > Poales > Poaceae > Hordeum > Hordeum marinum. The sequence goes on from CM039675.1 coordinate 163,970,683, forward strand.
CTACAACATCGCCGGTGAGCACGCTGGCCTCCCTGCCACAAGGATGAAGACGACAGGCGGGGGACGCCTATCATCCTCACCCCCTTCCCCTGCTCTCTCTATCTTTGGCCTTCGGGCCACAGCCGTCAGGTTTGAACGTGGGCGCGCACACCGGTTCGCCTGGGCTGGTTTGCCTCTGGGCCGGTATAGCTGCTGGCCACCTCCGGTCAGGGAACTATGCCCTTCTCTTTTCCTTTTCCTTTTCTGTGGAACGTAGCAAAAATTCCACACGAACCAAAATAATTCCAATGACAATATATCTTCCACCAAAAATCTTAGAATACTCCCTAGAATTTATTAGTTCCATTTATAAAAATGTTTGAAAACATTTCAGATACTCTTTTAATTTGAAACTCCTATATAGCATTACAAGTTCCTGTTTTAAATTGTTTTGAAAATCTTTTTAAGTTCAAAAGCCTAGACAAGTATTTTTACTATATCTTGTAGTATTTATCAGAGTAGGGTAGCATTTTGATAGTAGTTGAGTGCTGCATTTTTGGTGTGTTGCTTATTTTTTATCGCTTTTATTCGCGGCGATAGATTGCGCAGCTGACGAAGAGGTTGGACCCAAAGACTTCAAAGACCCCAGAGACTTTGTTAAGCCAGGCAAGCAACCCTTTCACCCTGTTAAGAAACTTTTTCATGCATGACATATACCACTTCTTGTTTCGATGATTGATCATGATGTGGAGTTCCCCCTCCGATGGGTTGCCTCTGATACTTTTACCATTGACACTTGCATCGAGCATGACCCTACCACCTTATGAGGGTAGCGCGGGTGGGTGTAGTTAGGATGCTAATAGATGCTATGCAAATGGGATGGGATTTATGCATAGTGGTGGAAAGGAAATGATTCTTTCAAATACTTTTCAAAAAACCCATCGGGTGCCACTAATGCCCGAGGGAGATGATGGTGAGATGGGTGACCACTTGAGAAAGAAGTGGTGTACCGGGACAAGTGAGTGTTGTGGTTTTGAAAATGGATTGGTGTAAGTTGCGACCGTTATTCCAACCTTACATGTACGACAACGATACCCCTTATGGGACGGGGCTTTGTTTATTACCTTGGTGGGTACTGGCAAGGAGCCCGCATTACTAGTGGCAGAAGTGGTGTGGTCACTCTCGATACGGGGTCATACCGGTATGTACGATCATGCGCTGTCTTCACGGGCACTGGGCACACCGTTGGTCCCCTCATGGATGGTACGATCTTGAGCGAGGCTCGTGTGATGTGCATCGTGAGGGATGGGTACCAATCGAGTGGACTCTTTGTTTAGTATCGCTAGGGGAATGGCATTGTTCGGGTGCTTAACTTGGGTATGTTATATACCAGAAGTTGTGGATGACACGGAAGTTCCTCGAGTCTTGTGGGTAAAGTGTGCAACCTCTGCAGAGTGTAAAACTATTCGAATAGCCGTGTCCATGGTCAAGGACAGTTGGATGGCCGCTTTTGTGCTACGTCCAAGTGTTTCACAAACTGGTGTGTGAGTGTGTTGGAGACAAAGATGGTGCTTGAGCTAAGTTCGATGCCTTAGCATGGGAAGTGATCTAAGTCAGATGACTTAGCATTATGTATGAACATGAGGTGTTCATTCCCTACATATGATGATATCTGTAACTTGTTCTTATGGATATCTGCCTATTGTTGATGCATGCTTACTAGTTACTTGATCATGTCATTGCATTTAAAACTAGCTTGCATATCATGCATCATCATTACCTTGTTCCACAACTTGGGTTGCTTCAGAGTACATTCAAAGTACTCATTGGCTTGCCATTGGTTATTTAATTTTCCAGGCATGGAACAAAAGGAGTATGTTGAAGAGTTCGTTGGTGACGAACATGTGCCTAGGACGCTTCCCAGTCAAAATGCCTGTAGGTTAAGGCTGATGGCATGGGTTCATGCTTTCTACCAAGATTTCCGCTGCTTGTTCTATTTAAGTGTTTGGCCCTTGAGGCCCTATCTATGTAAGACTAGACCTTCATGGTCTTTATTTGTGTAAGACGCTAAAGGTGGATGTAAGACTCTTGTTATTCAGCTTCTGTGTGTTCAGTGAGCATTGATCTCTGGGATCACTATACACGTGCATTGGTGATCACGACTTATGAGTCGGGGTCCCCACAATGTCATCAAGTATTTTTTCTAAGGTATGATTTTTGTTCACTCTTGCTCGAACACGTGGTATCTTTTGCTTGTTGGATGGTGGAGCTTCATCATCGTTTTCTTCCTCTTTGTTGTGGTTGAGGTTCTCGTTCCTTTGAAGTTGTGGTGAAGGAGGTTGAGGTGGATCATCATGATGTACTTCCTCCTCATCATCATCTTGTCATGTACCGCTTGTGGAGGCCTCCATGTCGTTTTTTAGTTCGCCTGGACGCAAAGTAGGAGCTTTCACTTGTGTTGATGAAGTGCTTTCCTTCACCTCATGGGACGTATCTTGCCGATGGACAAATCTTGAATGGCTTTTGTAGGTTCCCTATCTCCTACATCATTTGGCAATTGTTTGACTTGCGAACCATTAGACTCATCAAACTTAATATCTACAATGTCTTCAATTTTTTGAGTTCAGTTGTTGTAGACACGGTAAGTGTGAGTGCTTGCTCCGTAACCAAGTATAAAACCTTCATGATATTTAGGAGAAAATTAGAATGAAGATGCTTATCAATAATGTAGCACTTTGAGCCAAATACCCGAAAGCATCAAACTTGAGGTTTGTTATCAGTGAGCAACTTGTATGTTGTTTTACCGAGCAACTTGTGTAGGTAGAGTCGATTCATAGCATGACAAGCTTTTTCCACAGCTTCCGCCCAAAAGTGTCTTGGCATCTTGCATTCGTCGAGCATCATTCTATCCATCTCTATGAGATTTTTGTTCTTCCTCTCAACAACTCCATTTTTTTGAGGTGTGTATGTAGCCGAGAACTCATGTGAGATACCTTCTGCATAAAGAAAGGTATCCACGTTAGTGTTATTGAACTCCTCTCCATTGTGATTCTGAATTTTTTTGATCTTCACTTCAAATTGATTTTGGGCTTTGTGAGCGAAGTTCGTAAGATCTTTTGCAGTTGTGACTTGTCGAATACCCATGTAAATCTGGGAAAATCATCAACTATAACTAGACAAAAGGAATTTCCACCGAGGCTCCTATAAGAATTGGGACCAAAAAGATCCATATGAAACAACTCGAGTGGTCTTGGTGTATTCATGATATTATTTGCGGGATGACTTCCACCGACTAGTTTTTCCAATTGAAAAGTGCTACAAACTCTATGTTTGTCTATGATAACATCTTTAACACCATGTATTTACCTTTGATGATCTTGTCTAGATTATGCATACCAACATGTCCTAGCCTTCTATGCCAAAGCCAAGCTTTAGAAGTTTTTGCAATACGACAAGTACGAGGTTTAGATCTCTTAGTCAAATAAACATTTTATAGATCACCTCTACGGAAACCGTTAAAGACCATGCTATTATTATCTTCAAAAAACACATGGTAATCAACTTCATTAAATAGCACATTGAAACCGAAATCGGCTAGTCTAGATACGGAAAGAAGATTGTAGCTAAGGGATTCAAAAAGCATGACATTTTGAATGGAACTATCATGAGATATGGCGACCTTACCAAGATTGAGTACCTTACCCTTGGAGTTGTCTCCAAAAGTCACATACCTCCGTTGTCCATGGTTTGGTATAATCTCTTCAAACATATCTCTATATCCGGTCATATGATCGATGCATCCACTATCGAGAATGCACTCTTTTCCTCTAGGCATGTATTTTTTGAAGTTTGCCATGAGAACTGGACTCTTCATAGTCTTCTGACATTTGATGTCAAACTTCTCATCTTCATCATAGTAGCCATGTTCCACATTGACATCGTCAAGTGGAATGTCCCCGTCACAGAAATCAAGAGATTCATTAGAATTGCGACCATGACAATGTTCAAGTTTATGAATGTGAATGGATTCAACATATGTTATTGATGGTAATGACATATCCTTTAGCACGCATAATTTCATAATTAAAGCTAAAGTAATAATTCAACAAGTTTGTATAACTAGGCTTCATTTTGCGAAAGGCAATAGTTTTATGGAGAATGACATCAAGAATTTTCAATGAGTGGTTTGGATATTATTTATCTAAATCATTCCACAAAGTATAAGTGCACTCAAAGTTTCTCATTTCATCAAACATAATTCTTGGAAATCCTCTAATGATGAGATTAACAGTTCTAAGATTAGAAAGCATGTCAATTTCTGCTTCGTGAGAAGGATATAAGGGATCAATGGGAGGCACATAGGGGTTCTTAACATACTTTGTCAAATGGAATTCATTGAATATATCAAGCATTTTGTCTTTCCATTGACTATAGTAATCCCCATGGAGAATAGCCACTCTACAACTAAGACTACCAAACTAAGAACATCCATTTTCCTGCAAGGGTGATAAAAACCCAGCTATAGAGACCAAGGATCGGATACCAATTGTGGGATGAAGAAGGTACGTCTAGAGGGGGGAGAATAGACTACTTGGCAATCTAAGACCTAACCTTTTCCCAGTTTTAATGTTTGGCAGATTTTAGCAATATTAACAAGTCTAGTACACCCTACACATGCTAATCAACGAGTATAGGAGCAGAAATCAAGCACAACAGAGTAAGAAAGAGTTGAGGAAGATAAATCAAACACAATAGGTACACAAAGGTTTTTCCCTTGGTTCCGGTAGGTGATCTATCGTACGTCCACGCTGATGGAGACTTCAACCCATGAAGTGTAACGGTCGCAAGTCCACGGAGGGCTCCACGAAGTGTAACAAAGTAGCAACCTCATCAATTCCATCACGACTTGCGTCCACAAAGGACTTTCCTCACTCGAGGTAGATGTTCACGAAGTAGGTGGTCTCCTTGCCCGTACAAACTTCCTGGTTCAACTCCACATGAAGACGGAGCCTCCGAAGTGACACTTAACAAATCTAGGAGACACCACTCTCCAAAATGTAATAGATGTCATAAGAATTATGAACTCCTTGCTGTTGTGATGCAAAAGATAGTCTCCTCAACACACAATCACTCTCTAGGAGATTTGTCTTGGTAGAAGAGGTTGATTGGCTTGAAATCAACTTGTGGAGGCTAGAAATCCAGATTCATATGGTTGGTGTGGAAGATATTGATCTCATCACATGCTTGGGTGGATCTCTCTCAGGAAACGGATGGGGAAAGTGTTGGATCATTTCTAGTGCTTCCTCTATGAATAAGAGATAGGTGGATGGGCATATATAGGCATCTCCGAAAATCCAACCGTTACAACATTATTTCCCAACTCGGTGAAACAAAAGCAAAAACTAGGTTGCACCGACTAGTGCAAAATGTGGCAACTTTTGGCGTTTCAGTGAGACCAATATATAATTTTTGGTGCGGCTGATTTTGGCTGACCTAGGATGTTTCCAGTTTCGGTGTCACCAATTCCTGAAGCTAGTAATTTATGGTTCTTAGAAATTTGTTAACTGGAAGTTGGTCACTAATTTAAGTTGCACCAAAGTCAAACTTGGTGTCATCAAGAAACTAGGGTTTTGCTCTGGATCTGTCTAGGGTAAAAGTCGGTAGGGACGATTAGGAAATATTGGTAGCATCATTTTTGGGTGTTAGAGTTTGGACAGAATATTTTTGTGGCAGAATTCATCACAATTTTTGGTGTCTAACTCTAAGCACTTGAGCAACCAGATCATCATGGATACCTCATCCCCTTTTAATAGTATTGTCTGTCCTATCGACTCAAATGTGATTTCTCACAAAAATCCAAAATGTAGAGTCTTGAATCTTGATGCCTTGTTAGTCCTATTACTTGTTTGCTTCGGGATTCTCCTCACATTGCACAGCCATTTCTCTTCGTGGACTTCATCTGAAATAAGCTAGGTAAAACTATCAGTTCAAGAGACAATGTATGTTGTCATGAATTATCAAAACCTCCAAGGGAGCATACGTGCTTTCAGCGGAGCGGAAGTTCTTGGTTTTGTTCTACGGTTTTTGGGATCTATGGGAATTTGTTTGCGTTGATCTCAAGAGCTACGCCCACCTGCCATGGGGGGAGGGCGCACCCCCTAGTTCGTTGCCAACCTAGACTTCATTTGTTCCTTCCAAGAAGCTTCAGGGTATCTTTTGTTCCCAAAAAATCACCAAAAATTTCAACTCATTGCCAAAACTTTTATTTCTGCACAAAAATAAACTCCATGGTAATTCTACTGAAAACAACATCAATCCAGGTTAGTTTCATTCAAATATTATAAAATTGCATCAAAACCATATAAAACTTGGGTAAATATGGCATGGATACTTCATAAATTATTGATATGTTGGAGACGTATCAACAACCCCATGCTTAATTCCTACTCGTTCTCGAGTAGGTGATGATAAAAGAAATAATTTATGTAGTGCGAATGCTACAACGGAGTATACGTTTGATCAACTATAATTTCAATCACTTTTCCTAGCATCATAATAAAGAACTCTTTCTTATAAAACTAATCATCCTAAAGTAGCAATCAATTCACATGTTTTGCATCAAACAATGCATTATCTTGAAACTTAACAACCTATTATTTAAAAATTCCAATTCATATAGTTTTCTACAAAGTCTAAGTAAGAGATCCATGCACTCATCTATAATATAGTGTTCCATGCTTGCTAACACTCAAAGCTTACTTTTATAACAAATAGCATTCATGAAACCTGGAGGTAGATAGGGGCTTAATGTTTCGCCTCCCAACTTACTTATCATAGAGATAACTAACAAAAGTAATAATTTATGATCAAATATATTTGACTGGATATATATGCCTTGGTCATTCCTCACCACATGATGCTTGCCAAGTAGAGACTGAGGTTAAAATAAGAAGTTAACTCAACATCAAAGTAAACAACACAGAAGTAAATACAATGTACCTTCGTAGAGGGAAGCAGAGATTTGTAGAGGTTCTACAGCTCAAAGTTTATAACAGAGATGAATATACTTTGGGTTGTGTGCCTTTCCTCTCAACATCACGACAAAGGATTTCAATATCTTCCATGATAAACACATTATTGGAAGTTCCCAAATAGAATGAAATTTTTACTCCTCCTCCACCATTCAAACACTTTCCATGGCTAGACGCATCCACGGGTGCCCTCCAGATGATCAACTTTCTAGGGGTGTTCTTGTTTATTTATGTCTTTGTATTATGCAGGACTGGTAATCCTTTTTATCAACTTCTCTTGTGCAGCAAAAAGTAAATAAACAACCTTCATGAGAATAACCCGCTTAGCATGGAAGATACTAATCGCCCCAATGCTCCATGAGCTGTAAGGGAACACAAAAATAATAATTATTTTAAGGTTTTAGAGATGGCACATGAAAATTTACTTGGAATGACAGAGTCATACCATATATAGGTAGGTATGGTGGAAAATCATGGAAGAAACTTTTTATATGAGAGTGCATAAGTTTATCTTTAAAACTCGTATGTGAAGGTTCAATCTATCCTACATGTTGCAGTTTTTATAAGTGTTTTTTATTTATAAATGTCCCAAATGTGTCATCCGTAGTTCCCAAACGTGTCATCCGTACTACCTCTGTCGGCTCAAGTTCTATCGCACTCTTTCTACTTTGACCAACACTTATGATGGAAACTTATGATGGTATCATGTCTTGTGTGATAAGAATACTATCAAAAACACTTGATGATAAATAACTCTATGCGATGGTGTTGTTAATCTCGCAGATTATTTCTTAGCCAACCATGTGCATAGTAGAGATTCATCTCACACGTCGTGAGTGGAGAAACGTGTGCGATCTTGAAGTTGATTGCATACATTTTTCTTTCTCAAACTGTGTGCATTGTAATGGCATGCACAACATATTCTAACCCTAATTTAATACATACCTCTATAATTGAAATTAGTAGGAAATCATGTATTTCATAACAAAACATGTTTAAATATAGGTTGGAGAATGAAAGCACAATTCGATTCACATGTACATATACTCAAGAACTACATAAGCATCAATTATCAAAAGAAAGGAAAACTACATAAGGGACAAATAAAGAATGATGGAACCACAATTGTATTAAAACGGTAAAGGGAGAGCCAAAAGACATTCTGGTTGCTAGCTAAGGTGAATAGGAATGTCCATATGCCATCCTCCATGCCTAACCCAGGAACGATTCTAGGCCAGCCCCTGGTGATGGCTACCCGCCCATCCTTCATTATCTTCATTATGACTTCTCGATACTCATTGTAGTCTCGAGGATATACTTCAACCTTGATTGCGTGTACACCAATCATGTAATTTTTGAGGTAATCTTGACTAAACTGCTTTGGGGACCACTACAAAAGAAAAAAATCCACACATTGTTGTGTGAAAACTCATTATGTGTAGTACCAATAGAAAGCTACAGAGTTTGTAGTTACCATTATACAACTCACTATTGTGTTTGATAGAGCGTAAACAAATAGTTTAATTGGCATCTTTCGTCTCTTGACCCTAACAATCCTTATTAGTTTCCTCGCTTGATGCTGGTTCATGAATATTTCATTGGACCACACGCAAAAAGGGTCTAGCCATGAATCTTTATGAAGGACATATGTACCTACAAGCAACAAGACAATATGAGAAGTTCAAATGCAGTTGCAAAGTGGTGTAATATATTACTTCATTAGTTCCACAATGTGTTGCGTATAAACATTTTGAGAAGCCAACATTTACTAACTTTGACCATGTCTTTAGAGAAAAACATATATATCTAGAATTCCAATTCCAATTCATTAGATACATCACAAAATTACTATCACATATTATGCATTTTGGTGTGGTATATATAAATAGTATTCTCTAAATTTGTTCAGAGTTTGCAAAGTTTTACTATTCAAAAAATCTATATGCACTACATTATCGAATGTATGCAGCATTGGCGGATGGATGAAAAAGACCTCAGTGGAAAACATCGGACAGTCCTATTGTCTTCATGTGCAAATAAATGGAAAGTCATGCTAATTACAAGTGTACACCATGCTTAACATCAACCAAATATACAAGGTATATGCTTGTAATAAACAAGGCATACATATATGCTCACTATAACAACCATATATAGCCATTGGAAATTGGACAAATGCTCAATGCAAGCAACCTAACAACTAGATACAGAAAAGAAAGTCATCTGCTTGAAACTTAGACAAATGCTCGCTACGATCAACCTAGCAACCAGATACAGAAAATCAAGGCATCTGCTTGATAACTAGACAAATGCTCACTAAAACCAAGCGGAGAACCAAATTCGGATAAACAAGGCATAAAGGTTTAAAGCAGGAGTTAAGGGCACTCGCAAACAACACCTGGCACAAACAGTGGTATTGGTGAAATTGAACTACACAGTTCATACTTGCACATAATGAACATCACATTGTGAATAACTAAAGGAAACAAGACATATATGCTCATTGTAACAACCAAATATAGCCATTGAAAACTGGAAAATACTCAATGTAACCAACCTAACAACCAGATTTAGAAAAGCAAGGCATCTGCTTGAAACTGGACACATGTTCAATTAAACACTGCATGGTTATCGCACGGGAAAAATTACTACAACAATAGGTTCAAGGGGGATGGCTATAAAAAGTATGATTTTCTCACATGATGTTGTCTCACTTTTCATGGATGGGCTCGATCCACTTGGAATTTGTGGTGCGTAGGGTCCGCTCCCTGATGTCACAAATGGGATGTTTCCCCTTGTACCAGCCGTAGTGTGTGCCCTTCTCTTGGTTGATGTGATATGATTTTGACTTAAAGATCCCAAGCCACCATCGTATAACAGTTTCTTTAGAACTGAAAAAAGGGGCTCAATGGCATAGAAGGATCGCAAATCCATGACCGCGAGGCAGAGGAGATCAGCCATGGTGCCTTTCAAGAGATCAACGACGGTTGAACTAGAGGTGTTTCTCATAGGTTACTTAACTTGTGACATGGCCCGACTGAAGTTATCGATGTTGACAAGATTGATGTTGTAGTTGGCTCTCCTAAGATACATAAATACGCGAGCCAAGAGAATTGAAGCATTCGGCATGGCAACATAGTCAACATTCTCACCGGTTTCCGCAATGAGGTTTTCCTCCGGGATCGAAGGGTCGGCACGAACGGCGCCGACCTCTCCAGTGTACAGCGGAGAGAACATGATAGACCAATTTTCACTCGTACGCTCCTCGAGCTTCATGAAATATGTGGTCGGGCTAGTTAAGTTGCGTCTCTATAGAGTACAGGATGGGGATCTAGGGAAAGGGACCCAGTCAGCCTCATCTAAGAACTTAGTGCGGTGATGGTGTATGTAGATAGGTGGGTAACCTAAAATTGTTTAGCTCGGAGGCACGGTCAGAACAGCTAAGGTTGGTAGGCGAGGGTGGTGGCGAGGGAAAGCTAGGGTTGAAGTGGCTAAGGAAGTGTTGAAGTCTGGTATCTATATCCAAGAACTTCTCCAAAAACAGGGTTGAAGCACTAGGGGTTGGCTTGCGACCTGCAACATGATGACAATCACAGCAAGATGAATGGCAAGCTCACTCTTTTTCACCGGAAATGGTGGAGAGACACGAGGTACCCAGGTCCGGGGCCGGGGCCGTAAAATCCTACTCCTGCTTCTCATTTTTTTCTTGCCAAGGAGGGAGCTTGAGGTTCCGGTAGAAGGGTGTTGGGGGAGAGAATGGCTCGATCCCCTTACATGGACATGTCCCTTACCCCCTTGTAGTCTGTAGGTCCTCTTCCCCAATAATATTGTCAGGGAAGGGTTTCCACTGGGCGGCAATTTGAAGGGGGATACGAGCTAGGTATATCTTGACTAAAGGTGGCCTTTCCCAGGTAAAGTGGTCCTCGTGACGCCTTTGTGGGCTCGCCGATGACCTCCGCCTTGCAGCGTCTAAGATTTTTGGAATTTTGTTCATAAAGGACAATGGGCACTGCCCCCTAATCACCAGAAAAGAAATTGTGCCTGGCCACGCCTGCTGGTACAACCCCTGTCACTTTCCTCCAAGCGAGTGTTGGGGAACGTTGCATGGGAAACGAAAAATTTCCTATGCACACGCAAGATCTATCCATGGTGATGAGCATCTATGAGAGGGAGAGTGGATATACATACCCTTGTAGATCGCTAAGCGGGAAGCGTTAAGAAACGCGGTTGGTGTAGTCGAACATCTTCGTGATCCAAATCGCCGAGCGTCCCGCGATCACATCACGATCCGTCCCGCGATCCAATCACGATCCGTCCCGCGAACTCATCACGATCCGTCCCGCGATCTCATCACGATCCATCCCGCGATCTCATCACGATCCGTCCGGTGAACTCATCACGAACCGTCTCGCGATCTTGTTCACGGTCCTTCCGATCTATCGCCGACCAGACGGCACCTCCGCGTTCAGCACACGTGCAGCTTGATGACGATCTCCACCATCTTGATCCAGCAAGAGGAAGTGGAGAGGGATAAGAGTTCATCGGCAGCATGACGGCGTCCCGGTGATGGTGGTGGAGCAATTCCGGCAGGGCTTCGCCTAAGCACTGCAGAAAACCGATCTACAGGAGAAACTATGCACTAGAGGAACGGGTAGCACATGGCTAAAATCCGGTGCCAAAAAACCCTAAAACCTCTAGTATATATAATAGGAAGATAGGAGGAGTCTTGTCCCTCAAAGGACCAGCAATTGGGTCGGCCAAATCAAGTGGGAGAGGTGGAATCCACCTCCAATCCTAGTAGGACTATGATTCACCCTATTTTTTTGCCTTTTTCCACCTTTTTCCCTTTGGGATTTTCTTCCCAGACTCATGGGCCTTGTGTGGGATTTCCACCAGCCCACTAAGGGCTGGTATTTACTCTCCCACAGCCCATGTAGCCTCTTGGGTCGAGATACCCCTCCCGATGGTCTCCCGGTACACTACCGGCACTCCCGGTACATTACCGATTAGCCCGAAACTTTTCCGGCGACCAAAATAGGACTTCCTATATATGAATCTTTACCTCCAGACCATTCTGGAGCTCCTCATGACGTCCTGGATCTCATCCGGGACTCCAAACAACCTTTGCTCACCACCAAACATAACTCTATACTATCGAAACGTCACCAAACCTTAAGTGTGCAGACCCTGCAGGTTCGAGAACTATGTAGACATGACCGAGACACCTCTATGGTCAATAACCAATGGCGGGACCTGGATGTCCACATTGGTTCCTACATATTCTACAAAGATCTTTATCGGTCGAACCTCTATGTCAAGGATTCAGCTAATCCCGTATGATGTTCCCTTTGTTCTTCGGTATGTTACTTGCCCGAGATTCAATCGTCGCTATTTCCATACCTAGTTCAACCTCGTTACCGGCAAGTCTCTTTACTCGTTCCGTAATACAAGATCCCGTGACTAATACTTAGTCACATTGCTTGCAAGGCTTATTGTGATGTTGTATTACTGAGTGGGCCCTAAGATACCTCTCCGTCACATGGAGTAACAAATCCCAGTCTTGATCCATGCCAATTCAATAGACACCCTCAGAGATACCTGTAGAGCACCTTTATAGTCACCCAGTTACATTGCGACGTTTGATACACACAAGGCACTCGTCCAATGTCCGTGATTTAGATGACCTCATGGTCATAGGAACATATCTTGACATGCAGAAAACAGTAGCAATAAACTAACACGATCATATGCTACGTTTGTAGTTTGGGTCTTGTCCATCACATCATTCTCCTAATGATGTGATCCCGTTATCAAATGACATCTCATGTCCATGGCTAGGAAACCTTAACCATCTTTGATCAACGAGCTAGTCTATTCGAGGCATACTAGGGACATGGTTTTGTCTATGTATCCACACATGCATCTAAGTCTCCGATCAATACAATTTATAGCATGGATAATAAACGATTATCATGAACAAGTAAATATGATAATAAATAATTTATTATTGCCTCTAGGGCATATTTCCAACAGTCTCCCACTTGCACTAGAGTCAATAATCTAGTTCACATCACCATGTGATTCGCATTGTTATGAATCTAACACCCAATGAGTTCTGGGGCTCGATCATGCTTTGCATGTGAGAGAGGTCTTATAGTCAACGGGTCTGCGACATTCAGATCCGTGTGTACTTTGCAAATTTCTATGTCAAACCGTAAACACTGCTACCACACTCCACTTGGTACTATTCCAAATGGCTGCTCCACTATACGTATCCAGATTGCTACTACGAGCCATCCGGATTGGTGTTAAAGCTTGCATCGACGTAACTCTTTACGACGAACTCTTTATCACCTCCATAATTGAGAAACATCTCCTTAGTATTTTAGTTACTAAGGATAATCTTGACCGCTATCCAGTGTTCCATTCCGGGATCACTTTGAAACCTTCTGGCCATACTTATGGCAAGGCTGACATCGGGTCTTGTGCACAGCATTGCATACATGATAGAGCCTATGGCTGAAGCATAGGGGATGACATTCATCTTTTCTCTATGTTCTGCAGTCACTGGGCATTGAGTCTTACTCAACTTTATACCTTAGAAGTCAGGCGAGAACTCTTTCTATGACTGATCCATTTTGAACTCTTTCAAAATCTTGTCAAGGTATGTGCTCATTGAAAGTCTCATCAAGTATCTTGATCTATCTCTATAGATCTTGATGCTCAACAATTAGGTAGCTTTATCCAGGTCTTCCTTTGACAACCTCTTTTCAAACACCCGTTTATGCTCTCCAGAATTTCTACATCATTTCTGAATAGCAATATGTCATCCACGTATACTTATCAGAAACTCTATAGTGCTCCCACTCACTTTATTGCAAATACAAGTTTCTCATAAACTTTGTATAGACTCAAAAACTTTGATCACCTCATCAAAGTGTATATTCCAACTCCAAGATGCTTGCTTCAGTCCATAGAAGAATCACTGAAGCTCGCAAATCTTTTAGCATCCTTAGGACTGACAAAACCTTCTGGTTGTATCTCATACAACCTTTCCTAAACGATGTTTTGGCATCCATCTGGCAGATTTCATAATTGAAAAATGCAGCAACTGCTAACATAATTCCAACAGACTTCAGCATCGCTATGAGTGAGAAAGTCTCATCGCAGTCAACTCTTTGAACTTGTCGTAAACTACTTTGCAACAAGTCAAGCTTTACAAATGGTAACATTTACCATCAGCGTCTGTCTTCATTTTAAAGATCCATTTGTACTTAACGACCTTCCGTCCAATGAGCAAGTCCACCAAAGTCTATACTTAGTTTTCATACATGGATCCTTTCTCGGATTTCATGGCCTCTAACCATTTGTTGGTTTCCAGGCCCATCATCGCTTCTCCATAGTTCTTAGGTTCATCGTTGTCCAACAACATGACCTCCAAGACAGGGTTGTCGTACTGCTCAGTAGCAGTACACATTCTTGTTGACCTACGAAGTTCGATAGTAACTTGATCCGAAGCTTGATGATCATCATCATTAACTTCCTCTTCAACTAATGTAGTCTTCACAGAAACATCTTTCTGCACTGCGCCACTTTCTGGTTGAAGTGAAGGTTCAATAACCTCATCAAGTTCTATTTTCCTCGTAGGTCGATAGTAACTTGATCCGAAGCTATATGATCATCATCATTAACTTCCTCTTCAACTGACGTAGGCTTTACAGAAACATCTTTCTGCGCTGTGCTACTTTCTGGTTGAAGCAGAGGTTCAATAACCTCATCAAGTTTTATCCTCCTCCCACTCAATTCTTTCAAGAGAAACCCTTTCTCGAGAAAGGACCCAGTTTAGCAACAAACATTTTATGCATGGATCTGAGATAGAAGGTTCACCCAACTGTTCTTAGGGTGTTCTATGAAGATGCAATTGTTCGCTTTGGGTTCGAGCTCATTAGGTGAAAACATTTTCCACACAAGCGTCGTAGCCCCAAGCATTAAGAAATGACAGCTTAGGTTTCTATCAAACCAAAATTGACATGGTGTCATCTCAACGGATTTAGATGGTGCCCAATTTAAAGTGAATGTAGTTGTCTCTAATGCATAACCCCAAAATTATAGTAACAAAACGATAAGAGACATCACAGCATGCACCATATCCAATAGAGCACGACTATGACGTTCGGACACACCATCACACTATGGTGTTCCAGGTGGCGTGAGTTGTGAAAACAATTCTCAAATTGTTTAAAGTTGTATGCCAAACTAGTAACTCAAATATTCACCTCCACGATCATATCGCAAACATTTTTATCTTCTTGTCACGATGATCTTAAAACTTCACTCTGAATTTGCTTGAACCTTTCAAACGATTCAGACTTGCGTTTCATCAAGTAAATATACACTATATCTACTCAAATCATAAGTGAAGGTAAGAAAATAACGATATTCACCGCACGCTAGAAGACTCATTGGATTGCATACATCAACATGTATCATTTCCAATAAATCACTTGCCCGCTTCATCAAAACAGAAAAACGGGGTCCTTAGTCATCTTGACCAAGAGGCATGGTTCGCATGTCTCAACCGATTCGAAATCGAATGAGTCCAAAGATCCATCAGCATGGAGTTTCTTCATGCGCTTTATACCAATATGACATTTAGCGGCAGTGCCACAAGCATGTGGTACTATCATTATTAACTTTGTATCTTTTTGGCATTAATGTTATGAACATGTGTATTACTACGATCAAGTTTCAACAAACCATTCTTACTGGGTGCATGACCGTTGAAGGTATTATTCATGTAAATAGAATAACCATTATTCTCTAATTTAAATGAATAACCGTGTTGTAATGAACATGATCTAATCACGTTCATTCTCAACGCAAAAACACCAAATAACATTTATTTAGGTTCGTCACTAATCTCGAAGGTAGAAAGAGCGTGCGATGTTGATCACATCAACCTTGGAAACATTTCCAACACACATCGTCACCTCACACTTAGCTAGTTCTCCGTTTATTCCGTAGCTTTTATTTCGAGTTACTAACATTTAGCAATCGAACCGGTATCCAATACCCAGGTGCTACTAGGAGTACAAGCAAGGTACACATCAATAACACGTATATCAAATATACTTCTATCGACGTTGCCAGCCTTCTTATCTACCAAGTATCTAGGGTTGTTCCGCTTCAGTGACCTCGCTCCTCATAATCGAAGCACTTAGTGTCGGGTTTGGGTTAGACTTTGGGTTGCTTTACTGGAGATGCAACTGACTTGCTATCCATGAAGTTTCCCCCCTTGCTCTTGCCCTTATCGAAACTAGTGGTTTTGACTAACCATCAACACTTGACGCTCCTTCTCTATTTCTACCTTCGCGGTGTCAAACATCACGAACAGCTCAGGGATCATTATTTCTATCCCTAGCATTCTATAGTTCATCACCAAGTTCTAGTAGCTTAGTGACAGTTACTTGGAGAACTATATCCATCACTATCTTATCTGGAAGATCAACTCCCACTCGATTCAAGTGATTGTAGCACCCAGACAATCTGAGCACATGCTCAACGATTGAGCTATTCTCGTTCATCTTGCAGGCAAAGAATCTTGTCGGACATCTCATATCTCCCAACACGGGCACGAGCCTGAGATCCTAATTTCAGCTCTTAGAACATCTCATATGTTCCGTGACGTTCAAAAACGTTTCGAAACCTCAATTCTAAGCCGTAATGCATGACACACTAAACTATCAAGTACTCATCAGCACGTACCCGTCAGATGTTCACAACATCTACAGACGACGCTAGAGGGGTTGGCGCACCGAGCGGTCCATTAAGGACATAAGCCTTCTGTGCAGCAATAAGGACAATCCTCAGATCACGGATCCAATCCGCAATCATGCTACCATCATCTTTCAATTCTATTTCTCTAGGAACATATAAAAATTCAAGGGAGCTATAGCGCGAGCAAGTAATCTACAACATAATTTGCAAAGACACTACTGACTATGTTCATGATAATGAGTTCAATTAATCATATCACTTAAGAACTCCCACTCAAATTGACATCCCTGCGGTCATCCGAGTGATACATGATCCAAATTCACCAACTCAAGTCCGATCATCACGTGAGTTGAGGTGGTTACAATGGTGAACATCATCATGTTGATCATATCTACTATATGACTCATGTTCGACCTTTCGGTCTCTTGTGTTCCGAGGCCATGTCTATACATGCTAGGCTTGTCAAGTTTAACCCGAGTGTTCTGCGCGTGCAACACTGGCTTGCACCCGTTGTATGTGAACGTAGAGTCTATCACACCCGATCATCACGTGGTGTCTCAACACGACGAACTTTCGCAACGGTGCACACTCGGGGAGAACACAATTTTATCTTGAAATGTAAGTGAGGGATCACCTTATAATGCTACCGTTGTACTCAGCATAACAAGGTGCATAAAAGGATTAACATCACATGCAATTCATAAGTGACATGATATGGCCATGAACTTGTGCTTTAGATCTCCATCTTGAAAGCACCGGCATGATCTTCACCGTCACCGGCACGACACCATGATCTCCATCATCTTTGATCTCCATCAACGTGTAGCCATCAAGGTTGTCACGCCCTGCATGCTTCTACTACTATTGCTACTGTTTAGCGATAAAGCATTACATAGCGCTGAATGATTGACACGCAGGTCATACAATAATTAAAGACAACCCTATGGCTCCTGCCGGTTGTCGTAGTCATCGACATGCAAGTCGTGAAATTCTATACATCACATGATCATCTCATACATCACATATATCACATCATGTAATTGGCCATATCACATCACAACATATCCTGCAAAAACAAGTTAGACGTCCTCTAATTGTTGTTGCATGTTTTACGTGGCTGCTATGGGTATCTAGCAAGAACAATTCTCATCTATGCAAAAACCACAACGGTGATACACTAGTTGCTTTTTAACCTTCTCAAGGACCGCCTTTGTCGAATCCGATCCAACTAAAGTGAGAGAAACTGGCACCCGCAAGCCATCTATGCAACAAGTTGCGGTCGAGGGAACCGGTCTCTCGTAAGCATACGAGTAATGTTGGTCTGGGCCGCTTCATCTCACAATACCGTTGAACAAAAATCCGACCAAGGGAGGAAGCAATCTAAGCATCAACGCCCACAAACTCTTTGTGTTCTACTCAAGATCTCATCTACACATAAACCTAGCTCATGATGCCACCGTTAGGGAACGTTGCATGGGAAACAAAAAATTTCCTACGCACATGCAAGATCTATCCATGGTGATGAGCATCTACGAGAGGGAGAGTGGATCTACATACCCTTGTAGATCGCTAAGCGGGAAGCGTTAAGAAACGCGGTTGGTGTAGTCGAACATCTTCGCGATCCAAATCGCCGAGCGTCCCGCGATCACATCACGATCCGTCCCGCGATCCAATCACGATCCGTCCCGCGAACTCATCACGATCCATCCCGCGATCTCATCATGATCCGTCCTGCGATCTCATCACGATCCGTCTGGTGAACTCATCATGAACCGTCTCGCGATCTTGTTCATGGTCCTTCCGATCTATCGCCGAACAGACGGCACCTCCGCGTTCAGCACACGTGCATCTTGATGACGATCTCCACCGTCTTGATCCATCAAGAGGAAGTGGAGAGGGATAAGAGTTCATCGGCAGCATGACGGCTTCCCGGTGATGGTGGTGGAGCAATTCCGGCAGGGCTTCGCTAAGCACTGCAGAAAACCGATCTAGAGGAGAAACTATGCACTAGAGGAACGGGTAGCACGTGGCTAAAATCCGGTGCCAAAAAACCCTAAAACCTCTAGTATATATAACAGGAGGAGAGGAGGAGTCCTGGACCTCAAAGGACCAGCAATTGGGTCGGCCAAATCAAGTGGGAGAGGTGGAATCCACCTCCAATCCTAGTAGGACTAGGATTCACCCTATTTTTTTGCCTTTTTCCACCTTTTTCTCTTTGGGATTTTCTTCCCAGCCTCATGGCCCTTGTGTGGGATTTCCACCAGCCCACTAAGGGCTGGTATTTACTCTCCCACAGCCCATGTAGCCTCTTGGGTCGAAATACGCCTCCCGATGGTCTCCCGGTACACTACCGGGCACTCCCGGTACATTACCGATTAGCCCGAAACTTTTCCGGCGACCAAAATAGGACTTCCTATATATGAATCTTTACCTCCGGACCATTCCGGAGCTCCTCGTGATGTCCGGGATCTCATCCGGGACTCTGAACAATCTTCGGTCACCACCATACATAACTCTATACTACCGAAACGTCACCAAACGTTAAGTGTGCAGACCCTGCGGGTTCGAGAACTATGTAGACATGACCGAGACACCTCTACGGTCAATAACCAATGGCAGGACCTGGATGTCCACATTGGTTCCTACATATTCTACGAAGATCTTTATCAGTCGAACCTCTATGTCAAGGATTTAGTTAATCCCGTATGATGTTCCCTTTGTTCTTCGGTATGTTGCTTGCCCAAGATTCGATCGTCGGTATTTCCATACCTAGTTCAACCTCGTTACCGGCAAGTCTCTTTAGTCGTTCCTTAATACAAGATCCCGTGACTAACACTTAGTTCCATTGCTTGCAAGGCTTATTGTGATGTTGTATTACCGAGTGGGCCCTGAGATACCTCTCCGTCACACGGAGTAACAAATCCCAGTCTTGATCCATGCCAATTCAATAGACACCCTCAGAGATACCTGTAGAGCACCTTTATAGTCACTCAGTTACGTTGTGACGTTTGATACACACAAGGCACTCCTCCGATGTCCGTGAGTTGCATGATCTCATGGTCATAGGAACATATACTTGACATGTAGAAAACAGTAGCAATAAACTGACACGATCATATGCTACGTTTGTAGTTTGGGTCTTGTCCATCACATCATTCTCCAATGATGTGATCCCATTATCAAATGACATCTCATGTCCATGGCTAGGAAACCTTAACCATCTTTGATTAACGAGCTAGTCTATTAGAGGCATACTAGGGACATGGTTTTGTCTATGTATCCACACACGCATCTAAGTCTCCGATCAATACAATTTATAGCATGGATAATAAACGATTATCATGAACAAGGAAATATGATAATAACTAATTTATTATTGCCTCTAGGGCGTATTTCCAACAGCGGGTGTGTCATCCACTTGAGGGGAAAGAGGCTATGTGGCTGGCGCCGCATGCCAAGCCTCGCGAGGCAGCCCTGCGGGAAGAGCCTCGCGAGGCGACCATGTGCCTCGCAACCTCGGTATGGTCTGGACCGACCGTAGGGGCCTGAAGAGTCACATCCTTCGTGGAGTGTGTAATAGCCCGGGACCGACGCTCTAAAAGATTCCCCTTATTTCCATTCTTGTCGTGTGATTCGTTTGGTTATCGCATTCATCATTGCATCATTCGCATCATCTGCATAGCATCATCACTATATTGAACTTCGCATTTTTAAAGCACGCAGAAATTATTTCCAGATTAAGTCGAAAGTTCGCGTGCGGTCTTGTTATAATGTAGGTTGACTCCCTGCCAAATTTCATCGCGATTGGAGGTCGTTTGATACCCCAACGGTCAACCGTAGTAGTGCGTTGTATGTGTTTGGTGTTCCAAACTCATGTTACAGGCCGCAACCTCCCTCACTTGTTGGCCCAAGCACCTCTCCACAAGCTACTATCCCAACCTAGCCCCTCCCTCCATTCGTGGTCATTGGATCGTGATCGGCCGAACGAGGTCCGACCCCCCCTACTGTCATTCCCTATTTAAACCACCCCATGGAGAGAGTCCCCTCACTCTCTCGGGTTTCCCCAATGTAAATTGCAGGCCACCCCCCTCAAAAACCAAACCTGCTAGCTCCACCTCCCTCTCCCCCGAAATCCCACCTCCCTAGACAATTTCAGCCCTCGGATCTGAGATCTGGGGCTGAAAATCGCCCAAAACACCCACCTACTGGACATGTCCATTGTCAAATCGGACACCTTTGGCGACCATAGCCTTCCCACACAGCCGCTGGAGCCTCGTCCCATGCCCGAGCGAGAACGTCCGCGGCCGCCCGAGGCATCCATAGCCACCGCCCCTCGCCGGAACCCCTGAGGCCGCCGCCTTGCCGGACTTGGCTGCCCCTCGTGGTGCCCTCCTCTCTCTTCCCTTCTCCTTCCTCCTTCTCTCCTTCCTATCCCATGCCGGAGCTCACTCCGAGATCCTCTTATCTCGTAGGTCCTCCGCACGGGCCTAATGCATCGCCGCCACCCAGATCCAGAAGCCACCCATTGGATTTCGCGGATCTCGGCCGGATTCGGTCCTCGTCCCAGCATCGAGGTCACTAGGCCCCACCGGAGTCCCATCCGCTGTTGTGGTTGTGCAGTGCTCGCACGTGGGAGGACAGCGAGGGGTTGACCCGCTCACTCGCTCGATCGCTCTCCTAGGCTGTAGCCACGCCAGCCCACCTCCCAGCGCCCTGGGCAGATTCACCCTCCAGCTCCCGTGAGACACAGTGCCACCCAAGGCCCATCAGCTCTGCTGGCCTTAGGGCCCATGGTGAGCTACCCCGAGCCCACCACCCTGCATGTTAAGTTGCGCCCTGGGCACTCGGTAGCTATTGTTCACCCATGTGTCACTGTTGGTCCTGTCAGTATTCGGCCCATGTCTGTTTTTTTAGTCTCCCAACCTTCATGCATTTAATATCTCACAAACAGAATTGCTGAAAGCCCCCCAACCTTCATGCATTTAATATCTCACAAACCATGCATCGTATGTAAAAACTTTATATATTAAAAGTCCTTAGCAATTCGTGTAGATTCACAAAATCCAACTTTGACACATGTTTAAAATGTTTAACTAACTGTTTTCATGCAATTTGCGTAAATGGCACTTAAAATGAATTGTTTAATAACCTTTGCTCCGTGACTCGAATGCAAATGTTTTGTATACGTAACTTTCCTAGAAAAATGCGTAGAATCTCATGGGCACTCTATTTTGGTGTTTAATAATTAAAAACATGATCTTTCAGATCTGGACCAAATTCGTAGGATACTTGTGGGGACGTTACGGATATGCTATATGTTGCTTTTGGCCTCATTTCAAATGCATAGATGATATAGTTATGTATGCTTCATCGTTTGCCAGGTTAAACAACATTTAATATTGATAAGTACCTGAACGAGAGTGAACTAAATAATTCAAACATGGATTTCCGTCAATATATAACTCGTTGCATATTGAACTTCACTTAATGTGTAGTAGTTGTTTGTTGTTCTTGCCATGCCATGCCTTGCATAATTAAATGGACATGCATCATATTGGTTTGTGCATCATGTCATGAATATGTTGTTGTGTATCATGTGTTGATTGTTGTTTCTGTATTGTTCCTTCTCGATAGAGTTCCCAAAGCATTTAGAGTGTGAGGATTCGTTCGACTGCGTTGGCTCGTCTTCTTCATGGATTCGTTCTTCTTCCAAGTGGGATCTCAGGCATGATGACACATTTCCTTGGATACCACTAGTATCATTGCCATGCTAGATGTCTAGTTTTATATCGCTATGTCACGCTACCTACCACTTGTTTGACAAGCCTCTCAACATTACCAGGAAAAACCTCTAACCCCTCCGCATCCCAGCAAACATTTTTTGGCTATGTTACCGCTTGCTTAGCCCTTCTTATAGCGTTTCTAGCTGCAGGTGCAATTGCTTCCATGTGTCAACATGGACATTCTTTTGTTATTACAATATTATTGCTATTTAATTTAATGCACAAATATACTTGGTAAAAGGTGGAAGGCTTCGCCTTTTGCTTGGTGTTTTGTTCCACTTTTGCCGCCCCTAGTTACTTGTGTAACGGTGTTATGTTCCATAATTGAGCGCTCCTAACATGCTCGGGGTTGTTATGGGGACGCCCTTGATTTTCCTCTTAGGAGAAAGCTTGTCCGACAAGGCCCAACATTGGTACTACATTTGCCTAATAACTTATAAACTTGCATAGGGACTTTCCGGACCCCGTGGATAATTAATCACCCCCCGAGCCAGTGCTCCTCATGAGTGTTGGTCCAACCTGTAAACCATCGGTGGCTACTAGGGGCAACTCTGCGATTGGCCTACTGGAAGTTTGGACAATCCGTCTTGTCCTGAGAACAAGATACGTGGCCTTGCTGGATTTGTTTTACCTTCCTCGAACTTCTTGTGTGGCGAATTCCAAGAATACTTTGGGCTCACTCGAGCTTGCGGTTTTCCAATGGAATTGCCTAGGAAGATCATGAGATTCATGGTCGAGGTTATTCCTACTGCGTGTTGTTAATTTGTGATGGACGAGTTGGAGCACCCCTGTAGGGTTAAATCCTTTGGAAAGTTGTGCCCACGGTTATGTGGCAACTTGGAAAACTTGTTTAACACCCAGTCATGGCAAAGTTGAAGTAAACTCTAATAAAATACACCAATTTTGTGCGTAACCATGACTGTCTCTTCTCGTGAGTCCTTTATCCGAGAGTGAACATGGTAGGGTTATGTTTGACGTAAGTAGGTGTTCAAGATCACTTAGTGATCATTACTAGTTCGCGTCCGTTATGCGTAAACCACCCACTTTACTTTCTGTATTCTTAAGTTAGCCACTCAAATAAATGCTTAGTCGCTTGCTGTAGGCTCACCACTTAACCATACCTCACCCATTAAGCTATAATAGTCTTGATACCCTTGGAAATGAGATTGCTGAGTCCCTGTGGCTCACAGATTCCTACAACAACAATTGCAGGTACAGGTAATGCGATGATTTGACGTGAGCCTGAAGCTTGTTCGATTTGGAGTTCTACTTCTTCATCAATCAAGGATGGGTTCCAGGCGGCAGCCTTGGATAGCAAGGATGGATGTCATTTTATCGTTTGATTTTGTCCGTAGTCGGACCCTGCTCTTTTGTATGATGATTGCATATGTTGTTGAATTGATGTGTCTCTGATGTAGCTTGTGGTGATTGTAATCCAATTCCATATACTCATCTCTTCCGTAAATGTATTTGTAATGATATCCATTCTTGCAACACAACGAGATGCGCTTCTATCCCTGTCGAGGCCCTCATGCCAAAATAAGGATAGGATCGCATCTTGGGCGTGACAGCGGGCCTATCTCCGGGGCAGCCAAGGCACTCCGTCATGCCCAGGCCAGCTCAGCCTCGCCCTTAGGGCCAAGGGCAGACGGGCCATGGTACCCTGGGTCACACTAGGCTGATAGTAGCCCTCAGACCCGCAACACACACATTCCACCTGCTAGGGACAAAACAACACGGGCCCGTCGAACTGTTAGGGATACGTCCATTCCCTACAGCGCCTCAGAACTACCGTTTGGAAGATCAAGGCCACGCTAGGGGGTGGGGACAGCCATGTCACTAAACATCCTCTTGCGATTCCCCATGTTGGTTCACGCATGCATAGCCTTCTTCATCCTCCTACTGCTTCCTGTACCCCCGTCGTCATGGCCCCTAGCAAGAAAATCGTGACTACAGGGGCCTCCTCCATTAAGAGCACCTAGGCAAAGGAGTTCAGGACGGCCTTGCTCGTGTCCGCGATCACCAGCGAGAGGGGTTAGGCCAAGGTGCGTCCCTTGTTGGCGTTTGAGCACAATGAGGGGGGTGCCACCCAAATATGTTCTAGCACGCACCCGTTGGTAGAGCTCGCAAGCATGGTGGTTCCCGTCTTACTCCACTCGCTCTACGTGGGGCTAGTTTCCATTTTCTAACTTCCTTGTGGCCATATTGGAGCATTGAGAGTTCTGACTGCTGCACCTGCAACCCAAATCCATCCTTGTCCTCACCCTCTTTGCGTACCTCGTTGAGGACTCTCTTGTAGTGATGCCATCTGTGGTGCTCTTCCCGACCTTCTACATCATGCAGGTTTCCTCGGAAATCCACCACTCGGGGGGGGCACTTCCTTTTGAACCGACAATGAGATGTGCAAAGTCTTCGTGGACATGAAGATCGGTAAGAAGGTGAGAACTTAAGGGCATCCTGGGTCTTCGTTGACACCTAGCAGGCCATCCCCTTCCTCGTGGTTGTGACCGTGCCGATAGAGAAGACCCCTCGCTGGGAGCACAACAAACTTGGTGTCATGGACCTAAGACTGATCCTCACGAGGCTGGCAGAGCTTTGCAAGGACGGGCTTACGACCCACATGTTTGCTAGGGAGTTCCTCAGTCAGTGCCCCTGTAGAGGCGCTCCCAAACAATGTGGGAGGTTGTCGTGGCCAAAGATCTGAGCCAGTTGGTGTGGGAGAGCCTCTCAGACAAAGAAGCAACCAAAGGCATGTAAGTCTTATTCCCCGGAGAGGCGATGGAGATACCTGACTATGCATGTCCGGTTTAGCGCCAGACCAATGGGGCGGAGCTCGTCGTGGCAATGCCCGGTTAGGCCAGTGAGGAAAGTTCAGGTGGATATCGAGGGGACCGTAGAGGCCCTCAAAGACTCCTTGGGAGCGGGATCTGCCTTGAGCCACAGCAATGCAACCTGCTCCGAGGAGGGGAGTGGCGACGAGTCATCCTCTCAACCCCCATAGTCGTTAGTGGCACTCTGTCGGCTCTAGCTGGATATTGATGACGACGAGGACAAGTCCCACGCCAAGCCCACCAAGTCGGGGCGGGCAGGACTCGAATAAGGGGGAACTGGCCCCGGTGGTGAGGAAATGATCGCTCGAGGGCACCAGCGCCGGTGAGACTGGCACCGCGCCACCGTCCGACCACCCGGGCACACTCCACAAAGGAGGTGGCAGCTGCGGCAGTGTTGTTATGGACCGGAAGAGGAGGTATTGGGACCCCTAGGAGGAGTAAACTCCTCTATCCCCTTCCTTTCGGCCTCTGCGGCAATCCTGAAGTGTCTATATGTAGGGGACTGAGGGCGATAGCCAAGGTAAGGAACAAGTCCAAGAAGGAGTAGGGGAGGTCAAGGCGACCGACAGCTGAGGGAGACATTCTAGGGTGCGAGCTGATACGAACCATCAGAGTGAAGGGATGCTTCCCGGGCCAGCCGCAGTGATACCCTTGTAGGGAATCTGGACGCAGGGCGGAGGCCGTAGGGGAGGGGCGCTCCACGCCATCCTCCCCCCAGCGCACCGCTTCTGCCGCAATAGAGGTTGTTGGGTTTCGAGAAGGGCTGACTCTAGGCCCGAGCTCCCGGGTCGCGAGGCATTCCTAGACATCTCTAGGGATTGGCCTACAGCACCGACCCTAGGGGTGGCCACCTTAATCCCCTCGTGCCAGACGACAAGCACGACTGTCGGATTTCGGGCTCCACAAAACCCAAAGAGGTTCGAACTCAGGGGCCTATGCGAAGATCCCCACCGGCTCCAGCCTCAAGCTCACTGGATGACATCCTAGCCTAGCAAACTCACTCAATCATGGGAAGAGGACTAGCACATGAGGATTTACCCAGGTTTAGGCCGCTATGAAGCGTAAAACCCTACTCCTGCCTTTTAGTGGATTGGCTCAAAAGGAGGTTTGTGGATGAACTAGTACAGTGGTGTGCAACTTCGCTAGGGTGCTCAGGTGGTGTGTTTCTATCCCCGCTCTACTTGGCGGCCTATCCTCTATTTATAGTGGCCCAGGTCCTCTTCCTTTATCGCAACGACGAGAAAGGATCCCACAATGGCGAGTTTGGAGGGGGACAAGGAGTACACCCTTATCCTGACGAAAGGTGGTCTTCGCTTGCAGAGTAGCTGGTGGTGATGCAGAGGTGGGCTTGGCGATGACAACCGTCCTTCTGGGCTCATGGTACTGATCTTGTTGCGTCGGAATGGAAACCTTTGGGGGGTGCTTTGGGAACCTGCGTACGTCATTGCCTCCTTTGCACCAAAAAGGAAATTGTCTCCTGTACGCGTGCTAGTGCCTGCCTGGCCTATCTTGAGTCATCCTAGACCTCCCGAGGCCAAGTGCTGTATACAGATCTCTACCCCTCGAGAGGCGACGTGGGAAGGCCTCTTCCCCTAGGTGTCTTTGCGTTGTTCCCCTCATGAGGATGGGGCTCCCGTGAGGATTTTGTTCTTGAGTGAGGCTGCATTGGGCTGTACCAAGCCGTCGAAGAGGGCTACGCCTTGGTTGCACTTAGGTGGTTCTGGGTACCCCCGTTTCTAGGATGCCGAGAGTAGCCCCGGGCCCAAGGCGCGCTTAGGATAGCTTCGGGGTGAAGCTGGAGCAGATGGCCCAAAGCGCCATGGGCCCCCAATGCATATGGGCCCAGTTTATCGTATGGAAAATAACAAGGCGCGAACGCCTTTGCTCCTCGAAGACGTTGGGTACCGCCCCGAGCCAGGCTGACGTGACGCCTGCACGCTATGCCAGCCATCATTTCTCTTCCTTGAATGCAGCCGCCTCCTTACATCTTCACCCCTCGGGCCACGCGGATGTGACCCGATGGGGTATATGAAGCGATGTGAAGCAGGGTTGCACGTCGACCGATTCTGTCATGCGGCGCCCGAGGAGCGCACAACGCTTCCACTCCTCGCGACACCTCGACTACCGCTCCGACTAACTAACAACCGGTGCATGTCGCAGGGCTATGATTGCCCGGGACGAGGAGGGGTACTGGTTGGCCTCCACCCGATTATAAATGGGTGGAGGGGATGGAGCCCCCGGCTCATCTTACTGCATGGTCCCCCGCCTCCGTCCTCAGCTTCCTTGCTAAAGATGCCGGTGAATAGGTTTTCTGCTGCCAGGAAGGGGAAGGCCTACCAGGAGGGGCCGAACCATCAGCTTCCCAAGAGGGCCCGGGGCCGCCTTCGTAAGTACGCCGAGGGTGCAACCATGTCTCCGCATGGGCTAGTGCCTCCGCTGGTGCTGGCGAAAGCGGCGGGCGGGGCGGTTGTGGCCGAGGAGGGAGACCCGCACCACATGCTCAGCCTCTGCGCCAGCGGGCCCGCACACCGATGAAAGCAAAATATGCTCCCTTGGTGGTTTTGATAATTCATGACAACATACATTGTCTCTTGGACTAGCACCTCTACCTAGTACATTTGAGATGATGCTCCATGAAGATCTGAGTTGGCAAAAAGGTTGAGGAGATTGTGGAACTACCCCAAGATGCAAGGAAATAAGTTGGCCAAGTTCAAGCAAGAGGACTGTACATTTTATATTTGTGAGAAATCACTTGGAGTCTATAAGAAAGCCAATACTATTAAAAGGGGGTAAAGTTTTGATGGTGAACAGTATGCTCAAACGTGCACAAGTGACAGTCACCAAAACATCCACATACTCTCCCACCTAAGTCTGTCCTTAGCCAAAAATACCAAATCGGTGCAACCAACTTTACTATCCCAGTGCCACCGAGTTCCAAACACTAGATAGACTCAGCCAAACCGTAACACTTTGGTGCTGGCGATATTGCACTTGGTGCCACCGAGTTGGGTTGCCAACTTCCTATTATGCAAATTCTCATTTTTGGTCCGATCGAGAATGGTGAATCGGCATCACTGTGTTTTGTAATTCTGACCGTTGGTCACCCTATCGGTGCAACCGGGAGTTACATATCAGTCCATCCGAGATTCAAAAGTTGCCACTTTTGGTCACTTTGGTACCACCGAGTTCTACACTTTGGTGTCACCTAGTCTGACTTATTGTGTGTAATGGTTGGATTTTTGGGGATTCCTATATATACCCGTTCACCACCACCCACTCAACAGAGAAGCACTCAGAAGTATTCCATCCCTATCCTACTCAGTTTTTTGAGAGAGAACCACCTACCCTTGTGTTGAGTTCAAGATCTTCCACTCCACACATATGGATCTTGATTTCTAGCCTCCCCAAGTTGCTTTCCACCAGCCCCATCTCTTCTACCAAGCCAAATCTATGTGAGAGAGATTGTGTGTTGAGGAGTCTATCATCTTGATGCACAATAGCAAGGAGTTCATCGTCATTACTGAGCCTATTACCTTTTGGAGGGTGGTGCCTCCTAGATTGGTTTGGTGTTCCCTGGGAGCCTCCTACTTCGGGTTGTGGAGTGAACCAAGAAGTTTGTAAGGGCAAGGAGATCGCCTACTTCGTGAAGATCAACCCATAGTGAGGCTAGTCCTTCGTGGACAGAAGCCGCATGGAATAGTCAAGGTTGCTTCTTCGTGGAACCCTCCGTGGGTAGAGCCCTCCGTGGACTCTCATGACCGTTACCCTCTGTGGGTTAAAGACTCCATGAACATGGACGCATGATAGCACCACCTATCGGAGCCATGGAAAAAATCCTTGCGTCTCCTATTGTGTTTGATCTTTCTAACCAATCTCTTTAGTTACATGTGCAATGTCTTTACTTTCCGCTACCACACTTGTAGACATGCATGTGTAGGATTGTTTGACTATTTAGATTTGCTAAAAGTATTAAAAATCTGCCAACCAATTAACTTGGGAAAAGGTTAGGTTTTAAATTTCTGCTAGTAGTCTATCCCCCCCTCTAGACACGCCTCTCTCGATCCTACAAGTGGTATCAGAGCATTGGTCTCCATTGCTTTGGTTTAATCACCGTGGAGGAAGAGGGATGTGTCCAGTTTAGAGAGTTTGAGTGTTAGAGTGCCCATTCTTGATAGAGAGTACTATAGTCAATTGAAGAATGCCATGATTGATCGATTTAATAGATTCCATTAGACTAAATATATTGAACAACCCTATGAGATCCCCATTGATGAAATGCATCCCACACACGAAGAGGAAATTAACATGCTTGGTAACCTAAGAGTTGTCAATCTTATTGTTAGAGGTTTACGAACATTCGTGCTTTCTCAAATGAAGAACTTTGCATGTGCCCATACCTTATGGACTGATTTGGAGAAACGATTTCCAAATCTTTCCTTAGGAAATCTTGATGAAATTCTTCATAAAACTATTGCTTTTAAGAAAATGAAGCCTAGTGATCCAAACTTTGATAAATGTCTATTTCAGATCTATTATCTCATGCATGCTAAAGGATATGTCACCACTATCAACAACATTGTCTTTGAAGCAATTCACATTCATAAACTTGAGCATTGTCATAATCACTATTCTAACGAATCTCTTGTCCTTTATGACGAGGATTTCCCACTTGATGATGACAATGTGGAACATGGCTATTATGAAGAAGATTAGTTGTTCGACATCGAGTATGAGAAGACCATGCAGAATCTGAGTCTTATCACAACCTCTAGAGATTACATGTTCGGAGGAAAAGAGTGGATTCTTGACAGTGGATGTCTGGATCATATGGCTGGTGATAGAGACATGTTCCAATAGATCAAGCCTAATAAAGGTCCTCGACGGTACGTGACCTTTGGGGATAACTCTAAGGGTAAGGTACTTGGCCTTGGTAAAGTGGCCATATCTCATGATACCTCTATTCAAAACGTCATGCTTACTGAATCCCTTGGCTATAATCTTCTTTCCGTATCTAGACTTGCCGACTTGTGTTTCAATGTTTTATTTATGAAAGTTGATTGACAAGTGTTTCGTCAAGATAATCATAAAATGGTCTTTACCAGTTTCCGTAGAGGTGATCCATACATTGTTGATTTCACTAAAAGATCCAAGCCTCGCACTTGTTTAATTGTAAAATCTTCTAAAGGTTGGCTTTTTCATAGAATACTTGGACATGTAGGGATGCGAAATCTACATAAGCTAATCAAAGGTGATCATATACTTGGAGTTAAAGATGTTATGTTCGACAAAGATAGACTTTCTAGTGCTTGTCAAGATGGAAAGCAAGTAGGTGGAAGTCATCCCGTTAAGAATGTCATGACTACTAGGAGACCACTCTAGTTACTTCACATGGATCTTTTTGGTCCCAATGCTTACATGAGTCTCGGTGGAAGTTCCTATTGTCTAGTTATAGTTGAGGATTTTTCTAGATTTACGTGCGTATTATTTCTTGATGATAAGTCGTAGGTTCAAAAGATTTTGAAGAACTTTTCTCGCAAAGCGCAAAATCAGTTTGAAGTGAAGATCAAGAAGGTTCAAAGTGATAATGGATACTTTTCTTGATGAAGAAGGTGTCTCACATGAGTTCTTGGCTACATACACACCTCAACAAAATGGAGTTGTTGAGAGGAAGAACCGTACGCTCATTGAGATAGAAAGAACGATGCTCGACGAATACAAGACACCAAGACACTTTTGGCCAGAAGCCGTTGAAACAACATGTCATGCCACAAACCGACTTTACTTGCACAAGCTTCTCGGTAAAACAACATACGAGCTACTCACCGATAACAAACCCCAAGTCGGATACTTTCGGGCATTTGGCTCCAAGTGCTACATTCTTCATAAGCATCGTCGTACTAAATTTGCTCCTAAATCTCATGAAGGATTCCTAATTGGTTATGGATCGAACTCTCACACTTACCGTGTCTACAACAACTTCGCTCAAAAATTTGAAGAGATTGTAGATGTGAAGTTTGATGAATCTAATGGTTTGCAAGTCGAACAATTGCCACATGATGTAGGTGATAAGCATCCTTTGGAAGCCATATTAGATATACCTATCAGGAAGATTCATCCCATGGAGGTGAAGGAGAGTACTTCATCAACTCAAGTGGAAGCCCCACCTCACGTCAAGGTGACCCTCAATACGACATGGAGGCATCCACAAGTTGTACACGACAAGATGATGAAGAAGAGGAAGTACATCATGAAGATCCACCACAACCACCTTCACCACCACCTCAAGGGAACGACACCTTCAACAACAACGAATATGAACGAGATGATAATGAAGAAGAAGAAGCTCCACCATCCAACAATCGGAAGGTGATCTGTGTTCGAGCTCAAGTGACCAAGAACCATCCCCTAAACCAAATCGTTGGTGATATACAAACAAGGATAATCATTCACTCTTGGTGGTTTCAATAATTCATGACAACATACATTGTCTTTATTTGAAGCTTTGATTGTATGTTGTCATCAATTACCAAAAAGGGGGAGATTGAAAGAACAATATGCTCCGTTGGTGGTTTTGATAATTCATGACAACATACATTGTCTCTTGGACTAACACCTCTATCTAGTACATTTTAGATGATGGTCCATGAAGATCTGAGTTGGCAAAAAGGTTGAGGAGATTGTGGAATTACCCCAAGATACAATGAAATAGGTTGGCCAAGCTTCAAGCAAGAGGATGCTACATTTTATATTTGTGAGAAATCACTTCGAGTCTATAGGAAAGCCAATACTGCTAAAATCGGGTAAAGCTTTGATGGTGAACAATATGCTCAAATGTGCACAAGTGGCAGTCACCAAAACATCCACATACTCTCCTACCAAAGTCTGTCCTAAGCAAAATATACCAAATCGGTGCAACCAACTTTACTATCCCAGTGCCACCGAGTTCCAAACCCTAGACAGACTCAGCCAAACCCTAACACTTTGGTGCAGCCGACATTGCACTCGGTGCAGCCGACAAAAAGTGGCAACTTTTGAATCTTGGATGGACCGAGAATGTTGAATCGGGATCACCGAGTTTGGTAATTCTGACCGTTGGTCACCCTGTCGGTGCAACCGAGAGTTATATATCGGTCCATCCGAGATTCAAAAGTTGCCACTTTTTGTCACTTTGGTACCACCGAGTTTTACACTTTGGTGTCATCGAGTCTGACTTATTATGTGTAACGGTTGGATTTTTGGGGATGCCTATATATACCCCTACACCTCCACCCACCTAACAGAGAAGCACTCAGAACTACTCCATACCTATCCTACTCAGTTTTCTGAGAGAGAACCACCTACCCTTGTGTTGAGGTCAAGATCTTCCACTCCAACCATATGGATCTTGATTTATAGCCTCCCTTAGTTGCTTTCCACCAGTCCCATCTCTTCTACCAAACCAATTCTGTGATAGAGAGATTGTGTGTTGAGGAGTCTATTACCTTGAAGCATAGGAGCAAGGAGTTCATCGTCATTACCGAGCCTATTACCTTTTGGAGGGTGGTGCCTCCTTGATTGGTTAGGTGTCGCTTGGGGGCCTCCTAGTTCGTGTTCTGGAGTGAACCAAGAAGTTTGTAAGAGCAAGGCGATCGCCTACTTCATGAAGATCTACCCATAGTGAGGCTAGTCCTTCATGGACGGAAGCCGCATGGAATAGTCAAGGTTGCTTCTTCGTGGAACCCTCCATGGACTCTCTCGATCGTTACCCTCCGTGGGTTGAAGACTCCATGAACGTGGACGTACGATAGCACCACCTATCGGAACCATAGGAAAAATCCTTGCGTCTCCTATTGTGTTTGATCTTTCTAGCCCATCTCTTTACTTACATTGCAATGTTTTTACTTTCCGCTGACACACTTGTAGACATGCATGTGTAGGGTTGTTTGACTATCTAGATTTGCTAAAACTATTAAAATCTGCCACCAATTAACTTGGGAAAAGGTTAGGTTTTAAATTTCTGCTAGTAGTCTATTCACCCCCCTCTAGACACGCCTCTGTCGATCCTACAACCGATGTGGGCCAGGAGCTCTTGGTTCTAGTGGAGAGGCCAGCGGTTTCCCGGTTGCAGCTTCCACGCTTCTTTGTGGAGGCATTGCGAGTTAACGAGCCTGCAGGTATGTGGCTGCAGGACGATGGTTGTTGTAGCGGGGCGTTATGGGTGGAGGTCTTGGGGGTTCCTTCTTCTTGCGAGTGAGCCAGGTTGGGATCCCTTTCGGCACTCTAGGTTGGCGGGGCCCAGTCTCGTGCATTCCTCGACCATAGTTGGGGCGTCTGGATCACCAGGACGAGACCAAGGGGCGAGGCCTCGACCACCGTTGGGGCATTCGGATCACCAGGACGAGACCAAGGTGCGTGGGACTACATGAAGAGTAAGCCTACTGAGGCGCTTTGCTTAGGAGCCCCCTTAACCCTCAAGCAGCGCTCTGCGTCTACAGGGCCCAGTCCCGCGCATTCCTCGACCACCGTTGGGGCATCCGGTTCCCCAGGACGAGACCAAGGGTCAAGGGTTCGACCATCGTAGGGTCGTCCTAATCACCAGGACGAGACCAAGGGGCGAGGGGCTATGAGACCAGTGAGACTCCTGAGGCGCATTTCTTAGGAGTCCCCCTTTGACGCTCAAGCGACTCCCATACCTTTTTTGCCGGTTCCTGCCCCGGGAGGCGTGAGCCTCCGGAGGCTCCAAGACAGTGTGTCGGGCCGTGATGGATCCCTGAGCCTGGGTGAGGTGACACATCCCTGCTAGCTCACTCGAGAGCGCCACGCGAGGACCAGGGCGCTAAGCCCTTGGCGAGGTGCACGCATCGTGCCCCATAGCCCCCACTCACGGGGTGCGAGATGTAGAGGCAGGCATGTGATCAGCCCGAAGAAAGAAACTTCAAGATAGAAAAATACACAGAGAAAAATCCCAGCCCGTTTTTCTTAAAATATGCATGAAAAGCCCGAGTTTGATGCCAGAAAAATTGGCAAATCTGAACACAAGAAAAGCGAAGAACAATCGCGTCCAACACCTAGGCTAGTCTTCATCTTCGTCTTCCCACAGCGCGGAGCAGAGGGCGTCCATGTTGCGTGGGCATATTCATTGGATTACAGTGTTGTCCACTAGCGCGAAGCATGGGGCTTCCACTTGGGCATGTGTAGCAACCCCTCCGCGTCCTCGGGGCGCTCCAGGCGTATACATCCTACTCATTATTACGTGAGAGTTACGTGGGTAGAACTTGCGGAGGTGCTGGATGTTCTAGGCATTCTGTATGGGGACCCTATCCTGGGTCTCGAGGCGCACGGCGCCAGGCCTGGAGACGCGGACCACCCTGAATAGGCCCTCCCATAGGGGCGAGAGCTTGTGCAAGCTCTCCCTGGAAATGACCTACCTCAAGATGAGGTCTCCGACTTCGAGGGCCCTAGAGCGGATGTGACAATGGTCACGCTGTAGGGCCTGATGGTTCCTCGCAACACGGAGCGAGTAATGGCAATGGGCCTCCTCCCAAAGCAAGAGGTATGTTCCCTGCAAGGCATCCTGGTGCTCCTCATCGAATGCTAAGACCCGCGGGGATTGGTGCTTGACCTCGTGTGGCAGGACGGCTTCAGCTCCGTAGACGAGGAAGAACGAGGTCTTATCGGTGGGCTTAGTCGCCATGGTGCGGATGGACAACAACACGGACTAAAGCTCATCGAGCCAGCCCCTGCCGCAGGCCTCAAGATTCTTCTTTATGATCCTTGCCTTAACACCCTGCAGGACCTCCGCGTTGGCATGCTCGGCCTGACCGTTGCTTCGTGGGTGCGCTACAGAAGCGTAGCATGGTTTTGTTCCT
The DNA here is from genome assembly GCA_022496015.1 of Hordeum marinum. Taxonomy (NCBI): domain Eukaryota; kingdom Viridiplantae; phylum Streptophyta; class Magnoliopsida; order Poales; family Poaceae; genus Hordeum; species Hordeum marinum. The sequence continues at coordinate 164,005,932 of CM039675.1, forward strand.
AGGTTAGTGTAATATGTCCTGAGAAGGTTACTTTTGAATTGTGAACTGTTGTTGGTGATGATGCGGTTTGGGACGCTGAAGTTGCTCACGAGGCCCTTGATTACGGTCGAGCCAGCTGGGATGGTGTGGATGGGCTCCACCTCTGCCCACTTGGTGAACTTGTCGATGGTGACGTAGAGGTAGAGGTGTCCACCAGCCGCTCACGGAAAGGGATACGGTATATCTAGCCCCCAGACCGCGACGGGCTAGGAGAGCGGGATGGTCTAGAGGCTTTGCGTAGGCTGGTGAATCTGCTTGGCCTGGAACTGACAAGCCTCGCAGGACCGGACCAACTCGGTGGCGTCGTTGAGCGTCGTAGGCCTATAGAAGCCACTTCGGAATACCTTCCCCCACAAGGGTGCGTGACGAGGAGTGATGCCCGTGGTCTCCTCCATGGATGTCCGCCAGCAGCTCACACCCCTGTTATCTGGACACGCATCGCAACGCACCATTGTTCAGACGACTGCGGTACAGCTCGCCGTCCCTTAAACAATACATCATGGTCTGACATGCCACGCGCTCTGCGTCTTCCTCCTTTTCTGGTAGCCTTCCATGGAGCAGCTACATCAGGCACTTCTGTGTCTATTCGTAGGCCTAGGGCTCCACGCTAGGAGCCGCCAGGCTCCCGAGGCCGGGCCACAAGCTGGAGCTCCTGAGGGTGGTGCTGCGAGCAACACCTCACCCTACGGCGCCTGGTCCACGGTAGGGGGTGCCACTGATGGCTTGAAGATCCATTCCTCGGAGAGGCCTGGCTCGTGAGGCTCGCAACGCGATGCTCTCTTGGCGATATCATCGAACTCCTTGTTCACGCCACGCAGGATGTGCTGCAATTCCAATCCTCGAAAATGCTTTTCAATCTTACGTACCTCTTCCAAGTATGCTTCCATGTGCTCGTACTTAGGCGTATACTCCTTGTTGGAGAAGTTGACGAGGAGCTGGAAGTCGCCCTTGATGGAGATGTGCTATATTCCCAAGGCTGCCACGGCCTTGAGGATAGCAATCAGGCCCTCATATTCCGTGATGTTGTCGGAGACCTTCTCGCCATGCTACAAGCAAAGCCGCACGACGTAGTAGAGTTTGTCCCCAGTCGGAAAGATGAGCACAACTCCGTCCCCGCTCCCCTATGCGCGAAGGCCCCATCGAAGTGCATGGTCCAACTATCAGGCACCTCGTCATCGGGGCTGAGGGACTCACCCTCGTCTAGCCCTCGGTGGGGGGCATCCGTCCACTCGGCCACAAAGTCTTCCAGGGCTACTCCTTTGATGACCCTGGTCATGCTGAAGTCTAAGTCGAAGACCTGCATCTCGATGTTCCACTCTGTGACTCTCCCCGCGGGGTTGGGGTTGCGCAACACTTTCTCCAAGGGATACATAGAGAAGACCTTGAAGGAATGGGTCTGAAACTAATGGCGCAGTTTCCGTGAAGCGACGAAAAATGCAAGCAGGAGCTTTTGATGCATAGGGTAACACGAGAGCGTGTCCCGCAATACGATGCTGACATAGTACACCGGGTGCTCGATGAGGGAGAAGTCTTCCATGCCGCACCGCTCCACAGGAGGTTCATGAGATGCTGGTGCCTCGAGGGTCACCGAGGCCACCGAGGCCTCGGGAGCGCCGCCTTGGAGAGGGGAGGATTTTGTGGTGTCCTGTGAGTCACCTTGCTTCGCGTCCAGGGATCCCCTGCGCTTGAGGGTGTTTTTGCATGCCGACACGCTCCTGCCTGACCGCCACGAGCGCAACGCTGGCGGAGTGCAGGGTGGCGGCCAGGTGCAACAATAGGCGCTCTCGTAGGAGGGGCGCCACCATTACAGGTGGGCTCATGAGGTAGCGTTTGAGGACCTTGAATGCCGCATCAGCCTCCGGAGTTCACTTAAAGGGGCCCTTTCTCTTCATGAGCTGGAAGAATGGCAGGGCGTGCTTGCCAAGCTTGGAGATGAAGCGCCCCAAGAAGGTCACATAGACTGCCAGCTTCTACATTTCCTTAAGGGTCTAAGGCGGACTCAACTTGCTTATAGCCTTGATCTTCTCTGGGTTGGCCTTGATCCCTCGGTGCAACATTGGGAAGCCGAGCAGTTTACCTGACGGGGCCTCAAAGATACACTTCTCGGGGTTCAGCCTTAGGCCCACACGACATAGGCTGGCATATGTCTCCTCTAGGTCCTCAATCACGGTCTTGGCTTCTCGTGACTTGACCACGATGTCGTTGACGTAGGCCTCGGCATTCCTTTTGAGCTCCTACCCAGGGCAATGTTCAACCGTTAGAAGATTGCACCTGCGTTCCGTAACCCAAAGGGCATGTGTAGCTGAACACACCGCTAATGGTAAGGAAGTCCGTCTTCTCGACATCCTCTACCACCATCTTGATCTGGTGGTAGCCAGAGAAGGCATCCAAGAAGCATAGGAGGTCTCATTCGGCGCTGGAGTCCACGATTTGGTCGATGGACAACAACAGGAATGGGTCTTGGGGGCAGGCCTTGTTAAGGTTCGTGAAGTTGATGCACATGCTCTCCTTCCATCCCTTCTTCCAAACGACCACTGGGTTGCCCAAGCACTCGGGGTATCGCACCTCTCGGAAAACCACGGCTTCCTTTAGCTTGCTGACCTCCTAGGCGATGAATGCTTGCTTCTCATGGGCCTGTCTTCTCGCCTTTTGCTTTACCGGACGTGCGTTAGGGCACACCATGAGGTGGTGCTCAATCACATCCCTTGGGACCCCCACCAGGTCGGATGCGTTCCACGCAAATGCATCCTTTCTTGCGTGAAGGAATGCCACCAACGCCTCCTCCTGCTCTAGCGGGAGGCCGGCATTGATGGTGAAGGTGAGGCTAGGGTTCTCGTCATCTGCAGGCACCTTCTTCGTCTCAGCCCGGTTCTGAGAGAACAACTACTTCTTCTTTACCGACGCGGCATCGGCGGTGTGCCCAGCATCTTTCGAAGCTTGCACGGCATCCCCAGCGCTAGGGTGTGCCACAGCCGCGGCCTTGTAGGGGAGTTTGAGTGCATCAACCGCATCATGCGCGTGTCCGGCAATGGAGATGATGTCGCTGCTCCCAGGCATGTTGATCGCGTTGTAGCCTGGGTGCGTTGCCGCCATGAACTTGGCGAGGGCGGGGTAGCCAAGGATTGCGTTGTAAGGGAGGTGGATGTGGGCAACGTGGAAGTCAATCTTCTTAGAGCGGTAGTTGTAGTGGGTGTCGAAGGTAACAGGAAGCAGCACCTGGCCCAATGGGGCGGCGGAGCCCTTGGCCACCACAAAGAAAGGCTTTGAGGGGACGAGCTGGTTGTAGGGTACCTAAAGCGTGTTGAAAGTTTCCACGGAGAGGACGTTGAGGTCGGCTGCTCCGTCGATGAGGGTATTGGTGACAAGCACATTGCTTGTGGTCAGTGTGCACAACATGGGGAGCGTACCCACGGTGACCTTTGCATTGGGGTGGTTGTTGGGGCTAAATGTGATGTCAACATATGGCCAAGTTTGAAGCTGCGGGGCCTCGAGCCATGGCCGAGCCGCGCTCGCCTAGTGGAGGAACCGCTTGAGCTTGCGGCCAGAGGCGGGCACCTATGATCCCCCGAGGATGCACGCGACCGTGGAGTGGGCCAGGCGAACCAAGGCGCTGTCGGACACCATGGGCTGCTCGGCCTCGGAGGCGATGCCGGCCATGGAGCCTATGAGTCGACGCCTGACTACAGCAGCAGATGGAGGAGCTTCAACACACCCCCTACCTAGAGCACCAAATGTTAGATTCCGGGCTCCACAAAACCCAATGAGGTTTGAACTCAGGGGCATGTGTGAAGATCCCCACCAGCTCCGGCCTCAAGCTCATCGCACGACAACCTGGCCTCGCGAACTCACTCAATGACAAGAAGAGGACTAGCATATGAGGATTTGCCTAGGTTCGGGCCCCTGCGAAGCGTAAAATCCTACTCCTGCCTTTTGGTGGATTACATGACGAGGAGGTTTGTGGATGAACTAATACAGTGGCGTGCAACCTCACGAGGGTGCTCGGGTGGTGTGTTTCTTTCCCCGTTCTACTGGCCAACCTAGCCTCTATTTATAGTCACCCGGGTCGTCTTCCCTTATCCCAATGGTAGGAAGGGATGCCAGAATGGCCAAATTCAAACGGGGACAAGGAGTACACCCTTATCCTGACGAAAGGTGGTCTTCGCCTACAAAGTTGCCGGTGGTGATGTAGAGGTGGGCTCGGCGATGACATGTGTCCTGATGGCCTTGTGGTCTTGGTCTTGTTGCATCAAAATGGAAACCTTTGGGGGTGCTTTGGGAACCTGCGTACGTCCTTGCCTCCTTTTCACCAAAGAGGAAATTGTCTCCTCTGTGCGCGTTGGTGCCTGCCTCGCCTGTCTTGCGTCATCCTTGACCCCCGGAGGCCTTGCATAGAGTTCTACACCCCTCGGGAGGCGACCTGGGAGGCCTCTTCCCCCCCAGGGGTCGTGGCGTCATTCCCCTCACGAGGACAAGGCTCCCGTGAGGATTTTGTTCTTGAGTGAGGCCACGTTGGTCCATACCAGGTCGTCGAAGCGGGCCGCACCCTCGGTCGCAGGCAGGCGGTTCTAGGTACCCCCGTTCCCAGGATGCCGACATCGACCTTGGTTGGGGACGACAGAACTGATCTGCTGAAAGGGCCCGAGATCAAGCCCTCCTGCATAGAGGTGTTTACGGATGATGCAGGAGACCCGACGAGACGTGCCCTCATGATAGGTGAGGATGGCACCATCTTCTGGGGCGAGGTCCGCTACAACGTCAAGCAGGCCGCCACCACCCTCGAGGGCGAGCTCACGAAGGAGGTTGAGCGGTGCGCAAAGGAGCGGTGGCTCTTCGCAGAGGGGTGGAGTGTCACACCCTGTGTTTGTATAACTTGTTATTCTTGGGTTTATAAAACTTGGAGCCAATTAAAACTTTTTCAGTGCTTGAGCTTGTTCGAATTATTGCTTGCTTGCTTGATGATTGTTGTGTATGGCACTCTTAGATTATATGCCTCTTCATATTCACCTTCCTTAACCCAAAATTCTTGCCCAATGATCATGCCATGTGAATAGTGCCGAAAACTATTTTATCAAATTTTATTTTGACCAAAACGGATTTATTCAAATTAGGTTTTCAAAGACCCCTGAAATGAGGTTTTCACTACAAGTCCTCAAATAGGTTGGATCCTTCTTCCGCAAAAGCTTTACTTTAAACCTACTATATATAACACATCCCAAAACCACCAAATGTTAATTTTAAAGATTATTTAATATTTTATTTAAAGTCTTTTCTTAAGACCAAAAATGTTTGTTCCTAGGGAAAAATTATTTAAATGCTTTCAAAATATTTGAGAAACTTTAGGGAAACTCAGCGGACATGTATTTTCCATATATATGAGTTTCAACTCATGGTCATGTCTAAATCATGGGCAAAACACCTAAAACCCTTTCTGTCCAAATCAAGCTTTTGGAATATTTCTAATATTCTAAATAAATTCCAGCAAAATTCCAGCAAGTCAACACTATCATATGTGATGATCTTGCAAAGTTTCATCTCAACCCAAGTTGAGTTGGTTCATCAAACTATTCCAAACCCCTTCATGTCCAGATTCAAATTTGAACAACTTTACAACGTGAAGTTTCTTCCCTTGACCCCAAACTTTGTGGACATGCTCTAATCACCAAATAATGATGCTACACCAAGTTGTGCATTAAGGCGATTAGCTTAGCATGATTGGATCTACAGAAACCTGATTCCGCTAGTTTCTAGGGTTCACAAAGTTGTTGTTGTCAACTTTGCCCATTTGAGCTCAAACCTGATGATCCATCTCATTTTACCCCCCATATGATCCTGTTCAATGTCTTAGTAAGTGGGTAAATTTATCCTGTCCAGACATCCATCAAACACCTTCTAGTGAAATGGTAAAGTATTTGTTTTCACCACTTTCACTCTCCCCCTTGCTCTCGAACTTTTACCACAACCCCTCAGGGTTACCAGCAACCTCCAATAAAAATCTCAGGGTCATAAGCCACTGGGAGATGGGGTAAAATCCACATTTACCACCCTGGATAGCCATAGGAGGAGCATTTTTACCTCCCCCTCCTTCTACCTCTTCTCTCCCTAGCTCCCCTAGCTCCTAGAGCATGTCCAGATCATCCAAAAGCTAGTAGACATGCGGGAGCGGGTCCAGAGCACTCAAGCCTGCCAAGGCATGCCAAAGACATGCCCTAGAGCACGCTACAGTGCATCCCTGCATTGTAGCAGGAGCATCCTGAGGGCTCCCGACAGCCTTGGGATGGGGGAAGCTGTCCCCCGGGGTTCCCTCGACGTCCGCAACACTCCAAAGTGTCGGCCCTCTCCTCTCAACCATCCTCTGATCACCTCTCACGCGTGCCCGACACCGCCCGAGCCAGCCAACGCGTGAGGTCACACGCGCGGGCGCAAGGCCCTACCTCCGCCTCTGTCTCCTCTACCCCTCGGCCTAGACCACCCACACGAGCACCGCAGACACGCCCTCGCCCCCTCTACCAGATCCTTGCCCTGGCCCTGAGCTTGCCGGTGCACCCGAGCTCGGTGCACAACCAGGCACCTATATAAGGGCCTCCCATAAGCCCCTCTCCTCTCCCCTGGTTCCCTTCCCTACCGAGTAGACGCCCAGCCAAGCCCCAGATCCTCTCCCTCCCTCTATGCGCGGGATCGACCCAAGGACCGCCACGCCAGCCCCGTCACCGATCTCCTAGTAGTGACCTCGTCCGGACCCCATTTCCCTTCCACTCGTCTTCCCTTGCTCTCCTGACCCATTCCCCTCGCCCCCGTCCTGTTTGCAGCACGGAGAGGACCCATCGATCTCTCCCGAAGCTCCCTCCGCCGCGGGTGCTCGCCACCGGCAACTCTGACCAACTCCGACACTCCTTCGACCTCTAGGGGAACGGGGACTCGACGCTGAGTCCGTTCGCACCTCTAGCTAGCCTCGTCGTGCCCTGCATCATCGCCGGTAAGCACGCCGGCCTCCCTACCGCAAGGTTATAGATGGCAGGCGAGGCCCGCCAGTCATCCTCACCTCCCTTCTCCTCCTCTCTCTGTCGCTGGCTTTCAGCCCCCAACCGTCAGGTTTGAACGCAGGCACGCGCGTTAGTTCATCTAGGCTGGTTGGCCTCTGGGCCGGCCCAGTTGCAGGCTGGCTCTGGCCCAGGGTTCCATGCCCCTTTTTATCATTTTTCTTTTCTACGGGATTTTGCAAAAATCCCACAGGGCTCAATGTTTATCCAATGTCCACTGTTTTTCCACCTAAAACCTTAGAATATTCCATAGAAATTTATAGTTCCTTTTGTAGAAAATTTTGAAAATCTTTTATATACTATTTATTTCAAACCCCTATTTGGCATTATTAGCCCGCGTTTAAATAGTTTTGAAAACCTTTTTAACTTCAAAACCCTAGACATCTATTTTTAGTATAGATTTTAGTATTTAACAGAATCGGGTAGCTTTTTACTATTATCTTGGTGTGCTCTGTTTTGTGTGATTCTTTTTTACCGCTATTTATCGCGACGATAGATTGTGCTGTTAACGAGGAAGTTGGACCCGAAGACTTCGAAGACCCCGAAGACTTTGTTAAGCCAGGCAAGCAGCCCCTTGACCATGTTAAGAAACTGTTTTCAATGCATGTCATATAGCACTTTACTTTCATTATACTTGATCATGTGGAGAAGTGTGACCACTCCGGTGGGTTGCTTCCGACACTTTTACCATTGACACTTGCATTGTGCATGACCCTATCCCCTTATGTGGGTGATGTAGGTGGGTGTAGATAGGATGCTAGTAGATGCTATGCAAGTGGGTTCGGCTTTTATGCATGGTGATGGAACTAAGGAGATGATTTCGAAGACTTTTCAAAAAACCCGTCGGGTGCCACTAATGCCCGAGGGAGATGATGATGAGATGGGTGACCACTTGAGAAAGAAGTGGTGTACCGAAACAAGTTGAGAGTGTTTTTTCGAAAATGGAGAGTTTTAAGTTCTGCTGACCGTCCCAACCTTACATGCGCAACCACGATACCCCTTATGGGACGGGGATCTGTTGATTACTTTGATGGGTACTAGCAAGGAGCCCGCATTACTAGTGGCGGGAGTAGTGTGGTCAATCTTGATACGGGGTCGTGCCGGTATGGACGATCATGTGCTATTTTCATAGGCACTAGGCACACTGTTGGTCCCCACATGGATGCTACGAGTCATGTACATCATGTGGGATGGGTACCAATCGAGTGGACTCTTTGTTTACTATCGCAAGGGGAAATGCATTGTTTGGGTACTTACCTCAGATATGTTATATACCACGAGTCGTGGATGACATGGAAGTTCCCCGAGTCTTGTGGGTAAAGTGTGCAACCGCTGCAGAGTGTAAAACTATTTGAATAGCCTTGTCCACGGTCATGGATAGTTGGAGGTCCTTCTTAAACTACGTCCGGATGTTTTCGCAAAACTTGGTGTGTCTGGGTATGTGGATGCCATAGAGATGACACTCGAGACAAGTCTGAAGACTTGATGTGATGAATGAACATGATATGTTCAACCCCTGCTTAGGATGATATCCGTAACTTGCTCATACGGATATCTACCAACTTTTCATGCATGCTTACACATAGTTACTTGATCATGACATTTTATTTGAAACTAGCTTTCTGCAATGTCCCTACATAGTTCTATATCATGCATCACTATTACCTTGTTCCACAACATGGGTTGCTTGCAAGTACATTAAAAGTACTCATTGGCTTGCTACTGGTTATTTAATTGGCCAGGCATGCAAGAACAGGAGTATGTTGAGGAGTTCGTTGGTGACGAACATGCGAACTAGGATGCTTCCCAGTCAGAATGCCTGTAGGTTAAGGCAGATGGCGAAGGGTTCACCCTTTCGATCAAGATTTCCGCTATTTTTTCTATTTAAGTGTTTGGCCAATATGGCCCTATCTATGTAAGACTAGGCCTTCATGGTCTTTATTTGTGTAAGACACTAAATGTGGATGTAAGACTCTTGTTATTCAGCTTCTATATGTTTAGTGAGCATTGATCTCTGGGATCATTGTCCACGTGCATTCCGTGATCATGACATAAGAGTCAGGGTCCCCACATGGAGCCATCTCTGGGAGGCAAAGGAGCTCAATAAGCAGAGGGGCGAGGAGGCCTAGGCGCTACGTGTGTGGCTTGTTTGAGAGATCCAGGCGTCCCTCGTCGGGTGCTCTCGAAGCCACTTAGGAGGCGAAGCAGCAGCGGTAGACAGCAAACACCTGTGAAAAGATATTCTGGGAGCTGGCTGCTACGTGCGAGGCCTGCTTGCATCCTATGAAGATAATCTCTCGAAGTGCGAGACATGGGTTGCCACCAGCAGGGGAGATGCTGAAACCCGGGAACGCGAGCTTGCATCCTCCGCGTCCATGCGAGAGGCAGAGAATCGACGCCTACTGGTGAAAAAGCGCTAGCTTAGCATGTAGAGGGACCAAATCCGTGACAAGGTTGATGATCTCCAGAAGCAACTACAGGAAGCGGAGGCCACCACAGAAAGCGCATGCCGTGAGCTGCTAACATAGGCAGTGATGTGACTCTTCAACAACATGCTCAATTTGGACAGCAACTTTGACTTCGCACGAGTGTTGAACCCCATCCTAGAGGAGCTCCGTGATGGCCTCGGGGAGGCCGTGAAGTCGCACGTGGACCGGTACGCCTTTGTGGCTGAGGCCGGTGACGACAACTACATGCCCCCGAGTGACGCTGGAGAAAGCGGAGACAGTGGCAATAGTGGCGAATGGCACGCTTAGGTTTCCTTCGCTCACCCCTTTTATAAAGTAGACATGGCCCCACGGGCGCATGAAGACATCTTTGTGATACTCATGTATTAAGTACACGGTGTTTTATCCATTGCCTATTTCCTCCCGAGATCTATCTTTTCCTTTTCATGCTGCCTCTATCCCCTACATTGATTGGTCCCAGCCCTCGAGGCAAGTTACACCATGGATGCTATGCTTGGAGCGAGGGGTCAACAAGGCCAGAGGGTGCAGGGATCCTAAGGCCTTTAGGAGATCTTGAGGCACGATGCTCAGGGTCCCCCCCTTGACGTGCAAGCGGCTCGTGGCAAGGGAGTCAGGATGTGGTGAGGGGAATGAGGGTGATGGAACCATAGAGGTTTTTGAGAGTTATCTCCTTGAGGCTCTTGGCACCGAAGCAGGCCCTCCGTAGGGAGTGGCTCCTAAGGCACGTCGCCTCACGGGGCCTACCGCCTTCGGGGCGCCTCCCGCAAGGCCTCCCCGGGGGACTCATGAAGCCTTCGGTGTCCTGTACTAGGGAAACTGATGAGTTTTGCTAGTGACTAATCTGGGTGCGCTCCAGAGGTTGCCTATGGGGGTCGCACAAGGAGACCCAGGAACCAAGGACCTAGTAATGTGACGTACAAGGGAGCAGGACTGCGAGCCACATCCAGGTCACTTGGGTTTTTGCAATGCTGCAGGGACTGACCTGAGAACAAACACTGTGCTAGTCCTCACACCTGCGACACACATAGGGAGATCACGAGCGCGCACCCTTACTGTGGCATCCTCGACCGTATTTGCATGGAATTTTGAGAAGAAATGAGCTTTACTAATGCATGTAGCAGGTTCATTGCATAACAGAAAGAGACATGTCGCCATGTTCGATATGGTGTCAGCTCGAGGTTTGTGCAGCTAAAAAGCGCCTTCAAAGGATGACAAAAATGTTGTCATGACGGACACGGATCCCTGAGGTAGATGCAGCTAAAAAGGGCACTCATTGTCAAAAATTCCGCCCTGTGTATCCTCTAGCGCTTGGGATGGGGCTTCCATGAGAGTGGGAAGGGGAGCTCACGTGCCGAGGGAAGCATGGGTATAGAGAGAGCCTTGGAGCATGTACAACTCTATCTTTCTCACATCTTTTGTGCATGGTTAGAACTTACAGTGTTAAAGGGCGTTGCATGTGTTTTGTTCCAGAACACCCTCCATCGTCATTCGTTGGGCTGTGGTGGGCCGATTGGTGGTCGTGAACCACGCCTGCCGTGCGGTACTCCAAGCTTATCTGCTCCAGCCTCGTGGAGATAGTTGCAGCGCTCTATGAGCCGATAGGCACACACATGTGTGGATATGGAGAAAGGGAGGGCCTCACGATACGAGCCTTGTTGACAGAGACGAATTCAACGCAAATGGGCCTTCTACCACATAGCTTGGAGATGGGGTGGGTCATGCGATCCATCGGAGGGGTGAGCTTTGCGGAAGATTCTAGCATCTTGGGGCTTGCTCACATTCCGTATGCCTTGTCGCACAACTGAGTGGTGCTCGTTCGCCTCCCTCTGTCGGGCGGGCATGCCTATTGCACTCCTTGAAGACGCATGAGGGCTTTCTCAGAGGGAGGGATGAGCGCTCCTTCCTATTTGGGGAGGGGGTGCTGCTAACCGCTCGAGAGAGGCCTATGCTGCCCCCATCCGGCGATGTCCTCTTGGGACCGGACAACTCAGGAGGGAGGAGGGGTTCTTCCTCGCGGGAGCTCCCGTAGGAGGCCCTACGATGTCCTCATCGGTGGGGTATTTGGTGGCAGTGGGCTTGTAGGCTTCCTCAAGGGTATGCACCGCATCCTTCTTGTCGCAGCAAAGGGTGATGATGACGTTGCAATCGGGCATCTTGATGAGGCCGTAGGCCTGGTGGTCCACATCAATGAACATGGAGAGCAACGGATGGCCCCAGATGGTGTTGTAAGGCAGGTCGATGTATGCCATGTCGAAGTCGATGTATTTCGTGTGATAGTCTTTGCGGGTCCCGAAGGTGGCTAGGAGGTGCACTTGCCGTGGTGGGGTGGTGGAGACGTTGATGACACCTGAGAAGGGCCTAGTGGGCATCATGCGCTCTTAGGACTTGCACAAAAATCACATTGAGCCTTGCCCCACCGTCGATGAGCATCTTTCTGACAGCTCCATTACTGATGGTCGGAGTGCACAACAGGAGAATGGCTCTCATGGCCTTCGCGGACTTGGGATGGTTACTGACGTCGAAGACGATGGGGAGTTCGCACCACTTGATGCGACCGGCGTACTCCAACAGCGGTAGGGCTGCCTTCACCTCGTGAGAGTACTACTTGAACTAGCGGATGGATGGAGGGGCCTGGGCCTCTCCGAGGATGCAAACTACCTTGCAGGTTTCTTGGTAGCCCCCAGCATTCTCGGCGGGAGGGGCATTGCCGTGCGGGGGTGTAGCATTGGGCTGAGGGTCGGCCTGCCACGACTAGCTCTACTAACCCTGTCTGTTGTTGTCTCCGGCACCATTGTTGTTGTCATTCGAGCGACCGCCTCCCTTGCCGCAACCTCGGACCCTTTCGTGCTCCTAGTGGCCTCCACCACGAACGACGTAACCCTTGTGGAGCTCCCTAAGCTCATAGAAGTTATCGGTGTTGTGGGTGGTCACATTGTGGTCGGCGCATATGGTGCGGTCACCCTTGTTGGCTTCATCACGGTCGTGACCACGCTTTTAGTCCAGCTCCGCAACAAGCACATGAGGGCCCTTGCGCTTATGGTCCTTGCCCTTCAACTTTGTCGTGCCAGCCTTGGTGTCTCGGTCGCTGTGGAGGAACAAGCGCCCTTATTTGGCCTTGGCCCGAAAGTCGGCCAAGACCAACAGCTTCGCCACAGAGTCGAGCACGTCGCTGATGGAGAGCTTCTCATGCATCTTTATGTCAGTGAAGCCGCTGGTGAAGCCGGAGACGATTCCAGCGTTTGAGGCCCTCGGGATCCTGTAGTGCACCTGTTTGAAGAAATGGACGAACTTGCAGAGGGGCTCGTCGGGGCGCTGGTGCACGACTCGCAGGTCGTTGAGTGTGATGGGATGGTATCTCGTTCCCATGAGGTTGGCGACAAACTGATTTCACGGGACCTCCCAAAAAGTGATGGACTCCTCTCGGAGGTGTAGGAGCCATGCGTGTGCAGCGTCCTTGCGGGTCATGGGAACCAGTTCACCATGCCCCGGTCATCCCCCTCGCGACATGGATGCTGATGGTGTAAAGCATAAGGACCTCTGTGGGGTTGGCACTAACATCATAACAAGGAGGAATCTCTGACTTGAACTCCTCGGGCCGCACCATGCGGCGCAGCTCGGGGGTGAGGGCCAGGTAGCTCCCTGTGGTGGTAACACCTCCATTGACCTCCGTTGAGGGACGCGCAATTCTGATAGCCGGCCACGGCCATGTCTTGGAGAATAGGAGTCTCGCGGTTGGGATCATTCTCAAGGGGCACACATTGGACGATTTGGCAGTTGTAGCCGTTGTGAGCTGGCAGCGATGACCATTGGAGCGGCCCCGGAGCGTGCACCATGTGGCGCTGCTCAGGCGCGTCACGGGCCGGAGGACGAGGAGGAGGACGAAGAGCATCATGTTCGGCTTGCCACGCGACGATGGAGGGGGCATGGAGCGGGAGGGCGGCTGACCATCATCGCCTGGAGGGGTGCGTGCACCGTCCACGAGCTCGGTGATGCACTCGAGCTAGGCTTTCTTGCCGTTGTTGGCAGCACGGTAGCGTAGAAGCTCCTGAGCCATGAGCAATGCAGCGCATGGAGGAGGGTCGTGACACGCGAGCAAAGAGATTGTGGTAGAATGGTCCCTAGCCAACTCAGCATGTAGCATGTTCCCGGTGGGCATCGGCTTCGTCCATGGTGATGCCGATGTCGAGGTCGAAGGCGCGAGGACGACAAGTGCCCATACCTTCTGCACCAAATGTTGGAGTTTGGTATCTGCATCAAAGAACTTCTCCAAGAATAGGGATTGAACACTGGGGGGCTTGGCTTGCGATCTGCAACACAATGAAAAACACAGCAAGATCTACAATGAGCTCACTCTTCTTCCCTGGAACAACGAAGACCCACGAGCTACCCAGGATCAGGCCACCGGGGGCATAAAACCCTACTCCTACTTGTGATTTGTTTTCTTGGAAAGTAGAGGGAGCTTGAGGCTCCAGTACATGGCGGGAAAGGGTTGCCACAAGGCTGCAATTCGAAGGGAGACAAGAGCCATGCCTATCCCGACTAATGGTGGTCTTTGCCATGTAAAGTGGTCTTCATGAAGCCTTTGTGGGCTCAGCAATGACCTCCATCCTCTAGCGCCAGTCTGTCCTAATCTTCTATAACCGAAATGGTAAGCTTTGGGAACTTGCTTTACAAATGACAACAGATGTTGCCCCCTAATAATCGGAAAGAAACATGTCCCTGGCCATGCCTACTGGTACTATCCTTTGACCTTCCTCCAAGTGGGCGTGTCATCCATGTGAAAGGCACGAATGTCGAAATCCTAGATCTACATCCAAGAAGTTCTCCGTGAAATAGATTCGAACACTGGGTGCCTTTGCTTATCTACCTACGACTTGATGGTGAACTTAAGAGGATCGAAAATGCGTTCGACGCTGCTCGTCGGACATGACAGGGACACGCGAGCTACCCAGGTTTGGGCCACCTTGTGGTTTAATATCCTACTCCTGCTTTGTGTTGGATTTCTCTTCGGAGAGGAGCTATGATCGAGGTACACGGGAGCTTGGGGGAGAGAATGGCTCGCTCGCTTACAAAGATGCCCATTTCTCCTTCTTGTAGTGCCTTGATCCTTATCCTTGAAAATATTGGCGGGAATGGGTTTCCATAGGGCGGCAATTCGAAGCGAACAGTGAAAGCACAATATGCTCCCATAGTGGTTTTGATAATTCATGACCACATACATTGTGTCTTGGACTAATACTTTCATCTAGTGTATTTCAAACAAAGTCCATAGAGAGAGATGGGTTAGCAAAAAGGAGTGTGGAGAGTATCCACATGAAGAAGAAGGAGAAGGAATAGCACTGGCAAAGTTTCAAGGAAGAGGACTCTGCCTTTTACCTTTTCTGAGAAATCACCTTGAGTCCATAGGAAAGCCAATACTATCAAAAGGGGGTAAGGTACTTTGGTGAACAAAATTCTCATACGTGCACAAGTGATAGTTACCTCATACACCCACAAGCTCTTCCACAAAAGTCTGTCCAAAGCCAAATATCCAAAATCGGTGCAACGAACACTTCCCACTCGGTGCCATTGGTTCTTGGCCTCAGACAGACTCAGCCAAACCCTGGACATTTCGGCACAACCGATTCCATTTCGGTGCCACCGAGTTTGGGTTGCCAACTTCCTGTTATGAAAATTCACAAAATAGGTCCCACCAAGTTTGCTGAATCGGCGTCACTGAGTTTGGCAATCTGAATGTTGGTCACCTTATCGGTGCAACCGAGTTTTACATATCGGTCTCACCGAGATTCAAAATTTGCTACCTTTGAGGCAACTCGGTACCACTAACATTAACACATCGGTCTCACTGAGTCTGACTTATTAGGTGTAACGGTTGGATATTTGGAGATGCCTATATATACCCCTCCACCACCATTCACTCGCAAGAGAAGCACTCAGAACAGATCCCTATCCATCCTAAAAGATTTTCTCATAGAGAGACACCTACTCATGTGTTGAGATCATGTCATTTCATTCCAACCATATGAATCTTGATATCTAGCCTTCCCAAGTTGCTTTCCACCCAATCAATCTCTTCCACCAAAGCCAAAATTGTGAGAGAGTGATTGTGTGTTGAGGAGTCTATCATATTGAAGAACAAGAGCAAGGAGTTCATCGACATTATTGAGACTATTACCATTTGGAGGGTGGTGCCTCCTAGATTTGTTAGGTGTCGCTTGGGAGCCAACTACTTCATGTTATGGAGTGAACCAAGAACTTTGTAAGGAAAAAGAGATCGCCTACTTCGTGAAGATCTACCCATAGTGAGGCTAGTCCATCGTGGATAGAAGCCGCTATAGAATAGTCAAGGTTTCTACTTTGTGGACCCTTATGGGTGGAGCCCTCGGTGGACTCTCATGACTGTTGTCCTCCGTGTGTTGAAGACCCCATAAACATTGACGTACGATAGCACCACCTATCGGAACCACGGGAAAAATCTTCATCTCCTTCATGCGTTTGATCTCCCTATCTCTACACCTTTCTTCCATGTGCAATGTCTTCACTTTCCGCTGCTATACTGGATGACTTGCATGTGTAGGGTGTTTTGGACTTGCTATATATTCTAAAATCTATCAACATTTAACTTTACCCTTGTGTAGATTTTAAATACCTGCAAGCAGTCTATTCACCCCCCTCTATACATACCCTTCTAGTGATCCCACAATTGGTATCAGAGCTTTGGTTTCCATTGCTTTGGTTTCGTCACTGTGGAGGAAGATGGATGTGTCTAGTGTGGAGAGTTTTTATTGTAGAGTGCTCATTCTTGATGGAGAGTAATGATTGATCTCTTTGACAAATTCCATTTGAGAAAACATAGTGAAAATCCCTATGTTCTCCCCATTGATGAATTGCATGCCACACACGAAGACGGAATTAACATGCTTGGTAACCTTAGAATTGTCAATCTTATTGTTAGAAGTTTACCAAGATTCGTTCTTTGTCAATTGAAGAACTTTGCATGTTCTTATACTTTGTGGAATGATTTTGAGAAATGATATCCAAATCTTACATTAAGTAATCTTGACGAAATTCTTCATAAAACTGTTGCTTTTAACAAAATGAAGCCTAGTGATCCAAACTATGATAATTGCCTATTTGAGCTTCGTGATCTTATGTGTGCTAAAGGAGATGTCACTACTATAAACAACATTATTAGTGAATCCATTCACATTCATACTCTTGAGCATTGTCATGGTTACAATTCTAACAAGTCTCTTTGTTCCTATGATGAGGAGATTCCACCAAATAATGACAATGAACAACATGACTACTATGATGAAGATGAGTTGTTCGACTGCGAGCATGAAAAGATCATGAAGAATCTAAGTCTAGTGGCAAACTTCAAAGATTACATGTCCAGTGGAAAAGAGTTGATTCTCGACAGTGAATGCACGGATCACTTGACTGGTGATAAAGACATGTTCCAAGAGATCACGCCTAATCAAGGTGCTTGGAGGTACGTGACCTTTTGAGACAACTCTAAAGGTAAGGTACTTGGCCTTGGTAAGGTGTCAATATCTCATGATAGGTCCATTCAATGTGATGCTTGTTGAATACCTTGGCTACAATCTTTTTTCCGTATCTATACTAGCAGACTTCTGTTTCAATGTGCAATTTACTAAAGTAGATTGCCAAGTGTTTCGATTCGATAATCATAAAATTGTCTTTACCGACATTCGTAGAGGTGATCTATACATTGTCGATTTCACTAAAAAGGCCCAACCTCATACTTATCTGATTGCAAAATCATCTAAAGGTTGGCTATGGCATAGAAGGCTTGGACATGTATGCATGCGAAATCTAGATAAGCTTATCAAGGGCGATCACATTCTTGGACAGGCTTTGTAGCACTTGTCAAGCAATAAAGCAAGTAGGTGGAAGTTATCCGGTCAAGAACATTATGATCACTAGGAGACCACTTGAGTTACTTCATATGGATCTTTTTCGTCCCAATGCTTACAAGAGTCTCCGTGGAAACTCTTATGGTCTAGTTATAGTTCATGATTTTTCCAGATTTACGTGGGTATTCTTTCTAGATGATAAGTTGCAGATACTAAAGATTTTAAAAGAACTTTGCACAAAAAGTCCAAAATCAATTTGAAGTGAAGATCAAGAAGGTTCGAAGTGATAATGAATAGGAGTTCAAGAACACCCATGTGGATACCTTTCTTGACGAAGAGGGTATTTCACATGAGTTCTTGGCTACGTACACGCCTCAACAAAATGAAATTGTTGAGAGAAAGAACCGAACCCTCATTGAGATGGTAGAACGATTCTTGAAGAATACAAGACGCCAAGACACTTTTGGGCGGAAGCCGTGGAAACAACATGTCATGCCACAAACCGACTCTTCTAGCACAAGCTTCTCGGTAAAAAGGCATATGAGCTTCTCAATAGTAACAAACCCCAAGTTGGATAATGTTGGGTATTCAGCTCTAATTTTTAAATTCTTGATAAGAATCGTCGTGCTAAATTTGCTCCCAAATCTCAAGAAGTTTTCCTACTTGGTTATGGATTGAACTCTCACACCTACTATGTCTACAACAACTTCACTTGAAAAGTTGAAGAGACGGTAGATGTGAAGTTTGACGAGTCTAACGGTTCGCAAGTCGAACAAGTGCCAAATGATGTCGCTGATAAAGATCCTCCGGAAGCTATCCAAGATTTAACCATCAGCAAGATTCGAACCATGGAGGTGAAGGAAAGTACTTCATCAACCCAAGAGGAAGCTCCTACTTCGGATCAAGGCTACCGACAAAATGACATTAAAGCATCCACAAGTGGTACACGACAAGATGAAGAGGAGGAGGAAGTACATCATGAAGATCCACCACAGCCTCCTTCACCACCACCTTAAGGAGATGACCACGTTGACAACAACGAAGATGAAGGACATGATGATGAAGAAGAAGCTACACCAACTAGCAAGCCAAAGCTACCACGAGTTCGAGCACAAGTGACCAAGAACCATCCCCTAAACCAAATCTTTGTTGACATACAAACAGGGAGGATCACTCACTATAAAACTTGCTTGGATAAATTTTGTGAGCATTATTCTTTCATCTCTAATATAGAACCCTTGAAGGTTGTACAATCTCTTGAAGACACGGATTGGGTGAATACTAGAGCTTCGCAACTTGAAAAGGAACAAAGTGTGGACACTCGTGGAGAAGCCCAAGGATGAGAAAAACATCATCGGCATGAAATGGGTATTTCAAAACAAGCTAGATGAAGAAGGTCAATTCGTTCGCAACAAGGCTCGCCTCGTAGCCCAAGGATATACGCAAGTGGAAGGTATGGACTACGGTGAGACAACGCCCCGGTTCTAGACTAGAAGCCATTTGAATCCTTCTTACTTATTCTAATGACCTTGATATCATGCTTTACCAAGTGTATATTAAAAGTGCATTTTTAAATGGTGAGATTGAAGAAGAGGTCTATGTTAAGAAACCTCCTTGTTTTGTAAATCCCAAGAAACCTGACCATGTTTACAAACATTGCAAAGCTTTATATAGTCTTAAGCAACCTCCTCGTGCTTGGTATAAATGCCTAACGAAGTTTCTTATTGAAAAAGGATTTGAAATTGGTAAAAGTGATGCAACGTTATTCACAAAGAGTGTTAGTGGTGAATTATTTGTGTGCCAAATTTATGTGGATAATATTATCTGTGGATCAACTAACCCACAATTTAGTGAGAAAGTTGGAAGGTTCATGTCAGAGAAGTATGAGATGTCTATGATGTCTTTGCCATCAGCTTAAATAAAACTGACGGCAAACAAAGAGCTGACGGCAAAGATATCATTGCCGTCAGCCTCATCTTTGTCGTCTGCTAGCAGATGGCAAAGAGGAAGGTGGCCCACAATGAGAACCAGTTAACGGCCACTCTCTTTGTCGTCTGCTAGCAGACATCAAAGAGAGTGGCGATCTAACGGTCATTTCCCCCGGCCCCACCCATCTCTCTCCCCTATCCCTCTCCCCTCCCCGCACCCCTACTCCCTCGTGCCCCCACCCATGCCACCGGTCGCCGCCCCCCTGTTCCACCGGCCACCGCCGCCCCCCGTGCCACCGGCCGCCCCCGCCCCTGCCCATACTGCCGGCCGACGGCCGCCCCCGCCCCTATAGTTGGCCGCCCCTACCCCTACCACCGGCCGCCCCCGCCCCTGGCGCCTGCTGCCCCTGCCGCCGGCCGCCGCCGCCTAAGGTGAGTCTGCCCTCTTTTTTAAGGTTTAATTTAGATTTTGTTTAATTTAGATTTTTCTAATTTAGATTTTGTTTAATTAAGATTTTGTTTAATTTAGGTTTAATTACGATTTTGTTTAATTAGGTTTAGGTTTAGGTTTAGGTTTAGTTTAGGTTTAGTTTCATTTTAGGTTTAGTTTAGGTTTAGTTTAGGTTTAGTTTAGTTTCAGGTTTAGTTTAGGTTAAGAATAAGAAGAAGAGGAGGAGGAGAAGAAGAAGAAGAAAAAGAAGAAGAAGAAGAAGAAGAAGAAGAAGAAGAAGAAGAAAAAGAGGAGAAGAGGAGAAGAAGAAGAGGAAAAAGGAAAAGAAGGAAGAAGAGGAAAACGGAAAAGAAGCTGGAAGAGGAAGAAGAAGAAGAAGAAGAAGAAGAACAGGATGAGGAGAAGAGCATAAGAAGAAGGAGGAGGACGAGAAGAAGAAAAAGAAGGATGCCCCCGACCCCCAACCACCGACGCCATCGCCCCCGACCCCCAACCACCGACGCCATCGCCCCCGACCACGAACACCACTGACCCCCAACCACCGACGCCATCGACCCCCGGCCACCAACGCCACTGACCCGTGACTCCACTGACCCCTGATCACTGACCCTCGACTGCCGACGCCACCGACCCCCGACGCCCCGGACCCCCGACCCCCCGGACGCCCGACGCCCAACCACCGACGCCATCGCCCCCCGAGCACCGACGCCACCGACCCCCGAGCACCGACACCATCGACCCCCGACCACCAATGCCACCGACCCCCGACTCCACTGACCCCTGATGCCACTATCTCCTGATGCCATTGACTCCCGACTCCCGACACCTATTCTGCCTCTTGTTGACCAAAAAGGTGCTCTTCGGCCTTCGTGAGGCCGAGGAGGTCATAGTTTTGTAAATTGTGAGCTAGGTCACATATTTTCCTATTTTTTATAAAAAACATAATATTTTGTGTTCATCGGGTGAATTTCAATGTGTAGTTGTTCGACGACCTCCTGTGCATTTGACGAGCTCCCCTGCTGCGTTCGTTGGTGAGCACAAATGAGATCTTCTCCCCTGGCACCCTTAAAAATTTTTGCTCTGTTCCAGTCTTCATGCCGATGAAACTTGCTAGCTATAGGTGTCTTCCATGATCAGTATGCGTGACTACTATGCGTCTCCCATTCAAAAGGGTTACATCTATAAATATGCATTAATTAGCATATTTATGACCGAGATTCTTTTGAATTGTCCAACGTTATCCATGGCCATCCCGAGTATGTGTAGATTGGGTTCGTTTTCCCGTATGCTCTGCTCCGGATCCAATGTAGAATTTCGTTAGTGCCTCCCTGTTTCTCTGGGTACACATCCTCTCTGCTTATTGCCGATACGTGCATCAGGAGAACAATGGGGTGGTGCTGCCGAAATTGTGCGTCGAATCCGGAGCAGAGCATGGGAGAACGAACCCAATCTACACATACTCGGGTGGGATTAGGACCTATCTGTACCTACTAGCGTCTAGGTTGCATCGACGCAATGAAACTGACAAACTCTATTAACTGATGAATATGGTTTGCTGAATTATGTATATATTTTTTGAGTGTCCAGTAGCTAGGCAAGATGAGTGATCGTGGGTGGATGTACACTGGTCACACTAGTCAGAAAGACATGACCCGTGAATGGATAACAAAAACCAAGGATTTTGTGAGAGTTGCATTTGCAAATGGACAGAAAACAACATGTTGCCCTTGTGTCGGTTGCGACAACTTTAAGAAGTCAAAGTTTGAAATGATAAAACACCTACAGAAGTGGGGTTATACGCCTAATTATACGGTTTGGACATTTCATGGTGACTCTGCCCAACTTGCCAGAGCTGAGGTGGTTTGTCGTCGCACCAACGAGCATGATACCGGGATCGAAGACATGGTGCAAGACTTTGATGATGCTCAGGATTTGGACGATGAGGTGGAGGAATCTGCAAAGGCCTTTTATGAAATGTTGGAGTCTTCAAAACGTCCTCTCCACCAGCACACTGAGCTTTGTCAGCTGGATGCGTCCGCGCAAGTAATGGCTCTGAAGGCTCAGTTCAAGCTGGGCAGAGAATGCTACGACCCGATGATGATGATATTTGGACGCCTTCTACCCAAAGGCCATGTATTGCCAGCAAACATGTACCCATCGGACGAAATCCTACGTGCGCTTGAGATGCCCTATGAGAAGATAGATGCATGTGAGAATGCATGTGCCTTATTTCGGCTTGAGTATGCGGGTTTGAACTATTTCCCCATTTGCAATGCTTCCAGGTATGTTTTGGTAGACAATGGTATGGGTGACAAGATTCAGACCAAAATACCCATTAATGTTCTTCGGTATCTGACAATCATACCAAGACGTCAACATCTTTTCATGGTCGAAGAGACGGCCAGACAGATGATGTGGCATAAATTGGGCAAAAGAACAGAACTAATGCAGATGGGAATCTGATGTTGGGACACACTTCAGACGCTTTTGCATGGAAGCACTTCGATGCATTACATAAGGATAAAGCGGCAGATCCAAGGCATCCTCGAGTTGCCATCGGCACAGATGGGTTCAATGTGTATGGTATGACGGCAGCACAATACAGTTGTTGGCATGTATTTGTCATGCCACTCAATCACCCCCCGGGAGAGATTATGAAAAGAAAGAACATTTTCTTGACATTGATAATTCCAGGGCCCAAATATCTGGGGAAGAATATGAATGTGTACATGCATCCGCTTAAGGATGAATTGCAAGAAGCCTAGGATAATGGGATCAAGACATATGATGCCGCTACCAAAAAGAACTTCAAAATGCATGTGTGGTACATGTACTCGTAGCATGACTTGCTAGCGTATGCGCTATTCATTGGCTGGTGTGTGCATGGCAGGTTCCCGTGCCCCACATGCAAGGCAGCTCTTGAGTTCCGTTGGCTACATGCGAGTCGCAAGTTTTCTTGCTTCGACATGCATAGACAATTGCTGGATCCTGACCATAAGTTCAGAAAAGACAAGAAGAATTTCATCAAAGGTGGAGTTGTCAAAAACACTACACCACCTGCGTTGACAGGCCAGTAGATCCTGGATTAGATAAACGCTCTGGAGCCGGAGCCAGAGCGTCCAAGGTATTTCAAAGGGTATAATACAAAACATGCCTGGACTCACAAGATATGTTTGTGGGATCTGCCTTACTTTAAAGACCTCCTTTGCTCACACAACATCGACATGATGCACACTGAAAAGAATATTGCGAAGGCCCTTTTTGGTACATTGTTTGGCATAGAGGGGAAGTTGAAAGATAATACTAAGGCTAGAGTCGATCAGGAGGCTCTATGTGATAGACCATTACAAAACATTGGACAACCGAAAGGAAAGAAGAACTGGAGGAAGCCAAAGGCATGGTTCAATCTTGGAAGGCCAGCTATGAGGGAAATGATCTTGTGGGTGAAAATGCAGTTGATGTTCCCTGATGGGTATGTAGCGAATCTAAAGAGGGGAGCGATTATTGACAAATTGAAAATATTAGGTCTCAAGAGTCATGATTGGCACGTATGGCTTGAGCGGGTAATGCCGGTGATGTTGCTTGGATTTATCCCTGAGGATGAATGGCTAGTACTGGCAGAGCTGAGCTATTTATTCTGTGCTCTTTGTGCGAAAGAACTATCGCCTAACGTGCTACACGAACTGGAAGAGTTGGCGCCAGAGTTGATTTGCAAGTTAGAAAAGATCTTTCCACCGGGCTTCTTTAATCCAATGCAGCATTTGATTTTGCATCTCCCGACCGAGGCAAGATTGGTGGGCCCGTGCAAAATCGTTGGTGCTTCACAACTGAGAGGATGCAGAAGACGCTTCGAGCAAAATGTAAAAATAAACGTAGAGTTGAAGCATCGATGGCCGACGCATTCATAACTAAGGAGGCGGCAAACTTCGGGATAGCACACTAAAAAGCCAAGAGTCGTCATTTGCATAATCCAAAGCCTCGGTACAATGATGGTGACCATGAAAAAGGTCGATCCAACCTCAGCCTATTCAAAGGGAAACTCGCAATAGCCGGTGCTTCGAAATCAATAGCAGTGGATGTCGAAGAATGGCGGACCATTTCATTGTATATATTCAACAACCTAACAGAACTGCGGCCGTACATCGAGTAAGTTCTCAGTACATTGTTTTGCAACTTCTAATTCCTTTGAAATTCTTTTATTCCCAAATATGTGATACAGTCCATACGTCGCCAAATTCTCGGATGGAGCGGTGATCCAAAAGGATTCCATCGAAGAGAATGAGCTATCCCGGTTTCATCTGTTGGTTCAAGAAAACGGTAATTTGAATTAATTAGACAACTTCATTTCTTTGCCTACTTTGCGGCTAATGCAGCAATCCTTTCGTATTAAACTTGTAGGCTAACGCAGAGTCTATGGACTCCGAATTGAGACAAGTCGCTAATGTTTTTGACTATAAGGTCCATTCATTTGACAAATACGACATCAACGGGTATCACTTTCGTACTTTTGGCAAAGAGCTATCTATGGCCGACCGAAAGTCTACAAATTGTTGTGTCTCCGCTGTCAGTGAAGGAGGGGTCGAGTATTATGGAAGAGTTGAATGAATTTATGAACTTACATTCTTTGGTGAAAACCAACCAAACGTCGTAGTCCTCAAATGTTATTGGTTCCAGCCGAAGGAGACTAGAAGGACTCATGAACATATAGGGCTAGTCGAAATCAAACAAAGCACCCATTTAGATGTTCCCGATGTCTATATTACTACTCAACAGGCGACCCAAGTTTTCTATCTATCGTGGGCTTGCCAAACGGATCCAAATTTGAATGGTTGGGATGTCGTGTGTGATGTGCCGCCAGATTTTAGACCACCTCCCCTCAATGAAGGTGATTATGAAACTCACATTAACCCAGGCACACATTTAGGAGAATTCTTCCAAGAAACACGTGTTTCCAAAAAACGTTTCAAGAACCCTCTACTTCACCCCAGAACATTGAGGTCGACAGCGACAGTGAACCAGACTTCACCCCTGAGCCAAAACAAGAAGAGACGGAAGAAGAAGAGCTTACTGTTGCGGATGACCTGAAAATGCTTGACCGATTACATAGAGGTCTTCCACATGTTGATGCACTTATTGATGATGTTGATGAGCACGTCATTACGGATAGTGATGATGATTATGCATTTATTGATCCCAGAGCATATATAGAGGATGAAGATTAATATTAGTAATGTGAGGTATTCAATTATTATTATGTACATATATATTATTAATTAGTTCATGTTATTAGGTATTCAATTTTTTTATGTTGAACTAATTTCGTTCAGTCTTTGTCATTGCAGGTGTTGATAGATGGTGAGCTCGGGTCGAGAGCGCTGTGAGCCTCCTTCTCGGCGCTTGATGGAAGGGGTGCTATTATTCCACCCCAGCAACTCTGGAGAGTGCTGGTACACTGCATGTAGACACCGGCGGGCGCTTCTTCTTCGATCGGGAGTGGTCGGGGGAGGACAAAGAGAGGTACT
This sequence comes from Hordeum marinum, assembly GCA_022496015.1. Lineage (NCBI taxonomy): Eukaryota > Viridiplantae > Streptophyta > Magnoliopsida > Poales > Poaceae > Hordeum > Hordeum marinum. The sequence goes on from CM039675.1 coordinate 164,031,257, forward strand.
AGAGGTAGGAAGGCTGCTATGCCTTCCTCGCCGTCACCCCCAGCTGATTCTCCCGACCATAGGAGTGCTCCGTCTCAGGTGGACCCATCTGACATGGACCCGTCTCGGACTCTGGTCCACGAGCCTCTGGTCGACGAGCCTCGGGTCGACGAGCCTCGGGTCACCGAGCCTTCGTACTAGGAGACTTCGGTCCTAGTGTCTTCATCCCAGGAGACTCGGGTCCCAGAGTCTTCGTCCCACGTGACTCCGGAGGCTAGTGGCCATGCTGATGGTGGCGAGGACAACTTGTCTGAGGATACCTGTAGCGAGGGCGAGCTGGTTGAGAAGGGCAAGAAGGTCTACCAGCATGGTTGTACCAAGCTCCCGCACATGCCGATGACCCGCGATCAGAGGTGGTTGATTGCGCCTAATGCGGAGAAGTAAGTGCATTTACTCTTTTTAACCTTTTGCCTTCATGTTTCTTCAACTTAATATCTAATGTGTTGGCCTTGTCATACTACAGGGGTTGGAAACACGAGCGTGGTGTACGTAGGTCCAACAAGGTCCTTGGTGTGCTTCTTCGACACCACTTCCCGAGGAAGGTCCAGTTGCCCGGTGAGGGTGAGGTTCCATAGGTAGCACTGACCTGGGAGCTGTACATGGCTTCCCCGGCCCCGCCGAAGGAGATGGTCATCAGTGTCTTGTGTGAGACGGTGGTTGACATTGTGATCCATTGCTTTTGGGTAATTTCTACTTTACAGAATTAAAAATCAACAGCACCTAGTGATTGTACTAATCAGTTTTATCTTGTTTGATTGCAGACCTTCTACAGGTGTCTTGAGGAACACGAGGTGAAAGCGGTTGTTGTTCTCGAAGCCGAGTGCAAGCGCCTACTTCAGAACTTACGGCACGAGGCTCGGGTGTAGGCTATTTGAGACTACTACGCCTCGACTAACATTAAGAGGGACAAGAAGAAGGGGCGCAAAAATTATCTGAGTAAGGAGAAGTTAATGAAGGAAATTATCTATTCTTAAGGCCTTGTACTTAGTTTCTTTGATTTGATTCGTAGGCATAGCACTGAAATTTCGCTTGTCCAACTTAGGAGCCCTCGAGATGTGTGCAGACAGAGTGGACTGTTTGGAGGCATTGGTGCATGAGTGGTGCTCTCCCAAATGGATAGCCGAAGAGAACATGGCCAAGCATAAGCATGCCCAAATGAGAGGTGTGCCATACCATCAAGGGAGCTCCAACCTATTTGAGTACGGGGATAACTGGGTATGTGGTTTGCTTCATGATTCATGCAGTTTCATTCTTCATGCGAGCTTGAGCCCTTAACTAATATTTTGTTTCTCTCTTTTAGGCGCGAGAAAACAAGAAGGATGTGCCACCTCTGTTCAACCTCTATGCCATGGCCCATACTGCCTCGTATAAGAAGGCCAAGACATTCTCTGAGGATGACCCCGATCATCCAGAGAGCTTCAACAACATCTCCTCCCATAACAAGCTCATGAGGTACATATATGAGGGGAAGGCGAGGAAAGGGGAGGACTCCAACCCGAGCCAGAGTCCTTTTGATCCAGAGCTCGTGATGATATCTGGTGGCGGGAGGCCCCATGGCTCGATAGCCATTGCGGATGGACTGATACGTTGTCCTAGAACTTTCCTAGAGATCAAGAAGCGCTAGACGAGCTCTGATCCTGAGATAAGGCCTCGCCCATGGCCAATGGAGCTCGCCATTGAGGCTAGGGCCCAGGAGCTTCTAGCGGAGGCAAACAGGCAGGCGGCGCAGAGGGAGAGGGACATGGAGGAGAGGACGGCTAGGCTGTTGGAGGAGGAGAGGAACCGGAACGACGCATCTCACCGGGCCCTATACGAGCTCCTCGTGGTAAGTTCCTCCTGCATATTAGCCAAATCATGCACGTAATGTTCGTTTCATCACTAACTAATATGAATGACACGTGAAAACAAAATGTGCAGACCGTGTGCCAGAACGATGGTCAGACCCCTCCATCGATGCCCCATATTGCTATAGCACCCACGGTGAGTTTCATTTGAATGGTCATTAGTTACTAGTACTCACATTTGAGTTGCATCATGCTATCGAGACATTGCAAATGATCTTTGGTGCAGCGTGCGTCCCGACAAGCATCGATCGATCCTTCTGCGTCTGCCGCAACCCCGACCAGTCCTTCTACGTATTACCCTAGCGCAAACCCGACCGTCCTTCACCTCCGTGATGATGGTAAGTTTTCCCAAGTGTTTTGCTTAACAAATGCATACTTAGTTTAAGAAATGACCTACTTAGCTCCAAAATGACATATACTTAGCTTATTTTCCTGAAAAATGACATAATAATCTTACTTACCTCTGAAATGATATATTCTACCTAGGATAGCTATAAAATGACCTATACTTAGCATTTTTCCTCCAAAATGACTTGATATGCTTAGTTAGCTAGAAAATGGCATAACTACCTAGGATAGCTCAATAATGATCTATAGCTAGCTTAGCTAGTTCATTTATGACATAATTAGCTCACTTAGGTACAAAATGGCATAACTACCTATGATAGCTCAATAATGATCTATAATTAGCTTATCTAGTTCACTTATGACATAATTAGCTCACTTAGGTAAAAAAATGGCATAATAACCTTGGTTTAGCTCCAAAATGACCTATACTTAGCTTTTTTTCCTTGAAAATTACATAATAACCTTACTTAGCTCCGAACTAACATACTTTACCCAGGATAGCTATAAAATTACCTATACTTAACATTTTTTCCTCGTAAATGACTTAATATGCTTAGTTAGGTGAAAAATGTCATAACTACCCTCGACAGCTAAATAATAATCTATACTTAGCTTACCTAGTTCATTTATAAGATAATTATCTTACTTAGGTAAAAAGTGTTAAAATAACCTGTGTTTAGCTCCAAACTATCATATAATTAGTTTATTTTCCTCCAAAATGACAAAATAACCTTACCTAGCTAGAAAATGACCGATTTTAACTAGGATAGCTCTAAAATGTCCTACACTTACCATTTTGTCCTCCAAAATGAATAAATATGGTTAGTTAGCTAAAAATGGTACTACTACCTAGGTTAGCTCCAAAATGACCTATTTACCTATCTTAGCTCTAAAATGACCAACACACTTAGCATTTTTTCCTACCTTAGCTAAAAAATGGCATTTTTGCCTACCTTAGTTAGAAGAAGAAGAAGATAAAGAAGAGGAGAGGAGAAAAATAAAGGGAAGATAAATTCTTCTTCTTCTTCTTCTTCTTTTTCTTCTTTTTCTTCTAGCTAGTCTTCTTCTTGTTCTAACTTTCGTCTTTCCTAATTTGCAGATTGGCTATAGATGATGAAGCTTGCATTGATGGAGTGTACTCTTCTACTTGTGTTTCCATTTTGTTTATGGAAACTTTTTGGAAACTCGTTTTGGATATGCATGTATGTATGGATATGTTGCCACGTGTGCCGTCCATGGTGTTTGCCATCTGCTGGCAGACGGCAAAGACCTAAGGATCTTTGCCGTCTGCCAGCAGACGACAAAGCGCCCTTTATCATGGCCTATTCAGCCAGACGGTTGGCCGTTCGCTGGTCGACGGCAAATGCTTTGCCATTCGCCATGCAAGCCTTTGCCGTCCGGGATGGATGACGACAAAGTTGTTGATTCCTGTATGTAACACGGATTGGGTGAACACTATGCATGAAGAGCTTCACAACTTCGAAAGGAATGAAGTATGGACACTTGTGTAGAAACCCAAGGACGAGAAAAACATCATCGACACGAAATGGGTATTTCAGAACAAGCTAGATGAAGACGGTCAAGTCGTTCGCAACAAGGCTCGCCTCATAGCCTAAGGATATACGTAAGTCGAAGGTATTGACTACTGTGAGACATACGCCCCCGGTTCTAGACTAGAAGCAATTTGAATCCTTCTTACTTATTCTAATGACCATGATATCATGCTTTACAAAGTGGATATTAAAATTCAATTTTTAAATGGTGAGATTGAAGAAGAGGTCTATGTTAAGCAAATCCTAAGAAACATGACCATGTTTATAAACTTTGCAAAGCTTTATATTGTCTTAAGCAAGCTCCTCGTGCTTGGTATAAATTGGCCTTTCTTATTGGTTTATATGGTTTTGAAGTTTCTTATTGAAAAAGGATTTGAAATTGGTAAAAGTGATGCAATGTTATTCACAAATAGTATTAATGGTGAATTATTTGTGTGCCAAATATATGTGGATAATATTATCGATGGATCTACTAACCCACAATTCAGTGAGAAAGTGGGAAGGTTCATGTCAGAGAAGTATGAGATGTCTATGATGTGTGATCTGAAATTCTTCCTTGGTCTACAAATCAAGCAAACGAGAGCAGGTACTTTCATCTCAGAAACAAAGTACACTAATGACTTGAACAAAAAGTTCAATATTCAAGAGTGCAAAGGAATGAAAACTCCCATGCCCACTAGCGGACACGATGATCTTACTAAGGAGGGTGAACCAGTTGATCAATACGTTTATCGATCAATGATTGGTTCATTTCTATATCTATGTGTCTCCCCTCCCGATATTGTGCTTACTGTGTGCATGTGTGCCCGATATCAAGGTGCACCTAAAGAATGTCATCTTAAGGCTCTGAAACGCATTGTGAGACACTTGATACATACACAAAACTTTGGCATTTGGTATCCCAGGGGATCTTATTTTAACCTTGTTGGCTACGCCGACTCAGACTATGCCGGTGACAAGGTTGATAGAAAATCCACCTCGGGTACATGTAAATTTCTTGGTAGATCTCTTATGTCTTGGTCCTCCAAGAAACAAAACTCGGTATCTCTATCTACTGCCAAAGCAAAATACATTGCCCCTGGATCCTGCTGTCCGCAATTATTATGGATGACACAAACTCTTAAAGATTATGGAATCTATGAAAAAATGTGCCATTACTTTGTGACAATGAGAGTGCTATTAAGATTGGTCATAATCCTCTACAACATTCTCAAACAAGGCATATACAAGTTTGACATCATTTCGTTCGTGATCATGTTGCCAAAGGAGATATTAATCTTAAGCATGTTCACACTAAGAAGCAATTGGCCGACATCTTTACTAAGCCACTTGATGAAAAAGTTTTTTGTCATTTGAGGAATGAGTTGAACATCATTGATGCTTCAAACTTAAGCTAAGCTCCCTCGGATGCTTGCAAGGGGATGAGATTTCTTAACCATTCCATCCTACTATCTTGGAATTCTATGCTCCCTTGTCTTGCATCTAACCCTTTTGTAGGTACTTGGAAGAACAACACCCCACAAGATTGCCAACAACTCATATCTTAATCAATCTTGTCACAACTAAGTATCCGCAACCTCGCTTTGAAGATGAAAGGAAGAAGACAAAAAAACATATCCTTGACATATATCCCGCAATTGCTAAACCTCAATTGGTATCACGTCACTTGGATATATTATGTTCTTCCTTACATGACTAACCCATGTAGGTGAAAACTGAATGAAAACAACAATGATTTCTCCCAACTCAAGATGATCTTCATCAACCTCGAGCATCCTCATGAAGTTCACCTGCAAGCTACGTCATCAACATCACTCAAAGGTATCTATTCATATCCTTGAAAAAGGCTTTACATCAAGTCATGAGTTAGAGCAACTCAAGTGATATGAACGCATTAAAATGCTTAATCTAAAAATGGTAACCTCATTTTGAGCTTTATAATGAGTATGGCCTACGATCCAGTATTCTTGCTTGGCTCCTAAGTCAATATACTCTAATATAGGTGATCTAGTCATCGCCCATCATCTAGTTAAGAATCTTGGTTGGTTCATTCTCTATTGCAAAATTTCTTAGAACCACTCAAATATTATCTAGTTGATATCTCTTGTAAATCATTTGCAGTTCAATTTCACAAATTTGCAAGTTTCTCAAACGTTGCCTAGTTTCTGTTTTATGCCTTGGAGCCTCCAATACAAAGGACTCGGCTCTACCAACTCAGTAGATGAGTTGCATAACATCATGTCGATACCACCGACAAATTTGTCTCGGGGCCACCGACTTTCTATCATATTCCTGTCTGTGTTTGTTTTTGTAAAACTTTGTGTTCCTTCTGTGTTTTCTCAATACTTCGATGATACCTTTTATTTAAAAAATGGAAAGGGGGAGAAATACATTCAATGATCCCTTACTCAAAGGAGGAGAAGTTCAACAAATTCTCAGTTCACCATAGGAATCAGCAACCTTGCTGTCTGCCATAGCTGACGGCAAAGGCATGCATGGCCGATGGCAAAGGCTTTGCCGTCTGCCAACAGACAGCCAACTGTCCAGCTGAATAAGCTATGGTAACCAGCCAACCTCCCAGCACGTGCCGAGGAAGGAGGCCCAGAGCGTTCTCGACCCGCGCCCACCATCTGTCAACACCTGCAATGACAAAGTGTGAACGAAATTAGTTCAACATAAAAAACATTGAATACCTAATAACATGAACTAATTAATAATATATATGTACATAATAATAATTGAATACCTGACATTACTAATATTAATCTTCATCATCTATATATGCTCCGGGATCAATATGCAGCCAAGAAGTGCAAGCTTGGTAGCTTCAGGAGGAGGCGGCCGATGCAGTGCAGGCCGCCAAGGACAAGGCAGTGCACGCCAGGCTGCTGGAGTTCCAGCACGCAAAATAGTTCCGAGGCATCACCGGCTGCATGGCCGGCGCGGTGAGCCGGTTCGTTGGGTCTACCTTGAGTTCTTCCAAAGGGTAGTGGAGGCGCTAGAGACCGGCGTCTCAAGTGTGGACGTAGATAGCGCGTCCGACGCGCACGACCTTCTGGACCTTGCCCTGATGCTGGTCTTCTCCAACCTCCGCCGTCACACCCGACAGCTTGACCTCCGGTGCGTTGGAGAGCGGGTGCCCGACGGGCTCTAGCGCCCCCTGAGGGATGAGGTGCGCCCACTCGCGGAGGCCATGGTGGAGCGGTTCATCTGGGTGGCAGCGTCCAGCGGGGAGGACGACTTCGGTGCCGAGCTAGCCAGTGGCGCGAGCGGCGATGATGACTTCTCCTCCTAGGCGCCCTCTGTCTGCCTTTACCGGTACCTGTAATGCTCGAATAAGAACTCTGCCCTGTTTGTCGTTAATCTTTTGCATGTTACCTTTTTTGTCTTGTTTTTCTTCCTCAATTCGCCGGTCGCTCGCTGGTTGTGGCGTACGTTGGCATCGCCATCGATACGGCCCCGGGCCAGCCACCAATAGGGCCCTCGCGAGGCTCTCCCGCTTGAGGGACAACTCGCAACCGTCGCCCGTGTCGGACCCTGGGCCTTGCAACTCGTCGTGATCGAGCCCATCCGCATGTGTCGCCTTCCTTGTCGCCTCATTCCTCAGGGGTCTCGGTAGCCGCGCACGGTGACCAAAGTTCCTACATCCTTACATTAGTGTGCGTAATCCTTATCCGTCCTCAGAGTCGTTATTAGGCCGAGAGGCTCCTGCTTGGTTTGTTAGTCTACTTAGCTTTGTATGACGCTGGCAACACGGTGCTTCGCGAGGCCTGACGGGGACGTTCCACCGAGCCCTGACTCCATCCGGGACACTCCCTCCCTATCTCTTGAACAGTCCGGGGACCTTTCGGCACTCTGCGTCTGTAGGTCCCAGTCTCGCTCATTTCCTGACCGTCGCGGCGTACGTCCGAAGGGACGCAGCCGCGGGGTCAAGCCCCGCACCCTTGATGCCGACCTGATAACCAAGGACGACATCAAGGGGCGAGTGGCTATATGACCAGTAAGGCTCCTAAGGTATGCTTGTTAGGAGCCCCCTTTTCTTCGCTCAAAATGCTCTACATCGGCAGGTCCCAGTCCCGCGCATTTCCCACCACCATTAGGTACGACCGGAAACGAAGGACACACTTCACGAGGCGAGGCCCCAACACTCCTGATGCCGATCGGAAACAAGGGACAACATCAGGGGCGTCGAGTGGCATTATAATCGGTAAGCCTCCTGAGGCGTGCTGCCCAGGAGCCCCCTTTGACGCTCGAGTGATCCCCCATTCTGTGCCTCCAGGTGCCACCTCAGGAGGCCCACGGCCCCCCTGAGGCTCCTTGTTGTGATGCCTTGCTGCGGTCGGAGCCCCCGAGCGGGGGTCGGAAGCTAAAAATCAAGTGCCCCTAGGCGCAAGTCCTCGCCATCTAGCCCTATGGCGCCTCGGGGTGACGCGGAGCATTCGGATCCTTGCGAAATACCATTCAAAAAGAGAGACTTCGAAAGAGGAAATGCAGAGAGAAAAGTTCCTGCCCCTTTTTAAATATAAAGTTTTGAAATTCTCAGACTTTGTTCCAAAAAGTGGCAGCCTGAACACCAAAAACAAACAAGCAACTGCCGTGTCCGGCCACTAGGCTAGTCTTCCTCTTCCCCCAGTGCTAAGCGTAGGGCATCCATGTTGCATGGGCATAGCCATTGACGGGAAGTGTTGTCTCCTCCGCAAGCTCTGGGCTATGGCGGCTACATTGCTCCGGGCGTATTACATGAGAGTGTCACAGCCGTAGATACTTGGGCAAGCCCCCAGGCGCACACCTTGGTGAGTCCCAACTCCATCGAGGATAATCACGTGCATTTTTGCCCAGTTGCGCACCCTTACGACCCTAACCCGAATGCATCGTCCCCCGGGTGGCCACAGGATTGCATTCTCGAGGACCAAACATGAGCACGATGCATCGACGCAGCCATCAGGTTGTTTTGTTGATGAAGAATGCCCCTAAGGCGCCCTTGTGCCACACTGACAAGGCCCTAAGGACCCTCCTGGTGGTGCGCTGGGGATGGTCCCTCCTGCCGGTGGTGGTAAACCACCCCGCGCGCGTCGCTTGTAGACTCTCCTATGCTGGGCCTCAGAGTGGAGTTGCCTACCTCTACCACCACCGTTGGGTAGGCCACGCGTCTCCTAGTGTGAACTGCTCCCTTGGTGACCTGATGCGCCTTAGCCACCGTTGCTTGTTTGTCCGGACGACTACGCAGCCTACTCACTACGCCGGATGGCGCGCTCCCTCCTGGTCAGCTCAGACTATTGAGGGCCAGCCGAGAGCCCCGTCGTTCCCTCTGTGTGCCTGGTGGGCATGGCCAGTCTGCACCCCGAAACCAGTCATCGGGATTAGAAGAAGGAGGAGCACAATGTGTAGCATGCTCCGCTCGGATCCGTCCGGCGCCTGAGAGGTCCCTCAACCGGCGGGCTTGGGAGCAGGCGCGACACGTGAGCCCCCCGTGCCTGGCCCCTGTGGCCTTGAAGAAGAGTGAGGGGAGATGGCCCTCTAAGCGACGATGACCAGCTCCGCAATGTGATCAGCCCATGCATCGAAGCTCGCATGCATTGATCGGTGGTTAAGCATCTCGCTTGCAAGCTGTAGCACATTGTGCGCATTGAGGTCTCCCACGTAGGTGCGGCGCATCGCCGGGGCCGGGGTGTTGGCCGTCCGCCGTGTCCTTGAGCATCGCGAGAGGTGGTGGCGGTGGAGGCGATGCTGGCGACTTGGTACTGACTGCTCGATCGGCCTTCGACGGTCGTAGAGGGGTTTACGGGAGCTGAACCGCCGTGGCCGGGAGAAGCTTGTTGAGTGTCGGCCATCGGAGTAGCGAAGCTTGGGAAGAATGGAGCTTGAGAAGACCTCGATATGCCCCCTACCTGGTGCACCAAATGTCAGATTTCGGGCTCCACAAAACCCTTAAGATTCGAACATAGGGGCGTGTGTGAAGATCCCCTGCAGCTTCGCCCAACCTAGCTCGCTACTCGACAAACACAACAAAGAACTCGCACGATGACGAGGAGGAAGATGCATACGACAGTTTACCCAGGCTTGGGCAGCTACGAAACGTAATACCGTACTCCAACTTTGGTGGATTGCCTCTCGGGGAGGTGGTGTTGATGAACTAGTACAATGTTTAGGGCATCATGAGGGCTCCCCTTAATATGTTCGAGACTCTCTATGGCCGGGTGTTGGGTGGATGGTGGAATGGATTCAGAGCTCTCTCTAAGGTGCATCCTACCCTCTCTATATAGCGGTCGCTCGGGCCCTCTTCCATTATCACAATGGCTGGAAGGGATGCCACAATGGCCAATTTTGAAGGGGGACAAGAGTGTGTGCTTGCCCTTTCCAAAGGTGGTCTTCGCCTGCAAAGTAACTGTCGATGGCGCAGGGACGGGCTCAGCGATGACATCCGACCTGTGGGGTGGGTGGTTGCGGTCTTGTTACGCCGCAATGAAAACCTTTGGAGGGGCGCTTTGGCAAGCCGCATACGTCTTTAGGATCACAAGAAGTGTATGTCTAGAGCGGGGCGAATAGATTACAAGCATAAATTTAAAACTACCTCAAGCATAAGACAAGATGTTGGCAGTTTTAGCATACATCATTTTTCTATGACACCCAACACATGAAAGTCATCAAGTCTAGCAACGGAAAGTAAAGACATTGCGCATGGAAGTAAGGAGTAGAGATAGAGAGATCAAATGCATGAAGGACACAATATTTTGGAGTGGTGCTATCAAACATCCACGTTTATGGAGTCTTCAATCCATGGAGGGTAACGGCCGCGAGAGTCCACGGAGGGCTCCACCAATAAGGGTGCACGAAGTAGGAACCTTGACTATTCCATAACGGCTTCCGTCCATGAAGGACTAGCCTCACTATGGGTAGATCTTCACGAAGTAGGCACTCTTCTTTTCCTTACAAACTTCTTGGTTCAACTCCACAAAACGAAGTAGGAGGCACCCAAGTGACACATAACCAATCTAGGAGGCATCGCCCTCCAAAAGGTAATAGGCTCGTTAAGACGATGAACTCATTGCTCTTGTGCTTCAAGGTGATAGACTCCTCAACACACAATCACACTCTCATATATTTGGCTTGGTGGAAGAGATGGGATTGGTGGAAAGCAACTTGGGGAGGCTAGAAATCAAGATCCATATGGTTGGAGTGGAAGATCTTGACCTCAACACAAGGGTAGGTGATTCTCTCTCACAAAACTAGATGGGGCAAGTATGGAATAGTTCTGATTGCTTCTCTTCGAGTGAGTGATGGTGGAGGGGTATATATAGGCATCTCCAAAAATCCAACCGTTACACACAAAATGACCAACTCGGTTTCACCAATGTGTTAATATCGGTTGTACTGAAATGAACAAAAGGTGGCAACCTTCGAATCTCGGTGAAACCGATATAGTAATCTCGGTTGCACCGATAAGGTGATGAACTGTCAGATTGCCCAATGTCGGTGATGCCGATCCAACAATCTCAGTGGTATCGATATTGTGATTTGCGTAACAGAAAGTTGGCAACCCAAACTAAGAGGTACCAAAGGACAATCGGTTGCACCAAAGTGGCTAGGGTTTGGCCGAGTCTGTCTAGGTTTGGGAATCGGTGGCACCGAGTGGAGCATCGATTTTCAGTATTTGGATTTGGATAGGCTTTTGTGGAAGAGCTTGTGGTTTTTTGTGGCGACTACCACTTGTGCACATATGAGCATTTTGTTCACCAACAAAACCTTACCCCCTTTTAATAGTATTGGCTTTTCTATGGACTCAAAGTGATTTCTCACAAAGTAAAATGAAGATTCCTCTTGCTTGGAGCTTGGCCAATGCTATTCCTTCTCCTTATTCTTCATGGGGATACTCTCCACGCTCCTTTTTGCCAACCCATCTCTCTCTATGGACTTTATCTGAAATACACTAGATGAGAGTATTAGTCCAAGAGATAATGTATGTTGTCATGAATTATCAGAACCACTAAGGGACCACATTTTGCTTTCAATCTATCCCTTTTTGGTAGTTGATGACAACATACAATCAAAGCTTCAAATAAAGATATGAATGTATATATTGAAGACTTTGAGAGACACATGACTTAGAATTTCACCCCCTAAATGTGTGCAATCCATTTAAAGGATAGTTGCTTTGCAATGCATGGACACACATGTAGTAGAAAGGAGAAAATGGGTCATGTGTATCTTGGCTATATGCATCAAATGTATGTGAATGAGATGTATCCTCGTTCAGGACTTCACTCTTGCAAGCAATATGTGGAAGAAGCAAGAGATCATCTTGATCAAAGATATGATGCATATACTTAACTTGAGTTCATGAGAATTCTAGAAGTTGAAACATAGTTGAGAAAAAAATGTTAGGAAACACAAGAGTATTCTACTAATCAAAGGAAATAGAACTCAAAAGTGACAAGATATGGAGAACATATATAAAGTAGTATTCCTTAGAATTGATATGTCTCCAAGATCATTTAGAACTTTGTCCCCTAGATATGAAATACCAGGACATCCTCTCGCTCTAAATCTTAGCATGTAGATATTGGGATTTGATAGGGTGAGAAAATTCTTCTCCCCTACTTTGGTATTCTCCCCTTGTAATTGTAAGTTTAAACTCGATATTCTCCTCTCCACCTAAATTATATCTCCCCCTTTGCATAAGAATGTATCTCCCTTTTTAGCTTTGAAGCTTTGTATATCTCTCCCCCTTTGGCATTAATTTTCAAAAAGGTTGGATGTACGGTCAGATACAGGGATCATTGAATAAAATGGGATCCTTGATAACAAAGGTCATAGAATGTAGGAGTCATAGAAAATGAAAAACAGGAGAAAATCTGAGGAAATCATTGAAATTAATTTCTCTCCCTCTGGATAAATTGAGAACTTGCAGAACTTTTCCTCCTTTAAGTTAGGGATCCTTGAATGTATTTCTCCCCCTTTTAAAAAACTATCAAATAAAAGGTACCATCGAAGGATGGAGAAAATACATAAAGGAACACAAGGAATATTTACAACTACAAGTACAAACAGAAATATGACAGAAAGTTGGTGGCTCCAAGACAGATTTGCCGGTGATACCGAGGTAATGTTATGTAGCTCATCTGCTAATCGGTATAATTGAGTTCTTTGTATCGGAGGCTGCGAGGCAACTCAGAAACTTGGAAAATATGAAAATTGATCAAAGACAAAATTGCAAATTAAAATCAAATAAGGAAGAGAATCAAAAGATTTGTACCAATTGCGAATATTTATAGATAGATATCAACTAGGAAAGATTTGAATGGTTCCAAGAAATTTTACGATTTGGGAGTGAACCAACCAAAAACTTAACTAGACGATGGGCGGTGACTAGGTCACCTATGTTAGAGTATATTGTTTGAGGAGCCAAGCAAGAATGCTTGATCATAGGTCATACTCATCATTAAGCTCAAAATGGGGTTACCATTTTTCAATTAAGCATGTCAATATCTTCATATCACTTGAGTTCCTTTAGCTCATGACTTGGAGTAAAACCTTTTCAAGGATATGAATACATACCTTTGAGTGATGTTATCGATGTATATTGTAGGTGATCTTGATGAGGATGCTCAAAGTTGATGAAGATCATCTTGAGATGGGAGAAACCCTTGTTTTTTTGTTCACTCTTCACCTACATGGGTTTGTCACACAAGGAAAAACATGATATATCCAAATGACATGATACCAATTTGAGATTTAGCAATTAAGGAATATATGTCAAGGATATGTTTTGTTGTCTTGTTCCTTCCATCATCAAAGCGAGGTTGTGGATACTTAGTGATGACAAGATTGCTCAAGATAAGAGTTGATGGCAATCTTGTGGAGTGTAGTATTTCCAAGAACCTACAAAAGGGTTAGATGCAAGACAAGGGAGCATAGAATTCAAAATATGATATTCAACGTAATAGCATGGAATAATCAATGAAGCTTATCAGCCTGCATGCATCCAAGAGAGTTTAGCTCATGTTTGAAGCATTAATAATATTCAACTCAGTCCTGAAGTGGCAAAAAACTTTTTCATAAAGTGGCTTAGTAAAGATATCGGCCAATTGCTTATTAGTATGAACATGTTTAAGATTAATATCTCCTTTAGCAACATGATCACGAATGAAATGATGTCGAACTTGAATATGCTTGGTTCGAGAATGTTGCACGGGATTATGACCAATATTAATAGCACTTTCATTGTCACAAAGTAATGACACATTTTTAACATAGATTCCATAATATTTAAGTGTTTGTGGCATCCATAACAATTGCACACAACATGATCCAGCACCAATATATTCAGCTTCAGCGGTAGATAGAGATACCGAGTTTTGTTTCTTAGAAGAACAAGACACAACAGATCTACCAAGAAATTGACATGTACCCGAGGTGCATTTTCTATGAACCTTGTCACCGTTATAGTCCAAGTTGGAGTAGCCAACAAGATTAAAGGAAGATCCCTTGGGATACCAAATGCCAAAGTTTGGTGTATGAATGAAGTATCTTACAATACGTTTCTAAGCCTTAAGATGACATTCTTGTAACACCCAAGATGCATGCCTATCCTTATTTAGGGACGGGGGCCGCGACAGGGATAGAGGCGCATCTAGTCGTTTCGCAAGTATAGTAACATCGCATACATGTATGAATAGATGAGTATATGAGTTGGCTTACACTCGCCACAAGCTAAATTACAAGTTCACACACACTATTCAAACATCATATAGAAGACAGGGTCCGTCTACGGATGAAAACAAATGAAGAAAAGAAGCAATAAACTGTCTTGCTAGCCCCAACGATCATGACCAAGGCATCTCTATTCGTCTGGATATGTGACGTACGTTCTACCATGTTCTTCATCATACTCCCACTGGAGCTGGGTCACATCATCTAGCATGGTCTCATCTGCACCTGCACATGTATTGTTGTAATCTCTGAGCCATAGGGACTCAGCAATCTTGTATCCCGGGTATCGAAGCTATGTAAGCTTATTGGTTTGGATGGGGGTAAGTGTTGAGTTTGTAGCAAACACTAAGCATTATTTGGTGGCTAACTTACGAGAACATGAATGTAAATATAGTGGACTACGAAAGGCGATCGAGCACTACCATGATCACTAAGTGATCCTGAACACCTACTTACTTCAAACATAACCCCACCATATTTTCTCTCGGTTCATGGTCACGAGCAGAGACAATCACGGTTACGCACAGAGTTGGTGTATTTTATTGGAGTTTACTTCAAGTTAACTATAGTTGGGTTTTAAACAAAGTATCATAGTTGCCACATAACCGCGGGCATGGCTTTCCAAAGGATTTAACCCTGCAGGGGTGCTCCAACTAATCCATCACAAATTAACCACACTCCATGGCAATAACCTCGACCACAGATCTCATGATCATCGTAGGCAATTACAAAGGAAAACACCTCGAGATAGCCCGAAGAAGATCAGAGTTCCTCACGCAAGCCATATGAGAAAGGTAAAACAAGTCTAGCAAGACCACCTGACGTGTCGATGAACTTGATAAGAGCCGCGTGTCTCATTCTCACGACACGGCGGATGAGCGATGGTTACCTAAGCTGCTCTGGGTTGGACCAACACTCATGAGGAGCACTAGACCGGGTTGTCGATTAATTATCCACGGGATTCCAAAGACCTATGCATTTTTATTAAGTTGTTCAACCAAATAGAACAATGTTGGGCCTAGCCAGACAATCTTTAATCTCAAACGAATAATCAATGGGGTCCCCATAACAACCCCGAGCATGTTCGGAGTGCAAAATATGGAAGCATAACACCGGTAACAAGTAACTATGGCGGTAAAAGTGGAACAAAACACCGAGCAAAAGGCCAAGCCTTCCACCATACCAATATAATTATGTGAATTAATTTAAATAGCAGTAAATATTGTGATATCTCCAGATATCCATGTTATCACATGGAAACAACCTGCACCTGTATCTAAGAACGCTATAAGAGGTGCTGAGCAGCGGTAACTTAGCCAAACAAGGTTTGCTAGGTAGTGGAGGGGTTAGAGGCTATCATGACAATGTAGGAGGCTGGACATTCAAGTGGTAGGTACCACAATTGCAACGATAAGAGAGAGACATCTAGCAAAGGAAAAATAGTGTTGGGATTCGGGTACGATCATCTTGCATGTTGGTTCTTCAGAGGGACAAAGAGATGGGTCCTCGTAGTGGTACTCTCCTGGACCCTCGTTCTCAGGTTCAACACTCGCATCTACCCAAGAGAAACATCAACTATAAACAAAACAACCACGGTGCAATACACAAAAAAGATGATGCATGATTCATTTGAAGTATTTAACATGGCAATCCTAAGCTAGTCATGTTTCTCATGCAATTGTTAAGTTATTTACAATTATGGAAATAACCTCATGTCAAGTTTTTTTAACATGCATGGTCATGACAAATATTGATGCTTCATGCAAAATCGATGCAAATGCATATGTAAAACGTACGAGACGGAGTAACGGATCTCACGCTACGCTCACGGCAAGGTACGAAGGCAAAATACAAGACAAGGAAGGCCATGGGCTATTCCTTGGTATTCCAAGGTATCCACTGGTTACGAAATGAAAAACCAATCACAATAGGTCCAAAGATCAAGAAAAACCTTGGAGAATAGCTCCGACAAGTCACAAAACACTAGCACACACAATCTGCCCAAAACAGGAACATAGCAACTTCCACAACAATTATCTAGAGCTACAGGATGTTTCCAACCTGAAATAAAACATGTATAGAAACTTCATAACATGCTTACCAAATCATCCAACTACAGAAACTTGAAAGCAAGCACATATCACTAAGCATGAAGCTCACAAGATGGCACATATCGCAGTTTTCTGGAATCTGAGTTAAGATGGTAGCAAGTTGACAACAGAAAATAATGGTGCTAGAGACCACCTCATTTCATGAAAATTAATAGGATTGTAGAGTACAATAACTACTACAAAACACTAGCACCGAGCTTGAGCTAAAACACCACAGAACACTTGGTAGCATCCACTCAACATGGCATAAAAATATTAACAGATTCTGAGACTTAGAAATAATTTAGCATGTGGAAAACAACAACATTTTATTAGCTACTTTGGAGCAAGATTCCCACTTATATGCAATTTTATCATGTCAAAAGAAAATACCATGGCATAGCACTTATAAAACACTACCACTTACATCTTGACACAGTTATCATAGCATGCATGGATTAATTTTTACAAAAATGTCAAAATGGCATATTGGGACAAAATGAAATTTTGTAAAACTTTCTCAAATGACAAAACAAATTGCACCAATGGATTCCTGGGATTTTTCTACCTCGGATCCATATATCACACTCATACATTGCAGCAGATAAAATGCCCACAAATCTAACTTACTACTAGCAACAAAATCCCCATCAACTTATAACTCAAAAGTTAATACAAAATGCACATCCCAAAAATGCCTATGAACATACATGGACATTTACTAAAAATGGAAATAATCAAATAAACAAACAAAACTAATAGGAAAAGAAACAAAGGAAAAGAAAAGAAAAGAAAAGGAGGGGACCCACCTGGCGTAGTCACCAAGGCCCCTCTTAGGCTGACATGTGGCTAGGGGACAAACACACACACACACACACACAACACACACACTCAGAGAGACAAACACAATCTCACACGGGATCCATCGGCCACAGCCGATCCCACCACACACGTACACACACTTGCACACACACGCACTAACACACACGCACACATGCTCCTGGTGTAGCCACACCGGATCCTACTCGAACAAACACACAACAAAAAATCGAAAAAGGGGGAAAAAGGGGGACGAGGGGATCGAACCCGCGACCTCGTGGTCGCCCCCCCGGTTTGACTACCACTGCGACACACACGGGTTACTGAACACAGAGGGTTTTCGCCCCTCTTGGCCTTCCCCTCTGGTAGAGGTAGGCCATCTACCACACGCATCTGACGGACAACAGCGTCACCTGGGGCCACTATCTAGCAACCAATGGCGACCAAGAGCGCCGGTGGGGCTACGGAAACGGAGGGGAGATCCATCCCCGGGGTTAGCGAGTGACGGAGGCAGCGGCAAAGAAGGGCTCAAGCTCGAGCAGGAGCTCGGCTTGGCCATGGCAATCCAGGAGCAGCCTGGCAAAGCAGACACGGCAAGGCAATGCATGGGCGACGGCGCAATGGATGAGCTGCTGCGCACGCGGGGCACGCACATGAACAAACCAAACGGAGGTGACTCGTTATGATGAAGCGCTCAACTAAAAAAAACGACCTTGCAGAGCATCGGGAACGCAAGCATGGCATGGACGGATCTACGCTCACAAGCGGTTAACGATGAGAGGGCAAGCATGAAGGGAAGCAGGAGTAGTTCCTCCTTACCTAGGGCATGGAGAGAAGGAAGGAGGAGCAATGGAGTTGACATAATGAGACAACGAACGGGGCGATGTTCCTGAATCTGAAACGAAGAGGAAGAAGGGCTCGGGGTTGACGAAGAACCAGGCCTTGGCGCTACTGCGCCAGGGAGGACGGGGATGCGCACGGATGGCTAGCCCAAGCTTGACCTTGAGCTCTACAGGAGCATCGGGTTCATGGAGACAACACGACGCGTGGCTGCCTTACCTGGTGGGGGCGCGAGGAGGAGAGGGAGGAAATGGAGAGATGGATCGATCTAGGGCATGAAGGACATCTTATATAGGTCTCTAGGGGCATCGACGACCGTCAAATCAACAAGGACGGCGATGTGGCTCTCTGGATTGTTGTCGTACAGGAGGAAGACGATGACATGCATGGGAGCGAGGCTAGGTTGCGGGAGCTCTGCGGCTGCTGGGGAAGTTGGGCCACGAGGGAAGGAGGACCGAGAGGCAAGCTCTCTCTCTCTCTCTCTAAAAAACAAAAGGTTTTTCTTTTTAATAAAACAACACTAAAGATCTAAAGCCCACAGAAGAAAACACAACGATTTTTGAGGAAAAGAATACTGTGGCACTAAAATAATGCAGCCTATTTAAATAAAATGAACTAGCCATTTTTAGACAAAGTAAAATTAATTACTTTTATTAATAAAACTTGTTGTTTTATTACAGACAAAAATGTCATAAAATGCAACACATGGAAGAGTTCCTATACTCCACTCGAAACAAACACCTTAAGCACCAGAACATTTTAACACATTAAAAGGGCAAGTTAATTTTATGACAAAAATAATTAGGAGCAAAAGGGGGTTTTAGAGTTGAAATGCAAGAGGGGGGTTTATGGAGAATAAGACAAGGGAGAAGAGCAACACATCAAGCACACATCCGTTCATCCATATACAACCTCACATCAAAACACCACATCCACAAAGCAAACATGGCAAATAAACATTATCCACTAGATCATGATCATGATGCATGATGCATGAATGACATGAAGAAAGTATTATTTCATTCAAACCACAAGGCAAACATGGAGTTCCACATGAGATACATGACCAAAATGGCAAGGGGGTGCACTTGGGCTATTACAATTCTTTAGGTGCAGCTTGATATCTAGCACACATGCAAACACTAAGCATAATATTGGGACCGGAGGCACATAGATAAAGCAATGAACCAATCATTGATCGATAAACCTTTTGATCAACCGGTTCACCCTCCTTAGTGAGATCATCGTGTCCGCTAGTGGGCATGGGAGTTTTCATACCTTTGCACTCTTGCATGTTGAACTTCTTGATTAAGTCTTTGGTGTACTTTCTCTGAGAAATGAATGTACCTTCTCTCGTTTGCTTGATTTGTAGACCAAGAAAGAATTTCAGCTCACACATCATACACATCCCATACTTCTCTGACATCAACCTTCCAAATTTCTCACTGAATTGTGGGTTAGTAGATCCAAAGATAAAATCATCCACATAAATTTGGCACACAAATAATTCACATTAACTCTCTTTGTGAATAAGGTTGCGTAAAGTTTACCAATTTCAAATCCTTTTTCAAAAAGAAACTTCGTTAGGCCTTCATACCAAGCACGAGGAGCTTGCTTAAGTCCATATCAAGATTTGCGAAGTTTGTAAACATGGTCAGGTTTCTTAGGATTTACAATACCAGGTGGTTGCTTAACATAGACCTCTTCTTCAATCTCACCATTTAAGAATGCACTTTTAATGTCCAGTTGGTAAAGCATTATATCATGGTGATTAGCATAAGCAAGAAGAATTCGAATAGCTTCTAGTCTAGCAACAGGGGCGTAGGTCTCACCGTAGTCCATACCATCAATTTGCGTATATCCTTGACCTAGGAGGGGAGCCTTGTTGAGGATGATTTGACCGTCTTCGTCTTGCTTGTTGCTAAAATCCATTTCATACCGATGACATTTTTCTCGTCCTTGGGTTTCTCCACGATTGTCCACACTTTGTTCCATTCGAAGTTGTGAAGCTATTCATGCATAGTGTTCACTCAATCCGCGTCTTCAAGAGCTTGTTCTACCTTCAAAGGTTCAATGCTAGAGATTAAAGAATAATGATCACAAAAGTTAGCCAAGGGAGCTTTAGATTGAGTGATCCTCCCAGTTTGTATATCACCAAAGATTTGGTATAAGGGATGGTTCTTGCTGACTTGTGCTCAAACTCGGGTCAGCTTCCGATTGTTGGATGGTGGAGCTTCTTCTTCATCATCATCTCCTTCGACTTCGTTGTTGTTGAAGGTGTTATTCCCTTGAGGTGGTGGTGAAGGAGTTTGTGGTGGATCTTCAGGATGTACTTCCTCCTCGTCTTCATCTCGTCGTGTACCACTTGTGGATGCTTCCATGTCATGTTTTTTGTAGCCTTGGTCCAAAGTAGGAGCTTCCTCCTAGGTTGATGAAATACTTTCCTTCACCTCTATGGGGAAAATCTTGCCGATGGTCAAGTCTTGGATAGCTTCTGAAGGATATTTGTCACCTACATCATTTGGTAGTTGTTCGACTTGCGAACCATTAGACTCATCAAAGTTCACATCTACCATCTCTTCAACTTTTCGAGTGAAGTTTTTGTAGACACGGTAAGTGTGAGAGTTCGATCCATAACCAAGTAAGAAACATTCATGAGATTTGGGAGCAAATTTAGCATGGCGATGCTTATCGAGAATGTAACACTTGGAGCCGAATACTCAAAAGTATCCAACTTGGGGTTTGTTACCGGTGAGAAGCTCGTATGTCATTTTACCGAGAAGTTAGTGCAAGTAGAGTCGGTTTGTGGCATAACATGTTGTTTCCACGGCTTCTGCCCAAAAGTGTCTTGGTGTCTTGTATTTGTCAAGCATCATTCTTGCCATCTCAATGAGGGTTCGGTTCTTTCTGTCAACAACTCCATTTTGTTGAGGCGTGTACGTAGCAGAGAAATCATGTGAAATACACTCTTTCTCAAGGAAGGTATCCACATGGGTGGTTTTGAACTCCGATCCGTTATCACTTTGAACATTCTTGATCTTCACTTCAAACTGATTTTGTGCTTTGCGTGCCAAATTCTTGAAGATCTTTTGTACCTGTGACATATCATCAAGAAAGAATACCCACGTAAATCTGGAAAAATCATCAACTATAACTAGACCATAGGAATTTCCACCGGGACTCTTGTAAGCATTGGGACCAAAAGAACCATGTGAAGTAACTCGAGTGGTCTCCTAGTAGTGATGATTTTCTTAACGGGATGACTTCCACCTACTTGCTTTCCTGCTTGACAAGCACAACAAAGTCTATCTTTGTCAAACATAACATCTTTAACACCAAGAATGTGATCGCCCTTGTTAATCTTATCTAGATTGCGCATGCCTACATGTCCAAGCCTTCTATTCCATAGCCATACTTAGATGCTTTTGCAATGATATAAGTACGAGGTTGGGCCTTTTTAGTGAAATCAACAATGTATAGATCACCTCTACAAATACCGGTAAAGACAATTTTATGATTATCAAATCGAAACACTTGGAAATCTACTTTAGTAAATAGCACATTGAAACCAAAGTCTGCTAGTCTTGATACAAAAAGAAGATTGTAGCCAAGGGATTCAACAAGCATCACAATTTGAATTGAGCTATCATGAGATATGGCCACCTTACCAAGGCCAAGTACCTTACCCTTAGAGTTGTATCCAAAGGTCACGTACCTCCGAGGACCTTGATTAGGCGCGATCTCTTGGAACATGTCTTTATTACCAGTCTTGTGATCCGTGCATCCACTGTTGAGAATCTACTCTTTTCTATCGGACATGTAATGCTTGAAGTTCTACATTAGACTTAGATTCCTCATGATCTTTTCATGCTCGATGTCGAACAACTCCTCTTCATCATAATAGCCATGTTCCACATTGTCATCATCAATTGGCAAATCCTTGTCATAAAGAATAAGAGATTCGTTAGAATTGTGATCATGACAGTGTTTAAGTGTATGAATGTGAAGTGCTTCTATAATGATATTGTTGATAGTTGTGACATCTCCTTTAGCACACATGAGATAAGGAAGCTCAAATAGGCATTTATCAAAGTTTGGATCACTAGACTCTATTTGTGAAAAGCAATGGTTTTATGAAGAATTTAATCAAGATTTCCTAATGAAAGATTTGGATATCGTGTCTCCAAATCAGTCAACAAAGTATAAGCACATGCAAAGTTCTTCAATTGAGAAAGCACGAATATTGGTAAGCCTCTAACAATAAGATTGACAGTCCTAAGGTTATCAACCTTGTTAATTTCCTCTTCATGTGTGTCATGCAATTCATCAATGGGAGTAGATAGGTATCTTCAATATGTTTTATCAAATGGGATTTGTCAAATAGATCAATCATGGCATTCTTCCATTGACTATAGTACTCTCCATCAAGAATGGGCACTCTACAATACAAACTCTCCACACTAGACAGATCCATCTTCCTCCATGGTGTTGAAACCGAAGCATTGGAGACCAAAGCTCTGATACCACTTGTAGGATCACTAGAAGTCTATGTCTAGAGGGGGGTGAATAGACTACAAGCAGAAATTTAAAACTACCTCAAGCATAAGACAAGATGTTGGCAGTTTTAGCATACATAATTTGTCTATGACACCCAACACATGCAAGTCATCAAGTATAGCAGCGGAAAGTAAAGACATTGCACATGGAAGTAAGGAGCAGAGATAAAGAGATCAAACGCATGAAGGACACAAGATTTTTCCCATGGTTCCGATAGGTGGTGCTATCGTACATCCACGTTTATGGAGTGTTCAAGCCACGGAGGGTAATGGTCACGAGATACCACGGAGGGCTCCACCGATAAGGGTCCACGAAGTAGCAACCTTGAGTATTCCATAATGGCTATCGTCCACGAAGGACTAGCCTCACAATGGGTAGATCTTTACGAAGTAGGCGATCTCCACAACACGAAGTAGGAGGCTCCCAAGCGACACCTAACCAATCTAGGAGGCACCACCCACCAAAAGGTAATAGGTTCGATAAGACGATGAACTCCTTGCTCTTGTGCTTCAAGATGATAGACTCCTCAACACACAATCACTCTCTCACAGATTTGGCATGGTGGGAGAGATTGGATTGGTGGAAAGCAAGTTGGGGAGGCTAGAAATCAAGATCCATATGGTTGGAGTGGAAGATCTCGACCTCAACAGAAGGGTAGGTGGTTCTCTCTTAGAAAACTGGATGGGGTAAGTATGGAATAGTTCTGAGTGCTTCTCTTCGAGTGAGTGGTGGTGGAGGGGTATATATAGGCATCTCCAAAAATCCAACAGTTACATGCGAAATGACCAACTTAGTGACACTGATGTGTTAATCTCGGTGGTACTGAAGTGACCAAAAGGTGGCAAGTTTTGAATCTCGGTGAGACCGATATGGAAATTCAGTTGCACCAATAAGGTGACCAACGGTCAGACTGCCCAATCTCGGTGATGCCGATCCAACAATATAGGTGGTACCGATACTATGAATTTGCGTAACAGAAAGTTGGCAACACAAACTCGGAGGCACCAAAGCAAAATCGGTTGCATTGAAGTGGCTAGGGTTTGGCTGAGTCTGTCTAGGATTGGGAATCCGTGACACCGAGTGGAATGTGTTGGTTGCACTGATTTTGAGTATTTGGCTTTGGACAGACTTTTGTGGAAGAGATTGTGGGTGTTTGTGGTGACTATCACTTGTGCATGTATGAGCATTTTATTCACCAACAAAACCTTACCCCATTTTAATTGTATTGGCTTTCCTATGGACTCAAAGTGATTTCTCACAAAGCAAAATGAAGAGTCCTCTTGCTTGATGCTTGGCCAATGTTATTCCTTCTCCTTCTTCTAGATGGTGAGACTCTCCACACTCCTTTTTTCCAACCCATCTCTCTCTATGGACTTTATATGAAATACACTAGATAAAAGTAGTAGTCCAAGAGATAATGTATGTTGTCATGAATTATCAGAACCACCAAGGGAGCACATTGTGCGTTCAATGTCCCTGTTCCCTTTGCACCAAAGGGGAAGTTGTGCCATCTGGCATGCTGGAGCCCGCCTATCCTTCATTCCATCACCCTTGACTCCTGAGGTCAGGCCTTGCATAGAGAACTCCGCAGCTCCTGAGGGGGCCCGAGGAGGCCCATCACTTGTCAGTGCTGACGTTGTTCCTCCTCGCGAGACTAGTGTTGGAAATATGCCCTAGAGGCAATAATAAATTGGTTATTACCATATTTCCTTGTTCATGATAATCGTTTATTATCCATGCTATAATTGTTTTGATCGGAAACTTACATACATGTGTAGATACATTAACAACACCATATCCCTAGTATGCCTCTAGTAGACTAGCTCATTGATCAAAGATGGTCAAGGTTTGCTAGGCATGGACATGAAATGTCATTTGATAACAGGATACATCATTAGGAGAATGATGTGATGGACAAGACCCAAACTATAAATGTAGCATATGATCGTGTCATTTTATTGCTACTGTTTTCTGCATGTCAAGTATCTGTTCCTTTGACCATGAGATCATGCAACTCACTAACACCAGAGGAGTGCTTTGTGTGTATCAAACGTCACAATTTAACTGGGTGACTATAAAGGTATTCTACAGGTTTCTCCGAGGGTGTCTATTGGGTTGGCATGGATCAAGACTCGGATTTGTTACTCCGTGTGACGGACAGGTATCTCAGGGCCCACTCGGTAATACAACATCACAATAAGCCTTGCATGTAATATGACTAAGTGTTGCCTATGGGATCTTGTATTACAGAACGAGTGAAGAGACTTGCTGGTACCGAGGTTGTCGGGACCCCGATCCTAAGTCATATGAATCCAAACTGTAACATATCACATCACTTTGCGGCCTCACGCATAGTAAACTCCACGGCTGCAGCCTTACCTTACCCAAAACCGTTTGCGTCTTTTGGCTCACGTATGTGAACATGTCACTTGCAATCAAATGACAGAGAACCCGGCCCGACAATACTAGTGATAGAACCCAAGTGGCACATCCTACGGAAACAGGCATACGTAACCCAACAATGCAAGTGTTGGCCTCAAGCGTGTGTAGACAAGTCATAGCAAGCTACAAGGAAGCCATTACGCCATGGGACATAAATGTCATCACTGCATGTAGATGATTCGTAGCAGGCTACAAGGACTCCGTTACACTACGAGACATTTGCCCGAAGGGACAGACCCAACAGCAAAGAAGGATACATGCCGGTAAATCAATGTGTCCGGAGTAGTAGCAAGCTACCAAGGCTCGGTGGAAGCACAAAGAGGTAGATTCCTGTAAAGAGTAATACTAAAGGCACATGACTAGGGTCGGACCCCATACATACCATTGCATGTCACACGTATGCACGACATGCCCGATATGCATAGATACAACTATGGCATCACAACATAACTGTACATCAACACAACTTTTATTTAAGAGGCTCAGACGAGCCTTGCATAATATGTTCTTACAGGTTGGGATCACATGAACCAACACTCAAGTCATACAAGCAAGTTCATACAAACCAAGCGGAAGCATAAAGCTGTCTAAGTACAGACAATTGAAAGGGTAAAAAGGCGCATGGCCTGACTATCTATAGCCCGCCACAAGGCATAATGTCGTAGCTGGGACACCACCTATTCGGCATTGTCGACATCTAGATAAAACCCACCTGATGGGTCCTAAGTCTCATCTGCAACATTTATTAAGCAAACGTGAGTACAAACATACTCAGCAAGTCTTTAAACCAGACCTAGACTAATTATGCCCATGTATCAACAAGGGCAGTGGTGGAGTTTATGCAGCAATGCCAACTTTGACTCATGGCTAACCTATACTACATAATTTTAACTCTTTGGTTAAGTTTTAGATATCGCACACGAGTCCTCTAACTCCACAACAATACACCACCATGGATTCACTTCAGTCTCCTTCGAGAGTGCCATCCACGGTACTCACACTTGTCTTGATATTATTATGAGTATCCATTAATTTATCTATGAACAACATAAGTTCTCCAAGTAGTCCATATCCGAGGACGCGGCTATTTGAATAGTTTCATACCCTGCAGGGGTTTACTTCTTCACACACGCTCTCGCCACTTATCGTTGTGTGACCATAAAACCATGCACCTCGGCAACGACCGTCAATCACACAATACCTCTAGTCCAGGCTATTGCCTATTTGAGATTGAACCGGCATGGAAGTTCGGTCAAAGTTTCCGCTACGGCCCCAAACGATGTGCGTAGGGTTCCCAAGCCCACCATCCGGGTGACCCTTGGTACACCATGCCACTACCTACCGCATCGTAACCCACCCCTAGGTTCATCACTACGCACAGCCTCTAGCATGCTATAAACAATAGAAACTACTTGCAACTCCTGGACCAAGGACTAAGCGACTGATAAGTTGAGAGGGGTCGAGTTACCGGAACCCAATGTGTGGTAGTAGCTAGTCTTGGATCACCAACACGGAACTCAGTTCCTAAGAATGGTCCCAATGAGACAACCCGCTATGTACTCCTTCATAGCCTCTCATCGCTACCTTTATCAAATCGGGTTCATCATAAGCTTATCACATCAGAACAACATTGTTTCACTCTAGTTCATCACCAAGAAGAATCAGACCTCACACAACTCTAGGCATAGCAAGCATAGTAGGCAAAGTAAGCAAATCACATCATGGCACAAGCGTCTACCAGGTATGCTCGATTGCAAGGTTTAGCTATTTACTATGACAATGACAGGTAATGCAAAGAAATGGGTTCATCTACCGTGTATGACAGACAAGTGAACGTTTTTCCTAATGCAATAAATAAGAGCAGGAGCAAGAGAGTGGGATGTTATCAGAATGATCAAAGGGGTTGCTTGCCTTGCTAGGTACCGGGAAGGTTTTCTCCTTCGTTGGAATACTCGGAGGTATCCTTAGAAGCAGGGTCTACCACAGTGCAGATAAATAGCAATCAATACATGGCAAGTGCAAGAATATGATGCATGATCATGAGATGGCAACATGAATGGATGAGCTAATGCAACATATTATTCGAGTTGGATGGAGTGGATTTGAATATAGGTTCAAAGTCATTCTCCATTTCATATTCCACATATTGACCTATTACTAAATGTCAATGTTCACCTACATAGGTTCTTCTAACATGCATTCTAACAACACCATTGGATTCATTGGATTTTTCTGATAAATTTTCGTATATAAAGTATTTCAATCTGAGTTATAGGTTAATTTCATTGAATTTTCTAAGATTTAACTATTTTCTAGAATTAATTTAAATCAGAAATTCCTTTATTGCATCAGCACTGCGTCAGCAATGCGTCAGCAGTTGGCTAACCGAGCCAGGTCAAACCTGACAGGGTGGGGCCCTCGGGTCAGCGTCAGGGGCTAATTCCCCGCGCTGACCAAAGGTTTGACCCTCTACGGGGCCCGCTGTCAGCGGCTAACGGCTTAATTAGTCGGGCTGGTTAGCACTAACCAGCCGGCCACGTCGGCGCCCACCGGAGCGGGGCCGGCATCGACCAAACCCGCGGCGGGGGACCGCTGGAGTTGGTCGAAACTGCGCTAGGTGTCTCGGATTCGTGCCCCGAAGGTGCTGGGAGGGAGCCCATACTCGATCGCGTCGAGTGGGGCTGGTCTGGGGGCTCGACATCGCCGGAGGGCTCGCCGGCGAGCTATTCCGTGACGGCGCCTGTATGGCCACAACGGGGAGGTCTGCTAGAGAGCGGGAAGAACCACAGGGGGAGGGAGAGAGGGATGGCGAGCTCACAGGGTGCTGCAGGAGGGCTCAGTGGGTTCGGGAACGACCTGTAGCCGACCAATCGACGACGGGGAGGGGTGGCCGGAGGCGGGGAAGACAGTGGCGGGTCTGCTTCGAGAAACTCCCAGAGGCTTCTAGCTCCACTAGGAGGTCAGGGGGTCATGGCGGAGCTCGGAGGTGGCTCGGACAGGCTCGGAGGTGACCGTGGTTCAACGGGCGGGAGCGACGGCGGTGCTCGGGCGGAGGAGAGGGGTGAGCACAGGGGAGAGGGAGGGGAATGAGGGGGAGAGAGCGACAGGAGGTGCCATGGCACGCCTAGGCACGGCCAGCAGCAAGCAGGCAGGGAGGGGGTGGTCGGGCGCGTGGCCACGGCCGGCTGCGGTGGAGGCACGCAGGTGCTTATCCTCCTGGCAGGAGGAAGAAGACGTTGCTGCCCCCCATGGGCTGGACCTCTTGTTCACACGTAAGGCCCAGGTGGGTTTTCTGCATTCCCCTATTTTATTTGTTTCCTATTCTCCTGACATTAGTTTGATTTTATTTTCAGTCACAAATGCTAAGTAATGAATATCCCAAATATTTTATAGCATTAAGTTTGAATATTTCAAACTTCTGTAAAAAGTTTCAGGATATTTTGAAATCTGAAATAATGACAATGCTTTATTTGGCATTTTCAGAAGCCTTATTATTTATTTTTGAAAAGCTATAACTATTCAAAAAAATTAAATGACCCCTTGTATAATCATGTCCACATTTATCAGACATAGGGGACATTTTATATGGGCATTTTGGATTTGTTGATTTTTCACAATCATTGGGTTGGTTTGATTCAAATGAATTGTTTGGGATTTCTTTTGATCCCCATTTCAAGTTGATGCAAAAAATGAAATATGATGCACACACATGCTGTCCTAACTAGGCTATCTAGGGATGTGACAACTCAACCCCACTCAAAAGAATCTCATCTCAAGATTTTGAAGTCGTCGGGAAGAGCGCAGGGTACTCTAGTCGAAGACGATCTTCTTTTTCCCATGTGGCCTCCTTTTCAGAATGGTGTGACCACTGAACCTTGAGAAACTTGATGTTCCGACGCCGAGTGGTACGCTCAGCTTGATCAAGAATACGAACAGGGTATTCTCGATATGTAAGGTTATCTTGGAGATCAAGCGCTTCATGGTCTACTTCACAGACAGGGTCCGAGAAGCAACGCCTGTGTTGCGAGACATGGAAGACATAAAGAACCTTGGAAAGATGCGGCGGAAGTTCCAATTGGTAGGCAACCTCTCCTTGTTTAGCAAGAATACGAAAAGGTCCTATATAACAAGGAGCCAACTTGCCCTTGATACCGAATCGGTGGGTACCCTTCAGAGGTGTAACCCGATGATAAGCCTTCTCGTCAACTTCATAGGTCATAGCCTTATGATGACGATCATATTAGCTCTTTTGACGAGATTGGGCTATTTTCAACTTTTCACGAATAATGCGAACTTGCTCCTCTGCATCCTGGATCATATCCGGGCCAAAGAGTTGCCTCTCTCCGGTTTCTGACCAGTTAAGAGGTGTTCGACACCTTCATCCATAGAGAACCTGAAAAGGGGCTTTGCCCAAGCTTGATTGATAACTATTGTTATAAGCAAATTTGGCAAATGGAAGAAATTTCTCCCAATTCATACCGAAGGATATAACACAAGCTCGGAGCTTGTCTTCGAGGATTTGATTGACTTGCTCAACTTGACCACTTGATTGTGGGTGGAAAGCAGTGCTAAAGGATAGATGAATCCCCATAGCGGTTTGAAAACTTTCCCAGAATCGGGAAGTAAAGATACTTCCGTTGTCTGAGTTAATCTACAATGGAACACCATGAAGAGAAACTATTCGAGAAACATATAACTCCTCGAGCTGGCTAGCAGTTATACTCTCCTGAACAGGAAGAAAATGAGCCACTTTGGAAAGGCGGTCTATGACCACAAAGATAGCATTATTCCTTCTCTTAGTCCTAGGAAATCAGGTAATGAAATCCATACTGACCTTATCCCATTTCCATTCAGGAATAGCTAAAGGTTGAAGGGTGCCAGCAGGCCTTTGATGTTCTTCCTTAACGCGACGACAAATGTCGCAGTTAGCAACAAACTGAGCAATTCCTCTCTTCATCCTAGTCCACCAGAACCTCTGGCGTAGGTCTTGATACATCTTGGTACTACCCGGATGAATTGTGAGAGGAGAATCATGAGCCTCCATAAGGATCAACTATCCTAGATGTTTCTTCTTCGGGGTCACCAAGCGGTTCTCAAAGAAGACAACACCCCGAACATCTTCCGAGAAGCATCTAACATTACCCTTCTTAATGTTTTTCCTGATCCGAGATATCCCGGCATCATGCTTCTGGGCTTCTATGATTTGATCTATAAGAGTAGGTTTCGCAACCAGGTTGGAAAGGAATCCTTGAGGAACAATGTGGAGGTTCAACTTCTGAAATTCCTCATAGAGAAGTGGTTGACCTTGTTGCAACATCAGGTTGTTACAATAAGACTTACGACTTAGTGCATCAGCCATGACATGGGCTTTCCCCGGGGAGTAAGTTATCCATAAGTCATAATCTGTAATCAACTCAACCTACCATCTTTGCCTGAGATTCAAATCCGGCTGGGTGAAAATATATTTCAGACTTTAGTGATCAGTGTAAATTTCGCAATGATTACCCAGAAGGTAATGTCGCCAAGTTTTCAGTGCATGGACCACAACTGCAAGCTCAAGATCATGAGTTGGATAATTATCCTCATGTGGACGCAACTGTCGAGATGCGTATGCAATCACATGACGATCTTGCATGAGAATGCAACTTAATCCTTGTCACGAGGCGTCGCAATAGATAAGAAAGTTCTTAAAGAAGTCTCGTGGCACCAGAACGGGAGCAGAGGACAGGCGTCTTTTCAACTCCTGAAAATTGTGCTCGCATTGTGGTGTCCACTCGAACTTTTTATCTTTCTTGAGAAGTTCAGTCAGAGGTTTTGCAGCCTTGGAGAAATTCTTGACAAAGCGACGACAATAGCTCGCTAAGCCAAGGAAAATCCAAACTTGCTTAACCAATTCAAGTTGAGTCCAAACAAGGACGGCCTGAACTCTCTCGTGATTGATAGCAACACCTTTACCAGAGATTACCTGGCCTAGGTAGGTCACTTCTGGCAACCAAAATTCACACTTGGAGAATTTGGCGTACAGACGATGATCTCGAAGTTTCGTCAATACTAGCCTTAGATGCTTGGCATGTTCTGTTTTTTCTTCGAGTAAATGAGTATATCGTAAAGGTAGACCACGATGAATTTATCCAAATACTCCATGAAGATCGAATTCATCAAGCGAGAGAAGGTGGCTGGGGCATTGGTTAAATCGAAGGACATGACGATGTACTCGTATTGGCCATAACGAGTAACAAAAGCCATTTTTGGAATGTCCCCGTTTCTAATTCTGATTTGATGGTATCCCAAACTCAAAGCCATTTTGGAAAAGACAGAGGATCCAGCGAGTTGATCATACAAGTCGTTGATCCTGGGGAGAGGATACTTGTTCTTTATGGTGACCAGATTCACTGGCCGATAATCCACAACCATCCGATCCGATCCATCCTTCTTCTTGACGAAGAGGACAGGGCAAGCCCAAGGAGAAGAACTAGGACAGATGAAAACTTTCTTCGAAGCATCATCGAGTTGAATCTTAAGTTCAGCTAGTTCTAAGGGTGCCATCTTATAGGATCTTCTGGCTATTGGGACATTCCCTGGGATGAGCTCTATCACAAACTCAACATCTTTGACAGGTGGAATTCCTGGCAGTTCTTCGGGAAAGACATCCGGAAATTCACGGACTACCAGAATATCTTCTAGTTCTGGAAGGGGGCTAGCATTGAGGGGATAGAGTTGGCGCTTGGCTGCTGAAGTGGAGACATTAACCACCTGACCCGAGGGATGTGTAAGTTGAACATTCCTAGTATGAGTATCAATCTTAGCATAGTGGGCTTTCATCCAGTCCATGCCTAAGATGATATTGATGTCCGAAGACTTGAGGGCTATCAAAGATGCTAGGAAGACTAGCCTATCCACATGAATCTCATTGTCATGGCTCACTCTAGAAGTTTTCCATTTTGAACCAGGAGTCTGAACTACTAAAGGAGTAGGCATATCACAAAAATATACGTTATGAAACTGTGCATAACTTTCTGAGATGAAAGAATGAGATGCCCTAGTATGAAATAGAACAGATGTTGGATGACTATTGACAAGGAGCATACCTAGGATAACATCAGGATCTTCAAGGGCTTCTTCAGCAGAAACATAATTCACTTGACCACGAGCAGGAGCAAGCATCACAAAGAAGGCTTTTCCTGGCTTTCCACGTCCGTCCGACCGGCCTAGCATTGTTCTGAGGACACTCACGGCAGTAGTGTCCTGGTTCCCCACATTTGTAGCAGACAACGGTGGCACGGGGTGCAGCACTGACAGGAGGACCTCCAAATGTTCTAGACGGGGGATTGGGCTGAGCTAGGCGAGGCGCCTTGAAGGATGGCTTCGCGGTGTATCTTGGCGGCAGAGCTTCATTAGGCACCCACACCCAGCGTTTCTTGGAGCCCGAGCCAGATGTGGGGCTGAAGTCACGGTTGTGCTTCCTGGTTGCCTCGTAGTTAGTCTGTCCAGTCTTGTTATTGATAGCCTTGTTGATGAGAGCCTGGAAGGTTGTAAACTCATGCAGGCGCAGATCTTGACGGAGCTCAGGACTAAATCCTTTGCGGAACCTAGCCTATTTCTTGGGATCAATTGAAACTTCCTCCCGAGCATAGCGAGCAAAGTCCCTTGCGGAACCTAGCCTATTTCTTGGCATCAGTTGAAACTTCCTCCGGAGCATAGCGAGCAAGATTGCTGAACTCACAGCTATAGGCATCTACTATCAATCTGCCCTGGGTGAAAGCACAAAACTCCTCTCTCTTGCGATCCATCAAAATTAACACTTACCCTAATAACCTAAGAACCTAACTAACTAACTAAACTAACCTAACTAACTAAACTAACTAAGCTAACTTGATAACCTAACTAATTAACGGACTAACTAACTAAACTAACCTAACTAACTAAAATAACCTAAGAACCTAACTAACTAACTAACTAAACTAACCTACCTAATTAACTAATTAACTAACCTAACTAATTAATCTAAACTGACCTAAACTAACGTAAGAACCTAATAAACTAACCTAAACTAACCCAGTAAACTAACCTAAACTAACCTAAACTAACCTAAGAACCTAACTAATTAACCTAAACTGACCTACACTAACCTAAGAACCTAACTAACTAACCTAAACTAACCTAAACTAACCTAAACTAACCTAAGAACCTAATAAACTAACCTAAACTAACCTAATAAACTAACCTAAACTAACCTAATAAACTAACCTAAACTAACCTAATAAACTAACCTAAACTACCTAACAACCTAACTAATTAACCTAAACTAACCCAAACTAACCTAAAAACCTAACTAATTAACCTAAACTAACCTAAACTAACCTAAACTAACCTAAGAAAGTAACTAATTAACTAACTAAAAATAGGAAAAAGGTGGGGGCGGCCGAGCACTCGCCGAAGCCGGAGTTGGGTGGGGGCGGTGGGCGGCGGCGGGCGGCGGCGAGGCGGCGCGCGTCGGGGCGGCGCGGGACATCGGGGCGGCGCGCGGCATCGGGGCTGCGGGGTCAGGGCGGCGGGCGGCAAGGACAACGGATTCTGGC
This sequence comes from Hordeum marinum, assembly GCA_022496015.1. Classification (NCBI taxonomy): domain Eukaryota; kingdom Viridiplantae; phylum Streptophyta; class Magnoliopsida; order Poales; family Poaceae; genus Hordeum; species Hordeum marinum. The sequence goes on from CM039675.1 coordinate 164,065,078, forward strand.
AGCCTGGCGGTGCAAATAAGCTTCTCTCGGTGCGTGGCTTGGCCCGGGACGAGGCCTCCACTCTTTATACGTGGAGGACCTTTAGTACCGGTGCATGGCTCGCATCAGTACTAAAGACCCTTTAGTACCGGTGCGAGCCACGCACCAGTACTAAAGGTCCACCCCAAAAAGTGCTCGCGGTGGTGGACCTTTCGTACTGGTGCGTGGCTCGCACCGGTAATAAAGGTTTTTTAATTCGTTATTAATTATTATTTTCAGAAAAAACCCTAAACTTTAGAAAATCATAGAAAAAATCTATGACTCCAATGGAAATAAATAATATATGAAAAAATATCATAAAAATATAAAGAATCTGTTTATGGATTTTCCATGCATGTTTGAACAACTTAAACTGCTATATAAGACAATTTGATTAAATGGCATCTGAAATCTCATATCTCGAGTTTGAAAAGCAGTACAAATGAACTCTGAAAAGGTTGTAACTTGGCATGACATCATAATTTCATGCACATAGCAACTTCTAAAGAGTTGATAGGGTTACGGCAAAAACTGGATGCACTTCTTGTACAAATTGGACAATCTCTTTCGAACTATGAGGGTTTCAGACGAAAACTCATCTATTACAAAGGGATTTCATTTTTAATAACTTATCTTAAATCCATACTTTTTGTGTGTTGAATATGCACCATTCAAAGGCACATGATCAATTTTCAACCCTTTCTGACTTCATTTGATATTTTTCATGCATTCAATGATTTATTTTGAGCTAAATGACCCTGAATTTGAAAAGCAGTACAAATGAACTCTGAAAAGGTTATAACTTGGCATGACATCATAATTTCATGCACATAGCAACTTCTAAAGAGTTGATAGGGTTACGGCAAAAACTGGATGCACTTCTTGTACAAATTGGACAATCTCTTTCGAACTATGAGGGTTTCAGACGAAAACTCATCTATTACAAAGGGATTTCATTTTTAATAACTTATCTTAAATCCATACTTTTTCTGTGCTCAATATGCACCATTCAAAGGCATATCATCAATTTTCAACCCTTTCTGATTTCATTTGATATTTTTCATGCATTTAATGATTTATTTTGAGCTAAATGACCTTGAATTTGAAAAGCAATACAAATGAACTCTGAAAAGGTTATAACTTGGCATGATGTCATAATTTCACCCACATAGCACCTTCTAAAGAGTTGAGAGGGTTACGGCAAAAACAGGATGCACTTCGTGTACAAACTGTTACAAAGATACCATGCTAGAAAATGCATGCATGCCCTTCACATAGAAAGTGATGAAGGTGAAGCCGGTCACATCCTAGAGCTGGATCTCGCGGTGTAAGATTTTTTTTGCGTGCTTTTCCCTTGCTTATGATTGCATCGTAACCATGGAGAATCTTCATCATTTAACAGGATGCTTGGGCCAGTCTTCACTCTGAAGGGACGGATTTGAGGAAACTTTTCATAATCTTCTATCTTGTCTGTCTTGTCCTCCACTCCCACAATGTTTCTTTTCCCTGAAAGGACTATGTGGCGCTTTGGCTCATCGTATGATGTATTCACTTCCTTATCATTTTTTCTCCTCGGTTTGCTAGACATGTCCTTCACGTAGAAAACCTGAGCCACATCATTGGCTAGGATGAATGAGTCGTCTGTGTACCCAAGATTGTTGAGATCCACTGTTGTCATTCTATGCTGCGGGTCTACCTATACCCCGCCTCCAGTATGTTTGACCCATTTTCACCAAAACAAAGGGACCTTAAGATCAGGTCCATAGTCGAGTTCCCATATCTCCTCTATGTAACCATAATATGTGTCTTGAAAGATGGTTGCATCATAGCGGACACCACTATTTTGGTTGATGCTCTTTTTATCTTGAGCGATCGTGTAAAATGTATTCCCATTTATCTCGTACCCTTTGAAAGTCGTTACAGTCGAACTTGGTGTCTTGGCCAACCAGTACAGTTCATATGGCACATCATTGTCATTGATGAGCTTTGTTTGCAACCAACCAGCGAAAGTCTCCACGTGTTTACATTCAATCCAGGGGTCAGACTGCTTCGGGTTCTTGGACCGTACAATACCCTTGTGTTCCTCGATATATGGAGTCACCAACGTGGAATTTTGTAGAACCGTGGACTGTGCTTGAGTGAAAGAATGCACGTCCATATTTATTGCTTCTTTCTTTCCTAGTGTGCCTTTTCCACTGAGTCTCCCCTCATGACGTGATTCAAGAAGACCAATCGGCTTAATGTCAGGAACAAAGTCAACACAAAACTCAATAATCTCCTCTATTCCATATCCCATGGTGATGCTTCCTTCTGGCCCAGCATGGTTATGAACATATTTCTTTAAGACTCCCATGAACCTCTCGAAGGGGGAACATATTGTGTAGAAATACAGGACCCAGAATGTTAATCTCTTCGACTAGGTGAACTAGAACGTGCGTCATAATATTGAATAAGGATGGAGGGAACACCAACTCGAAACTGACAAGACATTGGACCAGGTCATTCTGAAACCTTGGTAGGATTTCTGGATCGATTACCTTATGAGAAATTGCATTGAGGAATGTGCATAGCTTCACAATGGCTAATCGAACATTTTCCGGTAGAAGCCCCCTAAGTGCAACTGGAAGTAATTGCGTCATAATCACCTGGCAGTCATGAGACTTTAGATTTTGATTTTTTTTCTCTGCCATATTTATTATTCCCTTTATATTTGACGAGAAGCCAGACGGGACCATGATACCGAGCAAGCATTCAAAAAAAATTCCTTCTCTTCTTTCGTAAGAGCATAGCTGGTAGGACCTTGATACTGCTTTGGAGGCATACCGTCTTTTTTGTTAATTCTTTGCTTGTCCTCCCATGCCTCCGGTGTATCTTTTGTCTTTCCATACACGCCCAAGAAGCCTAGCAGGTTCACACAAAGATTCTTCATCACGTGCATCACGTCGATTGCATTACGGACCTCTAGGGCTTTCCAATATTCAAGTTCCCAAAACATAGATTTATTCTTCCACATGGGTGCGTGTCCGTTGGCGTCTTTCGGAATAGATTGTCCGCCAGGACCCTTTCCAAAGATTACTTGTAATCCTTGACCATATCAAATATATATTCACTAGTACGAAGGCCAGGCTTCTTCCGGTTATCTGGCTCGCCTTTGAAATGGTTGCCTGCCTTTGTTAAGATATGCTTGATCGGTAGAAATCGCCAATGTCCCAGGTTCACATTCTTATTACATTTATCCAAATATATACTTTCAGTACCATCTAAACAGTGCGTGCATGCATTGTATCCCTTGTTTGTATGTCCAGAATGGTTACTAAGAGCAGGCGAATCATTCATGGTTACAAATAGCAACGCTCGTAGGTCAATTTCCTTCTATGTGTGCGCATCCCACACACATACACCTGGTTTTTTCCACAACTTTAGAAGTTCATCAACTAGTGGACTTAGGTATACATCAATGTCATTGCCAGGTTGCTTAGGGCCTTGGATGAGCACTGGCATCATAATGAACTTCCGCTTCATGCACAACCAAGGAGGAAGGTTGTAGATACATAGAATCACGGGCTAGGTGTTGTGACTGGAGCTCTGCTCCCCAAAAGGATTCATGTCATATGTACTAAGACCAAACCATAAGTTCGTTGCGTCAGCTCCAAAGTCCTCGAACTCCCTCTTGATTTTTCTCCACCGCGACCCATCAGCAGGTGCTCTCAACATCCCGTCTTTCTTACGTTCTTCTTTGTGACATCGCAACAACTTGGCATGCTCTTTGTTTTGGAACAAACGTTTCAACCATGGTATTATAGGAGCATACCACATCACCTTGGTAGGAACCCTCTTCCTGTGGCGTTTGCCCTCCACATCACCAGGGTCATCGCAGGGGATCTTATAGTGCAGTGCACCGCATATCGGGCATGCATCCAAATTTTCGTACTCCTTAGTGCGATAGAGGATGCAGTCATTAGGGCATGCATGTATCTTCTACACCTCTAATCCTAGAGGGCAGACAACCTTCTTTGATTCGTACATACTTTCAGGCAAGTCGTTATCCTTTGGGAGCATCTTCTTTATCAATATCAGCAGTTCTTGAAATCCCTTGTTAGTTACACCATTCTTCGCCTTCCATTGCAGCAATTCCAGCATGGTACCAGCTTTTTCTAGTCATCTTCACAATTTGGATATAATAATTCTTATGATCCTGTAACATGCGTTTCAACTTCAACCTCTCCTTGTCACTTTTGCAGTTTCTCTTTGCATCTGCAATGACCCGACCCAAATCATCAGCGGGCTCATCTGATGCCTCCTCTTCAGCTTCCCCCATTGATGCCACTTCTTTAGCATCCCCCATTGTTGTATCAGTGAAAGGATAGTTTTCATCATCCTCTTCTTCTTCATTGTCTTCCATTATAACCCCTCGTTCTCCGTGCTTGGTCCAACAGCTATAGCCGGACATGAAACCGGACTTCAACAGGTGGTAGTGAAGGGTTTTTCAGGTAGAGTAATTCCTATCATTCTTACAGTCACGACATGGACAACACATGAAACCATTCTGCTTCTTTGCCTTAGCCACACAAATAAAATCATGCAGGCAATTAAGAAACCCTGGACTTAGTCGGTCATCGTACATCCATTGTCGGCTCATGTTCACTACACAACATCAAAGTGACCAAATTAATACAACTTCATTATCACATTACAACCAAAGTAGAGGTACTAGTGACCAAATGTTATTACTCCAAATAATAGATACTTATAGTTCATACATACATCTCATAAAACAACATACAACTATCTAAAATATGTAAATGCAACAACAAATGCGATCATAATCGCAATGAAGGTAATAATTGAGCCAACGGCATAATGATACGACGCCTCTTTATCAATGGCGTATTTTCTAATCTTTCTAAGCATCAAGCGCATTTCAGCCATCTTGTTCTTGTGATCACCGATGATATCGGCAACATGCAACTCCAATCCCATCTTCTCATCTTTAGTTCTTCTCAATTTTTCTTTGAAATGATCAATTTCTTTTTCAGCCTGTGTTAATTTCTTGAGCAGAATTGCATAGTCGGTTGGAATTTCTGGTTCAACTACTTCCTATAGATAAAAACATCAACGTCAATTTTGGTGGCATAATTAATTGTCATAGACATTAGATGATGTGTGAAATAGTTATAAAATATAACGACATACCACATTTGAATCATAGACTGGACGAGGGTCGACATGGGCGGATACCATAACCATAACACTATATAATAACTATCAATAATACAAGTAAGTAAATCGTACGCGCAACTATCTAAATCATACAAGTAATTTTTTTAACAAAAAGGTTTTAAGAAGAACAAGAGGCTCACCAAGGTGGCCGGAGCAGCGACGAGACGGTGCGGACGATCGACGGTGGTTAGCTCAGGGATGGGAAGGCACCAAATAAACCACACCTACACATATGCATCCTAACAAGTTACTTTGAGTTCAAATTGCATATAAATCAAATAAACTCCCACTTAATGATCACTCCACCAAAACCTAGCTAAAACCCACAAATCACATATCTTTGAGCATACCACAAGCTAATCTAGCAATGAGAGATGAAGGAGCAAAGTTGCTAACCTTTGTGAACACTTGGATAGATAGGGTGCCTTTAAATCTTGACAAATCCTTGGCAAAATGGAGGATGAGCTTCGTGCAAGAAGAAAAATAGGGGTGAAAACAGAGAAATGAGAGCCCCTTCGATCGGCTGCGGACAAAGCACATATATAGGAAGTCTTTAGTACCGGTTGGTGACACCAACCGGTACTAAACGTTGCCCTTTAGTACAGGCTGGCATCACCAACCGGTACTAAAGATGCACGCGGGGCCCAAGTCTAACAAAAAGCCTTCCACGCCCCCTTTAGTACCGGCTCGTAACATGAACCGGTACTAAAGATCCCTCATGAGCCAGTACTAAAGGTCACCCTGCTCCTAGCCGTTGGAGCCGGCACGAACCGGGACTAATACCATCTTTAGTACTGGCTCATAACCAGAACGGGACTAATGCTTGGGACGAAAGGTCTGTTTTCTACTAGTGTATGTCTATATATACATATGTTGTAATAGCCCAAGTGCATTCCCTTGCCATCTCTGTAAATATTTCATGTGTCAACCTTGTATGTATGTCATCATGTGGTTGAGTACAATAATTTGCTTCATGACATTTTGCATCATGGCATCATATCATCATTTCATAAGTTGCATCATGCTTTGCTTGTCATGCTTGTGAAGTGGGATTTGAGTGTGTGTGATTGTGGTGTTACTATGCAAAACTATGGTGTGAAAGCCCTCTCCTCAAATTCTCAAAAACCTTGCCACCTCTTATTATTTAAAAAATGCAACATGTGGTAACTTGCCCTATTACATTTTATAAAATGATGCACTTCTCCTAAATAATCTGATGAGATTTGTTTATTAGCACTCAATCTTGTTTGGAAATGTTTGCCTTTTAATCCTTACAAAAACATATTCATATGCTAATTATATGTGATTTATTTTGTTTGCTCTAAAAATGCCCAAATGATTTTTATTAATTAGAGGTTATTTTTGTGAGTGCAAAACTATTTTTAGTTTTCTCCAAGTCTTATCCATTCTGACCTATCATTTTATTTTTGTTTTGTTGCTTTTTAAAAAAAAGTAGAATAAGTTGTTTTCGGGAGAAAAGGAAGACCTTAGCCCACCTGGGCCTTTTCTCCCACACGCCCAGCAATGCACCCCGTGGCCCACCGCATGCTGACAGCTACCTGCCCCGTAGATAATGAAGTCGTCTACCTTTAGAGAGCCAGAGAGCACTCGGCATTGTGAGCTTCACGCACGTCGAGTCCGGTGCCGTCTGGCCCCCACTCCAATAAATCCAGGACCCTTCCTAGGGTTTCCCTCTCCTTACTCCTAGTCATTGTGAACTCCTTCCTTCCCCTCGTTCCTCCCTGGTAGATGCCAATGTGAGGGCAAGAGAGGTTTCGACATGGTTCAAAGAGAGAGAGCTCGCCGTTTCCGCCATAGTCCATGTCTCTGGCATCTTCCTCCACACCATCCACCATGCCCTATAGGTCGATGGCTTCTTCCTTGACCCATTCTAAGAGCTAGGAGGAGGAGAGCGCCTCCACACCATCAGCCCCGTCGTTGTCTTCATCGCGCACTAGGAACACCTTCGCAGCGAGAACTTCCTCCTTCCCCGGCCATGCAAGCACCTCCCCGACAACCTCATCTGTCCTAAGGGACCCTGGGTGAGTAGTTCATCCTGGCAGTTCTCCTCCGGTCAGGTTCATCGGCACAACCATCATTCTCCGTCGCATCCGAACTTGTCCGCCATGTGAACCACGACAAGGTGCTTAAGCCCTTGCCTTGAGCTCATCCATTCACCTTGCCCTACCCCGGCCCCGCACATCATATGACCTCTCCCAGCTCCGGCTTGCCTCGCCTCACCACACACCACGCTTGCAGACCGCGCGCTGTTGCGCTGCTCCCAATTGCAAGCAAAGTAGTGCATCTCTTTATTTCTATCTTCAGTTTTATCAGTTAGATCTATGCGAGGTCTGTTCACAAGGAGGCGAGCCCCCATTTTTACCAGTAGTCAAAATCAGCCCAGTGGTAGGTACCTCTAGTTTCAACTAGGGAGACCTGGGTTCGATCCCAACCGAGGCACCTTTTCCATTGTATTTTCTAAGCAACTGAATGTGGGCCCGACCACACTTGTCAACCCCAAGGGGCTCTGGTGTGTATGCCAGGTGGCCCCTATGTTTTTATTACTCCTGTTTTAAGTGTTTTTATTCTGTTTATGTGTTCTTTTACATTTTCAGAAAACATGCCAACTCTGTTAGTTCTAGTTTGGGATATGCCACGTTATAAGTGGATGTAGAGATTTTTGTTTTGAGATTTTGGGAGATTTCTACATAGGAACATAGGCTTACCCTAGATGATGTTGGGGTAGAAAAATTCAGAGAAGCCAATGGTGGCATTGGTTTTTTTCATTTGAGCGAGTTTGCACAAAAGTTATCTTGTGTTAATATGGCATTTTGTCTTTCTCACATGATTTAATTTTTGCATCATATGATAAACTGGTCAATGTGAAATATGTTCACTAATGTGTGTGATAGCCCCTGGTCTTTTTGCATGATGTCGGTGTTCTAGGCCTAGGCGTACCTAGACCTGCTAGCCTGCGGCCCAGTGCGTGGCCCACCATAATGGCCTGGTACAGGCCAACGACAAGTTCCGCAAGTCAAGGCCCTCGCGAGAGCCCTCCGCCTCGCGAGGAGGACAACGTCAAAACCTCCGTAGAGTGGCATCCCCCCAGTCTGCCTCCCATGGAGCAGAGATTCTAATGCAAGTGCCCAACCTCCCGAGTATGGGATGACGCAGATTCTGATGACAAAGACAGGCGGGTGCCAGCGGGCGGAGGATGAGGACAGTTTCCTCTTTTGTGCTAAGGAAACAAGGACAAGCATGTGTTCCCAAGGAATCCCACAAACGTTTCCTTCCCGGTGCAATGAGGCAGAGCCCATGAGCTCGGGAGGACAGATGTTATCGTCGACCCCACCACTTCGACACCCCCCCTAAGCTTTGCAAGCAAAGAACACCTTTAGTCAGGATAAGATGTAGCTCCTGTCCCCTTTCAAATTTGGCCGTTGTGGATCCCTTCATGCTTGTGCAATGAGGGAAGAGGACAGTGGCCACTATAAATAGGCAACAGCTCCCATCATAGAGGGTAGTTGGACTAGCGCTAGTTCATCACCACCACGGGTCCTCGTGAGGCCACACCACCATTGTATTAGATCATCCTAAGCCTCCTCATGAGACCAATCCATCACAAAGACGGAGTAGGGTTGTACACCACAAGGTGGCTTGAACCTGGGTAAAATAGCGGGCATTTATTTGTTTCCCTTGCAAAAACCGGCACGAGGCTAAGTGGTAGATTTGGATTGCAGAACGAGCATACCCTAGTGTTCGAACCTTGCTGGGTTTTGCAGAGCACCGATTCGGACATTTGGTGCGACATGTAGGGTGCGCCGACGTCCTTCAGTCCTGTCTACTCCTGCCTCCCCGGTGGTCGGCCACCTTTCACTCCTGCTTCACCAGCGCCATGGTGAGCTCCGGGAACGCACGACTAAAGGGATGCGTGCTGGGCATCCATTAGCATAACACCGTCACCACCGCCGCTCATGCCACTCACGCGCAGCAATGGCCCCTACGCCCACAGCAGCGGCCAAGTGGCCGCTATGCCGCACGTTCCGCGACCCCTGTCCATGTAGGGGACCTTAATGCGCAGGACACATTGCTCATGGCCAGTGATCTCCTTCTCCATCACCTGGCGGAGGGGCGCTACGGCGCGTGAGAAGATTGCATCGCCAAGCTGGCCGCTCTCGCAAGTAGGGCCCCGGATCCTTACCTCTGCGGGATCACTAGAAGTGTATGTCTAGAGGGGGGTGAATAGACTACTAGCAGGAATTTAAAACTATCACAAGCATAAGTTCAAGGGTTGGTAGTTTTCGCATATATAGCAAGTCTAGAACACCCTACACATCCAAGTCATCAAGTATACCAGCAAAAAGTAAAGACATTGCTCATGAAAGCAAGGAGTCGAGATAGAGAGATAAAACACATGAGGGTCACAAAGATTTTCCCATGGTTCTAATAGGTGGTGCTATCGTACATCCACATTTATGGAGTCTTCAACCCACGGAGGGTAACGGTCACGAGAGTCCACGGAGAGCTCTACCCATAGAGGGTTCCACAAAGAAGCAACCTTGACTATACCATGATGGCCTATGTCCACGGAGGACTAGCCTAACTCGGGGTAGATCTTCATGAAGTAGGCGATCTCCTTGTCCTTACAAACTTCTTGGTTCACTCCAAAACACAAAGTAGGAGGCTCCCAAGCGACACCTAACCAATATGGGAGGCACCACCCTCCAAAAGGTAATAGGCTCGATAATGTCGATGAACTCCTTGCTCTTGTGCTTCAAGATGATAGACTCCTCAACACACAATCACTCTCTCACGTACTTGGCTTGGTGGAAGAGGTTGATTGGGTGGAAAGCAACTTGGGGAGGCTAGAGATCAAGATTCATATTCTCAAGGGTATTTTGGGTTCTCTGAAAATAGTTTTAATATGAACCTAATTGAGTGAATTTGGTTCCAAGGTTTAACAATCCCCATTTCAAATTCATTTGAATTTAACAATGCACGCATGAATATGCAATGACAAGCAAATATAAAACTAGGGATGTGAAAACTCACCCCCACTAAACAAGAATCTCGTCCCGAGATTAAGGCGTAAGGTAAGGAACATAGGGGACACAAACTCATACAATCTTAACGATCCAATTGACCTCCTCATAGTTGTTGATTCTTTGCATCATATTGATCTTGACATCTTTTCCTTTGAGATCTTCACCCAACACAATGACAAAAGAATAGAAAAAAACTCTACAAGACTCGATCTCCTCGAAGATCGAGCAACTCATGATCAACTCCTAGAATGAGACGTCAGAACATCTCTTGAGATGAAACACAAAAAACACATAGAGAACAAGGGAATGAGGTAGATGACGAAGGATCAATTGGTAGGAAACAATTCCATGCTAAAGCAGATGGTGAATGGGTTTCAGAGTACCGAGGAAATAATTGCCACAATTCCTTAACAAGGCACCTTAGGGAAGGCGACTCGTAGGATTATCTCTTAGGTGGCAAAAAGAATTACTTTTGATACAAAGATCATTGAAACTCTTCATACCAGCTTAAGGCAATTCACAATCGATCCTTTGAAGGAATTCGAAGGAATGGCGTACTCAGATCGGAAGTTATAGAACAACTCGTCAACGAAAGGCACATTCCAATTGATACCAAGGATATAACACAGTGTTTGAGCGTTCTCTCAAGAACTTGAACATTTCCATATTCATCAAAGTTTTACCAAACCTTTTATTCAAGATCCTGGTGACTCATCATACTACCGTGATGAATAACGATGGAGGATGCAGATGCAAAGGAACACAACACTATCTCATATTTCACCTTAGCTATGTCAAGGAATTGAAATTTGCATGATCGACCGAGAGACATTTAGCACTTCGCTTCTAATGTTCTCCTTGATATTCTAGCGTAACCCAATTATGGGACATGTGTTATGACTAGAACGTCAAGTAAAGTCGGACTTCGGGGATTCCAAGGGTCCATGAGGAACAACTTCTAGAATAAGTCATACAAAATCCTCATGGGGAGGTGGCTAATGTTGCTGATACAACATATTATAACAATAGGTCTTTCGGCAGGTGTGTTATCCACAACATCACTTAACCGGCTATAGCGAGACCAATATTATAATTCTTGGGAAACGTCCCAACCATTATACCTACCTGAGATTCAGATATGGTTGGTGTCAGGATATTCCAGACTCAGCATGTCCGAAGAGGAATGTTTGCAACACAAATCAATGAGATGACGTTGCGGAATTCTCAGGAGATGAACTACGGGAGCCAAATCCAAAACATGAGCTGGATTGCAGGACCCACACGAACATAGTGTCCAAGATAACTGTGGTCATATGAGGAGATTACAATGAAACACTTCCGATTTCTGGATGGAACCATCATTGGAGGTAAAGAAATCCTTGCATAAGTGATATCATTAGCTCTTAAGAAAGAACTTCTTTTCCTTGAACAACCCAATAAGTGGTTTGGTGTGCTACGAATACATATGGAATGGAGGCGACCAACCTATCAAACCATAGAATACCCCGCACATGCATGACTGACTTTAGATGATTCTAGAGGAGAAAAATTGAACTTCTCTCAATTCACGACGACAACTTGCATCTGATGCACATGAACTAAGAGGGAGTCACTTCTTACACCTAACATATACTTCACGAACGAAACATGAAGATATGCCTACAAAGTTTCCAATGCTAGCTTTATGTTCATCAAGTTATCACTATGGATGGAATTCCACAACTATGAGAACAAGGTGATAGCCTTGGTCAGACCAAAGAAGTAACAGTGTATGCCCGAAGAAATTCCACGAGTAAAACAACATTAGGAGAACCTGTAGTTCTGATCATGATTTGTTGATAGCCCACACTCAAATCAAAGGTTATACAAAATGATAGGTGCATTAGTTGAGCACCAGGATCAATCGATGAAGATATCGTATTTCTTCAACACACACGAACACATATGGGGATATCACTTTGGGATGAACTAAGTCAGGTGAAGCATTTATCTTCCAACTCTCCAAGTTGTTGTTTAGCTTAACCACCTAGCTGAAGGGTATCCAACACAGATTCTTGGAGAGGGGTGGTTTATTGGAAAACCAACTTGATCATGAACTCAACACAATGGTCAAGGAACACCTTGGTAACACTATCAAGAAGATATTAGGAAAATCACGAACCATCGATATGTTATTGAGCTTGAGAGTAATCTTGCCTTTCAAGGCAAGACGATATGGTGAACAGAGCAAAGGATTGACACAATCCGAACTCATTCATTGAATAGTGCACCATGGAAAATGGACTAGCTAGCACGATCAATATTTAGAGTGGTGTTTCAATAACCAACACACCAAGAATGAAATTATGGTCCATTAATTACCAAGCAACAAAGTTGCTAGGAGTATTGATTTCACACATCATGGTACACTTGTCGATATTCCAGTTACAACCAACATGGATACCGAGGAATGAACAATGATGGCAAGAAGTATCACTACATCAAGAGTTCATAAGTGGGAGTGCAGTTCTCATAAAAATCTTGACATGAAGAGGGTAATACATCAAGGTAGAATAGAGCAAAAGTTGAATTGTCATTTTGGTATGTGAAATACAACTGATTTGACCCAATACTAGAAGTGGATGGGGTACTGGAGTTTGCTTCTCCTAGTCATTCTAAAATAGAATTGCTTGACAGACAACAAGAATAATAGGCATCAATGAACATGAATACACAACTACTCTTCACTATCCATTGATAGATGAAGGTCGGAATACAAATAAAGAGGAGCATCTCAAGAGAACATGAATTTCATAAGTTGTAGATGCATAGGTTGGCATGTCGAATGAGTTCAACACAATACTTCCGGATAACCCATGCTAAAGAGTAGGATTGGTAGAGTCATGACTATGGAATGGAGAACACATCATGAGCACTCATGTTGTCATCTTTCTTTCCCAGAGAACTCCTGCCATAACTTGTGCATGGTATTGGAAGAATGATGCACCACAAACCTTGAGGACTCTTAGAAGGGTCACTAATATCCTAAAGGGACGAGCAAATACTATCAATGGGGGGTGGAGCAGAATGATCCTTGGGTTCATGAACCTAGAAATAGAGTACCTACTCACTAAGTGGCATCAAAGGATGATTTCGATAATGATGGCCAGAATTATCACACTGGGAACACAAACACAACTAGACTGTTGGGTGGTTCACTGAAACAACATGGTTTGCTAACACTTCAACAAACACGTCGAGGTAATGGAGTACCCCAACACAATAGTTAGTGTGCTTAGTCTTGCCTGAAATAGTTTTGCAATTGCATCAGATAATTTAGAACCTTGAATAACTCGGGGAGCATAACGGCTATATGGGCATGAAATATGAGGCAACCTGCAATACAACTAACAACATAACAATGAATTCTTATGGAGACATCAATCTAGGAACACAACAACTTTCATATAGGTCTCCAGCATAGTAACTCGTCATCGTGATAGATAGATGAGAAAGCCTAGTTCTTAATCCCCGTAGAAATGAAGAGGATGACTCATGATTAGAATGACACGAGGAAAGGGTAAAAAGAGACTGACATTCCCTTCCACAATAAATTCCCATATATAACTAAAGCAGTTCTAGACTGAACATCGACAAGTTTGTCTTGGTAATCCTACAGGCAGTCAAGCTCTGATACCAACGCTTTGTCATTGCATATTCATGCATGCGTTGTTAAAATTGAAATGAATTTGAAATGGGGAGGATCAAACCCTAGCACCAAATTAAATTCAAATAGGTTCAATCAAATTGTTTTCAACAAACCAAAGTGGCCTCCTAAAATGTTGATCATTTCTGGAGAAATGTGTTAACATCAACCAGAGGTGAAGCATATTTTTCCATGTCATTTTTGGTTGCTGCATTAACTCAACAAGTAATTGAATTGGAGCAATTAAATGTTACATATAAATCCAGAACTCCAAGTAATTTTAAACTGGGTAAGGGCATCTTAAATAATTCAATGAGGTTCCATAAAAAGTTTGAGATTTTTAAAAATTAATTTGGTTTGTGAATAAAATCACAACAAATTGAAACAATGGAAAATAGGAAAAAATAAATAGAAACCTTACCTGGGCCACTTACCTGGCGCAGCACACCTAGCAGGCCTAGCCCAATAGGCGCACAAACGTCTTCTTCCTCCTACCAGAAGGCAGAGGACAAGCTCGCCACGGCGCGCGGCGTGGGAGCACCACGCCAGTAGCCTACCTGCTTGCCCCGCCAGCGCGACGTTGAGGATAGAACTGTTGATGTCGTCCCGATCCTGTTGACGCCCCTTCTTTCTCCCCTTGCCCTTTCCCTCGCTCTTCCCGCACCATGGCCGAGGGCCACTAGAGCGCTGCCGTTGCCATTGTCGTAGCCACCCTACCTCCCTCAACCCCTAGCTGCGTTCATGAGCTCCGCAATGTCACCCCCTTATTCCCCACTAAAGGAATCGCGCTAGGATAGAACTGTTGATGTCGTCCCGATCCTGTTGACGCCCCTTCTTTCTCCCCTTGCCCTTTCCCTCGCTCTTCCCGCACCATCGCCGAGGGCCACTAGAGCGCTGCCGTTGCCATTGTCGTAGCCACCCTACCTCCCTCAACCCCTAGCTGCGTTCATGGCCGGAGTTGCTCCTCTGACGAACAAATGGCGTGTGGATGGATGCATTCGAGAGCTGCTGCCCGCACGCATCGCTGGGTGGTCTCGGAGGTCGTCGGCGTTGCCGGGACCAATGACAGCGACATGTTCCAGCAGCGGCGGTGCTCGGGCCAGCACGATCGGGTGGCTATGGTGCGCTAGGGCAGAAGCTGAGGTGCCATGTTGCTCCCTGGGAGCGTCCGGAGCACGAGGGAGTTCTCGTCTACGACCGATTCAAGCTCATGCAATTCCATGATGCGCATGATGGTGGCTAATTCCTGTCATGGCAGGGAGACAAGCTAGAGGACGCTAGGGGGCGGGGGTGAGGAGGAAGGGGGAGGATCAAAAGGGCCTCATAGGGAAGCAGATGAGCTGGTCAGCCAGCTCGGGGCAGGCTTGCTCGCATCGAATCGACAGGCGGTGGTCGACGACCGTGATCGGAGAAGACGAACGCGGAAGGTGCCTTCGGGGCTCCCTAGCGCGATTCCTTTAGTGGGGAATAAGGGGGTGACATTGCGGAGCTCATGAACGCAGCTAGGGGTTGAGGGAGGTAGGGTGGCTACGACAATGGCAACGGCAGCGCTCTAGTGGCCCTCGGCCATGGTGCGGGAAGAGCGAGGGAAAGGGCAAGGGGAGAAAGAAGGGGCGTCAACAGGATCGGGACGACATCAACAGTTCTATCCTCAACGTCGCGCTGGCGGGGCAAGCAGGTAGGCTACTGACGTTGAGGATAGAACTGTTGATGTCGTCCCGATCCTATTGACGCCCCTTCTTTCTCCCCTTGCCCTTTCCCTCGCTCTTCCCGCACCATGGCCGAGGGCCACTAGAGCGCTCCCGTTGCCATTGTCGTAGCCACCCTACCTCCCTCAACCCCTAGCTGCGTTCATGAGCTCCGCAATGTCACCCCCTTATTCCCCACTAAAGGAGTCGCGTTAGGGAGCCCCGAAGGCGCCTTCCGCGTTCGTCTTCTCCGATCACGGTCGTCGACCACCGCCTGTCGATTCGATGCGAGCAAGCCTGCCCCGAGCTGGCTGACCAGCTCATCTGCTTCCCTATGAGGCCCTTTTGATCCTCCCCCTTCCTCCTCACCCCCCGCCCCCTAGCGTCCTCTAGCTTGTCTCCCTGCCATGACAGGAATTAGCCACCATCATGCGCATCATGGAATTGCATGAGCTTGAATCGGTCGTAGACGAGAACTCCCTCGTGCTCCGGACGCTCCCAGGGAGCAACATGGCACCTCAGCTTCTGCCCTAGCGCACCATAGCCACCCGATCGTGCTGGCCCGAGCACCGCCGCTGCTGGAACATGTGGCTGTCGTTGGTCCCGGCAACGCCGACAACCTCCGAGACCACCCAGCGATGCGTGCGGGCAGCAGCTCTCGAATGCATCCATCCACACGCCATTTGTTCGTCAGAGGAGCAACTCCGGCGTGCTTACGCTGCGGGATATGGTCGCCACTTGTGATGCTGACATGGCGACGTCATTAGGAATTAATTGCCCCGCTAATGACACTCATGCGACAATGACACGTGGGCCCAGGCCCTATTAATTTCAGTTAGGCTTATAATTGAACTTGATGAACAGTTGTGCCACGGACATGTGGGACCTACAAGTCAGATTTGACCAGGGACAGCCCAGTTAATCGCTGATGTCACCATGACGTAGTGGTGACGCAGTAATTAATTTATGAATTTATTAATTTTAGAAAATACTTCAACTTCTAAAAATCATAGTAATTCAACTCTAACTCGGATGGAAATAATTTATATATGAAATATGATCATAAAAATACAAGGAATCTGTTTATGCCATGATCATGCATATTTGAACAAGTTAACATAACCAAGTAGGAGATTTCATGATTAGGACAATTTAATAAATAATGTTGGAGTTGGAATTTGGTATATATTTAAATTCCACTTCACTTAATATGACTATCTATTGCACAAGGTCAAATTGATGCTTTAACATGCCATATCATACATCATGTCGTTGCATTGCATTGAATGTGTTCCTTTCTTGTTTGTCGGTGTTTGTTCCATCTCTGTAGACGATAGTTCCGATGATGTGATCGTTGACATTGATGAAGAGCTTTTCTATCTTCTGACCTGTCAAACAAGCAACCCCCCTTGATCATACTGATATGAACCCACTCTCTTGCTCCTGCTCTCTTTTATTGCATGAAGACAATCAGGATTAAATTGTTACTTGTTCTCGGTAGTTGAACCCATTCCTTTGCATGACCTATGTTTGCCACTATAAATAGTTCAATCCACTTAGTATGAGTAGCAACGGCTTAAGCCTTGTTGTGCTTACTCATCCATGATTTCTTACCATGCCTTCTATTCTTAGAGTTGTGTCGGGTCTCATCCATCAGGGCGATGAATTGGAATGATGGTGAACATGTCCTACTGTGTGAGAGCTAAGTGTGTGAATATGATTTGGTAAAGGTGGCAATGAGAGGCCATGTAGGAGTACATGGCGGGTTGTCACATTACGACCGTCTTCAGGAGCTGAGTTCTGTGTATGTTATCCAAGACAAGATACTACCGCACATTGGGATCCTTAATTGACCCTCTTGGCTTATTAATTGCCTTGATCTCTGTCCAGGAGTTGCAACTAGTTCTTGGTGTCTGTAGGATGTGATGGCGGCCATGCAGACCGCTGACAGGAGGGGTAGGCTATGGCGCGGTAGATGCACCAGTGGTCGGGTGTACCAAGCGTAGAACCAGCCGTCTAGGTGGGCTTGGGAACCCTGTACACATCGTTTGGGGCTGTATTGGAAACTTCGGCCGGACTTCCTTGCAGGTTCAGTCTCAAATAGGCAATAACCCTGGACTAGGGTCTTGTATGGTTGATGGTCATGGCCAATGCCCACGCTAGTGCTTCCGCTTGAAGGTTCCCGAGATGCATGACATGCATATGGTGATAAGAGGCGAGAGCGTGTGTGAACAAGTATACCCCTACAGGGTGTAATAATCTTTTCTAATAGCTGCGTCCTTAGATATAGACTACTTGTATTGCTTATGTGGTACATAGACAAGTGAAATGGTTAATCTAAAATGCGCAAGATAAGTGTGAGTGCTATTGATGGCCTTCTCATAGGGAGACAGGAGTGAATCCATAGTGGTGTATTGTAATGGTGAATATGTGGACTCGTGTGTGCCATCCCACCTAAGAACAAAGTACTTGTAGTCTTAGTATAGGTTAGCCAAGAGTCAAAGCTGACTTGCGGCAATAAACTCCACAACCCCCTTCATTGATACTGATGCATATTTAGTTAGTTCTGATATAAGTCTTTATGAGTACCTTCGTACTCACATTAGCTTAATTTATGTTTTGGAAAAGGAGACGTTAGTGTCATTAGTGATTCTTATGACGTGAAGTGCGATTGTGACAGCCCGAGAATGACGCTCCAGAAGATTCTAGAAGATTCCCCTTTAGTTTCCGTTTTCAGCATGTGTGCATCTACTTGTTT
Source organism: Hordeum marinum (assembly GCA_022496015.1). Classification (NCBI taxonomy): domain Eukaryota; kingdom Viridiplantae; phylum Streptophyta; class Magnoliopsida; order Poales; family Poaceae; genus Hordeum; species Hordeum marinum. Next base: position 164,083,492 of record CM039675.1, read on the forward strand.
GATTCATCATATGCATTGCATCAAACCCCATTTTCGAAAACTTGCATCCGTTCGTAGTCGTCGGTTCTCGTCGTTCTTGCCGTTGCCCGTTTCGAGACCGGCCACACACGCACGTGCCCGCGGCACCATTAAATAAAATCGTTTTTAAGCGCGCGCAAAAATATTCTCGGATCGAGTTGAAACTTGTCGTGCGGTCTTGTTATAGCATAGGTAGACCGCCCCTCGAATTTCGACGTGTTCTAAGTTTGTTAGATACCCCGTCGGTCAGTCATAGCAGTTAGGTTATCGGTATTTCGTCAAACATTTCTCGGTGTTTTAAACTCAGTGCCACGGGTCACCGTCCTCCCTCTCATCTCTCCTTAGCCCCTCTGCACAGTCGCCGTAACCCCTCGCTTCCGGATGTCGTGTCAACACCCGACAGTCCGAAAACGGACAGTGCCATAACCCTAGCCCCTACCCTATAAATAGCCCATCGGTTCCCGTGCCCCCAACCCTAGCTAGCCAGCCCCTTCTCCCATCCTTCAAGCCCGCTCGAGCCCATCTGGGCCCGTTCGAGCCCATTCGGGCCCGAATCGGCGTCCCGGAGCTGCCCCGAGCTCATCCATGGTTTCCTCCAGGCTCACCTCTCCTCCTCGCCAGAGCCGCCGCCGCCCCTGGCCGCAGCTCGCCGCCGTCAGACCCCCGCCCCCTTGCCGGCCGTCGCCTCTCCTTCCCTCTCCTTCCTCTCCTCTCCTTCTTCTCTCTCTTCCTCACATCCGATCTCTCCTTCTCCCGCAGGTGCCATGGCGCCGCCGCCCCAAGCCGCCGCCGCCCGCCGCCGTTGTCGGGATCAGCTCTGTCGCCCTCAGACCCGCCGGATCTCGCCGTCCCCGCCTCTCCTTGCGCCCCTCGCTGCCGGTGGAGTCCGCCGCGGCCGCCGGCTTGGCTCCTCTCGGGAGCAGGAGCTCGGGGACGAGCGCTCGATCCCGCAGCGTTGACCGCTGCCTCCTCCCGAGTGGGCCGGCCCAGCGCGTCCCCTGTGCCGCCTCCCACCGGCCCAGCCAACCGCTCCACTGCCTCAGGCCCAGCCGGCCAGTTCGGCCCATTGGTGAGCCCAGTTCCCCCTGCGTTTTTTTCTTCTTTCTTTTGTTTTTTATTTTAAGTGCAGATTTATTAATCGCATTCGATAAATAACCGTGCATCGGATGTAAATATTTTCAACATGTCATATGTTCAGAAAAATGTGTAGGATATTAAACATGCCAATTGCACCCATGTCAAAATAAATTAACATGTCATTTGCATTTATTGCGCATTAATTGCATTTCCATAAATTAATAACCGTGCATCGAATTGATAAAAGCTCATAATAAAAAATGTCCATATCATTTGCATCACATTTTCATGCAAGGGATAATTGTCGGTATCTTGTTTGCATTTATTTTGCATTGTTGCATTGCTTTACCGTGAATAGGCCTAATGCCCGAATAATTAATTGTGACTAAGTTTCTACATGAACATATGCATATTATATACGTTTCCGGGGTAGAAAAATTCATAGGATTTATCAGTGCAATTAGTTTTGTCATTTGAGCATGTTTGCATGCATGTCATTTATGCCATCATGTCCTTTTTTCATTTTCGTAGTAATTAATCCGTGCATTATATGAAATTATTTTCAACATGAAACCTGCTCTTTGATGTGTGTCCTAGCCCATGGACATTTTGCTTGTCGTAGATATGCATGTTTAGGTGTTGTTGTGTTGTTGTCAACGTGCTATAAAAATGTGTTATTTTGAGGGCCAAAAATATTTCTAAGTCTGAATCTGTTATATTTTGTTGCTGCCTTGCCATGTGATTTGCTAGTGATCTAGAACTCTTTTGTGGTAGGTGTAATGGAGTTATTTGTTGTTGATATTGCCCTCTAGTATGCTGTTAAGTTTCATCCCATTCCATGAGATGTAGCTTATGTTTTCACTGCTGTCAATATGCCTTCGAGATAAAAACTGCACTGTCAAAACTGCTATTTTCACCGAGTCTGAATCTGTTTTCAAGTAGCCTTCTTGTGAGCTTCCTACTAAGTGATCCATGCATGTTTTGAATATGTTTTGTGAAGATGAAATGAAGTGGATGTTGTATGCTATTGCCCCATGCTTAGTTTGTGAATTTTAGATTATTGTAACTTGTTGTTTTCATATGTTCAAAATGCTATCTTGCTGTTTTTGGCAGATTTCAACAAAAACTTGTTTTGTTGATTGTGGTTGAACCGTAGCTCCGTTTTGAGCATTCCATATATGAAACTTGCTTAGAATCTCATGTAGTTTCATAATAAATTGTTGTATTCATGAATTGAGATGTTTGTGATTTCATTCTCATGCATTTGCATTCATGACATGTGCATCTTGCGTTGCTCATATCTTTTAGACCGTAGCTCCGTTTGAGATGTTCTATATATGTAAATCGACTAGAATGACATGTAGAATAACATGATGATATTTATTTTGCTGATTAAAAAATATAAAATATGATTAGTTCAGATCTGAAACAATTTCATAATTAACACATGCGGTCATTTCGGAAATACTATAAGTTGTTTCCGGCCTCATTTAAGATGCCTAGTTAGTTAGTTTACTTATGCTTCACCTCTTGACATGTTTAACAACATTTAATATTGTCGTGTACCTAATGAGAGTGAACTAAATAATTCGAACATGGAGTTTCGTCAATATGCAACTCGTTGCATATTGAGCTTCACTTTAATGTGTAGTATTTGATTGTGGTGATTTGTCATGCATTGCCTATTTAAACCGGAGATGCATCATATTTTTGTGCATCGTGTCTTGCATATGTTGTGGTGTATCTTGTGTTGATTGTTTGTTCGGATTGCTTCTTCTCGATAGAGTTCCGAAAGTGTTCGGATTGTGAGGATTCGTTCGACTACGTTGGTTCTTCTTCTTCATGGACTCAGTCTTCTTCCGAGCGGGATCTCAGGCAAGATGACACATTTCCCTAGATACCATTACTATCATTGCCATGCTAGTTGTCTCGTCTTTTAACGTTATGTCTCGCTACCTACCACTTGTTTGATAAGCCTCCCAACATTGCCATGATAAGCCTCTAACCTCTCCACATCCCTCTTGTTATATCACAATATTGTTGCTATTTAATTTAATGCACATATATACATGGTAAAGGGTGGAAGGCTTGGTCTTTTGCTTGGTGTTTTGTTCCACTCTTGCCGCCCTTAGTTACTTGTGAACCGGTCTTATGTTCCAGAAATGAGCGCTCCTAAGATGCTCAGGGTTGTTATGGGGACCCCCTTGATTTTTGGCTTAGATTAAAACTTGTCTGGCAAGGCCCAACATTGGTACTACATTTGCCTAATAATTAATGAACTTGCATAGGGGATATTTTTCCGGACCCCGTGGATAATTAAATCAACCCCCGGGCCAGTGCTCCTCATGAGTGTTGGTCCAAAATGGTCTGCCTGTGGGGCCGCCTCGAGGCAACTTGAGGATTGGTTTTCCCTATAGCTAGTTCCATCCGGTCGTGTCCTGAAAACGAGATATGCGGCTCCCATCGGGTTCGTCGACACGTCGGGAGGCCTTGCTGGATTTGTTCTACCTTTCTCGAATGTCTCGAGTGAGGAACTCTGATTTTCTTCGGGTTATCTCGAGGTGTTGGACTTCCTTCGGAATTTCCTAGGAAGATCACGAGATCCGTGGTTGAGGTTCGTCCCGCTGAGTGTGGTTAATTTGTGATGGATGAGTTGGAGCACCCCTGCAGGGTTAAATCTTTTCGAGAAGCCATGCCCACGGTTATGTGGCAAACATGGATAATTTGTTTAACACCCGGTCATAGCAAACTTGAAGTAAACTCTAATAAAATACACCAACTGTGTGCGTAACCATGACTGACTCTTCTCGTGAGTTCTTATCCGTAAGAGAACACGGTGGGGTTATGTTTGACGTAAGTAGGTGTTCAGAATCAGTTAGTGATCATTACTAGTTCACATCCGTTATGCGTAGACCACCATACTTTACTTTCTGTACTCGTAAGTTAGCCACTCAAATAAATGCCTAGTCGCTTGCTGCAGCCTCACCACTTAACCATGCCTTACCCATTAAGCTTTAATAGTCTTGATACCCTTGGTAATGAGATTGCTGAGTCCCTGTGGCTCACAGATTACTACAACAACAGTTGCAGGTGCAGGTAATGTGATGATTTGACGTGAGCGTGTTGCTTGATTTGACTTGGAGTTCTTCTTCTTCTTCTTCAATCTTGGATGGGCTCCAGGCGGCAGCCTGGGATAGCAAGGGTGGATGTCATTTTATCGTTTGATTTCGTCCGTAGTCGGACCCTGCTCTTATGTATGATGTATGAGATGTTATTGTATTGTTGTGACTCTGATGTAGCTTGTGGCAAGTGTAAGCCAATTCCATATACTCATCTCTTCTGTACATGTACTTGTAATGATATCCATTCTTGCGAACGCATCGAGATGCGCTTCTATCCCTGTCCAGGCCCTCGTGCCCAAATAAGGATAGGATCGCATCTTGGGCGTGACAGCGATGTTGACCGGATTAGCTTGGGAATCCCAGACAGCGGTCTTGTTCTTTTGGTAGGGTCGTTGTAGCTTTTCAGGCTCCTCCGACCACTTTTAGTAGATGTCTGTACCCAAACATGTTTTGCTTCCGCTTGTTGCTTGTATGACTTGAGTGTTGGGTTATGTGACCCCTGTTTGTAATATCACACTATGTTGGCTCTTCAGAGCCTTCTAAATAAATGTCGTAATGTTGTATGGTTATGTTGTGATGCCATAGTTGTACCTATCCATATTGGGCATGTCGTGCATACATGTGACGTGCAACGGTATATATGGGATTCGGCACCTAGTTGTGTGCCTTTAGTAGTATTCTTTACGGGGAAATGCCTCTCTATGCTTCCACCGAGCCTTGGTAGCGTACTACTGCTCCCGACATATTGATTGATTGGCATGTATCCGTCTTTGTTGTTGTGTTTGTTCCTTCAGGGAAATGTCTCGAAGTGTAATGGAGTCCCTGTATCCTGCGATGACTCATGTACGTGCAGTGATGACATTTATGTCCCACGGCGTAATGGAGTCCTTATAGCTTGCTATGACTCGTCTACACACGCTAAACATTGACACCTGCATTGCTCGGTTACGTATTTCTGTCCCTATATGGATGTGCCACTTGGGTTCTACGACTAGTCTTGTCGATCCGGGTTCTCTGTCACTTGAATGCTAGCGACACGTTCACATACGTGAGCCAAAAGACGCAAATGGTGCTGGCCTAGGTAAGGTGGCAGCCGTGGAGATAACCGTGCGTGAGGCCGCAAAGTGATGTGATGTGTTACAGGCTGGGTTCTTATGGCTTAGGATCGGGGTCCCGATAGAGTTGCTATCAGAGCTTGACTGCCTGTAGGATTACCAAGCCAAACTAGTCGATGTTGAGTTGTAACGACCCGAACCTAATAAGATTCGATGTATGTGTGCTTACTGTGCTAGTCCCTGGATCAATTGCTTGCACACATAGTACAAAATGAAATACCAAGAATAATCCACATGTCATAAGTATTACATCACAGATCCAGAGTATAATTTATTACACCATGCTTAGCTCGAAGGCTAGCTCAAAATAAAACACAATGGAAAGCATAAAACATAACCGTGGAGTCCCAACAACACCACTGGCAAAGTTGAGTGTAGTCATTGTAACCCTATGCGAATCACTCACACGTCGTATAAAAATCCTGCAACATAAAAAGTTGCATCCACAAAGGGTCAATACTTTGAATGTATTGGCAAATACACCAAAATTGTTATAACAGACCTAACATATCTATATGCAAGGATATGACAAAGTAAAGGCTTCTGGTTTGTTTTTGCATAAAGCTCATTTTATCTTACTTCTACCTACTATTCAAGTATTTAATATTTACTACACTTTAGTTCATTAATTGTTAAACTGGACCGCCTCCAATTTAACCCGCCTATGAGAGCCTCCGAGGATCATAGGTATAACTAAACCCACTTCACATTTAATTAATATTGAGATGATAAGATCTTCTAGAGGTTTCAAGTCTAGCTGCTCAAAATTGTCCATAACAGGGGACACGGCTAATCATGATTAGTTTTTACACTCTGCAGAGTTTAGTACGCTTTACCCACTAGACCCAACTCTAAGATTGAGACGAAGTCTTTCAGAAACAGTCACCTAGTCCAAAAGGAGGCCTGTACCAACTGTCTCGCTACATCTACTAGCACATCTGGGTAAGGTTTCCACAATTGATCAACTAAGCCAAAGCCGATATTAGCCAGTGGTCGCACGTGGAAGCTACTTGATATGAAACATGTTCAACCTTTTTAAACCTTGGCGGCATTCCCCACCGTTCCTGAATCATGTAGAGCTTCCCGGAGGATACATACTTGTCGACTGGTCCCGACATACCAATCCCGGAGGATACAATAATATTACAGAGCCTCCCGGAGGATACAATAAAATACAGGTTGTTACATTAATCATTACTTAACTTCACTCACAACTTCCATGTGACACACAAAACCCAATCCATGTCTACCATAGCAAGGCTAAGCAATAACTGATGTATAACGGTACCCAATATGGCGACAAGGATATCAAGGTCAGATAAGCATGTGGCTATCCTAACTGGGTTTAGCATATCATACCAACATAACAATTCCTACATATGCAATATAGTAGTGTGACATAGAACTACATGCATAGAAAATAATAGGATGAAGGATGATCAAAGGTGTAACTTGACTTATTCCTGGTTCTCAAACTCGCACTCTTGACAATAGTTTGCCTCGCACTACGGACAATCTATAGGTATCAAAAAACACAACAAATCAATCATCACACTCAAATAACACAAAATAAAATCAAAATAAAGAAAGCATTTTTTAATTCAATCAACAGTATAATAACAGTAGGTGAAAATCAGCTACAACCTAATAGGATCATAATGCAAAAAGAATCACTTGAATTGGATCAACGGTTTGAAAGGTGTGGCCTCCGGAAGGTTCAAATTAAATTTGAATGAATTCAAATTTAAGTAGTGCAAAAGTGTGAAATTTTGGTTCTGTTGGATTCTACTGATAAATATGAGCATGTAGGAAAAAGAATCAATGAATTTGGAGTTGCGGATCTCAAGTTATAAGCAAAAAAATTAGAATAAAATCTGTCCAAAACTGCTCGAACTGTTGTTGCGGTTACTATAGCGTCGCCACGTGGCGCATTGCTACTGGAAGAAGTTGTTCACTGCGATGCTTATAAGGCGGATGGCCAGTAACTAAGACAAAACGGTTCAGGAGTAAATAAACAAAACAGAGATCTAATCTCAGGCGCACACGGTAGATTGGACGGCAGAGGAGTTCTCACCGGAGAAATCAGAGAACGTGGCTGCCGGAGTTGAAGCAGAACGCGTCGGGGCGGCTCGGACATGGGCGGTGATGCTGTGGTCGCGGTCCTCCGGTGAAGGTGAGGTGGCGGTCGGGTGTGGCGTGTGACAACGGTGAAGATGGTGGTGCTACGGGCGACTCGGCTTCCTCTATGGCTCCGGTGACGGTGCGAACTCCGGCGTCGGCGGCGATCTTCGTCTCAGGATCGGTGCGCTCGGTTTGTTGCTCCCCATGCGCGAAGTAGAAGTTGATGGAGAGAGAGTAGGCAGATTCAAAGAGAATATAAGGAAGAAGGAAGGTTGGGAACCTCAGGTGTTGATGAAATCGACCGCTGCAATGGAGCTTTGGCAAAGAACTCCGGCGAGATCGGAACGGAGCTCCAGGGCACAGGACTAGGATTTGTTTTTGCAAAAATTGGTAGAGTCGAACGTGGGGAAGATTTATAAGGAGCTGCGAGTGCAGGAAGGACAAAGAATCGATCTAATCGATCATGGATTTGGATTGGGAAAATCTGAGCTCTCGTGCGCGTGCGGGAGTCCGTCCATGGGAAGGAGATGGTGCCTGGGACCCACCCGTCAGTGGCATAAGGAGAAGGAAGGAAAAAAATAAGGAGGGGATCTGCAGGTGTGCGTGGGCCATGCTTGTGCAGAAGTGAGCCGGCCTACCAACTCCATTACTTTGCTCCTGATCAAGTAGGTGAGCGCCGGATAGGAATGGGCTTTGCTGAGAGTCCAGGCGAATGGTGTTTCCTGGCTAATAAAAATATTGTGGAGGAGGGTTATTTGATTACAAATAAAATAGCACAGTACTTCCTAAAGTACAAAAACACACAGTAAAATATTATAGCAGTTTTATCAGACAGTGAACATTTTTCCCAAGTAAAATAAAAGTCTGCAAAATATTTTTATGCAATAGGTGCTAATAAAAAGCACTTAAACCAACTCAAAATAAATAAATATGAGTTTTTAAACTCCCAAAATAAATACTGTGAACTCAAAATAATATACTTAGCATTTTCCAACTATACCTAATAGGGGAGAAGTCATATTATCTCGAATCAAATTTTTTTGCCTTGAGTGGGAAAACATTCCAAATCCAAAATTTTGGGCTGTTACATGAGTCTAGAACTACTTTAGTTATATAAGGGAATTGATTGTGGAAGGGAACGTAAGTCTCTTTTTACTCCTTTCCTTGTGTCATTATATTTTGAGTCATCCTCCTCTTTTCTACGGGGATTAAGAACTAGGCTTTCTCATCTATCGATCAGGATGATGAGTTACTATGTTGGAGACCTATAGGAAAGTTGTTGTCTTCCTGGATCGATGTCTCCATAGGAATTCATTGTTATGTTGTTAGTTCTCTTACATGTTGCCTCATATTTCATGCCCGTACAGCCTTTATGCTACCCGATTTATTCAAGGTTTCTAAATATCTGATGCAATTGCAAAACTCTTTCATGTTGAGTCAATGTCTTTGGGACCAGACTAAGCACACTAATTATTGTGTTGCGGTACTACATTACCATGACGTATTTATTGAAGTGTTAGGAAACCATGTTGTTTGAGTGAACCACCCGACAGTCTAGTTGTTAATTGTGTTCTCAGTGTGATAATTCCGACCATCATTATCGAAAGCATGTTGTGATGCTTCTTAGTCGTAGGTACTCTATCTATGGGTTCTTGAACCCAATGATCATTCTTCTCACTCCCGTTGTTAGTACTTGCTTGTTACTCTAGAATATTAGTAAGATTGTTATAGTCTTCAAGGTTCATGGTATATCATTCTTCCAATACCATGATCCATTATGGCAGAAGTTCATTGTGAGCTTAGTATCACAAAAAGAGTGCTCTTGATGCATTCTCCATTCCATAGTTGTGACACTGCCAATCCTACCTTTCTGCATGGTTTATTCCGGAAGAATTATGTTGAACTCGTTCGATGTGCTAACCATGCACCTACAACTCAGAAAAATTATGTGCTTTTGAGTTGCCCCTTGTCAGTTGTATTCTGACCTCTATGTATCCGTATATAGTCAAGTGTAGGTGTGCATTCATGTTCACTGATGTCTATTATTCTTGTGGTCTGTCAAGCCATTCAATTTCTGAATGACTAGGAGAAACAAACTCCAGTACCTAATCAATTTCTCTAATTGGGTCAAAGTAGTTGTAATCTACAAATCAAAATGCCAATTCAGCTTTTGTTCTATTCTACCTTGAATTATTACCTTCTTCATGGCGTGATTGTCATGAAAATTAAACTCCGTCTTATGAACTCATGATGTAGTGATATTTCTTGCTGTCATCACTCATTCCTCAGTCTCTGTGTTGTTTGTAACCAGAATACTGACAAGTGAATCGTGATGTGTGTAATCAATATGCCTAGCAACTTTGTTGCTTGGTATTTAATGGGCAATAATTTCATTCTTGGTGTGTTGGTTATTGAATCACCACTCTAAAGATTTATTGTGCTACCTAGTCCATTCTCCATGGTGCACTTTTCGATCAATGAGTTAGGATTGTGTCTATCCTTCGCTCTGTTGATCATATCGTCTTGCCTTGAAAAGCAAGATTGTTCTCGAGCTTTATAATATATCCGTGGATCATGATTTTCCGAATATCTTCTCAAAAGTTTAACCAAGGTGTTCCTTGACCATTATGTTAGTTTGTAATCAAGATGGTTTCTCTATAAAACACCCCTTCTCCAAGACTCTGTGTTGGATACCCTAAGTTAGGTGGATAAGCTAAACAACAACTTGGAGAGTTGGAAGATAAAAGCTTGTTCTAACTTAGCTCATGCCAAAGGGATATCTTTTTGTTTTTGTCTTTGTGAGTGTTGAAGTAAGATGATATCTTCTTTTATTTATCCTTGTGATCAATTTTTGCATGTATCATCTTGTACAACCATTGATTTGAGTTGGGCTATCGTCAAATCAAAATCTGAACCAAAGATTTTCGTAATGTTGTTTTACTCGAAGATAATGCTCCAACATACATAGTTATATCTTTGGTTTGACCAATGCTATCACCTTGTTCTCATAGTTGTGGAATTCTATCCATATGGACATCTTGATGAATTTTTGTTGAGCCCATCGACAACATTTTAATGTGATCCATTATTCATGATGAACATTAAGTTAGTATTGGAAACTTTTGGAGGCATTATCTTCAGGTCTCGCACCCGAACTATGTGTATGATGTAAGAAGTGACTTCCTCTAATTCACATGTACCTGGTGCAAGTTGCCACCATGAATTAGGTGAAGTTGATTTTTGTTCCTTTAGAATCATCCCAAATCAGTCATGCATGTGTGAAGTGTAACTCCTAGAAAACCAAGCCACTAATTGAGTTGTTCGAGGAAAAGGAGTTCTTTCTTAAGAGCTAACACATGCTTATATAAGGACTTTGTTATCCTCCAATGATGGTTCCCAACTAGAACTTGGTAGTGTTTTGTTGTAAGAAATCCATGCGGTCACAATTGTCTTGGACAGTGTGTTCACATGTATCCTAAAATCTAGCTCATGTTTTGGAGTTGGCTTCCACAGTTCCTCTCCTCAGAATTCTGAAATGCCATCTCATCGACTTGGGTTGCAAGCTTTCTTTTCAGATATGCTGAGTCTGAAACACCCTATCACCCACCAGTTCTGAATCTCAAGCAGTTACGACGGTTGGAACGATTCCCAAGGATTATAATATTGGACATTGTAACCTGGCAAGTGATGTCGTGGCTAACACACCTAGCCGGAGGACCTGTTATTATAGTATCCCGTGCCGACAACAATAGCCATATCCTCATGAGGACTTCATAAGACTTATTTTAGAAGTTATTCCTTATGGACCCTTTGAGATTCCAAAGTCTGATATTTACTTGATGTTCTACACAATACGCATATTTTGGTGATGCTAGCACATCAAGGAGAACATTAGAAGCGGACTGCTAAATGTCTCCTGGTTGATCATCGAGATTTCGTTTCCTTGGCATAACTAAGGTGAAATCTAAGAAAGTGTTGTCTTCCTTTGCATCTACATCCTTCATCATTATTCATAATGGTAGTATGAGGTGTTGCCAGGATCCTTCTTACAAATGTTGGGAAAAACTTGATGAATATGGAAATTCTCAAGTTCTTGAGACCATGCTCAGACACTGGGTTATTTCCTCAGTATCAATTGGAATGTGCTTTCCGTTGCCGAGTTGTTCTATAACTCTAGTTTCCCTCCGATCTGAGTATGCCATGCTTTGGAATTCATTCACACAATCATTGTGAATTGCGTTAGGTTGGTATGAAGAGTTTCAATGATCTCTATATCAAAAGTAAATCTTTTTGCCACTTAAGGGATAATCCTATGAGTCACCTTTCCTTAGGTGGCCGTTATGGTATGAAGGGCAAAAAACTCCTCGCTACATTGAAACCCATGCTCCATCCTAAACTTGCGTAATAGGAAGTTGGCTCCCAAACTCGGTGGCACCGAAATGGAATTGGTTGCACCGATATGCTAGGGTTTGGCTGAGTCTTTCAAAGGCCGGGAATCAATGGCACCGAGTGGAAAGTGTTGGTTGCCCTGATTTTGGATATTTGGCATTGGACAGACTTTTGTGGAAGAGGTTGTGGGTGTATGTGGTGACTATCACTTATGCACGTATGAGCATTTTGTTCACCAATAAAACCTTACCCCCTCTTGATAGTATTGGATTTCCTTTGGACTCAAAGTGATGTCTCACAAAGTAAGATGTAGAGTCCATTGCTTGAAGGTTGACCAATGCTATTACTTCTTCTTCTTCATAGGGATACTCTCCACACTCCTTTTTGGCAACCCATCTCTCTCTATGGACTTTATCTGAAATACACTAGATGAAAGTATTAGTCAAAGAGACACTGTATGTTGTCATGAATTATCAAAAACCCCAAGGGAGCATATTGTGCTTTCAATCTCCCCCTTTTTGGTAATTGATGACAACACACAATGAAAGGCGTGGATCCGGGAGTGTGAGAGCATAGCGATGAAGAAATCGTAAAACAACGACAGCAAGCCCGAGAAGAGGGCATAGAGGTGAAGGGGGATATCTGCAACCCCTAGATCGACCGAAGAGCAGGAGGCAGGCCAGATCAATGCCACCCCCACTCATTGGTGTTGGCAACAAGTGCTTGCTAGACCTCGTCCAGCCCCACAAGTGTGAGCATGATGCACCGGCCCAAAACAGACTCCGGCTAGTACCGGGGGCCTGATGTCGTCGGGACCGTGCAACTCCTCCTTTGGGGAACCATGGCGGAGATGCCAAGCGGAGCAGAAGCAAGACCTGGAGGAGGAAGGAGAAGTTGGGGGCAAGCGCTCGGTGAGGCAATGATTGTTCCGCTACATGCGCCAGGCTTTTTGTCAGCAAGGACGGTTACCGAGGTAACATGCAGAAGTGGGTGCAATCGCGCCTCATTGTGCGCCATGTGTCGAGCTCGGTCCGCAAGCGATTGGGACCCATGACACTTTGGTCTCCCTTCCATTGCTTTGTCCAAAGCCAGTCAGGGCGCGCCTCCGGTCCAAGGGCTACTGTCAGCGTTCTTGGACTAGGGGTACCCAGACCTACCTACCTGCGGCCCAACGCATGACCCACCACAATGTCCCTGTATGGCCCATCAACAAGTTCCCCAAGTCAGGACCCTTGCGAGAGGCCCCCACCTCGCGAGGAGGACAATGTCAAGACCTTCGAAGAGTGACATCCCCCCAGGCTGCTTCCCGAGGACAGGATGACGTCGGTTCTGACGACGAACCCAGGGGGGCGCAAGCAAGAGTAGGAGGAGGACAATTTCCTCTTTCGTACTAAGGAGACAAGGAAATACGCGGGTTCCCAAGTAATCCCCTAAAGGTTTCCTTCTCAATGCAATGAGGCTGAGACCATGAGCTCAGCAGGATGGATGTCATCATCGAGCCCACCACTACGTCCCCCCACCCCTGAAGCTTTACAGGCGAAGACCACCTTTAGTCAGGAGAAGATGTACCTCCTGTCTCCTTTCAAATTTAGCCGTTGTGGATCCCTTCCCGGTTGTGCAATGAGGGAAGAGGACTGTGGCCCCTATAACTAGCCACCAGCTCCCTTCGTAGAGGGCGGGTGGAGTAGAGCTACTTCATCACCACCAAGGGTCCTCGCGAGGCCACACCACCACTTTACTAGTTCATCCTAAACCTCCTCGTGAGGCCAATCCACCACAAAGCAGGAGTAGGTTTTTACACAGCAAGGTGGCCTGAACTTGGGTAAAATCGCGGTCGTCTGTTTGTTTCCCTTGAGAGAACCGCCATGAAGCTGAGAGGTAGATTGGGAATACAGAACAAGCGTACCCCAGTGTCCGAACCTTGGTGGGTTTTGCGGAGCCCTGATGGATATATACATATTTTGATGTTGCCATTAATATATACATATTTTGATTTTGACATAATGTAGTTAATTGTAGTGCGTGTAGTCCTCTACATCTCTTTTAATTTTCATGCCATCAAAGCCCCCCTAGCCTATGTAACTATTGTTATCAATATGCCATCTTGTTAACTCAGATTCTGTAAAATTGGTATTTTGACAAGGTCCCTAAAAATTGTTTCAACATGCCATCTTGTGAGCTCAATTGCCATTGATCCATGCTTCCTTTCATGTTTCTGTTAATACATGAATCATAAGTATGTTGTATACTTCATGTCCATGCCTTGGTTGTTATTTGAAACTTGCTGTAGCTCTGGTTGTGTGTGTTGCAAGATGACATGTTGCTGTTTTTGGACAGATTCTGTGTATGAGAGTTTTATGACTTGTGGAAGCTATAATCCATTGTTTTGCATGATCTTTAGGTCTATTATTGATAGATTATCATTGCCTATCTAGTGGAATCCTTGGAATACCAATGTATATCCCATGGCCTACTTCATATTTCTATTTGCCTCCGTTGACGTTCGTACATTGTCGTGAGTGTACCATGAGCTTCGTTACTCCATTTGTGATGTTCTACATATGCATTTATGTGAAGCATTCATATTTGCCATGATCAAGCTTGTTTAAATAACTAAACATGAAGTTCTTTCCAGAATAATAAATAACAAGCTAATTGCATGAGAAACATGTCTAGCATAGAATTGCCATGTTATTTGCAGCAATATGATCATGCATCATCTTGCTTGCGCATTGCACTTCATTTGTATGTTAATTTGGTGTTGTTTCTCTTTGAGTAGAACCAGGTGTTGAGCCTGAGCACAAGGATCTTGGTGAGAACGTATACGAGGACCCAGCTCTGTATCCCCCTGAAGACCCAACAAGCAAGATGATCGTACCCGGATCCTGACACTATTTTTGCTATGCTAGATGTGTCGCTTCTATCATTATGTTTCGTTACCTACTACTTCTATGTCAAGCCTCCTAAATTGCCATGAAAGCCTCTAACCCCTCCACTACCTAGTAAAACTTTGTTCGGCTAAGTTACCGCTGCCCAACCGCTCTTGTAGCATCCTTAGTTGGAGGTGTAGGTTGCTTCCATGTGATATCATGGATATCTGGAGTTATCAAAACTATTTAATTTAATGCACCTATATACCAGGTAAAAGGTGGAAGTCATGGCCTTTTGCCTAGTGTTTTGTTCCACTTTTGCCGCCCTAGTTACATGTTACCGGTGTTATGTTTATATTTTGCGCTCCTAACATGCTCGGGGTTGTTATGGAGACCCCCTTAACTATTCGTTTTAGGATAAACCTTGTCTGGTAAGACCCAGCTTTGGTACTAAATTTTCTTAATAACCTAATAAAAATGCATAGGACTATGCAAACCCATGGATAATTAATCACCCCCACCCTATTCTCTGCATGAGTGTTGGTCTAACCTGTCAACCGCGGATGGCCACCATGGGAAACTATGTGATTGGCCTACTGGAAGTTTGGACAATCCGCCATGTACTGAGAACAAGATATGCGTGTGATGAGATTGCTGAGTCCCTGTGGCTCATAGATTACTACAAAACTATAGGTACAAGTTCCGATTTGATCTATCTCGTTGCGGCGCCCCAGCTCTAGTTGGAGTATGATTCATAACATGGTTGTATGTATGTTACGTATCCGGATGAGCAGGGAGGCTTTGTGGGTGTCTTCCTGCTCTAGCAAGGCAGTTTCATTACTTTCTTTTATCGCTCGATTTCATCCGTAGCCAGACCGTGTCTCATGGATGAATGTATGAATGATTATGTGCAATTATAATTTAGCATGTGTCGAGTGTAATCCAACTCTTATACTCTTCTACTCATTAAATGTACGGAATGATTATATATTTGTGAAATGCTGAGATGCGCTTTTATCCTCATCGAGGACCTCAAGCCTTAATTTGGATCGTACCGCATCTTGGTCATTACAAGTTGGTAATCAGAGCCATACCGTAAATAGGAGCCCCTTGCTTGATCGAACTTGGCCGAGTCGAGTCTAGTGAAAAACTATTTTGAGTCTAGTTATATATCAGAGAGTAGGTTTCTTTTACTGCTCTTCTATACCACGGTAAGGAGTTTTGACTTAGGAATTTTAATTCTATGCTCTTGTCACTCTAAAGAATTTAGGATCACACGGATATTTTGGAAGCTATATGATGCCGATGTGATGCAGTTTTGTTCTTGGTGCCTCCAGTCTGAATTGACTTTGTTGTGGGGAGTGGAGCTCCAGGGAATTCTGGTCACATCATTATCATTCAGTTTCCTTAGTATCTTTGGACGGATTATGTTCTAAATCGCTTCAATACTATTTGTGGCGAGAGGAGTTTGGCGTCACCCAGTACTAGGGAGAACGTCCAGATGTACTACCATGCTTGGTATCGTTGTGATCACAAGGGTCCAAGATAGATGAATTTCTAAGGCCTCTGGTTGTGTGTTGATGGATGTGTTACATTGGAGAGTAGTATTAGTGCTAGGAGTTGCGTGATGGATTGAACTCCATGTATCCATGGACCCGATTGAATAACCAAAGATTTCAGAAGTTCTTAGATGGGAATTCTAGTAGTAACTTAGGATCCTCTTTTGTCATATGTATGAGGGTTTATGCATTTGGTCTGAGCACATCTTAGCTCAATGCCTTGTCCTGATTACTCAAGTGGCTCCAAGATCTTATGATGTTATCACGAACCCGGAGGAGGCATTCTTACTAATTTTAAGTTTCAATGCAATTAATGATATTCCATTGCAATTTCTTTAAAGCCATTCGATTTAGCTTATTTCACTGATCTTTGTCAGTGTTGTGTTGATGTTCTTGTCCATCTTAAGGATGACTCCAACAACTCGTGGTGATCAGGGTCGTGATGGGGAGCAGTCTAACTCTCCACCACCTCCTCCTACAGAAGCTTGGCAAGCTGTGATGGACGCAACCAATGTGAATACTCAGATGTTGCTCAGTTTGTTGCAAGAAAAGAATCAGGGACATCAAGGTCATGAAGGGAACTTCCATAATCAGCCTCAGTTCGCAACTCTCAACCCAAGTCCTTTACATGTTGTGATCACTCTTGAAGCGGACAAGCATTTTGAGTGTAGCAATGTCGGGCCAGAGGACTATGTCAGGTTCGCAACATTCTAGCTCAAGGGTTAGGCAACAGATTGGAGGCTGCAGTACAAGGATTTAAGAGCTGATCATGCAGTTAGTTGGGATAATTTCTGCCATTACTTCAGAGCTCATCATATCCGAACGAGCTATGCGTGACAAGTTCAGGAACTTGAAGCAAGGAAGTATGGCTGCCTATCCGTATAACATGGAGTTTTAGAATTTGGCCCGCTATGCTAAGCAAGACGTTCTTGATGACAAGGCAAAGATTTATCAGTTTAGTGGTGGCCTCCGGGATGACCTTCAGATGGCTCTAGTCCTACACGAGCCTTGTGAGTTTGATCAGTTCTATAACTTGGCTCTAAAGTTTGAAGCAGTCGAGCTCACGGATGAGAACTCTAGGAAGCGGCTCAGGGACTCCAACTCTTCTTCATCCATCTCTACGATTGTTACTAAGCAGTAGAAGTATTGGGTTCCTCCTCCACCACCATTTCTTCCTCCTTAGTAGCAGAAGCGACACGATGGTCGTGGTCCTACCCACGCACCCAACCCAGGATTTCAGCAGAGGCCTCAGGCGCCTAAGTCAGCAAATGTGCCTCCTCTACAAAACATCCGTCCGCTCTCAAAGGTTATTTGTCACAAGTGTGGTCAGAAGGGCCACTACTCAAACAAGTGCACCAGCCAACGGCGCCTTCCACCTCCTCCTCCAGTTAGACCTCCAGGCAATGCTATGGTGAAGCACAACCCCAATTATGCAATGGTGAACAATGTGAATGCAGCCGAACCAGAGGAGTCCTCACAAGTGATATTGGGTAATATCTTGGTTAATTATGTCCTCCAAAAGTTTTGTTTGATACTGGCGCATCACATTCATTCATATCAAGAACTTTTTTTCAAAGAATGAGTTGTGTTGTGAAGAATTTCCTAGATCATTAACCATGGTTTTTCCGGGCTTGCAAATGAATTCTCGCTTCATGGTTCTGGATGACTCTATAAAAATGGGAAGCTATTCCTTTCTGGACTCTCTAGTTGTTCTCGGCAATTCTCATATTCATCTCATTCTTCGCATGGATTTTATTGCAATGAACAAGACTTTTATTAATTGTGAAGCCAAAAAACTCAAATTGACTCATCCTTCTGAAGACGTGATCATTTCCACTCCTCGCGATGACACGATTCGTCTCTTTTATCTCAATGAGAAGGGTAAAATTTCAGCCATTTCTAAGATTCCCCATTGTTTGTGAGTTAGAAGATGTCTTTCGAGAAGAATTGCCAGGAATGCCTCCTCACTGGCCAGTAGAATTTGTGTCAGTGCACTAGGACAGGGGTACCTAATGCCCTGACTTATGCATAGGTGGTTGTAGCTGAACCCTTCGTCATCAAGCCAAACCCAATTAATGATCAAGGCAAGACACCAACAAGCCCAACACGGCAGCTCATGCCTAGACTGAAGCGTGCCAAGTGCGTCCCCGGCCTTGCTGGGGACAAGGACATGCTAACCTTCATGAAGACCCGGCAAGCCATTCCCCGGTAGGCGCGAGCTGATCGGCCAGCGCTCCACCTCATCGCAAATAAGGCAAGTCACTTGTCAACATGGTGTAGATACCCCAGGTGGCTAAGTGGATCTCGCTAAACATGTGCAAACTCGCTGGAAGATAAATTACACCTCCTTGACACCCGTCCATAGAAATTTCAAGTTGTGGTGCGACAGTTAGCTAGAGCGATGGTACAAGCTTGTCGGGGATGTGACCCCACATGCCACCTAGACTATCAATGATGATATTTTGTTCCTAACACCAGAGTTAGGTATGATAAGGTCTACTAGATATCTAATCATCAAATAGTGTATGTTTTCCCACTATGGTTGCCCCTTGTGCTATAAAAGGAGTCCCAAGCCAACCTAGTCCAGGATTCGTACTTTCGAACATTTGTACACGCGTAGTATCTCCTCCGACAGAAACCCTTGCCAGGCTGGAGTGTTTCACATTATTCATGTTCCTCTGATCAATCCACCCACAAAGTAGGAGCAGGGCTTTATGCTTCACAACGGCCCGAACCTGGATAAATCGCCATGTCGTATCACTGTCTCTGCTCTTTGTGCTTGTGACCACACCCCTGCCGAACCACAAAGGATACATGGCCCCATAGAGTGCATCTAGCCCCGACATCTTTGGCGCGCCAGGTAGGGGGCGCTGCGTTGGTGCAAACCTGAGATTGTGATCAGCGCATTGATCTTCATCATCTTCCTAACAATGTCTCCCAAGTAGAAATCTCGTGCATTCACGCATCCCTCCACTTAGGAGGCTCCCTCACATGCGGCCGCGGGCGTCGTCGGCACCGTAGTGGTTGCAAGTGAGGTGGGCATCGTGGGTGACGCGGCCGGCATGGGAGGAGCCCCCGTCCAGTCCCTCACGGCCGAAAATGGAGAAGGAGATGCTAGAAGGAGAAACCAAAACAATAACTTGGCAAGCCCAACCCTGACGTGGTGGGTGAGGGAAATGACCGTTTTTGCCTCCCCATCGTGCTAGCAGCCGCTGTTACCCCGGCGGCGCCCAGTCTGGTGCAAGCCCTGACCCTTCAGATTTACCTGTCGCCGGTGAGGCTACCGAGCAAAGAAAGACGAAGCACCGAGCGGGGCCGCAAACCCACAGGCTCGACGACCTACACGTCACACAGCCCCAGTGAGCAGCACACGGCATAGAGAACGTGGCGATGCTTCTATTGGTCCCACTAGGAAACGAGTGATGTCGCGGTCCGCTTCTTTCACCATGCCAGACACAACTAGGGAAGCCATGGTGTGAGTCCAGATGCTGCTCAACTTTATAAGGATCTTTCAGATCCGGAATGGAGAGCCACAATTTATAGTTTGATTTCCTTTGTCGAAGCCAACAAGTCCCAGCATGCAGAACCATCGGGACATACGCGAATGGTAGCAGCAGCCCGGAGCGACGAACACGTCGAAGGGGCCACACCAACGGTGCAATCCCCTCCGCCACAATAGGCCCAGAGGCAGCTACAACAAGCTTCACATGCTGATGAGGACGACGAGGCGTCCATAATCTTGTCTAGCCCGCACGACCGCCGGGATCAACGACATGTCCTTGAAGACCGGAGGAAGGAGACGCATGCATCACCATAGAGTGATGTCAGGAAGCACACCATCAATCTGACAAACACAACTATCCAGACATCAGCAACCCCGCGCCCAGTGCTGGCAGGTACCATCCTTACGAGGTCAGCTGCCCTGCCTTCACTAGCGAGCTATGATGGGTTCGCTAGCCGTCGACCCGTTAGCATTCTTGGGCATATACATGATAGCTGTCCAAGCCATAGAAGGAAGAGATTAAAAGGTGCTTGCCAACTATGTCCCTTTTGTAATTAAGCCGAATGTGAGATCGTTGCTGATGCACCTGCCGGAGAATTCGATTTCATCATGGGCTGATATGTACAATGAGTTCGTTGGCGCCTTCACGGGTGGCCACCAAGAACCAGGGCAGCCCAATGATCTCCAAGTCCTCCCATAGGAGTAGGGGGGAAACTTTGAGAAAATATATCCAGAGTTCAGTCGAGTGCACCACAACATCCCAAAAATACATCCTGCACCAGCGATTGCCACGTTCTATTCGAACATGCGCAACAGGACGATGCGAGCCAAGATGAATGTCAAGCTCCCCATGTTTGTCAATGAGCGTTACACCTTGGCGGATAAATGTTCTCGAGCAGAAGATGGAAGGCGACTCCTCAGGGAGGAGGAAAGCGTCAAAGTTGACGATGATGACGACAACAACGTCGTAGACCCGAAGGGAAGAAATGGGAAGCGCAACAAAAAGCGCAAGGGGAAAGCAGTATTGGCTGTTGAGAGCTTCGGAGACCTCAGCACAGGCAAGACGGCAAAGGCCGAAAACCCCTGCAAGGGAGCTTTCACGTGCGCTGATTGCGGGGAGGCTGCTGCGACTGAGAAGACCGAGAAGTCCGACATGCCATACTAAAAAAATTCACTACACCAAGGTCCAAGACTCCAAGAATGCTGACAAGTTGAGCAACTTGTTGAGAAATAGAGGGCAGAATATGGGAAACGCAACAAGGAAGAAGACCAAGATGGTAATACCGAGAAGAGAAATGTTAACAGAGGAGGCCGCCATGGAAAAACCCCATTGAAAAAGGAAAAACCCGCGAGAGGCCGTGAGAAGAAGGAAACAGACGACATCAGTGAAGATCTGGATCATGAAAGGGATTCTAGTGACAGCGAGTTTTAGAAAGCAACCGAAGTCATGTGCGTTGACGGGGGTGCATCCTTGTGTTCCTCGCACCACCAGCTCAAACACAAGGCACGCGTGGTCAATGTTGTGGAGCCAACTACAGAATCTAGGAAGCCTCTCAAATTTCCCCGCATGCCTATCATATTTGACGAAGAGGATCATCCTGACCATACCACTATGGTCGGATGCTTGGCATTGTTGGTTTCCCCGACAATCCGCAACCTCAAGGTGTCAACGATGTTAGTTGACGGTAGGGCAGGATTGAACTTGAACTCCCCTAAAGTGGCTGAGAAACTGCGGATCCTTGAAGAAGAGCTTGAAGCTATGGGTACTTTCCAAGGAATCAACCCCGGCAGGAGTCGACCCAAGGGAAAGATCACTCTACCGGTGACATTTGGCGAGGAACTGAACTTCCTGACAAACAGGAGAGTGTTTGACGTAGCCAAGATCCCTCTGCCTTACAACACATTCCTCGGGCACCCAACCTTGGCAAAATTCAGGGAATCATCCCACTATGCTAACAATACTTGGAATATGTAGGGCCCATTGGAATCATTTCCATCCCATCCGACAAGAAGAATACAGTTATCTGCATGGACCAGATGTACCGTGACATGGTAGCAGCTGAGGCCAAAGAAGTCCCAGCACCCGCCAAGGAATCAATGAAATCGAAGAAGGCTAGCAGGAGAACTGGCAAGGTCTCTAGGAAGCGACCCTCTTCGGAATGCCCAACACCCGATGATGACCTGCCGGGGAGTTCCAATAGCAAGAAGACCAAGGCCACCTATCCTGAGACGAAGAAAGTCCTGGAAAGGGAGGACGCACTGGTGGTACATTCACTAGTAGTGCTACCCTTGTTGACAAATAGGAAAGTGTTCTCATTGCCTTCCCGCGAGGGAATGTCGAGGTGTTTGCTTGGCAACCATCTGACATCCCCAGTGTTCCCAGGAAGGTAATTGAGCCCTACCTTGTTGTCTGTCCTCATGCCCGACCCGTCAAGCAAAAGGTTAGGATGCAAGCCTCGGAGCGGTAACAGTTCATTGCCGAGGAAATCAAGACACTTGAACCAGCTGGTCTGGCAAGAGGAGTGTTGCAGCCAACTTGGCTAGCAAACCTGGTGGTGGTACGCAAGGCGAATGGGAAATGGAGGCTTTGCATAGATTTCAACTGACTTGAACAAAGTTTGCCCAAAGGACACTTTTCCCTTGTCGCACATAGACTAGATTGTTGATTCCACCTCCGGATGTGACTTGCTCTTCTTTTTGGATGCCTATTCCGGATACCACCACATATTTATGGCTAAAAAAGACGGAGAAGACCACATTCAAAACTCCCTATGGCACGTAGTGTTTTGTGCGTTGCCCTTATCACACCCTGTGCTTTGCCTCATTACTAAGTTAACATGACTCAAAAATTAGGGCCAATTCTAACATTTTGAGTGCATATGAATGCTTGACTAGTGTGCTATTTTCTTGCTCGTTTGATTGCTTGCTGGTGCTCTATATTCATAAAACACCCTGCTACTCTCAAAACACTTTTACTTGACATAAAATCTTGTCCAATGATAATACCATGTGTGTAGTACCTAAAACTATTTTTATCAAAATATATTTTGGCCAAAAAGGATTTTTCAAATTAGGTTTTCAAAAACCACTGAATTGAGGTTTGTACTACAAGTCCTCAAATTGGGTGGAATATTTTACACCAAAGGATTCATTTGAAACCCACTATATATATGACTTCCCGAAACCACAAAAATATTTTTTAAGGTTATTTTACTATTTTATTTAAAGGCTTATTCTTAAGGCAAGAAATGGTCTTTTATAGGAAAATATTATTTTATGCTTTCAAATTTTTTGAATTTTTTTAGGAAAACTCCATGGACATATATTGTTCATATATAAGAGTTTAAACACATGTTCATGTTCAAAATATTGGACAAAACCCTTCAAAACCATTTCTACCTATTTCAAGCATTTGAAATATTTCTATAAGAAATATTCTCAAATAAATGCAGGAAAATTCTATCATGTCACATATTAGATATGCGATCATATTGCCAAGTTTCATATCAATCCCAATTAATTTAGTTCACCAAAATATCCCAAAACCCTCTATGTCCAGAATCAAATCTGAACAACTTTACATTGTGAAGTTTCTCCTATTGACCCCAAACCTTGTGGGCATGTTCTAATCCTCCAATAATGCATCCACACTAAGTTGTGCATCACGGAGAACAGTTCCACTTGTCTAAATCCCTCAAAAACCATCTACGCTAATTTCAACAATTGGAAAGTATTGCATTTTCAAGTTTCCCCATTTGGTCCCAAAAATTTTGTGCATTTATGATAATATTTTAGCATGCCTAGATCTACAGAAACCGGAATCTATTAGTTTCTAGGGTTTACAATGTTTGCATTGTGAACTTTCTTCAATCAATCTCAAACATGGTTATGAACCTTGTTTCTAACTTCTATTTCATCCTTATATTCTCATGGCAAGAAAACTCCATTTTCTAGCCCAAACACTCATCAAACACCTTCTATATTATTGGTAAAAGTCATGTTTCCACCACTTATGTTGTTCTCCTTGGCCCCAAGTTATTACCAGATCTCCACATAGATGCCCTCTAGCTCCAGTAAGCATTGCATGGACACATCTCAATTATTTGGGGGGTAAAACCCCCAATTACCCCACTGGACAGCAATGATCCCCCTTTGTCTCCACTTTCCCTCTCACCTAAGGCACCTCTAGAGCATCCTATGCTCCCTCCCCCTTTGCTTAAGCCCACTGGCAC
The DNA here is from genome assembly GCA_022496015.1 of Hordeum marinum. Taxonomy (NCBI): domain Eukaryota; kingdom Viridiplantae; phylum Streptophyta; class Magnoliopsida; order Poales; family Poaceae; genus Hordeum; species Hordeum marinum. The sequence goes on from CM039675.1 coordinate 164,107,497, forward strand.
TTGTGGACAATGGTGGCCATGACAAGGACAAAGGTGGCATGCCCTGGAATGCAAAGGCCACAATCTAGAGCTTGCTACAGTGCGCACCGCATTGTACCTACCGCCCAATCACCAGCCCCGACCACGTCGAGCACCTCCCTCGATGTCCTCGTCACGGTAGCTTGTCGGCCCTCTGCTCTCTCTCTTCCTCCCGTGTGTGCCAAGCCGCCCGGCTCGGCCAATGGCTGGCCTCACATGCGCGAGGCCCTCAGTGCTCCCTTGCTCTCTCTCTCCTCTTCCCTGCACATAGCCCACGTCCATGAAGTCCACGGACACTCTCTCGGGCTCCCCCGTTATCCACCTACGGTGCTCCACTACAACACCTACTTAAGGTCTCCCCCGAGACCCTCTCGTCTCCTTCGACCTCCTTCACCTCCCGCAAATGCCCCCATAACACCAATTCCTCATCCCCAGCCCTCCATTTGCTTCCATGGCCGAAGCCCTCCGACAGCTTCTGCCCAAATTCTAGCACGATGGCCTCCCCATTCGCCTGCGAGATTCACCAGACTGTCCTCTCCATCCCCTCGGTCCAGTCTCGTGCTCCATTACCTCCCTCTAGTGCCGGAGCACCATGTTTTGCGGCCACCATTGTCGGGTTCTACTGTGGCCAATGTTGTGCTCATCATGGCGCTCCCTGGAGAAAACGTGGCCCCGGGGGTGGTGCGGCTCATTCCCCTGAGCGCATCGGTGGCCGGAGCCTCGCCGGAGGCGGCCTAAGCCACCGGAAGCATCGCTGACGCCCCTTGGCCTCATCTCCCATGTTTCTCCCTTGCCTAAGCGGGAGGAAAGGGAAGAACCCAACAAGCGGGCCCTGCCTGTCGGTTACCTCTTGGTCGGGCCCCTAGGTTAAGTGGAGGCATATTCGGCGGTAGCCGTTTTACCACAAAGGAAACAACCAGCACGAAAGGCGCTTGCGACGTGATCGGCTTGCCGCACGGATGGGCTGATGGGCTGGCCGAGTCATGGTCCCGCGCCGATGCGTGCTGCCGCACTATGGGAACAACCAATTTTTGGTGAAGATTTATTTTACTTTTTCTTTATCGGGAGATTTGAAAAATTCCTAGTAAATTCCTTTGACCTCCTAAATTGGTGATTCAAATTTCTACAAATTCCTAAAATCATGCTCTATCCAATTATGTGCTTTGAACACTTTTCCATAGAGCATTTTTCTATTATTAGAATGCCCTCTTTGCAAAATCCCTAGGGTGTCCGAATCAACTCTAAGTGAGGTGGTTCAAATTTATAGATGATTCTGAAATCATTCTCTATTTATCTAGCCATGGTGAACATTTTTTTTTGCCAGGCCTTTATTCAATTTGATCTGCTTATGAGCCCTATCTTCCATTTATTTCACCTTGAGAAATTCACAGGAAAATCATCCCAACTCCAAATCCAGTGAAACCACTTCTCAGATGTTTCTAAAATCATGCCCTATATGTTGTATCCATGCACTAATTATTACAAAAATATTTTTTGTGGACATCTTATAGGATCACTGTTTCCTTTATTTCCACCATTCAAACCCCTCCTTGACCCACATCCACCAAAACCTCCTTGGTTATTTTTCTCATGACCAGAAATTCCAAGAAAAATAAAACTCCTATTTATAGAGCACTTTTATATTCTTCTTGTTTTGTTGCTTATTGCGGTTGTTTCCGGTGATAGTTGACGAACTAGATGAAGTGCTCCTAATGGATGAGAAGCGTGTGAAGGCCTCGAAGACGTTGCTAAGCCAGGCAAGCAGCCCTTTGACAATCACTATGAACCCTTTTATTTGCTTGGCATATAGCACTTATTTCCGTGATGTTGATCATGTTGATGTGGTGTCCCCCTTCGGTGGAATGCCTCTAATACTTTACCGTTGATATTTGCATCGTTAATGACCCTACCATTATTATGAAGGTTGTGCGGGTGTGAGTAGTTAGGTTGCTAGTAGTTGCTACGCAAGTGGGATGGGAATGTGCATGGTGATGGAAACCAATATGATTTCAAAGACTTTTCGAGAACCCCGTCGGGTGCCAGTAATGTCCGAGGGAGTTGATGATGAGATTGGTAACCACTTGAGAAAGAAGTGGTGTATTGAGGAAAGTGTGCGTGTAGTTTTTCAAAACGGATTGATGTAGGTTGCGACCGTTATTCCAACCTTACATGTGCAACCACTCTACCCCTATATGGGCCAGGGCTTTGTTGATTACTATGGTTGGTGCTAGTAGAGAACACGTTGTCGGTGTCAAGACCACCGGATCTCGGGTAGGGTGTCCCGAAATGTGAGACTAGAAGCAATGGTAATAGGGGCGAAGGGGACAAGGTTTTACCAGCTCAGGCCCTCCTATGGAGGTAATACCCTACGTCCTACTTGATTGTATTGATGATATGGAGGTTACAAAGTTGATTTACCCGTAGATCGATTAGCTAACCCCAAATGAGTTGTCCTATGTCTACAACATAAAACCCTCCAGCTTATATAGGCGCCGTGGGTGTGTAGGGTTTGTACATGGTTTGTTACACGTCGAGGAGATAAACATGCCTATTTGCTACATTAAACATGGAGTACAGGCCATAATTCCCGAAGCTTCCTTCCTAGAGACAACGCCTTCGATCGATCCAATGTTTGGTAAGCGGCCAATACAATTCAGCCCATAAGAGATAGGTTGGCCTCTCGAGGACCCCTTAATCCAGGACTTCCTTAGTAGCCCCTAAACTTGCCTCCAACGTCAAGGGTCTTAGCTTCAGTCACTTCATGTAATCAGAGTCTTCGGCTTGCGAGGTGAGTTCTTCCCACTGAATTTAGTTCAGCCTCCGATGATATGCAGTTCTCCGAATAGTGGTGTGTCCGGACACCATGAATAGGTCAGCTTTGAAGGCCAAACATCAAGGGGTCAAATACATTTCCCGTCACAAAAACTTGATTCGCGGTTCGAGGCCATTTTAATCAACACGATCTATCAATGCACAGATTGTGTCCCTTTTTATACGCGGTACGTTTAATCATGCGGGCCCAATGGCATGCACGTCTCGGGAAGCGAAGGGATCCATAGAGAAGTAGAGGGAGGCCAAATAGCGAAAAGCCCCATAAAAGGGAAATAAAACCCCAAGGCCTAACCACACCTCCCATTCGCCTCCTCTGATTCTCCATTCCTCTGAGTTTCCGAAGCACGGATCTAGAGTTTCCACTCTCCCCCCTTCGGGCTCATCCCTGGCAGACTCCAATGGCAAGTGGGAGGCCTCCATGATCACCGGTCGAGACATCCAAGACCTCAAGAAGGTCTGCTACCACCCTGCAAAAATTCCTCACTGCACGCCAGAGATGGGCCAAGTGATGCCCACTCCTAGTCCAGGGGAAAGGTTGGTCTTCCTCCCCCACTTCATCTGGGGACTAAGCTTCCCGCTCCACCCCTTTGTCAGGGGGCTTATTTTCTTTTACGTCCTCGACTTCCACAACCTCCCGCTGAACTCTTTCATGCATATATCAGCCTTCATGGTTGTCTGCGTGGCCTTTCTGCGGGTCGAGACACACTCCAGGCTTTGGCTCAAAGTGTTCAACGTCAAGCCGAAGTGTGTCGCAGGCAAGCACGTAGACTTTAGCGGGGCTATCATCGGAAAGCTCACCCGCGTCGTATGGCTGTCGGGGTACCTTCATCGACACCATCAAGGTGTGGCAGAAGTAGTGGTTTTATATAATTGAGCCAAGGGAAGAAGGTCAGATTGACCCCGTTGGATTCAGATCTAGTCCCCCCACCAAATTAGCTTCGTGGCTCCGCAAGGGCCTCAGTTGGGGACCGAGGAAGGAAGTGAGCGACCTGCAGAAGCGCATCGGATCCACGATCGATAATGACATCACGCTGACTAACATGGTCCAGGTTATGCTCCGGCGGCACATCCTCCCCAGCCAATGCCAGGATACTCCCCTCTGGGATCGTCGGCTCGACAATGCGCCCACGATTCTGCACCTCTTCCGCACTACGTGAGAGAAGCTGTGGAAGGCGCTTTTCAAGCCGCAAGAGGATTGGCCAACCAAGGTGGAAGAGCGAGGTATGCACGCCGCCAAGCCTGCTTCCAAGGTATGGTGTAATTTTGCTTGATCGGCTCTTTCCTTCATAGAGAAGATCCATAAAACCTTTTCCAATCCCTTTTTGTAGAAATGGCTGAGCAAAGCCACAGGCATCGACTGCCCGGAGGCTCAGCCCGAAGACCCTAGGTCCGGGCTGTTAGCGGAGATGCTCTTCGAGGCGCCTTACGAGACGCCCGTGAAGAAAGAGAAGAAGAAGAAACCAGGCCAAGAAGGCCTACACATCGGGGACCAACCAGAGGCTGTGTCCGAAGAAACCCATGCCTCTTTGAACCAAGAGGAGCATGAGGATGAGGACGAAGACAAGGGGGAGGGCGATTCCCCCCTCGCAAGAAAGAGAGCCGCGTCATCGGACGCCGCTGAGGCGGTACCCCCTCCCGCCCCAAAGAGAGCGTTTCAGTCATAGGTCATCCTATCGAACAACAATTAGGACTTGGATACCGAGTCCGGTGACTTCGAGAGGGTTCCACAAAGGAGCCTAATGCTCAAGCCCCCGGCTCGAAGGTGAGAATCTGAAGACTCCTTTAGTTGTCATTGATAAGTTCATAATTTAACAAAATGCGGGCATTTATCGACTTTGCAGCCCCTCGCGTGTGCTCCCCACCCAACAAATTTCAGACGAGGAGACCCCGCCCGCCGAACTAGTGGAGAGCGGGAATGTGTCATATCCCTCCACTCCAGGTGTCGCGAAGGACACCACGGAGGTGTCGTCCTAGCATGCTCCTATGGAGCCAGGCACCAGCGGTGCGAGAGACGACATAATGGCCGAGGCTAACACCTCGGTCACCGAAGACCGGGGGTTGGTACCCCACCCAGATACTGAGGAGGCCAGATGAGCAGCCGCTCAATCCCCTCCGGGGGCATCTCCGGAGTGCACCACGCCTCCGGAGTTACTGGTTCAAACTCTGGTTGGTGATCGGGTTATCCGATCACCATCGGCACTACCGACTAACGGGTGGCTATTAATGGAGGACGCTTTATCGAGCGCCTCCATCTCCAATGAGCACCATACCCTTATGGTTGAGGTATTGCAGAGCATTCAGTCCGTCCACAACGGACTGAAGGAGGCCTTCAAGGTTCTCCTAACGGGTTTCCAAGTAAGCCAAGCGACACTCTTATTTGCAGACTATTTATTTCTTTTATGATTATATACATGGCAGCCCCCGAGCCCTAGGTGAGTTTGAAAAAACTTACCTAGGGGTCAATTATGGATCCGATCCCGAACTATATTCAAATTATGTGTTCGGACCGTTAGAATGACCCCTAGGAGGGCCGGACATATGATCGGATTAATGGTGGTTCGGAAGCACTGAGCCCATGTAACCTGAAGAGGATTTGTGTATTGTAGGCTTCGTCATCGGCGGCACCTGTAAACAGTGCCAAGATGGACAAGCTGAATCGGAAGCTCAAAACCTTTGAAGACGAGCTTGATGCTCTTATCAAACGATTTGACAAGGCGCAAGGTAAGTCTGAATCAACATCCAGACACTTTTTTCCGATTACTGTCAATGCAGTTTTTCATAGTGTTAATGCTCAAACAGCCTCGGTGAAGGAGGTAGAAAAGCTCAAGGCTGAGCTGCGGTCGGCGAAGGTTGAGGCGGCGATCGAGAGGGCAGTGGCTAGACAGGCAACCACCGCGCTTTCGTCCTTGAGAACCACTAGAGACAAACACGAGGCGCGGGTGGAGGAGATCTAGCAGGAACTCAAGGATGCCAACCACAAGTGTGAAGTCCTTGAGAAAGAAGGCAAGGAGTGTGCGGCCGAACTATCCACCTTAAAAGCCAATCTCTGAAAGGAGCAGGTGGATAGGCGGTTCTTTGAGGAGCAAGTCCGCCAAGCAAAGGACCTAACGGGTGGTAAGCCATACTTATTGTAGTGTGTCTTCGGGGATAGCAAGTTCAAGTCGCTTACCTAGGTGTGGCGTCCCTCAGGCGCCTCCTCCGGCCTCCAGAAGATCGTAGCGGATGCCAATCAGCTGTATGCGTAGCGGGAAGGAGACAAACCTCGTCTATTCTGGGCGCGGTTCGAAGTCCATGAGCGCTCTCCTCTTCTTGTCGAGCAACTGAAGCAGTTGATGGAGCTGCACTACGTGGCGGAGACGGCCATGAAGGACCTCTGCATCTGCTTATGGCCTGACGAGCCGCTATGAGGCATCTACTTTGGCCTGGTGCAGAAGCTGATCGCGGCTTCGCCCTGCCTTGACACTATGAAGCATTCCTCCTGTATCGAGGGATCCCGGATGTCCTTTGCAAAGTCCAAGGTGCATTGGCCATGTCTTGACCCGATGAAGATAACCACCACCCCCACCTCTTGGAAAGGAACATAGGTGCCCCGACCTATACTTCATAGTGTTCAAAAGATAACATGAATGAATAAGTTGTAATATGTCTGAAGACATTTTGAAGCTTGAATGTTATAATTCATCATGCCTTCAATGTTTTGCATTCCTTATAACTCCTGTGTGGCTGTTTGAAACTAAAACGAGTAGTCGACTTTAGCCCCCAAGTAGATACCACATGGGGGTATCTCTACCAACGTACTATGTCTCTTAGCCGAGTTATCGGAACCCGAAGGTGGTAGAGTGTGGAGGACCAGGAAATCAGATTTAGTGCTTTACTTCTTTCAATTAGCTATAGGGGCGTGAAAAGGACTGCGGGGGACTGATGACCAGCCCCCGGAGTGTTGTGATGTTTGGATGAACCGTGGCTAAGGCCAGCATCACATGGTTTGCATGAGGAAGAAACCCCCCATATAAGACGGAATATCCTCTGATGAGGATTTAAGTATAACACTTTTAAGTTCAGATTCACAAACCGTCTCTCGCATACTATGATAGTCAGTTTTCAATTTTCTCCCCTGAGGTGCTTGACCAGACTATCTAGAAACACAATCGTAGGTGTTCTCCCTTTGCCCTTTTAGCCGAACGAGTGGAACGTAAAGGGGCAAGCACAGGAGCCGGGAAACCCAACTATTGACCAAAGGCATAATTCGGAACCAATGCATATAAAGTGTATTCCAAGACGTCCAATGCATAATAAGTTGTATATGAGGGGATTTGTTTTTAAACTCGAGCCCCAGGTCTAAGACGGTTGCGACGTATACCGAACTGTTTCACGAGAAGAGGGTGATAAAGGAAAAGCATGTGCCAAAAAAGGACAACAAGACAAACATGTATAATGATGCTATATTTTTCTCAACTACTCTTATTACTCAGATTGCTGAAGCAATTGCTTATAGGTATGTGAAAAAAGAAATTTTACAGGAGTGCCTATAACAGGGGTCTTTGATTGATGACCCTAAGTCTTTGATGTACCCCATCACTTACGTACTCCTGCGTCCTTGTCCTTAATGGGTGGTATTGTTCGGCGAACGGATCTTGCAAACAAGGTCTTGAGAAGTCGCCGAAATGTAGATGAGCTTTACGCCTTGAGAAGCCTCAGCGATAGTACTTGCATTGTGTCCGAAGATATCGTGATGGTAATAGTTCGGTCCAGCTGAATCACTTATCCGTTTTTCCCACCGCTGCCCATGGAATTTTGAGCGCGAAGTTGTGCCTCCTTGGCCCATACTTTGCTGGTCCTAGGGTTGTGCGATCGGGGGCGAATCCCTATTTAAGCGGCGGGGAAGGTTCTGAGAGTTCAGACTGAAGTTGTGCTCGCTTCACAACTTTGCGGGACTTTACGACAGGTGTCCGAGCTGGCTGATCATCTTCGCAGTTAAATTCATCCGCCAAGGCCACGAATGCCAGCTCATGTTCCTCAGTTCGGAGAGAGCGCTCTGTGTTGCCGTTCACAGTGATGACCCCCTTGGGGCCAGGCATCTTGAGCTTGAGGTAAGCATAATGCGGGATGGCGTTGAAGCGAGTGAACGCTGTCCGGCCGAGCAAAGTCTGGTAGCCGATGCAGAAGGGCACAATGTCAAAGATCAAGTCTTCGTTGTGAAAGTTATCAGGCGAGCCGAATACTACTTCTATGCTGACGAAGCCTGTGCATCGGGCCTCGACGCCTGGAATCACCCCTTTGAAGGTAGTGTTACTGGGTTTGATCCTTGACGGATCTATGCCCATCTTTTTCACCGTGTCTGGGCAAATCAGGTTGAGGCTACTTCCTCCGTCCATAGGACATTTGTGAGGTGGTACCCATCTATAATGGGTTCTAAGACGAGGGCAGCCAAATCGCCATGACGGATATTGGTCGGGTGATCACACTGATTGAAAGTGATCGTATATGCCGACCACGGGTTATACTTCGGGGCTACAGGCTCTACGGCATAGACCTCTCGAAGGGAGCACTTCCTCTCCTTCTTAGGTATATGGGTGGCATATATAATGTTCATTGTTTTGACTTCTGGAGGGAATTTCTTTTGTCCGCCACCTATTGGACCTCGAGGTTCATCCTCATCCTTGCTACGAGGGCTCTTGCCTTGATCCTCGGGCAAGAGCTTGCCGACCTGTTTAAACACCCAACAGTTACATGTGTGTGGTTGGCGCTCTTCTATTGGGTCCCATGGATTTGGCAAGGCATTTCCATGATTTTCTCCAGCGGGGTTGGTCCGTCACGATAGCCTTTAGGAGGCTTCGTCTGCTGCCCGGGTCAGGAATTGCGGAAGATGACATTAATAGTCGTGTCATCGGCATCACTATTATTGTGTCGGTGCTTGTCCTTGTTGCGCTTGGGTCCCGTTGCCATCCCGAACTTCGGAGGTTCCGGGATCTTCGGAGTTGTGGTCGCGTCTCCCTAGCCAATCATCTTCGCCCGCGCAAAAGCGGGTCATGAGGGATGTAAGGGCGGACATAGTCCGAGGTTTATCCTGGCCTAGCTGGCAAGCCAACCATTCATCTAGAATATTATGCCGAAAAGAGGCTATTGCCTAAGTGTCCGGGCAGTCGACAATCTAGTTCTTCTTGGTCAAGAACCTATTCCAAAATTGTCGTGCAGACTTTCGGGGCTTCTGAACGATGTTGCTTAGGTCGGAGGAATCGAGCGACCGAACATAGGTTCCCTGGAAGTTAGATGGGAATGCATCTTCCAGGTCATCCCGGCATCCAGTGGAGTTTTCGGGGAGGCTATTTAACCAGTGCCGAGCTGGCCCCTTGAGTTTTAGGGGGAGATATTTTATGGCATGGAGATCATCTCCTCGTGCCACGTGGATATGGAGGAGGAAGTCCTTAATCCGTACGGTTGGATCAGTTGTCCCATCATACTGTTCGATGTTCATGGGTTTAAACCCCTCTGGTAACTGATGCTCCATCACCTCATCCATGAAACACAGAGGGTGAGTGGCGCCTCAAACTTGAGCTATGTCGCGCCTGTATTCAGCATCTGTCCTGGCTCGATTATGTTCCCGGCCTCTGTTATTGCTTCGGTCGATCCCTGGTCCATACCCATCCCGTCTATCGGGTGAGTAGCCTCTAGATTCGTAGATGGATCTTGTGTGACCCGCTCTATAGTCTAGGTCATATCGGAGGTCGAACCTGACACTGGGATCTAGTGGCTCCATTCCCCATCTTTGGGGCATAGCCAGTCTATAACAGGTGTCATCAGTCGTCCTTTCATGCCCGCGAGGAGGGCAGTCCGGCTTGTCGTATGGGCTATGTTTGGGAGACAGCATATCTGTGACCTCGTGGTCAAATTGCTATAGCAGACTTATGCATGGATAACTCTTAGGTTGGTCCGACAGACCAGTACTCTATCCCTACTCAGTTGAGAGGACTCTTGTCCATCGATTGTTGACATCATGTTGTTCGGTTTTAAGTTATCGTTCCTTCACTTTCAGGTTGCGGGCCGTTGCTATGAGCTACTATCTGAACAGTTCCTGATCTTTCGGGTTATAGGGAATGTCTAGGTCATGGCTTTCGGGATGTCCTCCTCCTCGACGGCAGGGAGGTAGTTGTCATCCTCGGAATCATTGGAGTCATCGGGGTTGATCTGGTCTTCAGGCTTTTCCTGACCCTCTAACGGGTGTTCGGGGATATCATGATCGCCATGGTCTTCGGGGTTATCTCCATCCCCAATGCTGATAATAGCTTTCCTTCCCTTTTTGCCTTTTGACCTCTTATGTGGTTTCCGACGCCTTGACGGTGCGATGCCCGACTTGTCGCCATCGTTATTAGGCATTTTTTCATCATTAGTGTGAGGGGTAGCTACCATGTACACATCATATATGGAGGTGGAAGCCCATCGCCCATTACTAATGAGGGTCGGGGCACAATCATCTCCATCCATGTATTCTGTATTGTCAGAGGCATAGTCCAACATGTCGGTTAAGTCTTCCACTGTGGCGATGAAGTGGGTGGTGGGTGGGTTGCAAAATTCATCTTGGACTGCCTTCTGGCGTAGCTGAGCATAAATCGGGGTAGGATCATTGGTGATTTTCATCGACAAGATCCGATCTAGGGCCTCGTTTAATCTGGAGAGCCCGATCGGGTCAAACTATGCGGAGCTGTCGGAGTTAATCCCTGACATGCCCAAATGAGTGGAGTGTTTGGCAATAACAAATATCTGGTCCTCTGGCACTATGACCAGATCCGGACTAAGAGTTGGGCCGATGCTGGAGTTAACCCCATGGGCGTGGCCGAAAAGGGAACTCGAGGTTAAAGCCTCAGAGTCTCCGATGTTACAGGCAAGGCTGCGAGCCCGGTTATTGACAAGTCACCCCTAAGATCCATAGAGAACACTAGGTTCCCGAAGCTGACTTCTTGACCAGGGGCAAAGCTTTCGACACGGCCTAGATGGCCGGTCTGGTTGGTGTGTAGCACAACGCTACCAAAGGCAAACATCTATCCAGGTACTAAAGTGTCTGTGTTACGGACCACCTCGTTGATGACAAGGCGAGAGATCGATTCCTTGGGTGCTCACAGTGGAACTCTAAATGAAAGCACCAATGTCGGTGTCAAAACTGGCGGATCTCGGTTAGGGTGTCCCGAACTATGAGACTAGAAGCTATGGTAACAGGGGATGAAGGGGACAAGGGTTTACCCAGGTTCGGGCCCTACTATGGAGGTAATACCCTACGTCTTGCTTGATTGTATTGATGATATGGGGGTTACAGAGTTGATCTACCTCGAGATCAAATAGCTAACCCTAGATGAGTTGTCCTATGTCTACAACCTAAAACCCTCCGGCTTATATAGACGCTGTGGGTGTCTAGGGTTTGTACATGGTCGGTTACACGTCGAGGAGAGAAACATTCCTATGCACTACGTTAAACGTGGAGGACAAGCCATAATTCCTGAAGCTTCCTTCCTGGAGATAAGGCCTTCGATCGATCCAATGTTTGGTAAGTGGCCCATACAGTCCAGCCCATAAGAGGTAGGTCGGCCTCCCGAGAACCCCTTAATCCAGGACTCCCTCACCCGCATTACTAGTGGCGGGAGTGAAGTGGTCACTCTCAAGACGGGGTCGTACCGAAATGGGAAATCATGCGTTGTCTTCACAGGCACCGGGACACCGTTGCGTGCCCTCATGGATGATACATGTGGTGTATATCACGAGGGATTACACCAATGAGTGGACTCTTTGTTTAGTATCACCATGGGAAAGGCATTGTTTGTGTGCTTACCTCGGGTATGTGATATACCGCGAGTCGTGGATGACACGGAAGTTCCCCGAGTATTGTGGGCAAAGCGTGCAACCTCTACAGACTGTAAAACTATTCAAATAGCCGCATTCTCGGTCAAGAACAGTTGTATGACTACTCTTGTGCTACTTCCAGCATTCACTAAACTTGTGTGTGTGTGTGTGTGTGTGTGGATGACACAGAGGTGATACTTGAATTAAGTTAGATGACTTGACGTGATGACTGAAAATGAAATATTCAACCCCTTTCTTATGATGGTATATATAGCTTGTTCATTTGGATATCTGCCAACAGTTGATGCATGCTTACATAAGTTAGTTGATCGTGTCACCGCACTCAAAATTAGCTTTCTACAAAATTACCTACTCAGAGCTATATCATGCTCAGTTGAACCTTGTTCCAAACATGGTCTGCTTGCGAGTTCATTCAAAGTCCTCATTTGCTTGCCACTGGTTATTTTATTGGCCAGGCAAGAAAGACCAATTTATGATTAAGATTATCTTGGTGATGGACATGCGAGCTAAGACGTTTCCCAGTTAGAATGCCTGTAGGGTTAAGGCATATGGCATGGGTTCATGCTATCATGAAGATTTCCGATGCAACCATATGAAGACTTGGCCATAAAGGCCATATTTGAGTAAACCTGTATGTAATGGATGTAAGACTCTTGTTATTCAGTTTCTGTGTGTTCAGTGAGCATTGATCTATGGCATCACTATGCACGTGCAATCAGTGATCACGATGTAACAGCCCGGGACCGACGCTCCAGAAGATTCCCCTTTTATTTCCATTCCCGTCTGTGATTCATTTTGTTGCTACATTCATCATTGCATCATTCTTATCATCTGCATGGCATCGTCACTCGTTTTTGAAAACTTGCATTCATTCGTAGTTGTCGGTTCTCTCTGTTCGTGTTGCCGACCATTTTGAGACCAACCACACATGCACGCACCCGCAACATCATTAAAAATATTGTTTCTAAAGTGTGTGGAAAATATTCTTGGATTGTGTCAAAACTTGGCATGCGGTCTCGTTATATTATAGGTAGACCGCCTGCCAAATTTCGCTGCAATCGGAGGTCATTTGATACCCAAACGGTGAACCGTAGTAGTGCGGTCATCGTTTATTCATCGGACGTTTTTGGTTTATAAAACTCATGTCATGGGTCCAAATCTCCCTCTCATCTCCACCTATCCCACTCTACATATCCCATTTAACCCACCTAACCGATTCTCGCGACCGGAGCCGTGTGATCTCGATCGTACGGCTCGAATCGGTGCCAAACCTGCTAACCCTAGCCCCTAATTGCTATAAATAGAGCCCCATCCCTACCTAACTAGGGAAACCCTAATCCCCACCTTGTAATCCATGCCGCCGCCACCTCCAACTACTCCTGAGCCTCCTGCCACCCACCTCTAGCCGAAGCCCGTCGAAGCCCATCCAAGGCCCGCAGGGCCCGGAACCGCCGCCGCCGCCCGCAAGCCGCAACGGCAGCTCCTCGCATGGTGCCGCGCCACCCATCAGCCGCTGCCCCACCTCCCGGACCCCGCCAAAGGCCGCTGCTGTCGTGCCCCGGGTCGCCGGTGCCCTGGGCCGCCACCATAGCCCTCTCCCCGCACCTCCCTGAGCTCTCCCTCCATCGCGAATGGCCTCGGCCTCCCCTGCGCCGTCCCAAGCCGCCTTCCTCCGCGCCAGTGGCCTCCCTGGCTATGCCACCGTCGGATCTGCCCGTTCCACTTTCCCAGACCCCCTCGAGCCTCACCTCTTGGAGATCGAGCCGTCGCCATGGCTCCTGTAGAGGAGCTTGAGTAGGAGGATGACAGCTTGCTCGGTCTCCCAACATCCTCGCCTCCCTTGTTACTCACATGGGCCAGCCCAGCATCGGCCTCGCTGGGCCAAGTCAGCCAGCGCCCACCAGCGTTGCCCCAAGGCCCAACCGCCCCATGGAACAGCCCATGAGGCATCTGGTGAGCACCCCGTTATCCGACGCTCATGTGCGCACTTTGTATTCCAACGCCATATACTGGTGGCCCCTTTGCTCTCGGATTTGGCCCAGATCGTTTTTTTCTTGCTATGTATAGTTTGCTATTTTTCAAGGAATTTCATAATTACAGAAAAAATGCATGTTTTGACAGGCTCATAAATAATTAACTGTGCATCGTATGTAAAAACTTTATACATGAAAAATGACTAAACTTTCGTGTAGATTCACAATATCCTACTATCACATGTTTTAAAAATGTTTAACTTGCTCTTTTCAACATATGTAACTTGACTAGAAAAATGAGTAGAAAAACATGCCGCACTTTATTTGCATGTTTAATAAATACAAAACTGTCTGAGGACAGATCTGCATGAAATTCATATTATGCTTATGAGGACATTTTGGAAAGACTATAAGTGGTTTCCGGCCTCATTTAAGATGCGTAGATGTTGTAGTTGTTTGTGCTTCACTATTTGCCGTGTCAAAAAACATTTAATATTTATGAGTACCTAAACGGGAGTGAATTAAATAATTCGAACGTGGAGTTTCGTCAATATGCAACTCGTTGCATATTGAACTTCACTTAATATGTAGTAGTTGCTTGTTGTGCTTGCCATGCCATGCATGCATTGCATATTAAACCGGACATGCATCATATTTGTTTGCGCATCATGTCATGCATATGTTGTGGTGTATCTTGTGTTGATTGTTGTTTCCGGATTGTTCCCTCTCGATAGAGTTCCAAAAGCGTTTGGAGTGTGAGGATTTGTTCGACTACATTGGCTCGTCTTCTTCATGGAATCGTTCTTCTTCCAAGCAGGATCTCACGCAAGATGACGCATTTCCCTAGATACCACTACTATCATTGCTATGCTAGTTGTGCCACTTTTATCGTTATGTCTCGCTACCCACCACTTGTTTGTAAAGCCTCCCAGCGTTGCCATGATAAGCCTCTAACCCCTCCACATCCCAGCAAACCATTGTTTGGCTCTGTCACCGCTTGCTCAGCACTTCTTATAGCTTTTCTAGATACAAGTGCAATTGCTTCCATGTGACAACATGGACATTCTTTTGATATCACAATATTATTGATATTTAATTTAACGCACATATATACTTGGTAAAAGGTGGAAGGCTTAGCCTTTTGCTCGGTGTTTTGTTCCACTCTTGCCGCCCTAGTTACTCGTGAACCGGTGTAATGTTCCATAATTGAGCGCTCCAGACATGCTCGGGACTGTTACGGGGACCCCCTTGATTTTCATTTTAGGATAAAACTTGTCTGGCAAGGCCCAAAATTGGTACTACATTTGCCTAATAAGTAATAAAATTGCATAGGGACTTTCCGGACCCCGATGATCTTTAATTAACAACCCGGGCCAGTGCTCCTCATGAGTGTTGGTCCAAAACGGGCTGCCTGTAGGGCCACATCGAGGAAACTTGGGGATTGGTTTTCCTTGTAGCTAGTCCCATTCGGTCGTGTCCTAAGAACAAGATAGGCGGCTCTTATCGGGTTCGTCGACACGTCGGGCGGTCTTGCTAGACTTGTTTTCCCTTTCTCGAATGTCTTGCGTGAGGAACTCTGATCTTCTTCGGGCTATCTCGAGGTGTCAGATTTCCTTTGGAATTCCCTAGGATGATCACGAGATCCGTGGTCGAGATTATTCCCGCGGCTTGTTGCTCATTTGTGATGGATGAGTTGGAGCACCCCTGTAGTGTTAAATCTTTTGAAAAGCCATTCCCGCGGTTATGTGGCAAACTTGGATATTTTGTTTAACACCCAGCCATAGTAAACTTGAAGTAAACTCTAATAAAAATACACCAACTGCGCGTGTAACCGTGATTGTCTCTTCTCGTGAGTCCTTATCTGAAAGAGAACACGGTGGGGTTATGTTTGACGTAAGTAGGTGTTCAGGATCATTTAGTGATCATTTCTAGTTGACGTCCATTATGCGTAAACCACCATACTTTACTTTATGTATTCGTAAGTTAGCCACTCAAAGAAATGCTTAGTTGCTTGCTGCAGCCTCACCGCTTAACCATACCTCACCCATAAAGCTTTAATAGTCTTGATACCCTTGGAAATGAGATTAATGAGTCCCTGTGGCTCACAGATTACTACAACAACAGTTGTAGGTACAGGTAATGCGATGCTTTGATGTGAGAGTGAAGCTTGATTTGGTTTGGAGTTTCTTCTTCTTCATCAATCTAGGATAGTTTCCAGGCGGAAGCCGAGGATAGCAAGGATGGATGTCATTTTATCATTTGATTTCGTCCGTAGTCGGACCCTGCTCTTTTGTATGATGTTTGAATATGTTATTGTATTGTTGTGATCTTGTTGTAGCTTTTGTGTGAGTGTAAGCCAATTCCATATACTCATCTCTTCTGTAAAGGTACTTGTAATGATATCCATTCTTGCAACATGATGAGACGCGCTTGTATACCTGTCGAGGCCATCGTGCCAAAATAAGGATAGGATCGCATTTTGGGCATGACAAGTTGGTATCAGAGCCTGTACCGACCTAGGAGCCCGCTTGATTGATCCAACTTGGCCGAGTCGAGTCTAGTCAAAAAACTATTTCGAGTCTAGTTATATATCGAAGAGTAGGTTTATTTTACTCCTCTTCTATGCTCTCGTGAGGAATTATGACTTAGGAATTTTAATTCTACTCCTCTTCTCTATGATGCCGATGTGACCGAGTTCTTACTTGGTGCCTCCTGTCTAACTTGATTTCTTCTAGGGAGTTGAGCTCCAAGGGATTCTTGACACATCGTTTGTATCTCAGGACGGGGGATGTTCGAAATTGCTTCAATACTTTTCGTGGCGAGATAAGATCAGAGTCACCCTGTACTGGGGAGGTTTCATGGGTACTGCCATGTTTGGTATCGTTGTGTTTTCGAGGGTCCGAGAAAGATGGAGTGCCAAAGCCTCTAGTTATGTGTTGACGGATGGATACAATTGGGGTTTAGGGCTTGTTAGTTGTGTGAGATATTTTGCCTCCCTGTATCCCCAACACCCAATTGCATAACCAAGAAAGTTCCAGGAGTTCTTAGGTGGGAATTCAAGTAGTTACCTAGGCTATCTTCCAACAGATCTTGATGTGAGGTTAGGGTTCGACATCTAGTGGATTTGTTTGTTCACAGTCTTTATTATAGAGGACAGTCTCGATATATGTCATTAGATATGCTTTGTCAAGCCTTGTAGTTTGCTACGCCTAGGGAGCATATTCGAGCGTCATTTCAATATGACAATCTAATGTACGATCGAGCCCGTGCGAACCTTACGTCAAAAATATCGAGCGGAATCTCTGTCATGTATTTGTTCTGGCTTGTTTTGTAAGCCTCATCCTTTGTATTGTTTTGTATATGGTAATTCGAGTTGCTTCGATATCAAGTGGTGATTTCATATCTTTTCTAAGCAGTGTTCTTATATTTTGTGGGAATGCTAATCCTTTTGTTCAACTGGAGTTTTCTTGAAATTCTTTTGAACCGGTGCATTCCTCTTCAAGATATTCAATAATCTCCAATAATTGCAATATCAATCCTCATGTTTCTTTCTGGAGTTCTTTTCATCCGTCCTAAGTTGTCTTTGTTTTTCCCCATCATCCCACCCTTTTTCTTCAATGATTAAATTCTCTTCCAAGTTCCTTCCTCTTCATTAATACTTCTGCTATCATTTCTTCATATTGTATCCGATGAATTCTTGTGGAGATTCTCAAGAGTTTCAATTTTCACATCTATCCTCATATTCCTTCTTCTCGTTGTTATTCTTCTCTGGTGGATTCAATTCAAGATATCGATATTCTTCATATCCTTTTCAATCACTAAATGCTTCCCCATGTCGGAAATTTTGTCCAAGTGTCTCTTGTTTTTCATCTCTCTCTATTCTATCCGGAGTGCTGAAGATATCTCAGAAGATTTGTGTTTTATTTCAATTCTTCCAAATTATTTCGAGGTTCTCACTTCATCAAGTTCTTAATTTGTACCGGTGCAATCTCTCTTTTAACCAATCGTTTCAACGGTAGTTTCCTTTCAGTGGGCCTATAACCCACTGGTTTTTCCCCAAGATCTTATCTGGCTCTTCTAATCTTTCTGGAGATGTTCTCAAGTTCTCTTCTAATATGACGTAAGAATGAATTTCATCAGTCATGTGCCTTCTCGAAGATCGCGTCTAAATAATTTTCAATGTTGGCTCAACCTTTCCTTATTCATTCTTCTGGAGTATCTCAATAATTCATGGTGTTGCTTCTCGTCATTATTCTCAACATTCAAGACCAAAGGAGAGTTTCTCTTAATGTTGGTCCATTCTCTTAAAGATTTTTCATCTCATCTTGATGCTTCCCTCTCAAATTGTTTCCGTTCATGAGAAATTTCTCCCATATCTATTAGGTGCATTTCATAATTGTTTTCATTTCTCGATCCTCCGAACGCCATCAGTTCAGAAGATTCCTCATTCTCAGCTTTCAGATTTTGTTCTAAAATTCTTCTCAATTGTTGTCCCTTCGTTCGTATCTCAATTATTCTTGTGCTTCGTTCAAGTTTTCTATTAGGTGGATCATGTTGTGTTTGTTCTCAGGTTATATAATTCATTTGTTTCTAATTCTTATCGGTGTTCTCGTGCAACACTTCTTTAAGTGTGTTATCTATGTATCGCTTTCTCTTCAATTCTATGCAAGAATAATAAGTGGTTTGCTAAATCCGTTGCTTGTCATCGATTTAATTAGATGAAGCATAATGATAACATAATTCTTATTCTTTTTGGTCAAGGTGATCTCAGTCCTTCTTCCGGAGTTGTTCATGATATCAAATTCTCTATTCTAGTTGTTCAGCTTTTGTTTTCCTGAGTTCCAAGTTTGTCTCAAGTATCTCTTCGTGAAGTTCCATCTCAATCTTTGCAAGGCCTCAATCTTGTTCATTTTGCAACCTTCAATTTTTTCTATCTTCCTTTCATCCCAGTGTTCTCGAAGGGGTCCTTCATGGTGGTTTTCTAATGATGTAATTCTTTCCCGAAGTGTTCTTGAAGATTCTTGTTGGAGAGGCTCAACCATTCTTTTCTCGTATTTCTAAGTTCAATTCATTCTCCGTAGTCTATTGAGATGGTGTTATTATATTCTTGGTTATGAGGAATCTCGAAGGGAAATGTGAAGAATAAAGATAAGTAAACCTATCTTTTTTTCTCGGAGTTATCTTGGGTTGGATTTCAACTAAAGCATTTCCTAAGGATTGTTGCTATCATGTTGTCATAAATGATCCATGTTTCCTACTCTACCTCTTGGTGAAAGAAGTTTTACATATCTTGTTGGTCTTAAGCAATCAATTGGTTCTATTGCGGCAGGTTGTCACCTCATAATTGTGAGATGTTTTCCATAAGCCCATAACAAGCTATTCTTTTTGTTGTTGGTTTTTAAAGAACCCCGTTCAACCATGCTTTAGAAATTCATTGGTGGTAGATATTGTCATTTTCTTCTCTGTTCTCTTCTGTCCTAAGATCTAACTTCTATTCTTTTGTTCTATAGGCATTGTGGTCTTGATCTTTTCAACTCACACCGAGTTTGATTAAGGTCATGTTCTTTCTTTGCTTATTCATTTTATCGGAGTGTTGTGTTCTATGTTCAAGTTCTTTTCCTTCTGATGAAGATTTGCCTCTCTTTTCTACCGAACTGCGGCCGAAATTTCTTGTGAATCCTTCCTTGTTCCTTGTGTCATCTTTCTTCTCATTGAAACCTTCAATCATCATTGGATTCAATCGTTTGTCAGAGAAGCAACTAAGGTTTACCTCTTTCTATTCCCCTTCTCATTCTTAGATCTCGGGACGAGATCCCCGTGTAGTGGAGGAGAGTTGTAAAAACCGGGACCGACGCTCCAGAAGATTCCTCTTTTATTTCCATTCTCATTTGTGGTTCATTTTGTTGTCGCATTCATCATTGCAACATGTGCATCATCTCCATGACATCGACACTCGTTTTTTAAAACATGCATTCGTTCGTAGTTACCAGTTCTCTTCATTCGTGTTGCTGATCACTTTGAGACCAACCACACATGCACGTGCCTGCGGCATCGTTAAAAATATTGTTTTTAAAGTGCATGAAAAGTATTCTTAGATTGGGTCAAAACTTGGCGCGTGGTCTTGTTATATTATAGGTAGACCGCTTGCCAAATTTTGCCGCAATCGGAGGTCGTTTGATACCCGAATCAACCGTAGCAGTGCGGTCATCATTTATTCGTCGGACATTTTCGGTTTATAAAACTTGTGTCATGGGCCCAAACCTCCCCCTAATGTCCACCTATCCCACTCTGCACAGCACCCTTAACCTACCTAGCCTATTCCCACGATCGGAGCCGTCTAATCCGCAATCGTACGGCTCCAATCGGTGAAAAAACTGGTAACCCTAGCCCCTAATTGCTATAAATAGAGACCCATCCCTTCCTAATTGGGAAAACCCAAATCTTCACCTCGTAATCCATGTTGTCGCCACCTCCCACCACTCCTCAGCCTCCTGCCTCCCACCTCCAGTCGATGCCCGCCGAAGACCATCTAGGCCCCGTCGGGCCCGGAATCGCCGCCGCCGCCCGCAAGCTGCAACGGGAGCTCCACCCATGGTGTTGCGCCGCCCTTCAGCCGCTGCCGCACCCCGGGTAGTCGGTGCCCTGGGCCGCCGCCGTAGCCCTCTCCGCGTGCCTTCCTGAGCTTTCCCTCCATCATGCGTGGCCTCGGCCTCCTTCGCACCGACCCGAGCCACCTTGCTCCATGCCCGCGCTGCCGCTAGTGGCCTCCCCGACTATGCTACTGTTGGATCTGCCCATTCCACTGCCCCAAACCCCCTGGAGCCTTGCCTCCTGGAGATTGAGCCGTCGCCATGGCTCCTGTAGAGGAGCACGAGAAGGAGGACGGCGGCTTGCTCGATCGCCCGAGCGCCTCGCCTTCCCTGTCGCCTTCATAGGCTGGCCCAGCGTCGGCCTCGCCGACCCAAGCCAGCCAGCGCCCGCCAGCGTCGCCCCAAGGCCCAACCGCCCCATCCACCGGCCCATGAGGCATCTAGTGACCGCCCCGCTATCCGACGCTCATGTGCGCACTTTATTATCCAACATCGTGTACTGGTGGCCCGTTTGCTCCCGGATTTGGCCCAGATCTTTTTTTCCTGCTCTATACAGTTTGCTAATTATCAGGGTATTTCATAATTACAGAAAAAATGCATTTTTTGAGAGGCTCATAAATAATTAACCGTGCATCGTATGTAAAAACATTATATATGAAAAATGACTAAAATTTCATGTAGATTCACAATATCCAACTCTCGAATCTGTTAAAAATGTATAACTTGCTGTTTTCATGTAATTTGCGTAAATGCCATGTTAAAATGATTTATTTCATAACTAATAAACCGTTGAAACACATGTAACTTGACTAGAAAATGACCAACATATGTAACTTGACTAGAAAAACGAGTAGAACCACATGCCACACATTATTTCCATGCTTAATAAATATAAAACAGTGTTAGGACAGATCAGCACCAAGTTCATATTATTCTTATGAGGACGTTTCGGAAATACTATAAGTGGTTTCCGGCCTCATTTAAGAGGCTTAGATGTTGTAGTTCTTTGTGCTTCACCGTATGTCGTATCTAACAACATTTAATATTGATGAGTACCTAAATGGGAGTGAACTAAATAATTTGAACATAGAGTTTCGTCAATATGCAACTCGCTGCATATTGAAATTCACTTAATATGTAGTAGTTGTTTGTTGTACTTGCCATGCCATGCCTTACGTTGCATATTATACCGGACATGCATCATATTTGCTTGTGCATCATGTCATGCATATGTTGTGGTGTATCTTCTGTTGATTGTTGTTTCCGGATTGTTCCTTCTCGATAGAGTTCCCAAAGCGTTCGGAGTGTGAGGATTCGCTCGACTATGTTGGCTCGTCTTCTTCATGGACTCGTTCTTCTTCCAAGTGGGATCTCAGGCAAGATGACACATTTCCCTGGATACCACTACTATCATTGCTACAGTAGTTGTCTTGCTTTTATCATTATGTCTCGCTACCTACCACTTGTTTTTCAAGCCTCCCAACATTGCCATGATAAGACACTAACCCCTCCACATCCCAGCAAACCATTGTTTGGCTATGTCATCGCTTCCTCAGTCCTTCTTATAGCGTTTCTAGCTGCAGGTGACAACATGGACATTATTTTGATATCACAATATTATTGCTATTTAATTTAACGCACATATATACTTGGTAAAAGGTGGAAGGCTTGGCCTTTTGCTCGGTGTTTTGTTCCACTCTTGCCGCCCTTGTTACTCGTGAACCGGTGTTATGTTCCATAATTGAGCGATCCTAACAAGGTCGGGGTTGTTATGGGGACCCCCTTCATTTTCGTTTTAGGATGAAGCTTGTATCACAAGGCCCAACATTGGTACTACATTTTCCTAATAACTAATAAAATTGCATAGGGACTACCAGACCCCAAGGATCTTTAATTAACAACTCGGGCCAGTGCTCCTCATGAGTGTTGGTCCAAAACGGTCTGCCTATGGGGCCGCCTCGAGTAAACTCCGGGATTGGTTTTCCCTATAGCTAGTCCCATTCGGCCGTGTCCTGAGAACAAGATACGCGGCTCTTATCGGGTTCATCGACACATCGGGCGGTCTTGCTAGACTTATTTTACCTTTCTCGAATGTCTTGTGTGAGGAACTATGATCTTCTTCGGGCTATCTCGAGGTATCGGATTTCCTTTGGAATTTCCTAGGATGATCACAAGATCCGTGGTTAATTTGTGATGGATGAGTTGGAGCACCCCTGCAAGGTTAAATCTTTCGGAAAGCCTTCCCCGCGGTTATGTGGAATAATTGCATATTTTGTTTAACACCCGGTCATAGTAAACTTGAAGTAACTCTAAGAAAAATACACCAACTGTGCGCGTAACCATAATTGTCTCTTCTCGTGAGTCCTTATCCGAGAGAGAACACGGTGGTGTTATGTTTGACGTAAGTAGGTGTTCAGGATCATTTAGTGATCATTTCTAGTTCACATCCATTATGCGTAGACCACCATACTTTAATTTATGTATTCGTAAGTTAGCCACTCAAATAAATGCTTATTCGCTAGCTGCAGCCTCACCACTTAACCATACCTCACCCATAAATCTTTAATCGTCTTGATACCCTTGTAAATGAGATTGTTGAGTCCCTATGGCTCATAGATTACTAGAACAACAGTTGTAGGTATAGGTAATGTGATGCTTTGATGTGAGAGCGATGCTTGATTTGGTTCAGAGTTATTCTTCTTCCTCAACAATCTGGGATGGGTTCCAGGTGGCAGCATGGAATAGCATGGATGGATGTCATTTTATTGTTTGATTTCGTCCATAGTCGGACCCTGCTCTTCTGTATGATGCTTGAATATGTTCTTGTATTGTTGTGATCTTGTTTTAGCTTGTGGCGAGTGTAAGCCAATACCTTATACTCATCTCTTCAGTAAATGTACTTGTAATGATATCCGTTCTTGCAACAAGACGCGATGCGCTTCTATCCCTGTCGAGGCCCTCGTGCCAAAATAAGGATAGGATCGCACTTTGGGCACGACACACGACTTATGAGTCGGCATCCCCATAAAGCTGGTATTAGAGCCATCTTGACTATAGGAAGCCCTTAGTTAGCATGGACGTTTGTTAGGACAAAACCATTTTTCCACACCCTTTAAAATCACTTAAAAACCTCTATATTTCTCACATCTCCTTAATTTCAAAGGAAGCAAAGGTTTTTTCCTTAGCATTTCCAACATCTTTCTCTTAACTCTCCTCGTCTACTTTTTCAAAACATTGCAAATGGTCCCAACTACCCTTGTGCCCGTGAAAACTAGATTCCTTGCAATCCTCATGGTTAACCTGGCAGGAACCCACCTTGCTATACATTCACGCAATTTCGACAACCGCACAACAAGGAGGTACCAACAGAAGATACCTTCTCGAGGGATGAAGGCATTGCTACCTCTTGAACTTTTGTTGGTTTTACCTTGAAGAGGAAAGGGTGATGCAGGGAAGTAGGTAAGTATTTCTATCATTTGATGAGAACCAATGTATCAATCCAGCGGGAGGGACAAGCAAGTCACTAATGGATGCACGTACACAAACAATCAAACTCTTGCATCCAACGCTATAAAGGGGTTGTCAATCCCTTCACGGTTATTTGCAACAATTAGATCTGATAGAGAGCTGTAAACAAGTATGGAAAGTAAAAGATAAATAAATTGCAGCAAGGTGTTTTTGGTATTTTTGGTTTATAGATCTGAAAATATATTATGGAAAGTAGACCCGGGGGCTATAGGTCTCACTAGAGGCTTCTCTCTTGAAGGAAAATATCACGGTGGGTAAACGAATTACTGTCAAGCAATTGATAGAAAATCAAGTAATCATGTAGATATCAAAGGCAATGATCATGCATATAGGCATCATGTCCATGTCAACTAGACCGAAACGATTCTGCATACTACTATTACTCCACACATCGACCGACTCCTACCTGCATCTACAATATTCAGTTCATGAAGAACGGAGTAACGCATTAGGTAAGATGACATGATGTAGAGGGATAAACTCTAGCAATATGATGAAAACCCCATCTTTTTACCCTTGATGTCATCAATACAATACATGCCTCGCTACCCCTACTTTGTCACTCGGTGAGGACACCACAAGATTGAAGCCAAAACTAAGCAATTCTCCCATTGCAAGAATTACCAATCTAGTTGGCCAAACCAAACCAATAACTCGAAGAGACTTTAAAAGATATGAAGTCATGCATATAATAATTTAGAGAAGATTCAAATAATATTCATGGATAATCTGAACATAAACCCACAATTCATCGGATCCTGACAAACACACCGCAAAAGAGTATTACATCGGATAGATCTCCATGAAGATCACGAAGAACGTGGTATTGAAGATCAAAGAGAGAGAAGAAGCCATATAGCTACTAGATATGGACCCATAGGTCTGTGGTGGACTTCTCACGCATCATCAGAGGGGCAACAGAGTTGATATAGATGCCCACCGTGATTGGAGCCCCCTCCGGTAGATTACCAAAAAAGGCTCCAAGATTGGATCTCTTAGGAACGGAGGCTTTTGTCGATGAAAAAGTATTTGCGTGGCTCTTTTTGGAGTTGGGGGTATATTTGGGTATTTAAAGGACTAAGAATAGGGTTATGAGACTTGCCTGGAGATGGCAAGCCTACCAGGCGCGACCAGGGGGGTGGTCGTGCCTCCAGGGCTTGTGACCTCCTGGTAGGTGCCCTGGCGTGCACTCCAAGTCTAGTAGATCTCTTTCCTTCCAGAAAAAATCATTCCGAAGATTTTATTCCGTTTGGGCTCCATTTAATATTCCATATCTACAAAACTCAAAAAGAAGGGAAAACCAAAAACTGGCACCGGGCTCTAGATTAATAGGTTAGTCCCAAAAATAATATAAAATAGCATATAAAACATCCAAAATAGATAATATAATAACATGACATCATCAAAAATTATAGATGCGTTGGAGACGTATCGGCATCCCCTGGCTTAATTCCTGCTCGTCCTTGAGTAGGTAAATGATAAAAACATAATTTTTGATGTGGAGTGCTACAGAACATATTTATCCATGTAATATTCGCTATTGTGGAATGAATATTCATATCCATAAGGATCAAAACAAAAGCTTGATATTGATATAAAAACAATAACATTTCAAGCATACTAGCAAACCAATTGTATCTCTTCAAAATAAAATGGCAAAAGAAAGTTATCCCGACAATATCATATGGTCTGGCTATGCTCCATCTTCCCCACACAAATTATTTATATCATGCACAACCCCGATGACAAGTCAAGAAATTGTTTCACACTTATTATGTTCTCAAAGTTTTTCAACTCTCACGCAATACATGAGCATGAGCCATGGATATAGCACTATAGGTGGAATAGAATATGGTGGAGGTTGTCATGGAAAAGGAGAAGATAGCCTCACATCAACTAGGCATATCAACGGGCTATGGAGATGCCCATCAATAGATATCAATGTGAGTGAGTAGAAATTGCTATGCAATGAATGTACTTAGAGCTATAAGTGTATGAAAGCTCAACAAGAAACTAATTGGACCTGCATCATGAAGAAGAATTTCACTAGTTATATGAAAGTGACAAAATAGGATATTCTCTACAATGAAGATCACGGTGCTACTTTGAAGCACAAGTGTGGAAAAATATAGTAGCAATGTCCCTTCTCTCGTTTCTCTCATTTTTTGTGGGCATCTATGGCCTCTTTTATTCATCATTTTTATTTGGTCTTCGCGGGCCTCTTTTCTTCATAAAGTCCGGAATCTCATCCCCACTTATGAGGGAACCATAGATTCCATCATCCTTTCCTCACATGGGACATTCTCTAATAATGATAATCATCACACTTTTATTTACTTAAAACTCAAAAGAAAATTACAACTCTATACCAAGAACAAAATATGACTCTATATACAATATGAAAGTGGTGGTGCATCTCATGATAAAAGGAAACTCTGGAAATTGCACGGTAAGATATCTCGGAATGGCTATGGAAATGCCATAATAGGTAGGTATGGTGGCTGTCTTGAGGAAAGATATATGATGGTTGTTTTGAGGAAGGTATATGGTGGCTGTTTTAAGGAAGGTGGGTTTATTGTAATGGCGAAAGTTCCGCGGGCCTAGAGAGGCTAGCAAAGGTGAAAGAGTGAGAATGCGTATAATCCATGGACTCCACATTAGTCAAAAATATCTCACATACTTATTGCAAAAGTCTATTAGTCATCGAAGCAAAGTATTAGATGCATGCTCCTAGGGGAGAGGTTGGTAGGAGTTAACCATCGCGCGCCGACCCTCACACAAAGGTCGACAATCTATAAACAAACAATGCTCCGACTTCCTTACATAACGGTTCACCATACGTGCATTCTACGGGAATCACAAACCTATTCACAAGTATTTTCACCAAATCACAATTACTTCCTAACATTAATCTCAACATTACCATCTTTATATCTCAAAACTTTATGCAAGGAATCAAACTTCTCAAAAATACTCAATGCACTTAATATGGAAGTTTTTATTATATCCCTCTTGGATGCCTTTCATATTAGGACTAAATTCATAACCTAGACAAATTACCATGATGTTTAAAGACTCTCAAAATAATATAAGTGAGGTACGATAGTTCAATTATTTCTATAAAACGCAAACACCACCGTGCTCTAAAAAATATAAGTTAAGCACATACAGCAAAATTGCCTATCTCAAAAGATATACGTGAAGCACATAGAGTATTCTAATAAATTCATGATTTAGCGTGTCTATCTCAAAAGATATGTGCATAAAGGAAGATTGTGGCAAACTAAAAAGCAAAGACTCTTATTATAAAAGACGCTCCAAGCAAAACACATATCATGTGGTGAATACAAATATAGCCTCAACTAAATTTACCGATGGATTATTGATGAAAGAGGGCATGTCTTCTGGGGCATCCCTAAGCTTAGGCTCTTTGGCATCATTGAATATTAATTGGGGTGCCTTGGGCATCCCCAAGCTTAGGCTCCTGCCACTCCTTATTCCATAGTCTATCTTTACCCGAAACTTGAAAACTTCACAACACAAAACCTAACAGAAAACTCATGAGATCCATTAGTATAAGAAAATAAATGACCACTTTAGGTATTGTTGTTAAATCATTATTTATTTATATTGGTGTAGTACCTACTGTATTATAACTACTCCATGGTTCATACCCCATGATACAACCCATAGATTCATCAAAATAGGTAACCAACTCAAAGAAATAGGATCTGTCAAAAACATAACAGTCTATAGCAATCTGAAAACTTTGTATACTTCTGTAACTCAAAAACTTCTGAAAAACTAGAAAAACCTAGGCAATTTATATATGAACCTTCTGTCAAAAGTTCAGATGCATTCTACACTCCAAAAAATTTAGAAAATTCCTGGACTGAGCGCAAAAGTTTATGTTTTTCAGCAAGATCAAATCAACAATCACCATAGATCACCCCAAAGGTTTTACTTGGCTCAATCACTAATTTAAACACCAAAACACAATTACTACATAAGTAATAATGTGGTAAACACTCAAAAATAGAAGCAAAAACATAACACAAAAATAAAATTGGGTTGCCTCCCAACAAGCGCTATTCTTTAACGCCTCTAGCTAGGCAAAACGCAATAGAACTAGGTATTGTCATATTTTGTATGCAATCCAAAAGTAGCTCTCATAATAGACTCATAAGGAAACCTTATCTTCTTTCTAGGGAAGTATTCCATGCCTTTCCTTAATGTAAATTGGAATCTAATGTTTCCTTCTTTCATGTCAATAATTGCACCAATCGTTCTAAGGAAAGGTCTACCAGGAATAATAGAACATATAGGATTGCAATCTATATCAAGAAAACTAAAATCTATGGGAAAATAATTACTATTTACAACAATAAGAACATCATTAATCCTTCACATAGGTTTCTTGATAATGGAATCCGCAAGATGCAAATTTAAAGAGCAATCATCAAGATAATGGAATCCTAGCACATCAAATAAAGTTTTCGGAATCGTGGAAACACTAGAACCCAAATCACACAAAGCATGGCACTCATAATCTTTAATTTTAATCTTAATAGTAGTCCAACTGCTCATGAGGCTTTCTAGGGATAGAAACTTCTAACTCAAGTTTTTCTTCAAAAGATTTTATCATAGCATCAACAATATGTTTCGTAAAAGCCTTATTTTGACTATAAACATGTGGAGAATTCATCGTGAATTGTAACAAGGAAATAAAATAAATGAAAGAGCAACTATAACAATTAAAGTCCTTGAAATTGAGGAGAGTGGGTTCATTGCAATATAAAGTTTTGACATCTTCCATCCCACTTTTATCAATCTTAGCATTAAGATCTATAGATTCGGAATCATTGGGACGCCCTTTAACTAAAGTTGACTTATCTCCAGTCCCATCTTTAATAATATTTATATTGTATAACAAAGATTCAATAGGAGTCACATCAATCACTTTAAGATCTTCATCATTATTATCACAAGAACAAACTTTTTCAAGCCATTCACGCTTAGCACGAATTCTAGCGGTTCTTTCCTTAATTTCATAAATAGAAATCCTCATAGCTTTTAAATACTCATTAATATCATGCTTGGGAGGAGTATATTAATTTTTTGAAGAATCAATCTCAAGCAAAATTGTATCAATGCTCCTAGGCAAATAATCAATCTTGAGCACCTTTTATTCAATCGTAGCATTGAAAACCTTTTGTGAACCAATAAATTCTTTAACAATATTCTCAAGACCAGAGGGCATCTTATTATAATTTCCGTATGAATTGTTGTAGCAATTACCATAATTATTAGAGGAATTACTAGAAAATGGCCTAGGGTTGAAATTACCTCTATACGCATTATTACCAAAATTGTTCCTACCAAGAAAATTCACATCCATAGATTCATTATTATTTCCAATCAAAAAAGACAAAGGCATATAATTGGGATCAATAGGAGAACTCTTACTAGCAAGCAATTTCATCAATTCATCCATCTCATCACTCAAAGTACTTATTTCTTCAATAGCATGCACTTTTCTACTAGTAGGAGATCTTTCGGTATGCCATCGAGAGTAATTTTTCATAATATTATCTAGGAGTTTAGTAGCTTCTCCTAATATGATTTCCATAAAATTACCACCCACGACGGAATCGAAAAGATTCCTAGATGCAAAATTTGTTCCCGCATAGAAAATTTGTATAATCATCCATAAACTCAAACCATGCGCGAGACAATTTCTAATCATTAATTTCATCCTATCCCAAGATTGTGCAACATGCTCATGATCAAGTTGCTTAAAATTCATTATATCATTCCTAAGGGAGATGATCTTAGCGGGCAGAAAGTACTTGGAAATAAAAGCATCTTCACATTTATTCCATGAATCAATACTATTTTTAGGCAAAGATGAAAACCAATTTTAGCATGATCTCGTAGTGAGAATGGAAATAGCTTCAATTTAACAATATAATTATCCACATCTTTCTTCGGTCGCATATCACACTACTCAATGAAAGTATTTAGATGGGATGCGGCATCTTCACTAGGAAAGCTAGAAAATTGTGCTTTCATAAGAAGATTGAGCAAAGCGGCATTAATTTCATAAGATTTCGCACTAGTGGCGAGAGAAATGGGACTACTAATAAAATCGTTATTATTAGTATTCGAAAAGTCACACAACTTGGTATTGTCAGATATCGTGAGAAAGCAAGCGATCAAGCACACAAGCAAAAAGGCGAACGAAAATGCGAACGAAAGAAGGGCGAAGAAAAAGGAAAATATTCTTGGAAATCATTTTAGAAGTGGGGGAGAGGAAAACGAGAGGCAAATGGAAAATAATGTAAATGAAAGAGATGAGTTTGTGATGGGTACTTGGTAGGCTTGATGTGTATCCTCCCCGGCAACAGCACTAGAAATCCTTCTTGCTACCTCTTAAGCATGCGTTGGTTTTCTCTTGAAGAGGAAAGGGTGATGCAGCAAAGTAGATAAGTATTTCATTCAGTTGATGAGAACCAAGGTATCAATCCAGTAGGAGGAACAACCAATTGACCAATGGATGCACCTACAGAAACAATCAAACTCTTGCACCCCACGCTATAAAGGGGTTGTAAATCCATTCGTGGTTGTTTGCAAGGATTAGATATGACAGACATAGATGTAAAAGAGTATAAAAGTAAAATATAAATAAATTGCAGCAAGGTATTTTTGGTGTTTTTGGTTTATAGATCTGAAAATATATTATGGAAGTAGACCCGGGGGCCATAGGTTTCACTAGAGGCTTCTCCCTTGAAGGAAAATATCACAGTGGGTAAACAAATTACTGTCAAGGAATTGATAGAAAAGTGAATAATCATGTAGATATCCAAGTAAATGATCATGCATATATGCATCACGTTCATGTCAAGTAGATTGAAATGATTCTGCATCTACTACTCTTACTCCACATATCGACAGACTCCTGCCTGCATCTAGAGTATTAAGTTCATGAAGAACAGAGTAATGCATTAGGTAAGATGACATGATGTAGAGTGATAAACTCAAGCAATATGATGAAAACCTCATGTTTTTACCCTTGATGGAAACAATACAATACGTGCCTCGCTACCCCTACTTTGTCACTGGGTGACGACACCGCAAGATTCAACCCAAAACTAAGCACTTCTCCCATTGCAAGAATGACCAATCTAGTTGTCCAAACCAAACCACTAAATCGAAGAGACTTGCAAAGATATGAAATCATGCATATAAGAATTCAAAGAAGATTCAAATAAGATTCATGCATAATTTGAACATAAACCCATAATCCATCGGATCTTGACAAACACACTGCAAAAGAGTATTACATCAGATAGATCTCCATGAAGATCATGAAGAACATGGCATTGAAGATCAAGAGATAGAAGAAGCCATCTAGCTACTAGCTATGGACTCGTAGGTCTATGGTGTACTACCCACGCATCATCGGAGGAGCAATGCAGTTGATATAGACGCCCTCCATGATTGGAACCCCCTCCGGCAGATTACCGGAAAAGCCTCCAAGATTGGATCTCTCGGGAATGGAGTGTTCTGACGGTGGAAAAATATTTCCATGGCTCTTTTTGGTGTTGGGGGAATACTTGTGTATTTATAGGACGAATAATAGGGTTAGGAGACCTTCCAGGAGACAGCAAACCTTCCAAGCGCGGCCACGGTGGGTGGACGTGCATCCAGGGCTTGTGGCTTTCTGGATGGTGCCCAGGCGTGCACTCCAAGTCTGGTAGATCTCTTTCGTTCCAGAAAAAATCATTCTGAATATTTTATTCCGTTTAGGATCCGTTTGATATTCCGTATCTCCAACACTCAAAACAAGGAACAAACAGAAACTGGCACTAGGCTCTAGATTAATAGGTTAGTCCCAAAAATAATATAAAATAGCATATTAATGCATATAAAACATCCAAAACAGGTAATATAATCAAAAATTATAGATACATTGGAGATGTATCAGACATCAAGACTAGGAAGATGGTGACACTCTCAGCACTACCCCAGGATGATGCCACCTCGGCTTACGACGACCAGGGCATAAGATATGCAAGATAGTTATACGCATCGCTAATAGAGCAATCCTATCATTACGAATGAGTTGTCGGCAACCACCGGTGGATGTGAATCCGGCCATTTGGTCCGCCTCACTATAGCGAGGAGGAAAACGTTCATCGTCGTCCCCTGCTCTTGGTGACAATGATATCGTCAACATGACCGGGATGATACAACTCTACCATGCCTTGTTAATGTCATTGCATAAAAGATTGCCTACCTGGAACCATCGACATCTCATAATACAAGAAGGCATTGTCTTGATAACGAAGACACCAGAAGACCCTGTTCACAACAATTGTGAAGAATCACCTTCGTCGTCAACTCACCAGACCTGAAGTCGTCAAGGACTCTTCAAGCACAACCAGGATCATTTCGGCAAACAACAACTAGAGACATAGCGACACATGAAGAAGACACAAAAGACTAAGCGGACTCCTCTCTAAGAAATGAAGCAAGCACGAGTACTGAGTCCGAGAACTCCTAGGGTAGGATTAGTCATGTATCCCCCATGTGAAGTCGAGTCCGTATGATGGTTGAGATAGAACCATGATTGTGTGTTGCTTGTTTTTGCTTGTTTATGCTTTGGTATAAGCCACACTTTTGCCCTAGGAAACAAGTGCACAACTATATCACCTACCTTACCTTGACGTTGTGTTTGGCCTTCTCGGCACTTACTTGATTGCACTTGCACTATACCACCCCCTTAGGCACTTCCCTCTATGCTACTTTACCTCTCCCCCCTCTCGTCAACTCAAGACCGACAAGACATGATGCACTAAGGATCCACCTCCACGGACAGCTAGCGCTAAAGACTATGACTACAATGTACTCAACCAGACGCAACCCAGTAGGGTTAGGCTCCTCCCTCAAAACTGGAAACCCCTCCCTAGACCAACCTAGACCTCATAAGCTACCCCAGATCAAACCTCTGATCACGTGCTAGATACACAGGTTTGCCAGAGCACCTGTTGAGCATCAATAACCCCTACTTACCATTGGGTTCATTATGGGACTAGTGATCATAGTGAACAAACACCTTTCATCCTTAAGCTACCACTTGAACTAATGATGTCATGTGATAGATCATCTTGTGGATAAATGATTAGTAGACCAATCACTTGACGAGTCTAGGGTAGATAACTTGAGGAAGCAGTTGAGATCCTTTGGTGGATTGCGGGATTTTCAAGATGATCGGGAGATGGATGAACCAAGTTGATAGAGTAGTGTAACATACTTCTCCCTTGAGTAACTTGGATTAGTAGACAAACAGGATCACAAGCTGAAATTCTTGGTGGATTAATGACTTGACTTTAGAAAGTAATGATTGATAGTGGATTGATGGTGCTATGATAGTGACTGGAGTAACTAGTAGGGAATTCTTACTAGATGTAAGCCTTGGATTTAAATAGGTGATTCTAATAGGTGCTCGAGATCAATTAAATCACATGGTTCAGAGAAATTTGGATTTAGTCCAATGATCTTGATCATGATACCATGTTTTTCGATGGATGATAAGTAGAAGGAATTGGATGATGTTAGGAATAATTTAGGGATCCATATAAGCTCGACCTTGGAGTTTAGTTGGTCATGAGATTCAAAGTTTGCAAATATACTATGATAATAGTCCTTGTAATGATATGTGGATTATATGAACTGGAGGATATTATGTGGGACACCGTCGAAACTGGATTTGTAGTAGTAATGGATCATGTAATAGTGGATGATATTCGTGGATCGATTAAGTTGGATTTGTAGGAAGGAATCAAGATCTCTGATTGGTTTATTACGTGTTTCCATAGCATAGAGATGCAACACCTTAGACCTTGGATATATTAGCTGAGCACTCACATTTGTAATGTCTTGTGCAAGCTTCACAACTTGTATGCTTCCCGAGGATTTTAACATAGGGATATATTTCAGTTTGCTACAGTATACATGTGAGATTTTGGTTTAGTCCTTCTCTCGAAACTTTGGTGTTGAATAGCATGAGTAATTATGGAGTTCACGTATAGGGTGTTACCTTCGAAGATATAGGATATTTTGCTTGGAGTAGTAGGTAGGACTACTGGCATCAAGTAACTGTGCTCAAGGATAAGATGATAGACGTTCACTCACATCCTAAGCTCCTTGAAAACTCGAAGCTTTACGGAGCAACAATACGGTCGGATTACGACCATAGGTCTTCGCTCTAAGTCATTAGACTATGGCCAATACTCCACCACGACCACCACCAATCCTATTCAAAAGGAAGGTGGACACAAAGAACTAGATTATGTTAGATCACGAACCATTGAACTAGTGACCCTCCGCAACAAATGCCCGCTCCTCTCACATGTCCCATGAGCAATGTGTTTATGTGACCCTCCGGAATAAATAGTTTTTTGTCCTCCGGGATGACATACTTATTTCCCCAATAAGAGGAGGAACACCTCAATCCTAATTGGCTAAGCCCTAGGAACACCAATACCATCCCTCTCGAGTATAAGGTCTCATCTTGAAGGAGCTTGACTCCTCGAAGCACCCTCCCTACAGAAGATGACTTTCTTGCCCAAGCAAGATGAAGAACCACTACGATTGCGAAGCCACGACAATGACAAAGAAGAAGAAAAAGACGTCAACCACCACTCCACTGTCGGCTACATCAACTAGACTATATCAAGAAGCACGGACGTTCAGGCCCAATGAAGCCCTTGGACATGAAGATGATTAAAGACCCCCTTGCTTTAGGTAGTCACCTATCAGTTCCTGACTAGGATGGAACTAAGAAGTTGATACCACCCTCACTCCACCACCTTGATGGTGTACGTTGAGCATGACGTCCCTACTCCCTTCAGATCCCTGGAATGAAGTGGGACGACTGTCATGACTTCATTATTAGCCCATTATTGGTCGAATCTGGGGCGTAAACCCTGACTGGATCATGGTGAATCACCTATCAAAGGTAGTTCACCCCGCTTGCCAAGCCTCAGACCCTAGGTATTGGATGGATGGTCCATACTTTCGGGTAGGAAACTCATCCAGGACCCCGTAAAAACTTTACTAGAAGGTAGGAAGATTTGTGCGTCTCTAAGCTTAGTATTAGGGACAGGACTCAGCCCAGACTTTCCCACAATGGCTACAGAGAGACCAGTAGACCAAATAGTCGGAGGCCCGCCAGAAACACGTGTTTGTAATGATGAAGACAAATAGCCCAAGATGAATTAAGAACGTACCGAGACAACTCACTCAAGCAGGAGACCTCATCGAGAAGCCTACATCGACAAACTCCAACATCCTTATTATTGAAGACCACGAGCACCGGAAGATCAACAGTCCC
Organism: Hordeum marinum; assembly: GCA_022496015.1. Classification (NCBI taxonomy): domain Eukaryota; kingdom Viridiplantae; phylum Streptophyta; class Magnoliopsida; order Poales; family Poaceae; genus Hordeum; species Hordeum marinum. Next base: position 164,142,686 of record CM039675.1, read on the forward strand.
ACAAGGTCGACGATTCCCCGTCACCAGGACATTATGCCAAGACCCTGACCCTTCTCATCTAAGCACGAGGCATCTGGATGTCACTAACCAACGTGAGCATCTCCAGGGAGAGCACACAGACACATTACCTTGCACCGTCTTCCGACTATGTAATACACCCGCAAGCCAAACCCTTGTCAGGACCTCGTTCGCCAAACCCTTGACCTTTAGGCGAGCCTAAAATATTGCAAGGACCCCGTTCACCCTTAGACAAAGTCAACGATGCAATCGATTACATATCAGCAGGCACTTCAAGATCCAAAAGGACAACCACGCCAGAGCAGAAGCATCATGGAACGTGAAGACTACCTCACCTCTAGGTTGCCGCACCTTTCCCACGTCTAGCCTAGGAATCTCGGGGATGAGATTCTTGTAAGGGGGTAGGTCTATCACACCCTGTGTTTTTCCTCATTACAAAGTTAACATGACTCAAAAATTAGGGCCAATTCAAACTTTTTGAGTGCATATGAATGCTTGACTGGTGTTCTATTTGCTTGATTGTTTGATTGCTTGATGGTGCTCTATATTCATAAAACTCCCTCCTACTCTCAGAATTCTTTCACTTTACATAAACTCTTGTCCAATGATCATACCATGTGTGTAGTACCTAAAACTATTTTTATCAAAATTTATTTTGGCCAAAAAGGATTTATTTAAATTAGGTTTTCAAAACTCCGTGAATTGAGGTTTGTACTACAAGTCCTCATATTGGGTGGAATAATTTACACCAAAGGATTTATTTGAAACCCACTATATATATGACTTCCCGAAACCACACAAAAAAGTTAATGATTATTTCACTATTTTATTCAAAGGCTTATTCTTCAGGCCAGAAATGGTCTTTTATAGGAAAAAATATTTTTATGCTTTCAAAATATTTGAGACAAAATACGAAAACTGCGTGGACATATATTGTCCATATATAAGAGTTTAAACACATGGTCATGTTCAAAATATTGGACAAAACCCTTGAAAACCATTTCTACCTATTTCAAGAATTTGAATTATTTCTATAAGAAATATTATCAAATAAATCCAGGAAAATTCTATCATGAAACATATGATATATGTAATGATCTTGCCAGGTTTCATATCAATCCCAATTGATTTGGTTCACCAAAATATCCCAAAACCCTCTTTGTCCAGAACCGAATTTGAACAACTTTACATTGTGAAGTTTATCCTATTGACCCAAACCTTCTCGGCATGATCTAATCCTCTAAAAATGAATCCACACTAAGTTGTGCATCAAGGAGAACAGTTCCACTTGTCCAAATCCCTCCAAAATGATCTCTATTGATTTCAAGAATTGGAGAGTTTTGCATTGTCAGGTTTCCCTATTTTGTCCCCAACTTTTTGTGCATTCTCTAATACCCAAATAATGCCACTAGACCAAGCGGTGAATTTAGAATAATAGTTTAGCATGCCTAGATCTAGAGAAAACTCATTCTATTAGTGTCTAGGGTTTACAAAGTTTACATTGTGAACTTTCTTCAATCAATCTCAAACTTGATTATCAACCTTGTTTCTACCTTCTATTTCAACCTGTGTAATCTAATTGCAAGAAAACTCCATTTGCTAGACCAAACACTCATCAAACACCTTCGATATGATTGGTAAAATTCATGTTTCCACCTCTTAGCTTGTTCTTCTTGGCCCCAAATTATTACCACATCTCCACCTAGATGTCCTCTACCTCCAGTAAGCTTTGCATGGCCACATCTCAATTATTTTGGGGGTAAAACCCCCAATTACCCCTCTGGACAGCAATGATCTATCGGGTTCTACCATAGGTGCATCGGATGCAAATTAAAAAAATCCTACGCGTAGAACATCCAAGAACGGGATACGGAGATGGATCACAGATCGTTACCACTAGACGCACAGTGTCGTGCAGTGGAGGTAGTGTTGGGGCAGCGCATTCGTGTTGTCCGGCTCCTCCTTGTCACCGGATCCCACGTACAGGTTCACTTGAGCAGCGCAAGTGCACCACCTCTAAAGGTATACGCGCGTGCAGGAGGAACACCGTGCGGCGGACTGCTAGGACCGATCACACAGTCGGCGCCAGCAAGTGGAGGTGGTTAGTTGCAACACATGCAAAGTCCTAATGATGGCGCTGAAGCGACCAACCAGATGGGTGTGCCGCACCTCCACTATATATAGGCATCCGACGCGGGCTCAACTCTTGGGCCTCGCACAGATCCTAAAGCCCGCATGTTCGTTCCCTTAAGCGCGTGACCCTTTAGGTTCTCACCCACTTGGTCACGAGTCATGGAGTCCAGCAGTCAGTAGCTGCCTCTAGCAAAACGTGCCGACTCCAAGTGTCGGTAGCGGCCCCTAGCAAAACATGCCGACTCCAAGTGTCGGTAGCGACCTATAAATCACATCCGACTCGACTAGTCGGTAGCGGCCTCTAGCGAAACGTGTCGACTCCAAGTGGCCGATGAGGCTGGTTAGGCGAACCTGTACTTCACACTTCTATTCCCTTTGCCACACGACATATGTTGTCATGCACAAGGAGACATGGTCATCCTTGTTGATGTATGACCTCTTTCTTGTTCCGGTGAATCCGACCAACACTTCGGATTATCTCATAATCCTCATCGCATGGCCATGCTTATCCAGGTCATATCACCCGAGGGGCCCAGAGTATATCTCTCCTGTTTAGGGGGCAAATCCTATATTGCTCGACCATGTCTTGCAGCACGGGTGTAGACAAGCCCGAAACCTACCTTTGTAACTACCCAGTCACGGAGTAGTATTTGCACCATTCCGAGTACATGCGCTAGCTCGGGTCTTAGGACATAGCACACATGTTGTACTAGAGACTCACAGATGACCTATGGCCACATCTCATAGTTGGGTCTATCAAACTTAGACCTTATCTCGACTCGGCGCCGATTACGTCGAATCCGACCAGACCTTCGTGAGTCCATATTATCCAGCTAGCATCCAATGCTACATAGTTAGTGAAACCGGACCATCCATCGTGTCATATGCTACTCTAATTGGCTATGCGTCCACACAACACTTTAGACTATGGACCATTTAGGGGAGTCATCATACAATGCTTAGACTCACAAACAAGTCACATACTTGTTAATACACATCAATGATAATGTCCAAGGACTGCCTTTATTCATAAACACATAGGAAATATCATCATACATGATTTCTTCTAGGGCATATCTCCAACATGATTCACCTCTCTCTACACTTTCCCTCTCACCTAAGGCACCTCCAGAGCATCCTATTCTCCCTCCCCTTTGTTTAAGCCCCCTGGCACTTGTGGACAAAGGTGTCCACGACCAGGACACAGGTAGCATGCCATGGCATGTAAAGGCCGTGCTCTACCCACACTGTAGCCGCTACGCAATCACCATCCACGACCACTTCGAGCCCCACCCTCTCGCCAGCTAGTCGTCCTCGACGTCCTCATCACGAAAGCTTGTCGACCCCCTCCTCTCTCTCCCCTCCTCCTGCACGTGCCAAGCCGCCCGGCTGGGCCAGTGGCGGGCCTCACACGCACGAGGCCCCCAGCGCTCCCTCGCTCCATATCTCCTCTTCCCTAGACGTAGCCCATGTCCACCAAGTCCACAAACACACTCCCGGGAGCCCTCGTTGCCCCTAGCGTGGCCCAGACCATGGCCGTAGACACGGCCTACGGTGCTCCACCGCAGCAGCTACTTAAGGCCTGCCTCGATCCCCTCTCGGCTCCTTTGACCTCCTGCGCATCCCGCAAACACCTCATACCACCAATTCATCCTCCCATCCCTCCATTTGCTTCCATGGACGAAGCCCCGCCGACGGCTTCTGCTCAAATTCGAGCATGATAGCCTTCCCCTTTGCCTGTGAGATTCACCAGAGCATCCTCTCCATACCCTAGGTCCATTCCCGAGCTCCATTCCCTCTCTCTAGTGCCGGAGCACTGAATTTTGCGGCCACCATCACCGGGTTCCGATGTGGCCAATGTTTTGCTCATCATGGCGCTCCCCAAAGAAAACGCGGCCCTGGGGTGGTGCGGCTCCTTCTTCTGAGCGCATCAGTGGACGGAGCCTCTCCCGAGACGGCCTGAACCGCCGGAAGCATCACCAGCGCCCCTCGCCCTCGCCTCCCCTGTTTCTCCCCTTCCTGAGCAGGAGGAAAGGGAAGAACTCGACAAGCGGGCCCCGCCTGTCGGTGACCTCTTGGTCGGTCCCCCGTGTTAGGTGGAGGCAGATTCACGGAAGCCATTTTCCCACCGAGTAAACTCCTAGCACGAAAGGTGCTTTTGACATGGTCGGCCTGTCGCACAGACGGGCTGATGGGCTGGCCCAGTCACGCTCCCACGCTGGTGCGCGCTGCCCCACTGTGGAAACGACCCATTTTAGGTGAAGAATTATTTTACTTTTTCTCTATCGGCATATTTGAAAAATTCCTAGTAAATTCATTTGACCTCCAAAATTGGTGATTAATATTTGTACAAATTCCTAAAATCATTCTCTATCCAATGATGTGCTTTGCACATTTTTCCATTGAGCATTTTTCTGCTCCACCACCATTTTGACATTTTTCTCTTATTAGAATGCCCTCTTTGTAAAATGCCTAGGGTGTCCAAATCAACTCTAAATGAGGTGGTTCAAATTTATAGATTATTCTGAAATCATTCCCTATTTATCTAGCCCTGGTAAACATTGTTTTGCCATGCCTTGATTCTAGTTGATCTGGTAATTAGCCCTATCTTCCATTTATTTCAGATTGAGAAATTCAAACGAAAATCATCCCAACTCCAAATCCAGTGAAACCACTTCCCACATGTTTCTAAAATCATGCCCTATTTGTTGGGTCCATCCACTTAATTTTATGAAAATATTTTCTATGCACATCTTTTAGGATCACCGTTTCCTTCATTTCGACCATTCAGAACTCCCCCTAGACCGACATCCACCAAAACCTCCTCGGTTATTTTTCTCATGACCAGTGGTGTCCAAGAAAAATAAAACTCCTATTTATAGAGCACTTCTATTTTCTGCTTGTTGTGTTGCTTATTGCAGTTGTTTTCGGTGATATTTGAATAAGTACATGAAGTGCTCGTAGTGGACGAGAAGCGTGTGTAGACCTCGAAGACGTTACTAAGCCAGGGAAGCAGCCCTTTGACCATGACTATGAACCACTTTATTTGCATGGCATATAGCACTTATTTCCATGATGTTGATCATGTTGATGTGGTGTTCCCCGCCCCCTTCGGTGGGATGCCTCCTATACTTTACCATTGATACTTGTAGCATGCATGACCCTACCATTCTTATGAGGGTTGTGCGGGTGGGAGTAGTTAGGTTGCTAGTAGTTGCTACACAAGTGGGATGGGAATATGCATGGTGATGGAAACAAAAATGATTTCAAAGACTTTTCGAAAACCACACCGGGTGCCATTAATGCTCGAGGGAGATGATGATGAGATAGGTAACCACTTGAGAAAGAAGTAGTGTACCGAGGCAAGTGTGTGTGTAGTTTTTGAAAACAGGTCGGTGTAAGTTGCAACCGTTATTCCAACCTTACATGTGCGACCACTCTACCCCTATATGGGATGAGGCGTTGTTGATTACTATGGTTGGCGCTAGCAGAGAGCCCATATTAATAGTGGCGGGAGTGAAGTGGTCACTCTCGAGACGGGGTCGTACCGAAATGGGCGATCATGCGCTGTCTTTACAGGCACGGGGCACACCGTTGCGTGCCCTCATGGATGATACGTGTCATGTATGTCATGAGGGATGGAACCAACGAGTGGAATCTTTGTTTAGTATCACCCTGGGAAAGGCATTGTTCAAGTGCTTACCCCGGGTATGTGATATACAACGAGTCGTGGATGGCATGGAAGTTCCCCGTGTCTTGTGGGTAAAGCCTGCAACCTCTCCAGACTATAAAACTATTCAAATAGCCGCGTCCTCTGATAGTTGGATGACCGCTCTTGTGCTATGTCCAATGTTCACTAAACTTGTGTGTGTGTGGATGACATAGAGGTGATACTTGAGTTAAGTCAGATGACTTGACGTGATGACTGAACATGAGATGTTCAACCCCTTTCTTATGATGATATCTCTAACTTTTTCATTTGGATATCTACCAACTATTGATGCATGCTTACATAAGTTAGTTGATCATGTCACTGCACTCAAAATTAGCTTTCTAAAAAATTACCTACTTAGTGGTATATCATGCTCTGTTGAACCTTGTTTCAAACATGGGTTGCTCGCGAGTATATTCAAAGTACTCATTGGCTTGCCACTAGTTATTTTATTGGCCACACATGAAAGACAAATTTATCATGAGGATTATCTTGGTGACGGACATGCGAGCTACGATGTTTCCCAGTCAGAATTCATGTAGGTTTAAGGCAAATGCCATGGGTTCACGCTATTATGAAGATTTCCATTGCAACAATGTGAAGTCTTGGCCATAAAGGCCATATTTGAGTAAAATGGTTTGTAATGGATGTAAGACTCTTGTTATTCAGTTTCGGTGTGTTCAGTGAGCATTGATCTCTGGTATCACTTTGCACGTGCATTCGGTGATCACGACTTATGAGTGGGGGTCCCCATAGCCCTTCGGGTTAAAGAATGCAGGTTCAACCTTTGTCAGACCAGTTCAGATTTGTTTTGGACCTTAACTACATAGAACATTGGAAGCCTGCATGGATGACATCATACTCAAGACCAAAGACGAAGAAACTCTCATACAAGATCTAGAAGAAACTTTTGCAAACTTGTGCAAGATCGACCTAAATCTCAAGCCTGAAAAGTGTGTATTTGGTGTCCCATCCGGCAGGCTGCTTGGGTTCTTTGTATATCATTGAGGAATAGAAGCCAGTGCTGACAAGATTGAGGTGATTGAGCAAATGCAACCACCCAATACCATCAAGGATATCAGGTGTTTAACCAGATGTGTTGCCGTCTTGAGTAGATTCATCTCCAAGTCTGTTGAGCGTGCCTTGCCATTTTTCAACATCTTAAAGAAGGATGGCATGATGAAAAGTGGACCCCGGAGGCAGATGCAGCGCTGCAAGACCTGAAAATTTACCTTTCCTTTGCTCTCACCTTGGTCGCTCCTAAACCACAAGAGTCATTGTTGCTGTACTTAGGAGCGACGAATTAAGTGGTTAGTACGTCGTTGCTGGCGCATCGGGAAGTGGATGAAGATTCAACGACTGCGACCAATGCTGCCAGGGGCGAGACTGAAACATCTGTAGTAGGAATCGATGCAGATCAAGGGGGACCTCAGGAAATGGAAGACGGTGGATCTAAAGAGGAGGCAATGAACAAAATGATGCAACAACTAGTGTACTTTGTCAGTTCCCACTTACAGTGGGCTAGGGCATGGTACTCTCGAGTACAAAAGTTGATCTTCGGCCTCATCATGGCCTCGAGGAAGTTGCGATGCTACTTCCAAGCCCATGAGATCAAGATTGTTACCCATTTCCCGTTGCGATGCATACTGAGGAACCTCGAAGCCACTGACACGATGATTGAGTGGGCACTGGAGTTGTCAAATTTTGGATTGAAGTATGAGGGCACTTCCACCCCTCAAAGCAGGGCGTTGATGGAGTTTATAGCAGAATGGACACCCACGCTAGATGAAGAAGTTCCATAGACAATCCTCCCCGACAAATAAGCACCCAAAGATTGGATCATGTACTTTGATGGTGCTTTCTTACTCCAGGACGCCGGAGCAGGCGTGCTCCTCATTGACCCCATAGGAGAGCATCTCAAGTATGTCGTTCAAATGCACTTTCCTTGGGAGGAATCCACCAACAATACCGCTAAGTACAAGGGGCTCCTTGTCGGACTTAGAATCGCGATAGTGTTGGGGATTAAGAGACTGGTTATCCAAGGAGACTCTCAGCTTGGGGTGAAGCAAATCAACAAAGATTACCAAAGCCCGCCGTTGGGGATACACATAACAGGCAGGCCCATGAAGGGTCAAAGTATCGTAAAGCATGGGGTCCACACATCATGGGGGTCTAGATAAATCTCGTACAGACATACTATCCACTCGGACATATCATCGTACCGTCCACTCGGAAGATAGTCAATGACTCGATCGTATGGCACACTAGGATATGCAAAGACCGACAATCAACAATGTGGATGAAGCTTCATATGATGTTACAACACCAATGCCCCACTTTGTAACATAGGAGATGAGGGGCTGGCGCACTCTATATAAGCCACCCCCACCACTAGACTCGGGGGGCTGATTCTTCTCTCATTTTCTTCTCTCTCGTCTCTCTCTCTCTCTACTAGTCTCCGGACTTAGCTCAAGCAGGGGATCCATTCTCCACTCTCTCCCACACACATTGTAATCTCCGGATATACACTCAGATAAAACAAAGCCTCTCTAGAGCACGAGACGTAGGGTTGTTATCTCCACTATGAGAGGCCCGAACTCGCTAAAATACCGTGTCACCCATATGCATCTCGGTAGATCATCCTCCTTTACCCTACCCCGTTCGTATTGTCAGAATTGTTCCCACGACATTTGGTGCCCACCTTGGCGCATGGCATCTATCCAACCACGGTGCAAATGGTTTTTCTTCAATCATCAACAGCAGGTCAACTATCATCGCCGGAGAAATTGGCTGCTAGAGCTCACGTCATTACACCATTCATACAAGTGAAAAAATCAGGGAAGTGTCCTCTTGATCTAGTATTTCTTTAATTAATCATCTAAGAATGGGCTTATATTTTCCTCCTCTAGGATCAGAAACCACTCATGCGTAATCAATCATATAAATAGAAGAGGCGGACCGGTGGCTCTACTCCCCGTCGACGAAGGGACGCCGTTTTCCCGTCGTCATCTCCGGTCTCGTCTGCGGTGCCAGCACCACGACCCGATGCACAAACTTCGAAGCTGTCTGCCCATCATCTCTGGCTCCCTCTATGATGCTGACGAGCGCGTCCACGCACCTGCATCGACACCGTTAGCCCGTCGTCATCTCCAGCACCTCAAAGCCGCCGTCGAACCCCTCACACCCGACCATCTCTTGCTATGGTAAGCTGTGCTGCAACGGCCTCCTCGATGAAGTGCACCTCAGCCAGAACGCCATGATCAGGTAGTCAAGTTCATAGTTCCCGCTGACGTTGTTGTGCCCATCGACGTGCTGCTCCACGCCTAGTACGCCCTTGGCGACCATGATGTCGGTAGGACCCACATCATGCTCCTCGAGTTGTTCTCTGGTGCACTCAATGGCCCTATCCCCGATGAGTTTCACGCCTTCCGAGGCCGCAATATTGAGTCAGGCAAACCCCACGGTGCAACAATGAATGGCATGCAGTGAATGCTCCGTGGAAGAAAGAAACTTGCATGCGGAGGCAGTTCTAACTCTTGCTTAATTATCGCTAATTAACATCTCCTACTTGCACGAACTGGTTCAGGACGTGGACCTCATAACTCTTCCGAGGAGTTAATTGACTGCCTCGTTAAGCGGCCAGTTAGTGGGGATTTCCAGCGTCGCTTACTCTCGCTATTTGTGCACCAGTTAATGGATGCTTGCATGCATGTATAACCACTCAGCATTTTAACTGTGGCTTTGCTTGCAAACTCGCATGGTCACACGATGGATCTTCCGAACAGAAACAAGTAAGACACAACATGGGTGCTCAACAATTTCTCCCTCTAACGTCGAACAGGTCCTAAACCCGGCGCCTATCACCTCCTCCTTCCGGATTTGACTACACAGGAACACGGCAGCGACTCCTTCTAGGTTCAGTTGCTTGGCAGTAGCCCATAGGCTGATGACGCCGCTACACAGGCCAGTTTCAGTACATGACTGTTCACTCGGACAGAACTAAAGCTCACTGGAACAACAGTTCACTCGGACGCCTCGTGCGTCGCCCATTGGTTGGGCTAGGCCTCACCCGAAATTTCCGTAGCAAATCGATCCGTTCGATTGCCCATAGTTCCTTTCCGAAAGGACGTCTGTCAGCCTGACTAACCACCCTACGTGGGGACCCATGCACTCAGACACGTAAAACACCCGATTGAAGTCACCTTCAGGATCGCTATGAGATGAGCTTGACGCCCCTTCGCGGGTTAACTTGGCCCTTACACTATGGTCCAAGGCGCATGCTTCATAAACTTAGACTCGTAGATGGTCTACGCTGGCATCGTCACTCGGGTTTTTATGGCATGCCCACACTCGGACCTCAAGTCTTTCTCTTCCGAGACACATGTGAATGCCACCAAGTTTTGCTCAGCGATCAATAACATCCGATCATTCGGAGAACCTTTTAGTCCTGACCACTCGGTCTCCCCATGCGTCGCCATTAGTTGGATGCACCCTCACCACTCGGCCGCCCCGCGCATCGCCACTCGATGAGCCGCATCTTCATCCACTCGACTGCGCCGCATGTCGCTACTCGGTGAGACACGTCTACATCAATCGGCCGCCCCGCGCATCACCATCGGTTGAACACATCTTCACTACTTGGCCACTCGCGCGCCTTCAGACAGCTAAGTCATTCTACATGCACTACAATATGTTGTTTCCACATTCCTGAGTATCCCGTAATTCACACATCACGTTCACTCGGAGGCCATGCCACCAAGTGTGCTTCTATGCTCGGTTGCTTATTTTCACATACTTTCTTAGTATGGGTTATTTGACTCACGAGTCCAACTTCCATTTTAACCATATGTCATTTGCGAACACCTTGTGTTCTTCATTTCGAGTTTGCATCGGTCATCAGGGGATACAACTCAGTCGGAACACTACTCTACCTTTTATTTGAGTATGGCGCTCTAATACATCAAGTTGGATCATTCACTTTGTCAGGTCCGATCAATTCCTTCGCTCTTTTAGACTCTTGTTGGTTCTGAACCAGCAAGCCTCTTGCACACACAGTGGGTGTCTATGGGTGTCACTTTCACGAATCATTTCAACACACACCAAATTTCCTTGAGAAATTATTATGTTGGCTTCAAACACATCCGGACGAATCCTCTAAGGAATCCTCTTCATCGTATCAATGACTTAGACCTCGTCAGGCATGAGACAAATAAGTCACATTCGTAATCAAACTGCACACTTCACTCCTTCGCGAGTTTGCCTCTTTTGAGCATCACTCGGAAGGTCCTCCTCGCCTTTACTTGAGTCCGACTCAATGAATTACAATTTATCCATTAAATACTATATTTCCTGGGTTTCGACAGGTCCACCCTCGAAGCCTATAGTGCGCTCAGGAGCTATGCCGCACTAGGGGGTTGTAGCTCATTCGGAATCACTCTCCTTAGTGGTCAAGTACTTCATCACCAGTCGGGTCCTTCACTTCAACAAGTGCATCCGGATCCGCCGCTTTGGGAAGTTACATAATCACTCAGACACTCTACGCGCCACCTTCATTCTTACTCAAACTTAGTTGTTGCACCGGTCTTGTTGCACCGCAACAACACTACACCAACCTCGTTGCTACATCAACTTCGAAAGCATCTCACTCACTCCTCCGATGACCATTTTTACTCGGCCACTCAGTTGTGCACGTCTTCACCACTCGATCGCTCCGTGCGTCGCCACTCAGTTGTGCACGTCTTCACCACTCGGCCGCCCCGCGCGTCGCCACTCGATTGTGCACGTCTTCACCACTCGGCCGCCCCGCACGTCGCCACTCGATTGTGCACGTCTTCTTCACTCGGTCGCCCCGCGCATCGCCACTCGATTATGCACGTCTTCACCACTTGGCCGCCCCGCGCGTTGCCACTCGGTTGTGCATGTCTTCACCACTCGGCTGCCCCGCATGTCGCCACTCGGTTGTGCACGTCTTCACCACTCGGTGGCCCCGCGCATCGCCACTCGGTTGTGCACGTCTTCACCATTGGGCTTCCCTGCACGTGGCCACTCGATTGTGCACGGCTTCACCACTCAGCCGCCCCATGCATCGCCACTCGGTTGTGCACGTCTTCACCACTCAACAGCCTCACGCGTCTCCACTCAGTTGTGCACGTCTTCACCACTCGTCCACCCCACGCGTCGCCACTCGGTTGTGCACGTCTTCACCACTCGGCCACCCCGCGCGTTGCCACTCGGTTGTGCATGTCGTCACCACTCGGTCGCCCTACGCATCGCCTCTGTGTTGTGCTCGTCCTCACCACTCGGCCGCCCCACGCGTCGCCACTCGGTTGTACACATCCTCGCCCCTCGGCCACCCAACATGTCACCATCAGTTCGACATGTCTTCACCAGTGCACCCCAACACGGGAACGACTAAGTTATTCATATGATCGAACCTCATATCGCACTCTGTAACAATCTTAGCTCTTTCCAGCATCACTCGGGGGCTGCACACAGCCATGGGCCATGCCGCCTTTAGTGGTTATGCCCATTTGATCAAACTGTTGATCACATCAAGAATATTTTTCTGACCTTACATGCTCGGTCCGCCGAAGGTCTATAAGGGTAGCACCGTCCACTCATACGATCGTCCAAACCATTACCTGGAGTCATCTTCGGGACTGCCAAAGGGTGAAAACGACGCTCCTCTACGGATACACTTGGCCCTTATTCTAGGCTCCAAGGCGCTAGTTTCACAAACTTGGACTCAGAGATGGCATGTGTTGGTGTTCCCCGGGATAATGAGTGGCCTCTCTCCAGAGAGTCATCCCACACACTACCCTCGTCACTCCAGTTTCATGGCACGTCCACATCAAACCACTAGTCTACCTCCTCCGAGAGACATACAAGTGCCACGAAGTTTTTCCTTGTAGTCAACATACCCCGATCAGTCAGGAAGCACATCCACTCGGACAAATACCCCTTTCATGCAAAAGGGTGAAAACAAAGCTCCTCTATGGATACAATGTACTCTTACAAATACCCCTTTCATGCAAAAGCTAACGGTTAATGCAAGAAGTACTACATGAACGATTACTCCCTAGAGTGTCCATCTTTTTCTATAGTCATCAGTTTCAAGGCCGAATTCATTCACCGTGCCGAGTGCAAGAAGATTCGCTTGATTGATCTAGTTCCATGTTGAATTTATTTACTGTGCCATGTTCACGAAGATTAGTCCAACTGATTCAGCTCCAGGCTGAGCTTATGTACCATGCCAAGCGCCTGAAGAATCATTCGATTGACTCAATTTCAGACTAAAAGATATTTACCATGCCGACTGCATGGAGGTTTACTAGGATACTTAAACCCTCTGCCAGACTTATCTAGTCTGGCAGATGCTCGGGGACTACACACAGTGGGTGCACTTAGCGTGCCCCCACTGGAAGAGAACTCAGAAAGAAACATTTTGCTCGGTCAAGTCTAGCACCAACATTCAAGTACATCAAACCCTAAAGACTCCAACCGACTACTAGCATTCAATCAGAGTCTCGGGAGCTACACCCTATGGATGCTCTGATTGCGCACACCTATGGGAGCAGTCGACAACGGTCTCGGGGACTACACCCAATGGGTGCACCCATCGTGCCCCCACTAGAGTAATCTCCACTTGGTCCGGCTTGGCCGGCCCGAGTGACAAACAACAAACAAACAAGTTCTTAAACTTGTGTAGACTAGCAAAAAATGTTGTTATAAGATGAGTTTAACGCTCCTCCATGGACCTGTTTTTGAGCCTTCTTCTAGGACTCAAAGCGTGAAACTCAATAGTTTGGATCTAGAACCGATTCATATTGACATTCCTATGGGATAAGAATGGCCTCTCCGAAAGAGCAGTCCATGCGTCAATCTTGTTGCCCAAATTTAATGACACACCCATACTCTGGTCACGAGTTAACCTCTTTCGAGAGATGAACAAATGTCACCAAGTTGCCCTTCGCGGGCACTTACCATATATTAGTCAGGATGCGTAGTGCCAGAATCCATTGAGATATTCTTCAAACCTTGGTTGTCTAAAAGCACGATGATGGGTACCGAGTATTTCTGTAATCATCGGACCAAATTGTGTCTTTCACAAACTCATTCTGCAAAATCTCAATTGATTCGGAGGCTAATGTTGGGGATACACATAACAGGTAGGCCCAAGAAGGGTCGAAGTATCGTAAGCATGGGGTCCACACATCATGTGGGTCTAGATAAATCCCATACAAACATACTATCCACTCGGACATATCATCGTACCATCCACTAGGAAGACAGTCAATCACTCGGTCATATGTCTCACTCGGATATGCGAAGACTGGCAGTCGACAAAGCGGACGAAGCTTTCTAACGTTACGGGCATCAATGCCCCACTTTGTAACATAGGAGGTGAGGGGGTGGCGCACTCTATATAAGACACCCCCACTGCTAGACTAGGGGGCTGATTCTTCTCTCATTTTCTTCTCTCTCATCTCTCCCTGTACTAGTCTCCGGACTTAGCTCAGGCAGGGGATCCGTTCTCCACTCTCTCCCACACACATTGTAATCTCTAGATATATACTCAGATAAAACGAAGCCTCTCCGGAGCATGAGACATAGGGTTGTTATCTCCACCATGAGAGGCCTGAATTCGCTAAAATACAGTGTCACCCATATGCATCTCGATAGATCATGCTCCTTTACCCTAACCCCTTCGTACTGTCAGAATCGTTCCCACGACACCCGCTGATGGAAGCATACGTGGAAGAGGTGAGGAAATTGGAGGAGCTCCTCGATGGACTTCAAGAAGAACATGTTCCACGAGTAGAAAACAGCATTGCTGACCATATATAGAAGTGCATTGCATAGAAGCATCCTCTGGAGCCATGGACTTTTGGTCTCCGCCTCATGCAACTGTCAGTATCCCCGTCAGCGATATCCAGAAAAAGAAGGAAGATGAACTATGGTAAGCATTTCCCGACGGAGCTCCATGAAGCCGTTGGTAGAGAAGCTGTCGGGGAAGGTCCCGTTTCAGTTGATGACCAGCTCCTTCCCCCAGGGCCCCAGGTCCTCGTGGTTGAGAAAAGCGCTCCCGCAAACGAGGAGACTCCTTTAGTCATTGTTGTCGAGCCATAGGCTCTGACTTGGGCGCAACATATAGTCCACTTCCTTCAAACAGGAGAACTCCCCGAAGAGCAAGAGGAAGCCAAAATAGTAGCCCTCTACTCAAGTACGTACCAGTTTGTCGATGACACCCTGTATCGAAGATGAGCAAATTGTGTGAAATTAAGGTCATCTGCCGAGAGGATGGACTGTAGCTGTTGGCGTAGATTCATGGAGGATCAAGGCCCCTTGCCAGTAAAGCTTTCCGGCAGGCTTTCTATTAGCACACTTCCCTCCAAGACGCTACTGAGCTGGTCACCAAGTATGTAGCCTGCCAGTTTCATTCCAAGAACATCCATCAACCAGCGCAAGCTCTACAGACGATTCCTCTATCCTGGGCATTCTCGGTTTGGGGGCTCGTTATCCTGGGCTGCTTACCCCGTGTTGTCGGGGGCTTTGAGTTCTTGTTTGTGGCAACATACAAGTTCACAAAGTGGCCTGAGGTAGAACCAGTGAGAAGTGTTTTCGCGGAGTCAGCTATCAAGTTCATGAAAGGACTAGTGTGCCACTTTGGAGTGCCTAACCGGGTGATCACTGACACCAGCACCCAGTTCACGAGCCGCACCTTCATGCAATATATCCAAAGCCTTGGAAGCAAGGTCTCCTTCGCCTTTGTTGCCCCTCCGAGAAGCAACAGGCAAGTCGAGAGGATGAATGCTGAAGTGCTGCAAGGGCTCCAGATAAGGACTTTTGATACGCTGCGGAAGAGCGGCAAGCACTGGATAGACGAACTGCCGGTGGTTCTTTGGTCCCTCAGAATGACACCAAAACCGAGCTAACGGCCATATGCCCTTCTCCCTAGTGTACGAGGCGGAAGCAGTGCTCCCACAAAACTCATATACGGGTCGCCTCGAGTGCTTGCTTACGATGAAGTAGAGAAACAACAGCTACGGCATGATGAAGACATGCTCCTCGAGGAAGACCGTCTCCGGGCTGCTGTGCGGGCTGCACACTACCAGCAAGACATGTGCCGCTACCATAGCCGCAGGGTCCACACCCAGAGCCTTGAGGAAGGTGACCTTGTCATTAGGCGTGTTTACTCCACCAAGGGTACCAAAAACTCGACGCCGAAGTGGGAAGGCCCTTACCGGGTAGCATGAGTCATCAGACATACGTAGTCCGTTTGGAGACCGAATATGGCACCAAGGTGCTTAACTCATGGAATATTGCGCATCTTCATAACTTCTATCCGTGAGGCGCGACTGTCGGGCTCAGTCCCCAGCAGCCACCTTATGTACAAGCCTTGCCGATGTTGCGTGTAACCCTTTGTACAAAGCACGATGAGGACCCTGTGCAACAATAATAAAGCTAGGGATTGCATCATATCATCATTTTACAAGCTCATTGTGCATTTTTACGATTGTAGTGTTATTGCTTTTAAGTTATAAAATTTGATAGAGTACTTGATGAACATGTAATCTTTGTCACTGTTCTCACGTTGCGCCCTAGACCGTCAGGAAGACAAGAAGACAAGCAAAGGAACAAGGACAATGGTCAATCGTGTTGTAAGGAGGGATACTACATGGAAAAGATAAGTATAATCACATATCCCAAGTTCGTTGCCTTCGATTCCTCGAGGAAATCCTTAGTATCTTCCTTAATGTGGGTAGTGGAGTACTCCACGTGGTGAAAACTGTTGTTAGGTCGAGCTGTCCCCCTCTTTTTGTTTAACAACTGTGGGGGGCTGCGCCGACACCAGGAAGGAGCACTGCTGAGGGACAATGACAACCTACTTCTGGGGGCTCGTTTTCCTTCTTGGCACTCGTGGTTAAGTGATGATCCGGCAAGCGGCTCCGTCTAGCAAGGAGAAAACATACCAAGACGGTATAAACAAGGAAAGAAAGGGATAGTACTTGCAAAAGAAAGATGGCACTTCCTCATTCATTTTCGATACAAGTTGGATACAGGTTACATTAGAAGGAGTGCCTTTTTAGTAATCCTTTATTTGGCTTTCTCCCCTAGAAACAAGACACTAAATTAAAGGGGGATAAAAGAAGGGCCCCAACAGAAGCCTAGACTAACCACGTCAGGACCAGCACTTCATGGACGACATGCCCACCGGAACGGAAGGCGAAGCCGAAGCCCACGAGTCTGCCAGATCCAGTTGGGGGAGAAGGTGGCACCAAAGTCAAGAACCCCTGGCAAATTGCTCTGTCGGGGAGGAGTTTAGCTGACGGTGATGGTGCAACCGACGCTTAGCTTGAGTGTGAGTCGGCATACTCTGACTTGACATTTGGGGGCTTGTTGTTGTCGTCTTCACTGACATTGTCCTCCTTGTCCCTATCGCGCGAGGAAGAGCTTTAGACATCAGTCGAGCTCTCCTTGCAGCAGCCAAGATGGGTGCCTGAATGTCCACAAATCTTGACGGAGAGCAGGTCGACCTCCACCAACTTGAAGCGAAGGACATGCCCACCCATGAAGTTGTGGAAATGTGCGAAGGTTTTCCACCCACGTGTGAGAAGCATGAAACGGCGCTCCTGAAACTCGACGTCCGCTTGCACGACACCGTTATAGCACACATGCATCCGCAACCATGCATCCGCAACCATGCATTCGTTATAGCAACCCTGGCGAAAGGGAGAGGGAGACGTAGTCGGCTTCGGGGAGGACCACCTTGATGATGAATTTCTGCGCCGTCCCCTTGGTGTGACCATCCACAAGGGGAGGGTCTAATGGAAGAGGAGGAAGGGAAGCACCACTCCATCTTGCCTGACAACGGAACCCGTGTCGACCTCATCCCCTTCTAGCACCTCCGACATGCACACTAGAGCCGCCCTCCAACTCTATGGCTGGAGCGGTGACTTGATCCCGACGGGAAGTGTAACATCCCAATTTTATTAAATTAGGATGTTAATAGGATCATCATATTGCATATCATATTTTTATTGCATTTGGAGTTTATGACGTTCAAGTTTTTCCACTCACATAAAATAATAGAGAGATGATAATATGACTTCCTCAAAATATAAATGAGTGCGAAAGTATTTAAAGTATATTTGGTGTTTTCAAGGTTGCATCGAAAATTATTTTGGTTAGCCAGAGTTAAATTTATTGCATTACAAAAATATTTTTTATAATTATATGCACAGGAATTAATGTTCCTTGTGCTCTGTTTTACAAATAAGGATTTTAGGAATTTTCTGATATATATATATTAGTTTTGCTGATTCTGATTTGGAAAAAAAAGCTTCAAAAAAACACACACGCACGCACCCAGGCCGAAGCCACCAAGACACACTGGCCCAGCGAGCGCCCCACCCACCCGCTCGACTCAAGGAGTAGAGCGAGCGCTCCTCCTAGCGCCGCCAGGAGGTCAGCGATAGAGAAAAAATAACTCCCCACGATCTTTCTCTCTCTCGCTAACTCTCTCTCTCTCCCTCACGCAACGGACGGACGGGGCCCGACCCCAGGTCGTCTCCAACGTCCAGCGAAGTCCATGGGATAGACCAGCCCATGCACGTCCGCAACCGCCGGCCGGAGCTCTCAGGATAGAGCTTATCCCGCACTCCTGGACGCCCTAGTCGCGCCTATAAGTAGCCCTCGATGCCCTCTTTCCATTCAGCCAAGCCGCACCACCTCTCACCGCTCGTAGCCGTCGTCCCGTCCGTTCGCATCTCGCTGCCCGGAGTCCGTTCACTGGAGGAACACGACGCCGGTGAACCCCCATGGCCCCTTTTTCTTCATGTAATCGGATCCCCTTAGTCTTCCGCATCTCCCTGACATCTTTTTGGGCCCCTAGGTTCGGTGGAGCCGCTACCCCGATGACCTACGTCGCCGGAGTTCACCGGAGCTTCGCCCTTGCTCCACTCCCTCCGGACCTCCCCGCCTACCTCACCTGCGTCGAAGCTCGCCGCAGCCGTCGCCCCACCGCCATCTAGTTCCTGCCCGATGCCCGCGCCAACGCCTCTGTAAGCCTCGCCGCTCCTCTGTTTGTACGTAGCAGATTAGTTTTTTTCTTTTCATCAAACCGGTGCGTTATTTAGATTTGTTTTTTTATTAGATCTAAACCGTGCGGTTTATTTTAAACCGAACGTCGGTTTTGTTTTAGTTTAGCCGAACCGGTGATTTAGTTAATTCGTGAACGTTCATCGCATAGCTTTGGCCATGAACGTACTCAACCAACCAGGTCTGACCGCATCGCGCCCTAGCCGCCAACGTTCACAATTTAGTATTTTCATAAAATGTTCCTATAGCAGTTTTTTAGCAGATTTAATTCAAAACTTCAAACGGCTTTAACTTTTTAACCGTAGATCGAAACGGGATGAAACAAGAGGCTAAATTTTCGTCTTAAATATCCCTAACTAGAAAACCCATAGTTGCAGATGTTTGCAAGTTCAAATTTGAAATTATTTCAGACTTGAATTTCAATTTCTGTAGGTCATATCTTTCAAACGGTATACCCGTTTGAAGTGATACTTTTTGCACCGCATCACACGAACTAAATCCTTTGCCATGAAATATAGCCACTATATATTCTACACAATTATTTTCTGTTCATCATAATTTTACTAGAATGCCTTGTAGGAACACTAGTGCATGTCATGAATTTTTGAACATTATTTATACTTTGAAAATTTTCATGTTAATGACTTGTGTTGGATTTTATTTGGCTTTTGCAAATATTTTGTTGCACGTTTTCTTTGAATTTTATGAATGCTTGTTTATGTGTGTTTATTTACTTTGCGATAGATTGTCCGGATTGCGAAGCAGAGTACTACCATTCCCTAAAACTTCACTCCCAGCACGAAGGCAAGTTACATTTGATCATATCGGTTTTTACCTATGTTTTATTTTTGCACATAGTCCTTTGATGTAGCAGTGCATCGTAGGAGTTTATACTTGTTGGTTTTACTATCACCCAGTATTTCATTTGAGGTAGATCTTAACCATACCAACTTTGTCGCCACCGTGTTATGTTACAATGCTTCGCCAAAGTAGACGTGGATTGGGGAGTGTTATCACCTTGAGATGTGAGTGACAAAGTAGTAACTAGGACCAAATTTAATGAACTACCTGGGTGGAAATTGGTTAGTATGGTGGCGAACTACAGTGCGAGCATTCATGGGAATCCATGGGAATGCACACTAGTGGTCTGTCCACCCAGGCTCAAAGGGATCGACCTTATTTTCATGTATATAAGCTTCTGTGTGCAGCCGCAAGCCAATATGGGCTCTGGCTTAGTTGAGTACATGGTGTGACCTCTTTCGGGATAGGCTAGCAGATGTAGATGATGTAGGTGTACCGGCCTATCCGTGGGTTAGGGGAAAGGCTTTCGAAAGATTATGTCTCGATCTTCCGATCAAGGATGTGGTCGAGTCTTGTGGGGAAAAGTGCACAACCTCTGCAGAGTTAAAATCTAATCGATTAGCCGTGTCCCCGATCATGGACAACTTGAGCTTTTAGTAGTGGAAATGTAGGGAGATCTCATCACTCTTAACTAATAAACTAGGTACAAAATTTTGGAATGATTGAGATGGGCATCATCTCAAACTTATGATATTTGTAGAAGTAGAACAAATATTTTTGATAGGGAAAAACTAGCTTTATGCAAAACTAAACTTAGAGGTTTCCACCAGCCAAATTGCATGTACTATGTAGGCTCATTACACTTTATGATGTCACTTGCCAGTACATTCCATGTACTAACCTACACGGCTGCAACTTATCATGTTCCAGATTTATCTGACAATGAATGAGGTGCGATAGGTCATTTTTCTACACTCAGCTTGCTCGTGGGGTTGACGGACTCATTACATTTATTGCTTCCGCATGTTTTTGTTTCACTTGGCCTTAGGCCACATTAATGTAATAAATACTCTTTGAGGATTCTTGATCTAATAAATGTGTGATGGAACTCTTTTGTAAATCCTCAAGTACTGTGTGTCAGCATACCGATCCAGGGATGACACTTAAGCACAGAGACTCTGATCCCTTGAGATCAGGATGCTACAAGATGGTATCAGAGCACATGTTGACTGTAGGACGCGACCCTAGAAGATGGAAAGCCATAGGATAAAAACCATATTTTTACAACACTTTTATACCCCTGTTTTGGTCTCAAACTTTTCCCTGCTTCACTACTAATTTCTCCTCTCTTTGAAACTGTAGATGTCAACCCCCATCATTGAGTTTGCGCAGCCCTACGCAACCATGCCCTTTGGAAGAGAGCTCGTGGATATCACAGGACATCTGCGCATTGCCCTGCCCAGCTTCACCGGTACCTTCACGGCCACTCTACCTGAGGACATGCGCTGGAGGATTGACGTCCACATTCCAAGGCGAACTTTTGGAAAAGCCAGCGAGCCGATCAACTTCTACATAGAAGTAAGATCATGGGGCATTGGCAAAGGGATCGCTGCACTCTTTGCACTTGGGCGCATCCGCCAGGACTACCATGAGGATCTCAGGAAGATTAACTATGACATGTACACACGCCGCGACTCGGATGGAGATATGGTGCATACAAGGGAGGACGACACCATCACCTCACACATTGAGGACCTGGAGGTGCTCATCACCAGTATGAAGGAAGAGATGGACGACAGCCTCATCACCACCTACAACCTGACTACCCGCAAGGTCGAGCTGGAAGAGGATCTTCAGAACGCTTGTGTAGAGCATGAGGAGGAGCTTGATGCACTGTAGGATAAGTTCGACGACTTGAAGCTTCAGCTGGAGGAAGCTGAGGAAAAGCTTGATAACGGGGAGAATCTCCAAGAGGATCACTCTTACGGGGACTACGTCAGTCAGGACAAAGACTATGAGGATGACGATGAGGAGATACAGATTGATGCCGCTGGAGCTGACATCAACATGATAGATCTGTCTTCTGATGAGGAGTAGATTTGGACCACCATGAGAGATTAGGATTCGATATTCGATTAGTATTTGATTTATTTATTTGTGGGACCTTGTCAAATCTTGTGACATGGCTCACCTTAGATTTGTTTCGTGTGAACTCTTTGATTGAATTGAATTGGAGTGATTTGGATTTTTATTGACATCATTTGCGTATGGGTAGTGTTTTTCCCTTAGGCCTAATTCTATCTATACCTCATCTATGCTGACCCAACATATGCCACCAAGGCGTGACCCTTCCGGGAGTGGCTTAGGAAATGATAGCCCACCCACCTTGGAACAATTACTTCAGACCCAGAACTAGATGATACAGTTGTTGATGTAGAATATGGCCCAGAACAACAACAACGACCCGCCTCCACCTCCACCTCCACCTCCACCACAAATTGACTGCCTTACCCATTTTCTAAGGTTGAATCCTCCAATCTTCACGAGCATCCCAGAGCCGATTGTCGCAGATGACTGGCTTCGCAGCATGGGTAGGAAGCTAGCCACAACAGGATGCAATGATCAGGAGAAGGTGATGTTCGCCTCTCACCAATTGGATGGACCAACAGCTTCGTGGTGGGAGAACTACACGGCCACGTACCCCATGAAGAATGTGACTTGGGCTCAGTTCCAATAGGCATTCCGCACTGCTCATGTTTCAGCGGGAGCTATGGATCTCAAGAAGAGGGAGTTCCGCAACTTGTGCCAAGGAGGTTGCTCAGTGTCTGAGTATGTTGATGACTTTAGCAAGTTGTCTCGTTACGCCCTAGGTGACGTAGCAACCGATGCAGCCAAGCAAGAGAAGTTTCTGGAGGGACTGAATGATGAGCTGGGAATTCAGTTGATGGTAGTGACTTTTGAGAACTATCAAGAGTTGGTGGACAAGGTGATCACACTAGAGGGCAAGCATCAGCAGATGGAAAATCACAAGAGGAAATATGGTAAAGGCAAGTTTCAGTCTGGAGCTTAGCAGAAGCCTCGCTCCGCCCCTTTCTCAGGATATTCTAGTACAGGACAAAGTAAGTTTGGAGGGCACAACCATCATAACCATGGTGGTCATTGTCAGCATGGAGGCAGTGGACACAACCACAATGGCCATAAGAATGGCAATGGGAATGGAGGAAACAGCAATCACCATCACCCTACCCCTGCTACACTAGTGAGGAAGGATCTGAGTCACATCACTTGCTTCAAGTGCAAGAAGACAGGGCACTACTCCAGCGAGTGTCCCGAGCTACAGAATGGGAATGGCAATGGAAGTTTTGGAGGCAAGAAGCCCAATCCTTTCACTAAGGGGCATGTGAATCATTTCAACATGGAAGAAGTCTATGAACAACCGGATGCGGTGATTGGTAAGTTCTTGGTTAATTCTTTTCTAGCACTCATTCTATTTGACACTGGTGCATCGCATTCATTCATATTGAGGGGATTTGTGGATAAATATCAGTTGCCTACTATAGCTCTTAAGTCACCTATTCTAGTGAGTTCCCCAGGAGCAGAGTCGATGACTAGTTAGGCATGTTCTCAGTTGCCTTTGAACATAGGGGGACATGTTTTTCCCATAGATATGATCGTACTTGAGTCACAAGGGTTGGATGTAATCCTAGGTATGGATTGGGTGTCCAAGTATCAGGGAAGCATTGATTGTGCCAGTAGGTCAATTCTTCTCACCACTCCAGAAAAGAAGAGGATCAAGTATGTATCCACACTTAGGCCTAAGAGGACTCAAGTGAACTCTCTTACGGGAGTTGTCCAGGAAGAAGTACTAGTGGTGAAGGATTATCCCGATGTATTTTCGGAGGAGTTACCCGGTATGACACCGGATCGGGAGATTGAGTTTCTCATTGAGTTACTGCCAGGCATCATACCTATCTCCAAGAGGCCATACCGGATGCCCACTAATGATCTAGCGGAAGTCAAGAAGCAGATTGAGGAGTTGCTGGAGAAGGGGTATATCCGCCCAAGTTCATCACCTTGGGGAGCCCTAGTACTTTTAGTGGAGAAGAAGGATGGAATCTTGAGGATGTGTGTGGTTTATCGCTCTTTGAATGAGGTGACCATCAAGAACAAGTATCCGCTGCCGATGATCAATGACTTGTTCGACCAGCTAGAAGGAGTTAGTGTTTTCTCCAAGATTGACCTTCAATCGGGTTATCATGTCGTTTGGTTTGACTAATGCCCCTGCCTATTTTATGAGCATCATGAACAAGGTATTCATGGAGTACTTGGCTAAGTTTGTTGTGGTATTCATTAAATATATATTGGTTTTCTCCAAGAATGAGGAGGAGCATGCAGAACATCTACGCTTAGTTCTGGAGAAGCTTAGAGAACACCAACTTTATGCCAAGTTCAGCAAGTGTGTGTTTTGGTTGAAGGAAGTCGGATTTCTTGGACATGTTGTGTCAGGGGAAGGAATTTCCATGGACCCTTCCAAGGTAGAAGCAGTCATAGAATGGAAGGCACCGACCTCAGTTAGCGAGATCCGTAGTTTTCTTGGACTTGTAGGATATTATCGAAGGTTCATTGAGAATTTCTCCAAGATTGCAAATCCCATGACGGAATTGTGGAAGAAGGACACCAAATGTATTTGGGCTGAGGAATGTGAAGCCAGTTTCTAGGAGTTGAAGAAACGTTTGGTTACGGCTCCAGTGCTCTGCCAAACATACACAAGGATTTTCAAGTGTATTGTGACGCCTCACGCCAAGGACTTGGAGGCGTGCTTATGCAAGAAGGAAAGGTTGTAGCTTATGCTTCACATTAGCTTCGACCTCATGAGTTGAACCATGGCACGCATGATCTGGAGTTAGCAGCAGTGGTGCATGCACTCAAGACCTGGAGACATTTCCTTATCAGGAACCAATGTGATGTCTACACCGATCACAAGAGTTTGGAGTACATCTTCACACAGAAAGAGTTGAATCTTAGGCAAAGGAGATGGTTGGAACTCATCAAGGATTATGACAGGAGTTTGCATTATCATCCAGGAAAAGCCAACGTCGTGGTAGATGCGTTGAGCTGTAAGAGCTATGTCAACACTCTTGTCACAGGAGGATTACCTCAGGAGTTGTGTGATGAACTTAGAGATCTCCAGTTGGAAATAGTTCCAAGAGGCTATGTCGCCGCACTTGAAGTTCAGTCCACCTTGTTGAGAAAGATCAGAGAAGCTTAGAAGTTGGATCAAGGTATTGCTGAGATAAAGGAGAGGATCAGCAAAGGAAAGGCAGAAGGATTCCATGAGGATGAGCATGGAACCATATGGTTTGAGCAACGTATTTGTGGGCCCAATGATCCAGAGATCAGGAAGTTGATTCTTTAGGAGGCTCAAGATTCACCTTACTCGATACATCCGGGAAACACCAAGATGCATTGAGACTTGAAGGAAAGTTTTTGGTGCACCGGTATGAAGAGGGAAATTGCTAAGTATGTAGCAGTATGTGATGTATGTTAGAGCGTAAAGGCAGAGCATCAGAAACCAGTAGGTTTGCTTCAGCCATTGTCGATACCTTATTGGAAATGGGATAAACTTGGCATGGACTTCATCATGGGATTACCAAGGACCCGTTCACATTATGATTCCATTTGGATGATTGTTGATCGCTTAACCAAGGTTGCTCACTTCATCCTTGTGAAGACTACCTATACAAGTGCTAAGCTGGCGAAGATATATATGACTAGGATTGTATGTCTACATGGAGTTCCGAGGACCATTGTATCAGATAGAGGAACACAATTTACTTCAAAGTTTTGGCATCATCTACACGAAACTTTGGGTACCGGGCTAGAGTTCAGTACAGCCTTCCATCCACAGACAGATGGGCAGACAGAGAGGGTGAATCAGATTCTCGAGGACATGTTGAGAGCTTGTGCGCTAGACTACGGGTCTAGTTGGGATGATAACTTACCTTATGTAGAGTTCTCATACAACAGCTATCAAGCCAGTTTGCAGATGACCCCTTTTGAGGCATTGTATGGGAGGAAGTGCAGAACACCGTTGATGTGGGATGGAGTTGGTGATCGCAAATTGTTTGGATCAGACTTGATTCGAGATTCGGAGGAGAAGGTCAAGTTGATCCGTGATAGACTCAAGATAGCTCAGTCTGGACAGAAGAGTTATGCCGATGTAAAACGGGAGGAAGTGATTTACGAAGTGGGAGATAGAGCATATCTATGAGTGTCTCCACTTTGAGGTATTAAGAGGTTTGGAGTCAAAGGAAAGTTAGCACCACGATTCGTGGGGCCATACAGAGTTTTGGAACGTAGAGGACAAGTTGCATACAAGTTGGAACTACCACAGAGTTTGTCAGGAGTTCATGATATGTTTCATGTTTCCCAACTGAAGAAGTGCCATGCAGAGATGGCAGATATTCCTTTGAGTGACATGGTGCCTCTAGAAGCAATTCAGTTGGATAATGATCTAACTTATGAGGATAAGCCTGTTAACATCCTTGAGACTAACGAGAGGATCACTCGTACCAAGGTCATCAAGTTCTACAAGGTTCAGTGGAGTCACCACACCGAGGAGGAAGCTACTTGGGAAAGAGAAGAAGATCTCAAGCGTGACCATCCACACCTTTTTGCTGGCCAACCCGAATCTCGAGGACGAGATTCATCCTAAGGGGGGTAGGTTTGTAACATCCCAATTTTATTAAATTAGGATGTTGATAGGATCATCATATTGCATATCATATTTTTATTGCATTTGGAGTTTATGATGTTCCAGTTTTTCCACTCACATAAAATAATAGAGAGAGGATAATATGACTTCCTCAAAATATAAATGAGTGCGAAAGTATTTAAAGTATATTTGGTGTTTTCAAGGTTGCATCGAAAATTATTTTGGTTAGCTAGAGTTAAATTTATTGCATTAGAAGAAAAATATATTTTTAAATTATATGCACAGGAATTAATGTTCCTTGTGCTCTATTTTACAAATAAGGATTTGAGGAATTTTCTGACATATATATTACTTTTGCTGATTCTGATTTGGAAAAAAAGTTTCAAAAAAAAACACACGCATGCACCGAGGCCGAAGCCCAGCCAGGCCAAAGCCACCAGGCCACGCTGGCCCAGTGATCGCCCTAGCCACCCTCTCGACTCCAGGAGGAGAGCGAGCGCTCCTCCTAGCACCGCCAGGTGGTCAGCGATAGAGAAAAAAAACTCCCCACGATCTGTCTCTCTCTCTCTCGCTAACTCTCTCTCTCTCTCTCCCTCACGCAACTGACGCACGGGGCCCGACCCCAGGTCATCTCCAACCTCCATCGAAGTCCATGGGATAGACCAGCACGTGCGCGTCTGCAACCGCCGGCCTGAGCTTGCGGGATAGAGCTTATCCCGCACTCCCGGACGCCCTAGCCGCGCCTATAAGTAGCCCTCGATGCCCTCTTTCCATTCAGCCAAGCCTCACCACCTCTCGCCGCTCGTAGCCGTCGTCTCGTCCGTTCGCATCTTCTGCCCGGAGTCCGTTCACCGGAGGAGTACGATGCCGGTGAACCCCCATGGCCCCTTTTTCTTCATGAAATCGGATCCCCTTAGTCTTCCGCATCTCCCTGACATCTTTTTGTGCCCCTAGGTTCGCTGGAGCCGCCGCCCCGACAACCTGCATCGCCAGAGTTCACCGGAGCTTCGCCCTCGCTCCACACCCTCCGGTCGTCACTGCTTCCTGCTATCAGTACCGTTCGGCAGCCCTCGCCGAGCCGCACCTCCCCGCCTACCTCGCCCATGCCGGAGCTCGCCGGAGCCATCGCCCCGCCAGCGTCGAGTTCCTGCCCGACGCCCGTGCCAACGCCTCTATAAGACTCGCCGCTCCTCTATTCGTACGTAGCGTAGATTAGTTTTTTTTCTTTTGATCAAACCGGTGCATTATTTAGATTTTTTTATTAGATCTAAACTGTGCGGTTTATTTTAAGCCAAACGTCGGTTTTGTTTTAGTTTAGCCGAACCGGTGATTTACTTAATTTGCGAACATTCATCGCATAGCTTTGGCCACGAACGTACTCAACCAAGCAGAGCTGACCGCATCGCACTCTAGCCGCGAACGTTCACAATTTAGTATTTTCAGAAAAACTTTCCTATAGCAGTTTTTTCTCATATTTAATTCAAAACTTCAAACGTCTTTAACTTTTTAACCGTAGATCGAAACGGGATGAAACAAGAGGCTAAATTTTCGACTCGAATAGCCCTAACCAGAAAACCAATAGTTGCAGATTTTTTAAGTTCAAATTTGAAATTATTGCAGATTTGAATTTAAATTTTATTAGGTCATATCTTTCAAACGGTATACCCGTTTGAAGTGATTATTTTTGCACCACGTCACACGAACTAAATACTAGAATGCCTTTTAGGAACACTAGTGCACGTCACGAATTTTTGAACATTATTTATACTTTGAAATTTTTCATGTTAATGACTTGTGTTGGATTTTATTTGGCATTTGCAAATATTTTGTTGCATGTTTTCTTTGAATTGTATGAATGCTTGTTTATGTGCGTTTATTTACTTTACGATAGATTGCCCAGAGTGCGAAGCAGAGTACTACCATTCCCTAGAACTTCACTCCAGCATGAAGGCAAGTTACATTTGATCATATCGGTTTTTACGTATGTTTTATTTTTGCATGTAATCCTTTGATGTAGGAGTGCATGGTAGGAGTTTATACTTGTTGGTTTTACTATCGCCCAATAGTTCATTTGAGGTAGGTTTAAACCATACCAACTTTATCGCCACCGTGTTATGTTACAATGCTTCGCCAAAGTAGACGTGGATTGGGGAGTGTTATCACCTTGAGATGTGAGTGACAAAGTAGTAACTTGGACCAACTTTAATGAACTACCTGGGTGGAAATTGGTTTGTTGGTGGCGAAGTACAGTGGGAGCATTCATGGGAATCCATGGTAGTGCACACTAGTGGTCCGTCCACCCAGGCTCAAAGGGATCAACCTTATTTTCATGTCTATAAGGTTTCGTGTGCAGCCGCAAGCCAATATGGGCTCTGGCTTAGTTGAGTAGATGGTGTGACCTCTTCCGGGATAGACTAGCATATGTAGATGATGTAGGTGTACCGGCCTATCCGTGCGTTAGGGGAAATGCTTTCGAAAGACTACGTCTTGATCTTCCGATCAAGGATGTGGTCGAGTCTTGCGGGGAAAAGTGCACAACCTCTGCAGAGTTAAAATCTAATCGATTAGCCGTGTCCCAGGTCATGGAGAACTTGAGCTTTTAGTATTGGAAATGTAGGGAGATCTCATCACTGTTAACTAATCAACTGGGTACAAAATTATGGAATGATTGAGATAGGCATCATCTTAGACTTATGATATTTGTAGAAGTAGAACAAATATTTTTGATAGGGAAAAACTAGCTTTATGCAAAACTAAACTTAGAGCTTTCCACCAACCAAATTGCATTAATATGTAGGCTCATTACACTTTGTGATGTGACTTGCCAGTACGTTCCATGTACTTACCTACACGGGTGCAACTTATCATGTTGCAGATTTATCTGACGACGAATGAGGTGCGATAGGTCGTTGTTTTGCACTCAGCTTGCTCAGGGAGTTGATGGACTCATTACACATTTTCCGTCCGCATGTTTTTGTTTCACTTGACCATAGGCCACATTAATGTAATAAATACTCTTTGAGGATTCTCGATGTAATAAATGTGTGATTGAACTCTGTTGTAAATCCTCAAGTACTGTGTGTGTCAGCATATCGATCCAGGGATGACACTTAAGCACAAAGACTCCGATCCCTTGAGATCGGGTCGCTACAGGAAGCTTTGCCTTCGTGGCGGAAGCCGGAGGACAGGGCATGGTGGCGGCAAGCGCGGCTCAAGACAAGGAAGGAGAGGAGCGAGCTCTATGGATTCAGACTCAAGGAGGAGGAGAGGGTGTGTGTGCATCGCCTCTCGAGACCTCCCAATTTATAGCGAAGGGCATGGGGGATTGCTCTCCCCCATTCTAAAGGTCGCTACCCGTATCCACCAGTTCCACTACCGACGATCATGGGCGAATAGATAACTGCTCCATTGCTCCAATCCATGGCGTTGCGGCTTCTACCACGACCAGAGCATTAAGTCACGAGCGCCCGCCATTAACTCATCGCCATGCATGTGGCGCGCGTGTCAGAAACGGCCTGAGGTAGGGGGTCAGTGCTGACCAGAAAATTGGCAGTTACTCCCTCAGATTGTGCGCCTGTGCATGAATTTTGGGCCTGGCCCAACAACACTTGGCAAGCACGTGTGGGCTAGACCCGGGGGCTCCTGTCGGGCACTAGCATAGGGGTACCCAGTGCCCCTGACTTATGCACAAGCGGTAGTAGCTGAACCCTTCGACATCAAGGCAAACCCGACGAATTATCTAGGCAAGACTCCAACAATCGCAATGTGTCAGCTCACGCCTAGACTGAAGTGAGCCAAGCACGTCGCCGACGCTTGCGAGGGACCAGGACGTGCGCCCCCTGCATGAAGACCCGACAAGCCATTCCCCGATAGGCGCGAGGTGATCGGCCACCACTCCACCTCATCGCAAGGCCAATCACTTGTTGATGCGGTGTTAAGGCCCCGGGTGGCTAAGTGGCTCTCCATAAGCATGTGGCAACTCCTTGACACCCGTCCATATACATGTCAAACTGTGGTGCGACAGTTAACTAGAGCGGTGGTATAAGCTTGCCGAGGATGCACCCCCACATGCCACCTAGACTAACAATGATGATATTTTGTCCCTAACGGTAGAGTTAGGTAAGATACACTCTACTAGCTATCTAATCATTAGACCTTGTCTGTTTTGCCATCATGGTTGCCCCTTGTGTTATAAAAGGAGGCCCAAGGCAACCTCGTTCAGGATTCGATCTTTCGAACATTTGTACACGAGTAGGGTTTTATGCTTCATAGCAGCCCGAACCTGGGTAAATCGCCGTGTTGTCTGATTGTCTCTGCTCTTTGTGCTCTTGTCCACGCCCCTACCAAACCACAAAGGGGCCGATGGCCCATAGATGATCGAGTGCATCCACCCTTCATAGTTTCTGATTGAACTCGAGCTGGAACTGAACCAGTGTGCAAGCATCCTTATAAGTTTGGCCCCGAATACCTGAAAGAATTGAAGAAGCAGCTAGATGAACAAGAATGTCTCGGTCTGATCACACCAAGTTCTTGATCGTGGGGTTGTGGTGTTCTTTTGTTCAAGAAGAAGGATGGCACGGACCGAGTTTATGTTGATCACCACCCATTGAATAAGAAGATAATCAGCAATAAGTACTCACTTCCCAACATCAATGAGTTGTTTGAGAACTAAAAGGGGCCAAGATTTTCTCAAAGCTAGATCTTTGCATGGGCCATCATCAGATCCACATCCGTGAGGAAGATATTCCAAAGACTGCTTTCAGGACGAGTTTTGCCTCTTATGAGTACACCGTCATGTCCTTTGGTCTTGCAAATGCACGTCCGAATTTCTCTAGATTGATGAACTTTGTCTTCTCTCCCTACAGATATGAGTTCGTCTTGGTGTATTTCAATGACATTCTTGTATTCTCAGAGACATAAGAAGAGCATGCAGAGCATCTCCAACTTGTGCTTGGAAAGTTAAGAGAGCATCATCTCTATG
Source organism: Hordeum marinum (assembly GCA_022496015.1). Taxonomy (NCBI): domain Eukaryota; kingdom Viridiplantae; phylum Streptophyta; class Magnoliopsida; order Poales; family Poaceae; genus Hordeum; species Hordeum marinum. The sequence goes on from CM039675.1 coordinate 164,174,147, forward strand.
CTAAGTTCTCGAAGTGTGAGTTTTTGCTCAATGAAGTGGTTTACCTTGGGCACATTATCTCTGCCGAGAGCATCAAGCTGCACCCTGAGAAAGTTGAGGCCATCTTGAACTGGGAGCCTCCAGAGAATGTCAAGCAGCTTTGTTGCTTCCTCAGGCTTGCAAGTTACTTCAGAAGATTCATGGAGAACATCTCACAAATTGCTAAGCCTTTGTCTAACCTCCTTCAGAAGAGTGTCAAGTATGTCTGGTCTCCTGAGTGTGATGTGGCGTTCAATACACTCAAGGAGAAGTTCACTTTAGCTCTAGTTCTCATTCCTCCCGATGAAGCCAAGCCTTTCCAAGTGTTCTATGATGCTTCCCTCCAAGGTCTTGGTGGAGTTCTCATGCAAGATAAGAAGGTTGTTGCTTATACTTCACGTCAGCTAAAGCCTAGCGAGAAGAACTACCCCACTCACGATCTTGAGTTGGCGGCAGTTGTTCATGCTCTGATGACAAGGAGACATCTATTGTTGGGAAGACCAGTTGAGGTGTTCATTGACAACTACAACTTGAAGCACATTTTCACTCATACGAATCTCAATCTTCGGCAAACACGTTGGGTAGAAATGGTCGAGGAGTACAATCCGAGCATTGATTATACTCCTGCAAAAGCAAATGTCATTGCAGACATGCTGAGCAAAAAGGCGTACTCCAACAGTCTTATCCTAAAGCCTCTTCAACCTTAGCTTTGTGAAGCTTTCCGCAAGCTCAATCTTCAAATTGTTCATCAAGGGTTTCTTGCCAATCATATAGTCTCTCCGACTTTGGAAGATTAGATTCACGAAGCTTAGCTTCTTGATGCAATGGTGAAGAAAGTGACGAAAGGTGTGGCCAAGAGCATTCCAAAGTATAAGTGCTTCCATATCTAGTTAATTTCCAAATCTGCTTGTGTCCATTTTTGTTAATGTCCATTTAGAGTAATATTTCACTTATAAGAGTAGATGATATTTTGCTAGTATAGATTGTGCCTTGATGCTTCACATGAGCATATCAGTACGACACATGCTTTTGGGGTAGAAAGAGCCAAGGAATCCATTGGTGCTTTCAGATTCACTTTTGAGAAAGTTTATAAAACTGTCATTTTCTGCTGTGATGCTACTTTGTCATTTTTGCATGATTTAATCCATGCTTGCTTTCGGGTATGTGCCAACTAGGAAGTGCTAGTGTTTTATGCCTATTATGCCATGGTATTTTTGTTTAATATGAGAATCACCCATATAAGTGGGAAAGATGCTGCAAAGTAGCTAACTTGATGTTTCTGTTTTCAACATGCTAAATATTTCAAAGTCTGGGAATCTGATGTTATTTTTATGTCATGAAGAGTGGGTGACATCTAGTTGTATGTTGAGAATTAGCTCATGCACAGTGTTAGTATTTTGAAGTAGATGTTCTCTTCTAACACCCTGTTTAATTTCATGCCAAGAGGTGGTTACTAACTCATTTAACTTATGTCATTAACATGCTACCATATTAATGCAGATTCCAGAAAACTGTTATTTTCACCAAGTCCCAGAAAACTGTTTCATCATGCCAACTTGATAGCTTCATGCTTATTGATGTGTGCCTCCTTTGCGGATTGTGTAGTTGGATAATTTGATAAGCATGTTATTTAGTTTATGAAAATACCTTGTTTGGGGCTATAGGATTCCTATAGCTCAAGTTGTGGGCTGTCTAAGTTGCTATGTTGCTGTTTTGTGGCAGATTGTTTGTTTTATTATTTTGTGACTTGTGGCAGCTATACTCCATGTAATTGTTTGATCTTTGAGACTATCGTGGTTGGTTTTTCATTGCCTAACCAGTGGATACCTTGGAATGCCAAGAATTAGCCCATGGCCTTGTTGTCTTGTGTTTTGCGTTCGTACCTTGTCGTGAGCGTATTGTGAGAAACGTAACTCCGTTTCTTGCGTTCTTTATATGCATTTCTATAGATTCGCATGATGCTTCCATATTTTCCATGTTCATGCAGGTTTAAAAACTTAACATGAGGTTCTGTCCAGATTCATTAATAACCAATCCTTGCATGTGAAACATGACTAGATTGGGGTTGCCATGTTAAATTCTTCATAAATGAATCATGCATCATCTTGGTTGTGCATTGCACCTTGGTTGGATGTTTATTGTTGCTGTTTCTATTGGGTAGACGTGAGTGTTGATACTGAGTACGAGGACCCAGGAGAGTACCACTACGAGGATCCCGCTACTTGTTCCGCTGAAGAACCAACATGCAAGATGATCGTACCCGGATCCCGACACTATTTTCGCTTGCCAGTTTCTTGATCTTATCGTTACAATTGCTCTACCTACCACTTGAATGTCAGCCTCCTAATTGCCATGATAGCCTCTAACCTCCACATCATAGCAAACCTTTGAATGGCTAAGTTAGCGCTGCTCAGCCCCTCCTATAGCGTTCTTCGTAGTCAGGTGCAGTTTTTCCATGTGATAACATGGATTTTGCATATCACAATATTATCTGATATTTAATTTAATGCACATATATATCTTGGTATTGGTGGAAATCTTGGCCTTTTGTTAGGTGATTTGTTCCGCTGTTACCGCCATAGTTTCTAGTTACCGGTGTTATGTTTTCCATACTTTGCGCTCCTAACATGCTCGGGGTTGTTATGGGGACCCCCTTGTTTATTCGGTTGAGATTAAAACTTGTTTGGCAAGACCCAACATTGGTACTACATTTGCATAAAAACTTAATAAAATTTGCATAGGGCTTTGCACCCCCATGGATAATTAATCAACCCCCGGGCCAGTGCTCCTCATGAGTGTTGGTCCAAACTAGAGCACTGTGCGGGCCAACCCAGGGCAACTTGGGATATTTCTATCAGGCCTCCGTACGCGTCGCTTATCCGTCATGTCCTGAGAATGAGATACACAGCTTTTATCGGGTTCGTCGACACATCGGGTGGTGTTGCTCGATTTGTTTTACCTTTAACGAGTGTCTTGCGTGTGGACTTTGACTTTCTTCAGGTTTTTCTCGAGGTGTTGGAATTCCTTTGGAATTACCTATGATGACCACGAGATCCGTGGTCGAGGCTACTCCCGTGGAGTGTGGTTAATTTGTGATGAATTAGTTGGAGCACCCCTGCAGGGTCAAATCTTTTGGAAAGCCATGCTCGCGGTTATGTGGCAACTTGGATATTTGTTTAACACCCGGTTATAGGAAACTTGAAGTAAACTCTAATTAAAATACACCAACTATGTGAGTAACCGTGATCGTCTCTGCTCATGAACATGATCCGAGGGAGAACACGATGGGGTTATGATTGGCGTAAGTAAGTGTTCAGGATCTCACAGAGGTCATACTAGATTCGATCTTTCATCATAGGCCGCTGCTATTTATTTTCGTGTGACGTAAGTTAGCCACCATATATGCTTAGTGTTGCTGCAAAATAAACACATACCTCAACCCAACCTTTAATCTTCAATAGTCTCGGTACCCAAGCGCTTGATTGCTGAGTCCTTGTGGCTCACAGATTACTACAACACTCCAGGTACAGGTACATATGAGTACGTGCAGGATGATCTGACCTAGCTCCAGTGGGAATATGATGAGGAAAGGGGCAGGATGTACGTGACTTACCCGGTTGAGTAGAGGACCATGGCCGTGATCTTTGGAATAGCGAGATAGTGTCATTTGCATTTGTTTTATCGTTTGATTTCGTCCATAGTCGGACCCTGTCTTCATCTTGATGATTTGAACTCTGTGTGGAATTGTAAGTTATTATGTGGCGAGTGTAAGCCAAACTTGTATACTCTTCTCTTTTGTAATGTATGATGCAAAGATGCTATACTTGCGAACGACAAGATGCACATCTATCCTTTGCGAGGCCCTCGTGCCTTAAAATGGCTAGGCGCGCATCTTGGGCGTGACAATTCATCATGCAACAGTTATAACATAGGGTGACACAGAACTAGCTCCAATTCATCAATATAATGTAGGCATGTATTCCGCTTATAGTCATACGTGCTTATGGAAAAGAACTTGCATGACATCTTTTGTCCTACCCTCCCATGGCAGCAGGGTCCTATTGGAAACTAAGGGATATTAAGGCATCCTTTAAATCGAGAACCAGACCAAAGCATTAGCACTTCGTGAATACATGAACTCCTCAAACTACGGTAATCACCAGAAAGAATCCCACTTATTGTCACCCTGGGGGATGCAGATCATAACTTGTAATAGGTGTCTACAACTTGCAAGATAGGATCAAGAACACACATATATTCATGAAAACATAATAGGTTCAGATCTTAAATCATGTCACTCGTGCCCTAGTGACAAGCATTAGGCATAGAAAACTCATAGCAACATCAATCTCAGAACATAACCAAACTACCTCGATTACATGATAAATCTCATCCAACCCATCACTGTCCAGCAAGCCTACGATGAGATTACTCACGAACGGTGGGAGCATGGAATTGGTGATGAAGGATGGTTGGTGATGACGAAGGCGTCGATTTCCCCTCTCCGGATCCCAAAACAGACTCCAGATCTGGTCTCCCGAGGAAGAACTAGCGATGGTGGCAGCTCCGTATCATGAAATGTGATGAACTCTTCTCCGTGATTTTTTTCTCGACAAATAGGGTTATATGGAGCTAGAGAGGAGGTTAGAGGAGCCATGGGGGGCCTACAAGCCTCCTCAGCATGGCCAGGGGGGTGGCCACGGCTAGCAGGCTTGTGGCCTGCTGGTGGCCCCCCTCTGGTTAATTCTTGCGCCAGTATTTTTTATTAATTCCAAAAATATTCTCCGTAAATTTTATGGACAATCCGAGAACTTTTATTTCTGCACAAAAATAACACCAATGCAATTCTGCTGAAAATAGCGTCAGTCCGGGTTAGTTCGAGTCAAATCATGCAAATTAGAGTCCAAAACAAGGGCAAAAGAGTTTGGAAAAGTAGATACGTTGGAGACGTATCAAGTCCCCCAAGCTTAAAAATTTGCTAGTCCTCAAGGAATTCAGTTGATAAACTAAGAGTGATAAAGAAAAACTTTTACAAATTCTGTTTGATCTTGCTGTTCTAAATATGTCTAACTTATGTTCAAATTTTTAGCAAAGATTATAAACTAACCACATTCACAATAACATTTAGGTCTCACATTTACTCATGTCAACGGCATAAAAAATTAGCAAGCAATAATAACAAGTCTCGGATGACAACAATTTATCAAAACAATCATGATACAATATGACATAATGGTATCTCGCTATCCCTTTCTGACACCACAAAACATAAATGCAGAGCACCTCTGGAGAACAAGGACTGACTAAACATTGTAATTCACAGTGAGAGAGATCCTGTCATGCTCACACTTAATATCAATTAATAGCAAGGAATACAAATGACAATGGTGCTCTCTAACTGGTGCCTTTTATAAGAGGATGATGACTCAAGAATAAAGTAAATAGATAAGCCCTTCGCAGAGGGAAGCATTGATTTGCAGAGGTGCCGGAGCTCAAGCTTTTAAAGCAGAGATAGGTAATGATTATGGAGCAGTATGCTTTCGTTGCTCACATAAGACCAAGAGTTTTTCAATATGTTCCATGCTAGATACATTATAGGCGGTTCCCAAATAGAATGGTAAAGTTTTTACTCCCCCTCCACCAATCAATCACACTCCACGGCAGGCCAAATTCACGGGTACCGTCCATACAAACACATTCCTGGGGGAGTTTTGTTTACTTATATTTTGTTTTTTATTTCGATCATGGAATTGGGTATCCCGATTACCAGCCACTTTATCGTGAATGATAGTGAATCAACACATATCATGAGAATAACCCACCTAGCATGGAAGATACTAACAGCCCCCAGTTGCCACACAAGTGATTTGGGCATACAAAACATAAGGTTTATTGGAAGGTTTAAAGTTTAGCACAGGCAAATTTACTTGGAATGGTAGGTAAATACCGCATATAGGTAGATATGGTGGATTCATATGGAACAACTTTGGGTTTATTGAGATGGATGCACAAGTAGTATTCCCGCTTAGTACAAGTGAAGGCTAGCAAAAGACTGGGGAGCGACCAACTATAGAGCGACACAGTCATCAACCTGCTTTGAGATTAACCAACATTGAATGCAAGCATGAGTAGGATATAATTCACTATGAACATAAATATCGTGGAGGCTATGTTGATTTGTTTCAACTACATGCATGAACATGTGCCAAGTCAAGCCACTTGAATCATCTAGAGGAGGATACCATTCTATCATACTACATCACAACCATTTTAATGCGCATGTTTGCACTCAAGACGAACCATTATCCGCTCGTAGCTAATTAAGCATGGCATGAATAACTATAATCTATAATTGTCATTGCAAACATGTTCAACCCATAATTTACTGAATTCGGAACGATGAGCTAATCATATTGACAAAAGCAAGATAGGTCGAGTTCATACCAGCTTTTCTTCATCTCAATCTTTTCATCAAATATCGTTATTATTGCCTTTCACTTGCATGACCGAACGATGTGAATAATAATAAGAGTGCACGTGCATTAGACTAAACTGGAATCTGCAAACAATAAACGAAAGGAGACGACAAGGCAATATGGGATCTTTGTAAGATAAACAATAGTGCATATGAGAGCAACTCAGCACGTCATCGTGGTCTTCTCCTTATGACCCAAAGAAAAGAAAGGAAAATTATTTAGACGGGAAAGCTCCCAACAAGCAAAAAGAAGAATGAGAAATATTTTTGGGTTTTCACTTTAATGCTACAACTAAGCAACTAGGAAATAAAGCTAGAACTAATTTTCTTTGTATTTTTCTCAAAGTTTAATAAACAGACAAGAATAAAGCATAAAGAAGAAAATAAACTACGATCGATAATACAATGAAAAAGTATGAACACCGACAACTGAACTAAGTGTGTGAACATGAATGTAATATCGGTGAGAAATACATACTCCCCCAAGCTTAGGCTTTTGTCCTAAGTTGGTCTAGGGCCATGGCTGGCCTGGATAATATCCGAAGTCAAAGTTGGGGTTGTGCTGGGCTGCGACGGCTACCGCCAGTACCACTGCAGTGTGAAGGCGAGCAGTTTCTGCATTTTACTCATACTCGTTTGCCTCCTCTCTGGTTATAAAATATCTCTGCTTTTCGTGAAAGTTAAAGAAGGCAGGAGTAGGAAGGCTAACATGGACAACACGTTGCCTGTCAAAATTAGTAGGTACTAGAGGGATTGTTTGTTTCTTTCAAGAAACTGATGACGCCGCAAAGCCTCATAATCAAGGAAAGTAGGGGGTAACTCAATGTCATTCCCTCTTATGGGTACCCCAAGATACTTAGCTACACGTGTGGCATAAATTCCACCAAAGAAATCTCCATCCTTAGCATTATGATGTAACCTCCTGGCAATAATAGCCACTGATAGAGGCAAAGTTGTCCCTGTCTTTCGATGAGATGGTGGCTATCATTTTTGGTGGAGTAGACTTTGACGATCCGACTACAAATGTGTGATGACGTCGCGCCTTAGCAATCGCTAAACCAACTCTGAGAGGTTATTGACCACGCCGGAGCATGATCAACCTGACCACGAGGGTCTATTTCTTGCACACAAACGAAGAACAAGCAAGAAACTAAGATTGCAATCTGGATATTGCGAATATAAGAGGAAAGCTTTATTGATGAAGTGGGGTTCTGTGACGTCTTTGTCTGGTCGTGGAACAAAAACGAATAACGCGAAGTTGCAGCTATGCAGAACTTGTAATCTAAACAAAACCCAACCCTAAAATGACTCCCTAAGGGTTGTATATATGGGGGAATAGAGGGGATTTCGTGGCCCCTTGGAGGAGGGGTCCGAAACCAACCTTAACTCAGTTTCCCCATACATACGGACTCTAAATACAGCCTATAATATGGTATTTCGAAATTACATGGGCCTGGCCCAACAATAAGGTGGCGCATGACCTATATTAGCCTAGGGACGAATTTTATAAAGTAGCATCATGCATATTTAGTCCAAGGCATCTTGCTTCCTTTATGGTGGCTTCAAAGTGCAAAAATCATCACTAAAAGCTCCATTGTTCTTTCCCCCGCGCGCACCTTCTTCTTCATGCTTGATCCCGCTCCAATGGTGATCCTTCTTGTCCATGCCAGGTCCTTCATTAATAAGTAAAACAAAAGTATCTAATTTAGGCAGCATCGTATGTTCATGGACATTAGAAGGATATGCAAGAAACGAAAGTACCTGGTAATTCAATTGACGTGCGCGAGCTCTAGTAATTGGTCCTATATGTATAGCAGTCGGAGTTGTGGGTGTAGCATTAGCAGGGATGTCCTCATCATCCTCCCCTTCTTGAACTGAAGTCATCCTCGACGGAAGCTCATCTTCCTCACGCAAATAAGGCTTCAAATCTGCAATGTTAAAAGTGGGACTAACCCCAAACTCTATAGGCAGCTCAAGTTTATCTGCATTATCATTTATTTACTCTAACACCTTAAAAGGACCATCAGCACGTGGCATTAGCTTTGACTTGCGCAAATCAGGAAATCTATCCTTACGCAAATGTAACCAAACAAGATCTCCAGGTGCAAAGACAACATGTTTTCTTCCCTTATCTCTAGCAATTTTGTATTTAGCATTCATATACTCAATGTTTTCCTTTGTTAACTCATGCATCTTTAATATCAATTCAACATGTTCTTTACCATCAAAATTAACCTTCTCCGAAGATGGAAGAGGCAACAAATCAATAGGTGCCCGAGGTAAGAAACCATACACAACTTCAAAAGGCCACATCTTAGTGGTAGAATGTAGCAAACGATTATAAGCAAATTCAATATGAGGCAAGCATTCTTCCCACATTTTCAGGTTATTATTCAAAACAGCCCTAAGCATAGTAGACAATGATCTATTGACTACTTCAGCTTGGCCGTCAGTTTGGGGATGACATGTAGTACTAAAAAGTAGTTTAGTCCCCAACTTAGCCCATAAACATCTCCAAAAGTGGCTAAGCAATTTAGCATCACGATCTGAAACAATTGTATTTGGCACACCATGCAACCGAATAATTTCACGAAAGAACAAATCAGCAACATGAGAAACAGCATCACTTTTATGACATGGTATAAAGTGTGCCATTTTGGAAAATCTATCCACGACAACAAATATACTATCCCTCCCCTTCTTAGTTCGAGGTAAACCTAAAACAAAGTCCATAGATATATCCTCCCAAGGAACACTAGGTAGAGGCAAAGGCATATATAAACCATGAGGATTGAGTCATGACTTAGCTTTTTGACATGTAGTGCAGCGAGTAACAAAACGCTCAACATCCTGTCTCATCTTTGGCCAAAAGAAATGTGTAGAAAGTACGTCCTTTGTCTTCTTCATGCCAAAGTGTCCCATTAATCCTCCTCCATGTGCCTCCTATAACAACAAAAGATGAAGGGAGCTAGCTGGAATGCATAGCTTGTTAGCACGGAACACAAATCCATCATTAATAACGAACTTGTTCCATGTTCTTCCTTCTTTACAATGCTGAAACACATCTCTAAATTTAGCATCATGCACATATTGATTTTTGATGGTCTCCAAACCAATTATTTTAAAGTCAAGTTGTGAAAGCATAGTTATTACGACCAGACAAAGCATCAGCAATAACATTTTCTTTACCCTTATTTTGTTTAATGACATAAGGAAAGCCTCAATGAATTCAACCCATTTAGCATGTCTACGGTTCAGTTTTGCTTGACTTTTAATATGTTTCAAAGATTCATGACCATAATGTATAACAAATTCTTTGGGCCATAAATAATGTTGCCGTGTTTCCAAAGTCCGAACAAGAGCATATAATTCCTTATCATAAGTAGAATAATTCAGACTAGGCCCACTCAATTTTTTAGAAAAGTACACAACAGGTTTACCATCTTGTAATAACACACCTCCTGACCCAATTCCACTAGCATCACATTCAAGCTTGAAAGTCTTATTAAAATCAGGAAGTTGGAGTAAAGGAGCATGTGTTAACTTATCTTTCAAGACCGTGAGGGCTTCTTCCTGGGCGGTACCCCAAGAAAAAGGTACGTCCTTCTTTGTAATCTCATTGAGAGGCGCAACAATGGTGCTGAAATCTCTCACAAAATGCCTATAGAAACCCCAAGAAAAAGGTACCCCAAGAAAAAGTTACGTCCTTCTTTGTAAGCTCATTGAGAGGCGCAACAATGGTGCTGAAATCTCTCACAAAACGCCTATAGAAACTAGCGAGGCCAAGAAAACTCCTCACTTGTGTGACCGTTTTGGGCTGCGGCCAACTCTCTATAGCTTCAATCTTAGCTTTATCAACTTCAGTTCCCTGTGGAGTAACAACATAGCCAAGAAAAGATACTAGGTCGGTGCAAAAGGTGCACTTCCCAAGGTTAACAAACAAACGTGCATCATGTAGAGCAATAAAAATAGCACGTAGATGTTCCAAATGTTCCTCCAAAGATCTACTAAAAATCAATATATCATCAAAATAGACTACCACAAATCGTCCAATGAAAGCACGTAAAACCTCGTTCATTAATCTCATGGAAGTGCTAGGTGCATTAGTTAACCCAAAAGGCATGACTAACCACTCATATAATCCAAACTTAGTTTTAAATGCTGTTTTCCATTCATCTCCCAATTTCATACGAATTTGATGGTATCCACTACGCAAATCGACTTTGGAGAAAATTGTAGAACCACTTAATTCATGAAGCATATCATCTAGTCTAGGAATAGGATGACCATAAGGAATAGTGATATTATTAATGCCTGTACAATCCACACACATGCGTGATGTACCATCCTTTTTAGGCACTAGAATAATAGGAACAACACGAGGACTAAGGGATTCACGTATATAACGTTTGTCAAGCAGCTCTTGTACTTGAAACATAATCTCCTTTGTCTCCTCTGGATTGGTATGGTATGGCGCACGGTTGGGTAGGGATGCACCGGGAATTAAGTCAATCTGATGCTCAATCCCGTGAATAGGTGGTAATCCCGATGGCACATATTGTGGGAAGACGTCAGCAAACTTCTGCAAAATGTTAATGACAGCAGGAGGCAAACAGGGAGGCATGTCCTCGAATGAAAATAATACCTCTTTGCATACAAAAGCATAGCAAACAGATGTAGCAACATCCAAATCATTAATATTAGATTTAGTAGCAAGTAAACATCCACCCTTCAATTTTATTTCAGATGCAACATTAGATGATGGTTTATTATGCTTATAGTGTTTCTCAAATTCCTGTGCTACAATCTGATTTTCACTCTTATTTTTCTCCTGTTTTGGTTTACTAGCTCTAGCAATGTCATCTTCCATAATATGTTCCGGAGACATAGGAAGCAAAGTGATATTTTGATCCTCATGAACAACAGTATACTGATTTGTCCTACCATGGTGTACAAAAATTTTTATCAAAATTCCATGGCCTACCAAGTAGAACAGAACATCCTTGCATGGGTACCACATCACAATCCACATAATCAGAATATGTAGCAATGCTAAAATGCACACGAACAATATGTGTTACCTTAACCTTGCCACTATTGTTGAACCATTGGATGTAATAAGGATGAGGATGTGGTCTGGTGGTTAGAGAGAGCTTCTCCACCATCTCCATGCGAGCCAAGTTATTGCAACTCCCTCCATCGATGATGACGCGAACAGAATGCTCCTTCACAACTCCCTTTGTGTAGAACAAGTTGTTCCTCTGATTTGGCTCAGCCTGTGTAACCTGCACACTGAGAACACGTTGAGCAACTAAAATTTCATACCTGTCAGCGTAATCAGCAGCCATGTAGTGTGTCTCTAGTTCTGCATCCTCGCCACCCTGTTCTTCACTTGGAATGAGAGCCAAAGTCTCCTCGTCATAATCACTAGCGGACGCATGTCCACCATCCTCAGTAACAATCATTACACGCTTGGAAGGGCGTTCTCTCGTAAAGTGACCTCCACCCTTGCAATGATGGCATATAACCTCATGTGTTTGCCTTGTGGATGCAATAGATGAAGAAGAGCTTTGTGCAGGCCCAGAAGGTGTGCTCTTCGCAGAGGGTGGAGTAGGAGCCTGTTTCCTGGTATCGCGGTTGGAGTTGGAGGTGGAAGTAGGTGGTGTTGCAGCAGGACGTGCGGAAGTAGAGGAGGTACGTGCCGTCCATGATGAAGTGCGACCTGTAGAAAAAGTAGTTGTCGCCATTGCCTGTCGATCCTGCACTTCATGTTCAGCTTTGCAAGCAAGATGAAATAAACGAGTGATAGTGTTATAATTCTTATACTCTAGAATAGTCTAAATCTCTCTATTTAATCCACCCACAAAGCATGCAAGGATAGCTTCATTCTCCTCAATAATACCACATCTAATCATGTCAGTTTGTAATTCCTGATAATATTCTTCTACAAAAAAATCCTTGTCTTAAACGCTGCAAAATTTGAAGCAATTCATGTTGATAATAAGGTGGCACCCAAGGATTACGCATAGCAGTTTTCAAAGAAGCCAAAGTAGTTGGAATATTAGCATGGTGTATTCTACAATGTTCTGACCACCAAACACAAGCAAAACTAGTGAATGAACAAACACCAGCAGCAATACGTCTATCCTCAGGAAATTATAAGCATGTAAAACGTTGTTCTGTTTCTAACTCCCATGTAAGATATATATCAGGAACATATCTACCCTCAAACATTGAAATATTCAATTTAGGTTTAGGGAGATGTTCATGATCCCGTACCTGAGGGGGGGTGCAGCCCTACCGTTACGGTTGTAGCCATGTGGTCGACCTGGTGCGTATCGTTGTGGTTGCCCCTGAGGCTGATCTGGAGCAACCTCTCCCTCATCATCGTAATCACCATCATAATCTTCAACCTGCTCAACGACAGTAGCAGCAGGAGCCACAAAAGTAGCAGCAGTATCAACAGTACCAGTATGTTGGGATTGGCCGACAGGTACACGTCACGCTCGTTGTTCGAAAGGGATAGGAGCTGCAGCTGCTAGTGGTAGACGAGGAAGCACCTCATTGAACTTGGCATCCATCTTCGTGTCGAATGTCTTCTCCAAACCATCTAGCTTCTCCATGGCCTCTCCAAAGTTGTTCACGAAGTCTTGTACCTGGTTAGCCATCATTTGCTGAAATTTATCATCGAGCACTTTGTTGGTCATGCTCTCCCAGCCGATCCTGTCGTCGTGTGATCCTGACATGGTTAGCAGAAATAGGAAACACACAAGAATATGAAACCTACAGACTACTGGGACGTGGTGATGGTGTGTCACAAATCCTTTGAGCAAATCTCAAATTATTACCAGTTCTTACCCAGCAGCAGGCGGTGATCGGCAACCATTGTAGTCAAAACTCTCAAAGCTTGGATAGAGCGATTGCCAGGTGGTGTCAAACACACGACGTAGACGTCTGTGGAGCTGGGATGGCTTATAATATGGTAGCAAAAAGGGTTAGCATTAATCAATTCAGAGATGCAAGGTTGAATAAATGCTCAACGACGGTACTGTGCTAGTCCTAGGCTAGACCGTACTAGAGACGCGAGCCTAAAACACCAACAAAATCACGACGCTACACGTAATCAAGGGAAGAGCACACTCTGAATTTTTTTGCGCTTTTTTTTGCTCAAAAAATCACTACAATGGCGAGTGTCTCAAAACTCTTCCCACGTTGTATAAGCAAGATGGGCACAAATTTTGTTGGACTAATTTTTTTTCTGGAGCAATTCGGGGGCTGCGACGACCAAAAATTTCGACAAAAATCACTATGATGGCAAGTGTCTCAAAACGCTCCGAAGAACCTAAAATCAAGATAGGGAAAAAATATTTTCGGCCGAATTTTTTTGGGCCAAAACGTGCTCTGCAAAGCTTGCCAGACTTTTTTTTCCGACACCTACGGAGGTAGCAAAACATGAATCCGAAATCAAAAGGATCTCGAAACTAAACCTAAAACGAGCTGGACTTGGATTGGTGGCGGAGTTGTGGTGGTATATATGGACATCAATGGAGTGGCGAAGTTGTGGTGGCAACTATGAAGATGATGCGGTGGCGGCGTGACAAACTGTGAATAGAACTCGAAACTCTAAAGGACTAGACACTAAGACCAGCAACTCAACACGACGATGTAACCGCAAATTCAACAAAGCAAAATACTGAAAAGACTATGCAAAGGCTCATATTGGTTCGGATATGATGATCTAACCCTAATTTTTTTGTGGCTTTTTCATGGACTAAAGGTATGAAGAATAGATGCGATCTAAACTACGAAAACTGGTAAAATCTCACCGAGCAACCTGGAAATCTGATACCACTTGATAGAGGCGAAGTTGTCCCTGTCTTTCAATGAGATGGTGGCTATCGTTTTTGGTGGAGTAGACTTTGACGATCCGACTACAAACGTGTGAAGACGCCACGCCTTAGCAATCGCTAAACCAACTCCGAGAGGTTATTGACCATGCCAGAGCACGATCAACCGGACCACGAGGGTCTATTTCCTGCACGCAAACGAAGAACAAGCAAGAAACTAAGATTGCAATCTGGATATTGCGAATATAAGAGGAAAGCTTTATTGATGAAGCGGGGTTCTGTGATGCCTTTATCTGGTCGTGGAACACAAACGAAGAACGTGAAGTTGCAGCTATGACGAACATGTAATCTAAACAAAACCCAACCCTCAAATGATGCCCTAAGGGCTGTATATATGGGGGAATAGAGGGGAATTTCGTGGCCCCTTGGAGGAGGGGTCCGAAACCGACCTTAACTCAGTTTCCCATACATACAGACTCTAAAAACAGCCTATAATATGGTATTTCGAATTTACATGGGCCTGGCCCAACAACAAGGTAGTGCAGCACCTATATTAGCCTAGGGACGAATTTTATAAAGTAGCATCATGCATATTTCATCCAAGGCTTCTTCCTCCCATTATGGTGGCTTCAAAGTGCGAAAATCATCACTAGAAGCTCGATTGTTCTTTCCCACGCGCGCACCTTCTTCTCCATGCTTGATCCCACTCCAATGGTCATCCTTCTTCTCCATGCCAGGTCCTTCATTCATAAGTAAAACAAAAGTATCTAATTTAGGCAGCATCATATGTTCATGAACATTAGAAGGATTTGCAAGAAACGAAAGTACCTGGTAATTCAATTGACGTGCGCGAGCTCTAGTAATTGGTCCTGTATGTATAGTAGTCGAAGTTGTGGGTGTAGCATTAGCAGGGATGTCCTCATCAGCCCCCAAGTTATATCGTCTATCTACCATTAGCACACTCCTAAGAATACTCAGATCAGGTGTGCAAAGGTGACTATCCTCAAGTTTACCATTAATACATCTACCTACGAAGAGAGCAAAATAGTGTATAGCCGAAAAGTGAATGCTCCCCAAAGTAGCTTGTGTAATGATTCTAGTTTCTCCCACTATGAAGCTAGCAAAGAAATCATTATATTCATTTATATGAGGATCGCTACGACTACACCACTTTGGAATTATGCATACATCATTAAAATCTTCTAGGTCCATGGTATATGTCTTATCATAAAGATCAAATAAAACAGAATGAGAATCAAGCTTAGATGAAAATTCAAACCTCCGCACGAAAGAGTCAGTGAGTTGATAATATTGCTTGCATCGATCTGAAATGAAATCCTCACGGACAGCATTCCTTATGTACGCATAAAACTCTTCCTTAAATCTAACGTTTTCCATGAGTTGATCCGACGGCCATTCACAAGGCAGTACTCGAGCTTCCCTGGGTAGTTCAAAATCAGGCTCACGTAGTGCGAGTCTCGAGGCTTTCCTGCTCGAGGAACCACCTTGGTACATTCTACTCAACATCTTTTCTTTCTTTGAAAAATTTCTGAAATTTTTAGTGAGTGAAAATAAACATGCACAAAACTCAAAAAAACTCATAGCAACTACTCCCTCAAGTACCTAGAGACCCTATCATGCATCAAAACTACTTGGAACCATAAAAATTTGACATGCAAGCTCAAGAACGAGGTCACCACAGCATCAAAAATTTGCAATATATAAGGCACTAGAAAAAAAACTAATTGGACCTTTGGAGGAGTCACATACCAATGAGCAATCCCCTAAAATAGTTTTGCAAATGGAGCTTTTAGCAAGGAGATCGAAAATGGCAGCAAGATTAGCTAGAACACGGATTTGAGCAATGGTGGGATTTTTGCTAGGGGAAGATGAAGTGAATGGATGCTGGAATAAGTGGAGGGGGGCCACATGGGACCCACAAGCTCGCTAGGCGTGGCTAGGGGCGTGGTCGCGCCCTGCAGGCTTGTGGCCCACTGGTGCAGCCCCCTGATGCATTCTCAGTACCAAAAATTCTTAAATAATCCATAAAAAATCATACTAAATTTTTAGGGGATTCTGGTAACTTTTATTTTCAGGGCATTTTTTATTGTGCGGAAACTCAGAAAACAGAAAAATAATAGCATTTTTACTTAATTTCATCTAGGTAATAGAAAGTAAAAGTTAGGTGCAGGAAGTATTGCTTTCTAAATTCATACATCTCATGCTCCTCAAAAGGAATCAATCAATAAGGTTGATCAAGTCTTATTAACGAACTTCTTTCGAATGACATGAAACCGAAGAATTTTCGGATAACTCTAAGTTACCTCAATGGGGATATGTATTTCCTCAACAATAAGTATATCATATTTCTTCTTGACAGTAGGAAGAGGGAGCTCAAATTCTCCAATAATAATTGTTGGAATTTTTTCAATAAAGTTGATACTATGAACTTGAGGTTGTTTCTTTGGAAATTGTAGCATATGCTCATTACCACTAATATGAAAAGTGACATCGCCCTTATTGCAATCAATAACAGCCCCTGGAGTATTCAAGAAGGGTCTACTAAGGATGATCGACATACTGTCGTCCTCGAGAATATCAAGAATAACAAAGTTCGTCAAGATAGTAGCATTTGCAACTACGATAGGTACATCCTCACAAATACTGATAGGTAGAGTAGTTGATTTATCAACCATTTGCAAAGAGATTTCTGTAGTTCTCAACGTATTCAAATCAAGTCTATGGTATAAAGAGAAAGGCATAACACTAACACCAGCTCCAAGATCACATAAAGCAGTTTTAACATAATTTCCTTTAATAGAGCATGGTATAGTAGGTACCTCGGGATCTCCTAGTTTCTTTGGTATTCCACCTTTAAAAGTATAATTAGCAAGCATGGTGGAAATCTCAGCTTCTGGTATCTTTCTTTTATTTGTCACAATATCTTTCATATACTTAGCATAAGGACACATTTTCAAAATATCAGTCAAACGCATACGTAAAAATACAGGTCTAAGCATTTCAGCAAAGCGCTCAAAGTCCTCATCATCCTTTTTCTTGGATGGTTTAGGACGAAAGGCATGGGTTTCTGAACCCATGGTTCTCTTTCTCTACCATGTTTCCTAGCAATGAAGTCTCTTTTATCGTTTCTTTTATTCTTAGGTTGTGGGTTATCAAGATCATCAGCAGGTTCAATCTCCACATCATTATCATTACTAGGTTGAGCATCAGTATGAACATCATTTTTAATGTTGTCAGTAGGCTTATGTTCATCACGAGATTGTGTCTCAGCATCAGAAATAGAAATATCATTTGGATTCTTAGATGTGTTTATAATATGTTCACTAGTAGCATGCAAAGTACTATCATCATTATTTTTCCTACCCTTACTGGAAGGAATAGGGACATCAGTATTAGCTCTCTGAGAATCTTGCTCAACTCTCCTAGGATGGCCCTCAGGATACAAAGGTTCCTGAGTCATTCTACCACCTCTAGTCACAACTTTTACAAAATGATCATTGTCTTTATTATTCATCTCATTAAGCAAATCATTTTTGCCTGAAGTCCTTGTTCTACTTGAGTGGTTACCATAGAACCATGTTTACTAATAATCTTAAGGTCATTGACAGTTCTACTCAAATAATCACCCAAGTGATCAAGCCTATAAGCATTATGTTTCAATTGTCTACTAACATAGGCATTGAAATTTTCTTGCTTTGTAATAAAATTATCAAATTCATTCAAGCATTGGCTAGCATGCTTATTATAAGGGATATCTCCTTCATCAAATCTTCTGAGAGAATTTACCTCTACTACCTGTGTCGGGTTATCAAGACCATCTATTTCTTCAATAGGTGGTAGATTCTTAACATCTTCAGCTTTAATACCCTTTTCTTTCATAGATTTCTTTGCCTCTTGTATATCTTCAGGACTGAGGAATAGAATACCTCTTTTCTTTGGAGTTGGATTTGGAGTTGGTTTGGGAATAGTGCAATCATTGCTTAATATATTATTCAATAGTAATTCAGCTTGTTCAACAGTTCGTTCCCTGAAAACACAACCAGCACAACTATCTGGGTAGTCCATTATAAAAGATATCAAGTATTTCACTTTTCTTGAGAGGATGATCAGGCAAAGCATTAAGAAATTGGAGAAGCCTCCCCCAACCTTGTGGGAGACCCTCTTCTTCAATTTGCACAAAGTTAAATATTTCCTGCAAGGCAGCTTGTTTCTTATGGGCAAGAAAATATTTTTCAAAGAAGTAATAAACCATGTCCTAGGGACTACGCACACAACCAGGAGCAAGAGAATTAAACCATCTCTTAGAATCACCCTTTAATGAGAAAGGAAACAACTTAAGTATATAGTAATAGCAATTTTTTTCCTCATGAGTAAATAGGGTAGCTATATCATTCAATTTGGTAAGATGTGCCACAAAGGTTTCAGATTCGTAACCATAGAAAGGATTAGATTCAACCAAAGTAATTAACTCAAGATTGACAGAGAATTCATAATCCTTATTAGTAACAAAGATGGGTGAAGTAGCAAACTTAGGATCATATTGCATTCTAGCGTTCAGACATTTTTCCTTCCACTTGCGAAGCAATTTCTTAAGATCATATATATCCTGACAAGCCAGAAAGTCCCTAGCTACCTCTCCTTCCATAACATAACCCTCAAGTATATTAGGCAATTCATATCTATGAGAGCTAGGTCTAGCATGTGAATCATGTGTTCAGTTTCAATAATTTCATCAGATTCACAAATATTATCAGTTTCAGCATTAGCTCTAGCAATTTGTTCCTCAAGAAATTCACCGAGTGGCACAATATGATCAAGCACAGTATTATCATAAGCTTCATGCATAACAGAAGTAGCATCATCAATTACTTGCGACATATCAGAATTACTAGTGGGTGGTGGTGTCGCAAACTTACTCATAACGGAAGGTGAATCAAGTGTAGAGCTAGATGACAGTTCCTTACCTCCCCTCATAGTAGAGGGATAGATCTTGGTTTTTGGATCTTTCAGATTCTTCATAGTAATCAATAGATATATATCCCAAGTGACTCAAAGAACAAAGCTATGCTCCCCGGCAACGGCGCTAGAAAAACATCTTGATAACCCACAAGTATAGGGGATCGCAACAGTTTTCGAGGGTAGAGTATTCAACCCAAATTTATTGATTCGACACAAGGGAGCCAAAGAATATTCTTGAGTATTAGCAACTGAGTTGTCAATTCAACCACACCTGAAAGACATAATATCGGCAGCAAAGTATTCAGTAGCAAAGTAATATGGTAGTAACGGTAACGGTGGCAAAGTGATAGTAGCAGTTTGTAGTGATTGGAACAGTAGCAATGGAAAAGTAATTGAGCGAAGATCAATATATGGAAAGCTCGTAGGAAATGGATCAGTGATGGATAATTATGTCGGATGGCATTCATCATGCAACAGTTATAACATAGGGTGACATAGAACTAGCTCCAATTCATCAGTGTAATGTAGGCATGTATTCCGTATAGTCATATGTGCTTATGGAAAAGAACTTGCATGACATCTTTGATCCTACCCTCCCGTGGCAGCGGTGTCCTATTGGAAACTAAGGGATATTAAGGCCTCCTTTTAATAGAGAACCGGACCAAAGCATTAGCACTTTGTGAATAAATGAACTCCTCAAACTACGGTAATCACCGGAAAGAATCCCAGGTATTGTCACCCTAGGGGATGCAGATCATAACTCATAATAGTTGTCTACAACTTGCAAGATAGGATCAAGAACACACATATATTCATGAAAACATAATAGGTTCAGATCTGAAATCATGGCACTTGGGCCCTAGTGACAAGCATTAAGCATAGCAAAGTCATAGCAACATCAATCTCAGAACATAGTGGATACTAGGGATCAAACCCTAACCAAACTAACTCGATTACATGATAAATCTCATCCAACCCATCACCGTCCAGAAAGCCTATGATGAGATTAATCACAAATGGTGGGGAGCATCATGGAATTGGTGATGAAGGATGGTTGGTGATGACGAAGGCATCGATTAGCCCTCTCCGCAGCCCAAAACAGACTCCAGATCTGGTCTCCAGAGGAAGAACTGGCGATGGCGGCAGCTCCGTATGATGAAACACGATGAACTCTTCTCCCTGATTTTTTTTATCGACAAAAAGTGTTATATGGAGCTGGAGAGGAGGTTGGAGGATCCACGGGGGGGCACAAGCCTGCTTGGCGAGGCCAAGGGGGTGGCCGCGGCTAGCAGGCTTGTGGCCTGCTGGTGGCCCCCCTCTTGTTAATTCTTGCGCCAGTATTTTTTATTAAATCCAAAAATATTCTCCGTAAATTTTCAGGATGATCCAAGAACTTTTATTTTTGCACAAAAATAACACTAAGGCAATTCTGTGGAAAACATCGTCAGTCCGGGTTAGTTCCATTCAAACCATGCAAATTAGAGTCCAAAACAAGGGCAAAAGAGTTTGGAAAAGTAGATACATTGGAGACGTATCAATTTCGTAACTGGGTTTCCTAAGTCCAAGAGAGGGAACGATGCCATCTTTGTGGTTATCGACAAGCTCACCAAGGTTGTCAACTTCCTTCTCGTCAAAGAATCTATCTCAACAGCTCAACTGGCACAACTGTGTACACTTCAAGGATAGTTTCTTTCGACGGTGTTCCTCAACTCTTATCTTCAGATCGTGGAAGCATTTTCACTTCCATGTTGTGGGATTCCTTCCAGACTGCAATGGGTACCAAGATCTATTTCAGTACAACTTTCCATCATCAGACTAGTGGTCAAGTGGAGAGAGTCAATCAAATCCTTGAAGATATGCTCGAAGCTTGTGTTATTTATTTTGGCATGGAGTGGGAAGATTGCCTCCCGTTTTCTGAATTTCATACAACAACTGTTTCCATGCAAGTTCGGGCAAGGCCCCATTCGATATCCTCTATGGCAAGAAATGTCGCACCCCACTCAATTGGTCTAAAACTAATGAGCATCAAATCCTCGGGAATGAGATGATCACTAGAGCAGAAGAGATGTGTCGTGTCATTCATGAAAATCTCAAAGAGTCTCAATCCCATCAGAATTCCTATTATGATAACAAACATCGTGACATGACCTTTCAGATCGATGTTTTTGTCTATCTTTGAGTGTCTCCCATGAAGGGCACTCAACGCCTTGGCATCAAAGGAAAGCTTGCTTCTCACTTTGTGGGTCCTTTCAAGATTGTTGGCAAGAGGGCAGACCTTGTCTACCAACTCAAGCTTCCTCCCAATTTCTCAAATGTGCATGATGTGTTTCATGTATCTCAGCTTCGAAAGTGGTTCAAGACTCCCGAGTGCACTGTTGATCTCCAAGAAATTGATCACCAAGAAGACATATCTTATCATGAGCATCAAGTTGCTATCCTTGAAGAGACTGAGCGTAAGACTGGCAACAAGTCAATCAAGTTTCTTAAGGTGAAGTGGTCACATCACTCCGACAATCAAGCCACTTGGTAACATGTGGACCTTCTCTGTTCTGAATATCCTGAATTCTTTCGTTCATAGATCTCGGGACGAGATCCTCGTGTAGTAGAGGAGAGTTGTAACAGCCCAAGTGCATTCCCTTGCCATATTTTTAGTTATTTCATGTGTGAACCTTGTTTGTATGCCATCATGGGGTTGAGTAATAATAATTTGCTTTATGACATTTTGCATCATGGCATCATAATCATCATTTCATAAGTTGCATCATGGCTTGCTTGTCATGCTTGCAAAGTGGAATGCAAGTGTGTATGATTGTGGTGTTGGCATGCAAAACTATGGTGTGAAAGCCCTCTCCTCAATCTCTCAAAAACCTTGCCACCTCTTCTTATTTCAAAAATGCAGCATGTGGTGATTTAAGTTGCCTTATTCCATTTAATAAAATGATGCAATTATCCTAAATAATCTGATAAAATTTGTTTATTAGTTGTCAATCATGTTTGAAAATGTTTTCCTTTTAATCCTTGCAAAAACATATTCATATGATAATTATATGTGATTTTTTGTTTGCTATAAAAAATCCTTAACCATTTTATTAATTCGAACTTATTTTTGTGCGTCCAATTTTTTTCAAGTTTTCTCCAAGTCTTTTCCATTCTGGTCTGTCATTTTATTTTGGTTTTGTTGATTTTTTTTTTTAAAGTAGAAAACTATTGTTTTTGGGAGAGAGGGAAGACCTCAGCCCACCTGGGCCTTTTGAGCCACAGGCCCAACAATGCACCCCATCGCCCATCCCACGCTGACGGCGTCCTGCCCCGTAGCTGACGTTGTCGCCTACCTTCAGACAGCCAGAGGGCGGTCGGCACCGTGAGCTTCACGGACGCTGAGGCCGGCAGCGTCTGGACCCCCCTCCCATAAAGTCGGGGCCCTTTATAGGGTTTCCCTCTCCTTCCACCTCGCCAGCGCCACCTCCTTCCCTCCCCACCGTCGCCGCTATTCAGAGAGAGGTTTCAGCAAGGTTCAGAGAGAGAGCTCGACGTCGCTGCCGTTGTTTACCTCTCCGGCATCTTCCTCCTTACCATCCACCTTGCCTTGCAGCTCGCCGGCTTCTTCTTCGACCCGTTCCCGGAGCTAGGAGGAGGAGAGCGCCTCCACGCCGTTGGCCCCATCATCATCTTCATCGCGCACTCGGAGCACCTTTGCCGTGACAACTTCCTCCTTCCCTGGCCACGCAAGCGCCTCCACCATGCTCTCATATATCCTAAGGGACCTTGGGTTAGCAGTCCATCCCTGCAATTTTCTTCGAGTCAGATTCATCGTCACAGTCGTCGTTCTCCATCGTGCCAAAACATGCATGCCATGGCAACCGCGGCTAGGTGCTGAAGACCTTGCCTTGAGCTCCTCCAGTCGCCTCGCCCTAACCCAGCCCCGCGCAGCACACGAACTCGCCTAGCTCATGCTTTCCTAGCCTCGCCGCGCACCACATCTACAGACCATGTGCTATCGCGCCGCTCCCAGCCGCAAGCAGAGCAGTGCAGCTCTCTCGTTTTATCTTCAGTTTCATTACTTAGATCTACACAAGGTTTGTTCACAAGGAGGAGAGCCCCCCTTTGACCAATAGCTTAAGCCAACCAAGGGGTGGCCGCCTCTGGCTTCAACTGGGGAGACCCGGGTTCGATCCCCACCCAGGATCCTTTTTCGTTTTATTTTCTTAGCAGCTGAAAGTGGGCTCGGTCCCACTTGCCGGCCTACAGGGGCCCTGGTGTGTATGCCAGGTGGCCCCTATGTTTTTACTCTTTTCTTTTAAGTGTTTTTCTTCTGTTTACGTGTTTTTTCATTTTAGCAAAACATATCAATTCTATTAGTTCTACTTTAGGATATGCCACTTCCGACATATAACATGTTATAAGTGGATGTGCAGATTTTGGTTTTGAGATTGTGGGAGTTTTGTACATAGGAACATTAGCTTGTGATAGAAGATTTTGGGGTAGAAAAATTCAGTGAATCCAATGGAGGCATTGGTTTTGTCATTTGAGAAATTGTATAAAAAGTATCTTGGGTTAATATGGCATTTTGTCTTTTTCACATGATTTATTTCTTGCATCATATGATAAACTTGTCCACATGAAACATGTTCATTGATGTCTGTGCTAGCACATGATATTTTTGCATCCCATGATAGATCATGAGATGAGTGGTATTCTTGCTGTCAACATGTCACCAAAATGTTGCTTTACATTCTCAAATATTTCCAAGTGTTGAAATATGTTATTTTGTTGTCATGTTGTCTTGATGATTCCCATGAATCCATTGCTCCTGTGAGGTTGCCACAGTGTTATCAATTGAAGAGCATGTTGTCCTTTGTTAGTTTCCGCCAAGTGCATACAAGTGAAGATATTGCATCCTATTGAAAATTTCTGTCAAACGTGTCATTCTGTTAGATTTCCCTGGTTGCCACTTGCTGAATTTCACTAAGTCTGGAAACCTGATGTTCTCAATATGCCATGTTGTGGAGATGAAAGGCATTGATATATGCATATTTTTATGTTGCCATAACGTAGTTAATTGTAGTGCATGTTGCCATATACTTTTCTGTTAATTTACATGCCATAAGTCCCTCTAGCTTTTGTAATTGTTGTTGTCAAGTTGTCATCATATTAACTCAGATTCTGTAAAACTGGTATTTTCTCTAAGTCCCTAAAAACTGTTTCAACATGCCATCTTGTGAGCTCAATTGCCATTGATCCATGCTTCCTTTCATGTTTCTGTTAATAGATGAATTGTTAAGCATGTTGTATACTTCATGTCCATGCCTTGGTTGTGATTTGAAACTTGTTGTATATCTGGTTGTGTGTGTTGCAAGATGACATGTTGTTGTTTGTGGACAGATTGTGTGTATGATTGTTTTGTTACTTGTGGGAGCTATACTCCATTGTTTTGCATGATATTTAGGTCTATTCTTGATGGGTTTTAAGTGCCTATCCAGTGGAATCCTTGGAATAGCAAGGATAGCCCATGGCTTTGTTCATCTTTGTATTTGTATCTGTTAACATTCGTACCTTGCCGTGAGTATATCGTGAGCTTCGTTACTCCGTTTGCGATGTTCTACGAATGCATTTGCATAGTTTATATGTGAAGTGTTCATATTTGCCATGATAATGCATGTTAAAGTAACTAACCATGAGGTTCTATCCAGAATACTAAATAACTTGCTAATTGCATGAGAAACATGTCTAGCATAGGATTGCTATGTTATTTGCATCAATATGATCATGCATCATCTTGGTTGCGCATTGCACTTTGTTTCTATGTTTATTTGGGATTGTTTCTATTTGGGTAGACCCGAGTGTTGAGCATGAGTACGAGCATCCCAGTGAGAACGTCTACGAGGACACAATTTTGTATCCCCTGAAGATCCAATAGGCAACATGATCATACCCGGATCCCGACACTATTTTTTGTATGCCAGATGTATCGCTTCTATTGTTATGTTTTTTTACCTACTACTTGAATGGCAATCCTCCTAAATTTCCACGAAAAACTCTAGCCCTGCCACTACCTAGCAAAACTTTGTCTGGCTAAGTTACCGCTGCTAAGCCCCTCTTATAGGGTTCTTAGTTGCAGGTGCAGGTTGTTTCCATGTGATAACATGGATATACGGAGTTATCACAATATTATTGCAATTTAATTTAATGCACCTATATACTTGTAAAAGGTGGAAGGCTTGACCTTTTCCCTGGTGTTTTGTTCCACTTTTGCGCCCTAGTTACTTGTTACCGGTGTTATGTTACATATTTTGCGCTCCTAACAAGCTTGGGGTTGTTATGGGGACCCCCTTAACTATTCATTTTAGGATAAAGCTTTTCTAGCAAGACCCAACTTTGGTACTACATTTGCTTAATAACCTAATAAAATTGCATAGGGCTTTGTAACCCTATGGATAATTAATCAACCCCCCCCCCCGGCGAGTGTTCCGCATGAGTGTTGGTCCAATCTGTCAACCGCCGGTGGCCACCCAGGGCAACTCTGTGATTGGCCTACCAAAAGTTTGGACAATCCGCCGTGTCCCGAGAACGAGATATGCGACTCCTATCAGGATCGTTGATACGTTGGGAGGTCTTGCTGGACTTATTTTACTTTTCTCGAATGTCTTGCGAGAGGGATTCCAAGGATACTTAGGGCTATCCCGAGGTTGAGGTGTTCCTACGGAATCTCTCAAGAGATAACGGGTTATCCGCGGTCGAGGTTATTCCATGCGGTGTGTTGTTACTTTGTGATGGATGAGTTGGAGCACCCCTTTAGGGTTTGATTTTTTCGAGAAGCCATGCCCACGGTTATGTGCCAACTTGGAAATTAGTTTAACACCAAGTTATAGTAAACTTGGAGTAAACTCAAGTAAAATACAACAACCGTGTGCGTAACCGTGACTATCTCTACTCGTGAACATGAACCGAGAGAGAGCATGGTGGGGTTATGATTGGCGTAAGTACGTGTTCAGGATCACTTAGTGATCATACTAGTTCACGATCGTTATGTGTTGGCCACCATATTTACTTCTTGTTCTTGTAACTTAGCCACTCAAACACATGCTTAGTGCTTGTTGCAGCCTCACCACTTAACCAATCCTCACCCATTGGCTTACATAGTTTCGGTACCCGGGTTATGAGATTGTTGAGTCCTTGTGGATCATAGATTACTACAACACTACATGTACAGGTTCCGATGAGATATATCTCGTTTAGGTACCCCAGCTCCAGTGGGAGTATGATGAAGAATGTGGTCGTATGTATGTTGCGTATACGGATGAGTAGGGAGGATTCGTGGTTGTGTTCTTGGCTAGCAAGGCAGTTTCATTGCTTTCTTTTATCGTTTGATTTCATGTGTAGCCGGACCCTATCTTATGGATGAATGTATGAATGATTATGTGGAATTGTAATTTAGCATCTGGCGATTGTAATCCAGCTATTATACTCTTTGTGTGTAATTTAGCATGTGACAGAAAAGGGTTCATGACATAAACGTAGGGTGTTGGCCCCAACACTATGTGCCCAAGGAGGTGAACCTATGAGCACATGACCTGGCTCAAACTTTGTCGTAAGACAACCACAAATATTTATACCTTAATTTTGTCAAACCATCAAATTTTGTTGTCGGTCAAGAGGGATATATATATTGACTATGCGGTCCCATGAGTTGGTGTGACTTCAAAGATCGGTTCAGCGGGGCCAAAAAACACGCCCTGTATGTGGCCAAATGTATATAGAAAAAAGGATGTGGTCAGGCGTAAGTACACAATCCACAACACTATGATTTGGCATGCACCTGGCTCAGAAAACTAGACATACCCCCGTAAGATTGGTTATATATATATATATGTATAGTACTTAGATTATGGATGCATGGTGCCCCTCCCCACCCACCCACCCACACACAACACGTATCTATAATGGCGTTCCAGCATCGTCAATCAAATGGTTGAAACACACACACACATACACACACATATGCACCCCCTGTATAGCGGCCCATCGATAGGGGCCCACCGGATAGGTGTGTCCGCGAAAACCGCACAATGGAGGTACGTATCCACACACACGCATGGGTTTGACACACAAGCACACACACATGTGTCGCCCATCCTTGGCGATGCAGCATTGTCAGTCAAAGGGATGACAGACCCTGGGGGAACCTATAGGTGTCTCATCGAATACTACACAACAGAGGCATGTCCAGACATAGGCATGGGTTGACAGACACACACACACAAACACACACACATGTCATCCATCCTTGGTTTTCCAATGTTGTCAATCAAAAGGATGGTAGACCCTAAGGGCCCACCAATAGGTGTGTCTTCGAAAATCACACAACTGAGGCATGGTCCACACATAGACACAGGTTTACACTAAAAGAACGATATGCTCCCTTGGTGGTTTTGATAATTCATGACAACATACATTGTATCTGGGACTAATACTTTCATCTAGTATATTTCAGATAAAGTCCAGAGAGAGATGAGTTGGCAAAAAGGAGTGCGGAGAGTGTCCCCATGAACAAGGAGAAGTAATAGCATTGGCAAAGCTTCAAGCAAGAGGACTCTACATTTTACTTGGTGATAAATCACTTGGAGTCCATAGGAAAGCCACATGTGTACTATCAAAAGGGGGTATGGTACTGTTGGTCAACGAAATGCTCATACGTGCACAAGTGATAGTCACCACAAACACCCACAAGCTCTTCCACAAAAGTCTGTCCGAAGACAAATATCTAAAATCGGTACAACCAACACTTTCCATTCGGTGCCACCAATTCTCAGCCACACACAGACTCATCCAAATCGTAGCCGTTTTGGTGCAACCGATTCTGCTTCGGTGCCACCCAGTTTGGGTTGCCAACTTTCTATTACGCAAATTCATAAAATTAGTATCAATTATTTTGTTGGATCGGTGTCACCGAGTTTGGCAATCTGACCGTTGGTCACCTTATCGGTGCAATCGAGTTGTATGTATCGGTCGCACCAAGATTCAACAGTTGCTACCTTTGAGGCAACTCGGTACCACCGAGATTAACACATCGGTGTCATCGAGTCAGACTTATTAGGTGTACTGGTTCGATTTTTGGAGATTCCTATATATACCCCTCCACCACAACTCACTCGCAAGAGAAGCACTCAAAACAGATCCCTACCTATCTTATCAGATTTTCTGAGAGAGAGCCACCTACTCATGTGTTGAGATCATGCCATTCCATTCCAACCATATGAATCCTTATCTCTAGCCTCCCCAAGTTACTTTCCAACCAATCAATCTCTTCCACCATAGCCAAATCTGTGAGAGAGTGATTGTGTGTTGAGGAGTCTATTATCTTGAAGCACAAGAGCAAGGAGTTTATCGACATTATCGAGCCTATTACCTTTTGGAGGGTGGTGCCTCCTAGATTGGTTAGGTGTCGCTTCAAAGCCTCCTGCTTTGTGTTGTGGAGTGAACCAAGAAGTTTGTAAGGGCAAGGAGATCACCTACTTCGTGGAGAACTACCCATAGTGAGGCTAGTCCTTTGTGGACGGAAGCCGTTATGGAATAGTCAAGGTTGCTACTTCGTGGACCCTTATGGGTGCTAAGGGAGATGTCACAACTATCAACAACATTATTATTGAAGCCATTCACATTCATAAACTTGAACATTGTCGTGGTTACAATTCTAACGAGTCTCTTGGTTTCTATGACGAGGAGATTCCACCAAATGATGACAATGAAGAACATGGCTACTATGATGAAGATGATTTGTTCGACATCGAGCATGAAAATATCATGAAGAATCTAAGTCTAATGGAAAACTTCTAGGATTACATGTCAACAGGAAAAGAGTGGATTCTCAACAGTGGATGCACGGATCACATGACTAGTGATAAAGACATGTTCCAAGTGATCACGCCAAATCAAGGTCCTCGAAGGTACGTGACCTTTGAAGAAAACTCTAAGGCTAAGGTACTTGGCCTTGGTAAGGTAGCCATATCTCATGATAGCTCTATTCAAAATGTTATGCTTGTTGAATCCCTAGGCTACAATCATCTTTTTGTATCTAGACTAGCAGACTTCGGTTTCAGTGTGCTATTTACTAAAGTAGGTTGCCAAGTGATTAGATTTGATAATCATAAAATTTTATTTACCAGTATTCGTAGAGGCGATCTATACATTGTGGATTTCACTCAAAAGGACCAACCTCGTACTTGTATCATTGCAAAATCATCTCAAGGTTAGCTAGGGCATAGAAGGCTAGGAAATGTAGGCATGCCCAATCTAGATAAGCTTATCAAGGGTGATCACATTCTTGGTTTTAAAGATGTTATCTTTGACAAAGATAGGCTTTGTAGGGATTGTCAAGTAGGAAAGCAAGTAGATGGAAGTCATCCGGCCAAGACCATCATGACAACTAGGAGACCACTCGAGTTACTTCATATGGATATTTTTGGTCCCAATGCTTACAAGAGTCTCGATGGAAATTCTTATGGTCTAGTTACAGTTGAAGATTTTTCCAGATTTACGTGGGTATTCTTTCTTAATGATAACTCATAGGTACAAAAGATCCTCAAAAGCTTTGCACACAAATCAAAAAATCAATTTCAAGTGAAGATCAAGAAGGTTCGAAGCGATAACAGATCGGAGATCAAGAACACCCATGTGGATACCTTCCTTGATGAAGAGGCTATCTCACATGTGTTCTCGGCTACATACAAGCCTCAACAAAATGGAGTTTTTGAGAGAAAAAACCGAACCCTAATTGAGATGGCAAGAACGATGCTTGACGAATACAAGACGCCAAGTCACTTTTGGGCAGAAGCCCTGGAAACAGCATGTCATGCCACAAACCGACTCTACTTGCACAACCTTCTCGGTAAAACGACATACGAGTTTCTCATCGGTAACAAACCCCAAGTTGGATACTTCCAGGTATTCGGCTCTAAGTC
Organism: Hordeum marinum; assembly: GCA_022496015.1. Lineage (NCBI taxonomy): Eukaryota > Viridiplantae > Streptophyta > Magnoliopsida > Poales > Poaceae > Hordeum > Hordeum marinum. Next base: position 164,204,425 of record CM039675.1, read on the forward strand.
TTACATTCTTGATAAGCATCGCCGTGCTAAATTTTCTCCCAAGTCTCATGAAGGTTTCCCACTAGGTTATGGATTGAACTCTCACACCTACCGTGTCTACAACAACTTCACTCAAAAGTTGAAGAGACGGTAGACGTGAAGTTTGATGAGTCTAATGGTTTGCAAGTCGAACAATTACCAAATGATGTAGGTTATTAAGATCCTTTGGAAGCTATCCAACATTTCCCCATCAGCAAGATTCATTCCATGGAGGTGAAGGAAAGTACTTCATCAACCCAAGTGGAAGATCCTACTTCGGATCAAGTCTACCGACAAAACGACATGGAAGCATCCACAAGTGGTACATGGAAAGATGAAGAGGAGGAGGAAGTAAATCATGAAGATCCACCACAACCTCCTTCACCACCACCTGAAGGAGATGACCACTTTGAGAACAACGGAGATGAAGGAGATGGCGAAGAAGAAGAAGCTCCTCAAACTAACAAGCCAAAGCTACCCCGAGTTCAAGCACAAGTGACCAACAATCATACCCTAAACCATTTCTTTTGTGACATACAAACAGGGAGGATCACTCGCTCTAAAACTCGATTGGCTAACTTTTGTGAGCATTATTCCTTGATCTCTACCATTGAAACCTTGAAGATTGAAAAAGATCTAGAAGCCACGGATTGGGTGAACGCTATACATGAAGAGCTTCACAACTTTGAGAGGAACAAAGTGTGGACACTCGTGGAGAAGCCCAAGGACGAGCAAAACATCATTGGTACGAAATGGTTATTTTGGAAATAGCAAGATGAAGATGGTCAAGTCATACGCAACAAGGCTCTCCTCGTAGCTCAAGGAGATACGCAAGTCGATGGTATGGACTACGGTGAGACCTACGCCCCCGTTGCTAGACTAGAAGCCATTCAAATTCTTCTTGCGTATGCCAATCGCCACGACATCACTCTTTACCAAATGGATAATAAAAGTGCATTCTTAAATTGTGAGATTGAACAAGAGGCTTATGTTAAGCAACCACCTGGTTTTGTAAATCCTAAGAAACCTGACCATGTTTACAAACTTCGCAAAGCTTTATATGGTCTTAAGCAAGCTCCTCGCGCTTGGAATAAATTCCTGACAAATTTTCTCATTTAAAAAGGTTTTAAAATTGGTAAAATTGATGCAACCTTATTCACAAAGAGAGTTGATGGTGAACTATTTGTGTGCCAAATTTATGTGGATGATATTATATTTGGATCTACTAACCCACAATTTAGTGAGAAATTTGGAAGGTTGATGTCAAAGAAGTATGAGATGTCTATGAAGTGTGAGCTGAAATTCTTCCTTGGTCTACAAATCAAACAAACGAGAGAAGGTACATTCACCTCACAAACCAAGTACACCAAGGACTTGATCAAGAAGTTCAACATGCAGGAGTGCAAAGGTATGAAAACTACCATGCCCACTAGTGGACACGATGATCTTACTAAGGAGGGTGAACCGGTTGACCAAGAGGTTTATCGATCGGTGATTGGTTCATTGATATATCTATGTGCTTCTCGTCCCGATATTATGCTTAGTGTTTGCATGTGTGCTAGATATCAAGCTGCACTTAAAGAATGTCATCTTAAGGTTGTGAAACACTTTGTGGGATACTTGATACATGCACCATACTTTTGCATTTGGTATGCCAAGGGATCTTGTTTTAATCTTGTTGGCTTCTCCGACTCAGATTATGCTGATGACAAGGTTGATAGAAAATCCACCTCGGGTACATGTCTATTTCTTGGTAGATCTCTTGTGTTTTGGTCCTCCAAGAAACAAAACTCGGAATCTCTATCTAGTGCCGAAGTGGAATATATTGCTGCTGGATCATGTTGTGTGCAATTATTATGGATGGAACAAACGCTTAAAGATTATGGAATCTATGTTAAAAATGTGCCATTACTTTGTTACAATGAAAGTGCTATTAAGATTGGTCATAATCTTGCACAACATTCTCGAACGAAGCATATACAAGTTTGACATCACTTCATTCATGATCATGTTGTCAAAGGAGATATTAATATTACGCATGTTCATACTAACAAGCAATTCGCCGACATCTTTACGAAGCCTCTTGATGAAAAGGTGTTTTTTCACTTGAGGAGTGAGTTGAACATCATTGATGCTTCAAACTTGAGCTAAGCTCACTCAGATGGTTGCAAGGAGATGAGCTCTATTGTCTATTCCATGCTAATATTACCTTGAATATCATATCCTGGAATCCTATGCTCCCTTGACTTGCATATAACCATTTTGTAGGTACTTGGAAGAAAAACACTTCACAAGATTGCCATCATCTCATATATTAAGCAATCTTGTCATGACCAAGTATCCACAACCTCGCTTTGATGACGAAAGGAAGAAGACAGCAAAACATATCATTGACATATATTTCTCGATCGATATCAACTCACAATTGGAATCAAGTCATTTGGATATATCATGTTTTTTCTTGCGTGACTAACTTATGTAGGTGAAAAGTGAACAAAAACAACAAGCATTGCTCCCAACTCAAGATGATCTTCATCAACTTTGAGCATCCTCATCAAGTTTACCTACAGGCTACGTCATCAACATCACTCAAAGGTATGTACTCATATCCTTGATATAGCTTTACTCCAAGTCATGAGATAAAAAAAACTCAAGTGATATGAAGATCAAAACCCCTTCTGTTCAAATAAAGCTTTTGAAATATTTCTATAAGAAATATTATCAATAAATTCCAGGAAAATTCCAGCAAGTCAACACTATCATAAGTGATGATTTTGCAAAGTTTCATCTCAATCCAAGATTATTTGGTTCATCAAACCATCCCAAAACCCTTCTTGTTCAGATTCAAATTTAAGCAACTTTACATTGTGAACTGTCTCCCCTTGACATGAAACTTTGTGGGCATGCTCTAATGACCAAATAGTGATGCTACACTAAGTGGTGCACCAAGGTTAAAGGCCTAGCATCACTAGATCTACACAAACCTGATTCTGTTAATTTCTAGGGTTTATCAAGTTTCCATTATCAACTTTTCCCTCTTGAGCTCAAACTTGGTGAATCCTCTCATTTTTACCTAGCCCTTGACCCCGTTGAATATCTCAGTCAGATGGTAAATATTTCTTGCCCAAAACTCTATCAAACACCTTCCGGTGAAATGGTAAAACCACCATTTCCACCCCTTACCCTTTTACCCATGCTCCCATTTTTTTACCACAAACCCTTTGAGTTACTAGTTGCCTCCAGTAACTCTTCCTGGCCAAGGCTCCATGGGTAAGTGGGCTAAAATCCCCATTTACCCTCTGGACAGTAGTTTTTCTCCCTCTCTCTTAGCTTTCCTTCTCTCCTAAGGCACTCTAGAGCATCCAATGCCCTATTCTCCATTATTAAACCCCCTAGATCCCCTAGACATAGCAGGCCACGCAGAAGACGTTGGTGGCATGCCGTCGCATGCCAAACGCACGCTCTGGAGCGTGCTACAGTGCCGACAGGCACTGTAGCCATTGGCCACTATATGGCCCTGACCTCCTTGGGCTTCCCCCGTGTGTCCCCGAAGGAGCCCTCGACGTCCGTGACACACTACGCGGTCAGCCCCATCCTCTCTCTCCCTCCTCCGACCCCCTCTCGCGTGTGCCCAACGCCGCCCGAGCCAGCCAACGCGCGAGCTCGCATGCGTGCCCTTCTCTCTCTCGCTTGGTCCCGCTCGTTGTAGACTAGCCCTAGGAGACCCCCGAGCAGTCTCACAGCCTCCCTCTCCCTCTGGCCTCAGCCACGTCCTCTCGGACGCACGGCTCGATGCTGGACACGCGCCCCCGCTATAAAAGGGACTCCCTAACCCCTCTCTCCCCTGTAGTATCTCTCTCCTCACCCAGGCAACCTCCTCGAGCCACCCAGAGAGCCCTCGTCGCCTTTGTGCTAGGGATCGACCCGAGGATAACCGTGGCCATCTCACGGTCGATCTCTGGGTACAGAGCCCCTCCGGCCATCCTCTCTCTTCGGTTGCTCCTCCCTCCGTATTCTAACGTGATCCTCCCTTATGCCCATCTCCTTTGCATCCCCTAACAGCCTCGGTGATCACCTCCCGAAGACTCCTCCGTCGTGGGTGCTCGCCGCCGGCGACTCCGGTCACCTCAGGCCGCCCTTCCACCTCCCATGGAACGGAGACACCTCCCCGGGCCCGTTCCCTCCATCGCTTGCAGCCACCGTGCCCCGTGCCGTCGCTAGTGAGCCTCTTCCCTCTCTGTCCCGAGGTGGGAGAAGGATCTGACAGGTGGGCCCCACCTATCGGCCTCTCTTTCCCTCTCCCGCTCTCTCTCTCCCCCTCGCGGTCGCTGACGACCAGGCCCCGCGCATCATGTTTAAACCTGGCCACGTGCGAGGCCGGCTGGCTAGCCAGCTAGGCCGGCCCAGCCACTGGCCGCTTCTGGCCTAGGTCCCCCATGGCCTTTCTTTTTCTTTTTCTGTGGGACTTTGCAAAAATCCTCCAGAGTCCAAATTAATTCCAAATCAAAATATTATTTCACTAAAATTCTTAGAATAATCCATAGAATTCACTAGTGTCGTTTGTAAAAATGTTTGAAAATATTTTATGTACTGTTTTAATTTAAAACCCTATTTGGCAATATCAGCCCCTATTTTAAATGTTTTTGAGAATCTTTCTAATCTCAAAACCATAAAAAACATTGGTCTTTAGCATTTATCAGTGTAGGGTACATTTTTAATAGTAGCTTGTGTGCTCTGTTTTTGTGTGTTGGTTATTTTTATCGCTTTATTTCGCGACGATAGATTGCGCGGTTGACGAAGAAGTTGGACCCGAAGACTTCGAAGAACCTGGAGATTTGTTGAGCCAGACAAGCAGCCCTTTGACCATGTTAAGAAACTTTTTCATGCATGTCATATAGCACTTATTGCTTCAATGTTTGATCATGATGAGGGGTCCCCCCTTTGGTGGGTTGCCTTAGATACTTTTACCGTTGACGCTTGCATCAAACATGACGCTACCACCTTATGAGGGTTATGTGGGTGGGAGTAGTTAGGGTGCTAACAGATGCTACGCAAACGGGATGGGATTTATGCATAGTGGTGGAAAGGAAGTGGATCTTTCAAAGACATTTCGAAAACCATGTCGGGTGCGACTAATGCCCGAGGGAGATAATGATGAGATGGGTGACCACTTGCGAAAGAAGTGGTGTACCGGAGAAAGTTGTGTGAGTATGTGTGTTTTCGGAAATGAATGAGATTTAAGGTCTGCTGACCGTCCCAACCCTACATGTGCAACCACGATACCCCTTATGGGACGGGGCTTTGTTGATTACCTTGGTAGGTACTGGCAAGGAGCCCGCACTACTAGTGGCGGGAGTGGCGTGGTCACTCTTGATACACGGTCGAACCGATATGTACGATCATGCGGTGTCTTCACAGGCACCGGGCACACCGTTGGTCCCCTCATGGATGGTACGATTAGTGCGAGGCTCGTGCGATGTACATCTTGAGTACTGGGTACCAATCGAGCGGACTCTTTGTCTAGTATCATAAGGGGAAAGGCATTGTTCGGGTGCTTACCTCGGGTATGTTATATACCGCGAGTCGTGGATGACACGGAAGTTCCCCGAGTCTTGTGGGTAAAGTGTGCAACTTCTGCAGAGTGTAAAACTATTCGAATAGCCGCGTCCGCAGTCATGGACAATAGGAGGTCCTTCTTAAACTACGTACAGATGTTTTCGTGAAACTTGGTGTGAGCATGGATGTCATGGTGACAAAGAGGTCATATGAGCTAAGTCCGATAACTTAGCATGGGAAATGAACTATGTCCGATGAGTTGGCGTGATGAATGAACATGAGGTGTTCAACCCCCACTTATGATGATATATGTAACTTGTTCATATGGATATCTGTTAATTGTTGATTCATGCTTACTAGTTACTCGATCATGTCATTTGCATTCAAAATTATCTTTCCGCAAAATTACCTACTTAGTGCTATATCATGCATCATTATTACCTTGTTCCACAACTTGGGTTGCTTGTGAGTACATTCAAAGTACTCATTGGCTTGCCACTGGTTATTTAATTGGCCAGGCATGGAAGAACAGGAGTATGCTGAAGAGTTCGTTGGTGATGAACATGCGAACTAGGATGCTTCCCAGTCAGAATGCCTGTAGGTTAAGGCAGATGGCGTGGGTTCACGCTTTCGACCAAGATTTCCGCTGCTTGTTTGGCCCTCGTGGCCCTATCTACGTAAGACTTGACCTTCATGGTCATTATTTGTGTAAAATGCTAAATGTGGATGTAAGACTCTTGTTATTCAGCTTCTGTGTGTTCAGTGAGCATTGATCTCTAGGATCACTGTACACGTGCATTCGGTGATCACGACTTATGAGTCGGGGTCCCAACAGAGTTGGTATCAGAGCCATCCTGACTATAGGAAGCCCTTAGTTAGCATGGACGTTAGTCAGGATAAAACCATTTCCAAAACTACACCTAGCATTTGTACTTGGGAATTCTGCACTATTTACCTATTCTATTCTTCACACAACACTTTGCTGACTCTCCCCCTTTCTAACCTTTGTAGATGGCTGTCGTACCCGAAGCCTTCCTGACATTCGGCTTCCCCTTACTCCTTGGGGATAGCCTAGAGAAGTGCTAGTTTTGCCAACCACCCATTTTCCTCTACCACGAGCACTGGGTCGATGCCGTCACGAAGGAGTACCACGTGGATGTGGTCATGAAGACAAATGACTCCCCGACAAGTTGGTTCTTTGAAGGACCACAGATGGAGACCATGGTACTTGCGGTCGAGACAACAGCACGCAAGGCACTCCAACACCTTCGAGACATCACTCTAGAGATGGCTGACGAGCCAGCTACTCGCTACCTTCTCTTCAGGAAGGATGATCTTGGCAAGATTTGGACGCTGATTCCGACCAAGGAGGATGGCACACCACTCAGGTTCTAGACCCACTTCAGCCTCTCCGCCAATAGTCTTGTTCATAACCTGATGATGGAGTCTGTGAAGCTCCACGAGGAACTTCACCACACCTAGGAGCTACTTCGGCAAGCCAAGACGAAGCCAGACACGATCAAGAAGGACAGAGCCCCCGAGGGATGACCAATTGTCGCTTACAGAGGAGGAGTACCCCCAGCTAGTGATGCACCCACACGTCGTCACCGCATGACTGTGAAGGAGTATCATGAGCTCTTCACCGAACCGCCTGCAAAGCATCGTCGGTATGGACCTCCTCATTCCCCGACCCCTTCGAGTGGGAATGATGCCCATTCAGATGATGAACAGGAGGAATACCCAGAGGAGCGTGACTACGAGAACGAGCACTCCACCACCTGAGTCCGAGAAACCCTAGGGTACGATCAGTCATGTACCCCTCATGCGAAGTTGAATCCATGTAATGGTTCATATGAAACCATGTGTGCTTGTTGTTTGTTTTGTTGTTTGTGTTCCGATGCAAGTCGCGCTTTGTTTTACAACACTTGCACTCGGCCAACCCCCTTAGGAGCGCTTTTCTGTTATTGCTTTCCTCTCGTCTATCCCAGTTGTTTGACTTGGCTGCTCCAAACAGGATGGTGACTGCTACCCGCAACAGCTCCTTCACCAACCCTGAAGTCGGCAACTCAAGCCAGCAACAGGGAGCTTGTGGGCCTGCTCACGCTGGAGGACACCAGGAGCAGCCACAAGGCGACATTCCCCAGCCACCACCTTCACCGGAGAACATGACCATAGCTCAGTTTCTCCAAGTTCTCCGGGAGGAACGCCAGGCCAACAATGCTGCTATCCAGCAGATGGCTCAGGCCCTTGTGAACAACCAGCAATAAGGCAGGAACAGCAATGGTCACTCCATGCTTTCTGAGTTCATGAGGAATTCACCCCCAACCTTCACCGAGATTGTTGAACCATTGGATGCTGATGACTGGATCCGCACCATTGAGGACCTCCTTGCACTTGTCAATTGCAATGAGGACCATGAGAAGGTGTTGTATGCCTCTCACTGCCTCAGAGGTACCGCCCGAGCTTGGTGGAATGGATTCAAGGTCATGCAAGGTGAGCGCGTGATCACTTGGAATGACTTCAAGGAAGGATTCCGCACCGCCCACATTCCTTCTGGGATCATGGATATCAAGAAGAGAGAATTCCGAGCGCTAAAGCAAGGAAGTGTCTCTATCAAGGAGTACCTGCAAAAGTTCAACCTTTTGTCAAGGTATGCACCTGAAGACGTCAGCACAGAGGCTGCCAAGAAGGAACGCTTCGTGGAAGGACTTCAACAGGTCCTACAGAACCAGCTCATCGTCTGCGACTGTCATACCTTCTTTGACTTGGTGAACAAGACCCTCATGCTGGAAGACAAGCGGCGTGCCATAGACGACACTCGCAAGCGCAAGATGATCAGCAAGGGTAGCTCAAGCAAAAAGAAGCCTTGCCCCTGGCAGCTAGCCCAGTCAAGCCTACCTATAAGCTGGAGTAGGCCAGACCTCCTACACCTCGTCCGAGCTACGAGCCTTAGTAGTATGCCAATCCCAGGCCAGCTTACAACAACCCCAATAACAACAACGGTGGCAGAAACTTCAACAACAACCATGGACAAGTCGCTTGCTTTGGTTGTGGCCAGCCAGGACACATCTCTAGGTTGTGTTCCAACAAGAAGCCAGATGCACCACGCCCCCATGCGCCTGCTCAAGGTCAAGCCCGTGGAGCACCACCAAGGAACTCCGCTCCTCGCAACCAGCCCAACAATGGCAAGGGTCATGTGAATCACGTCACCGCAAAAGAAGTCTAGGAAGACCCGGACATCATACTAGGTACGTTCCTCATCAACTCAACCCCAGCAACAGTATTGTTTGATTGTGGAGCTTCGCATACTTTTGTCACCCAAAAGTTTCCTTTAGAGTGTGGCATGAAGCCTACACCTCTGGGTAGTCGTATGTTGATAAAAAACCCAGGATCAGTTATGAAGTCTGGGATAGGTTGTAAGGGAGTCGAGATTAACATCAACGGGGTAGACTTCCTAGCAGATCGTATCATCCTGAAGTCAGAAGGCTTGGATGTAATCCTAGGCATGGACTGGTTAACTAAGCACCAAGGCTTGTTAGACTGTGCCAAGAGGATCGTCAACATGACCAATAGCCAAGGAGTGGAAGTCAAGTATGTCCCCAACCCTGCCTCCACTCAAAAAACCCAGGCTAACTGTCTATCGGGGGTTGAGTTGGATCAAGTGCCAGTAGTATGTGAGTAACCGGATGTGTTTCCTGATGAGCTGCCCAGAATGTCTCCTGACTGCGACATTGAGTTCATCATTGAGCTTATGCCTGGATCAAGGTCCATCTATAAGAAGGCCTACAGGATGGGATCCGAAGAGTTGGCTGAATTGAAGAAGCAACTGGCAGAGCAGCTCAGAAAAGGATTTATTCGCCCAAGTGCCTCTCCTTGGGGATCACCTGTTCTATTTGTGTCAAAGAGGGACGGAACTATCAGACTCTGCGTCGATTACCGTTCTCTCAATGAAGTCACGATAAAGAACAAGTACTCACTCCCCAAGACTGAAGAACTGTTTGATCAGTTGAATGGAGCCAAGTTGTTTTCCAAGATCGACCACAGGTCTGGGTACTATCAGCTGAAGATCAGACCCCAAGACATTCCGAAGATGATGTCTGTAACCCGGTATGGCCTGTACAAAGACACTTCATGTACCTCATGAATAAGGTCTTCATGGAGTACTTGGACAAGTTCGTTGTCGTCTTCATTGATGACATACTTGTCTTCTCCAAGTCTGAAGAAGAACATGAGGAACACTTGAGATCGGTCCTAGAAAAGCTTCAAGAGCACCAGCTTTATGCCAAGTTCAGCAAGTGTGAATTCTGGCTACATGAAGTTGGATTGTTGGGTCATGTGTTGACCACCGAAGGATTGTTAGTGGATCCTACCAAGATTGAAGCCGTGACTGAATGGCAAACCCCAACCATCGTGAAGGAAGTCAGGAGCTTCCTCGGACTCGCGGGTTATTACCGCAAGTTCGTGGAAGGATTCTCAAGCATTGCCCAACCCATGACCCAGCTTTTGAAGAAGGACAAGAAGTTTGAATGGACAGCTAAGTGCGAAGAAAGCTTTCAGGAACTTAAGAAGAGATTGACGACAGCCCCAGTTTTGGCCACGCCCAATATTCACAAGGAGTTTGTGATACATTGTGATGCATCAAGAACTGGGCTTGGAGGCGTTCTGATGCAAGAAGGCGGAGTTGTAGCATATCTATCCAGACAGCTACGACCACATGAAGAGAACTACGCAACTCATGATCTCGAGCTGGCAGCCGTGGTTCATGCCTTGAAGACATGGCGACATTACCTTCTAGGGAAGCGATGTGAGATATTCACAGACCACAAAAGTTTGAAGTATATCTTCACTCAAAGGGAATTGAACATGAGGCAGAGAAGATGGTTGTAGTTGATCAAGGATCACGACCTCGGTGTTCAATACCACCCCGGAAAGGCCAACGTGGTAGCAGATGCCTTAAGCAGAAAGGCTTCTTCCTTGAATGCTATAATTAAGGAAAGGCTACCCGCCCTGTATGAAGAACTTTAGAGCTTCAGCTTGGAACTGGTTGCACCCGAATTGCTCACCATCCTCGAAGCAATGCCTACCTTGATGGATGATATCAAGGAAGCCCAGAAGGGACACGAGAGCATTGAAGGCATCAAGAGGAAGATCAAGGCAGGCAAGGCCCAAGGATTCTCGGTGGATGAACAAGGAGTTGTATGATTCGGGACTCGCATTTGCGTACCCAACAAGGAGGTATCAAGAACTTGATCTTGCAAGAAGCTCGTGACACCCCATACTCCATCCATCCTAGAGGGACCAAGATGTATCAAGACCTCAAGGCAAGATTCTGGTGGCATGGCATGAAACAGGAGATAGGCACATTCGTGGCTAAGTGTGATATATGCCACAGAGTTAAAGATGAGCATTAGCGACCCGATGGGCTATTGCAACCTCTCAAAGTGCCTGAGTGGAAGTGGGACAAAGTCGGGATGGATTTCATCACCGGTTTACCAAGGTCAAGCAAAGGACATGATTCCATTTGGGTCATTGTCTACCACCTAACCAAGGTAGCCCATTTCATTACTGTCAAGACCACCTATGACGGTAACAAGCTAGCCAGTCTCTACATTGAGCGTATCGTGAGTCTTCATGGAGTTCCTAAGGAGATTGTGTCGGATCGAGGCACCCAGTTCACCTCAAGATTCTGCAAGATGTTTCAAGAAGCTATGGGAACCAAGCTCTCCTTCAGCACTGCTTTCCACCCCCAGACCGGTGGGCAAACAGAATGAGTAAATCATATACTCAAAGATATGCTCCGTGATTGTGTTTTGGCATATGGGGCCAAGTGGGAAGATTGCCTACCATTCGTCGAGTTCTCCTACAACAACATCTATCAGTCGAGTCTTCAGATGGCACCATTTGAGGTATTGTATGGGCGCAAGTGTCGTACTCCCCTCAATTGGTCAGAGACCGGAGAAGGATTAATTTTCGGACTTGACATCCTCTGCGAAGCAGAAGAGCAAGTACAACTCGTCTGGGAATGTCTAGAGAAGTGAGCTTCAACAACGGAGATCATGTCTATCTTCGAGTCACACCTCTTAAAGGAACCAAGCGTTTCCACGTCAAAGGAAGCCTTACACCTAGATACATCGACCCCTTCAAGATCACCACAAGATGAGGAGAAGTTGCCTATCAACTAGAGCTACCTTCCGAACTATTGGATGTGCACAACATCTTTCATGTGTCATAGCTCAGGAAGTGTCTCCAAGTTCCCAACCGTCCCGACCTCTACAAGGACATCGACCATCAAGCCACCGACCTTCAGCCAGACCTCACCTATCGTGAGAGGCCTGTTCGCATTTTGGATGAAGCCGAGCGCTGCACCCGAAGCCGTACCAATCATGTTCTTTAAGGTCTAGTGGAGAAACCACACTGAAGCGGAAGCAACCTAGGAGCGTGAAGACTATTTTAGATCTGAGCTCCCCTATCTGTTTAGCGCTTAGCCTAGGAATCTTGGGGACAAGATTCTTGTAAGGGGGGAAGGCCTGTCACACCCTGTGTTTGTATCACCTTGATATGTTTTGGTTTATAAAATTTGGAGCCAACAAAAACTTTTTCAAAGTGCTTGTGCCTGTTTGCAATGATGTTTGCTTGCTTGTTGACTATGTTATATGGGACTCCTAGATTCTATTCCACTTCATATTCATCTTCCTGGTCCCAAACCTCTTGCCCAATGATCATGCCATGTGAATAGTGCCCGAAAACTATTTTATCAAATTTTGTTTTAACCAAAATGATTTATTCAAATTAGGTTTTCAAAAACCCCTGAAATGAGGTTTGCACTGCAAGTCCTCAAATTGGGTGGATTCTTCTTCCCCAAAGACCTTATTTCAAACCTACTATATATAAGACTTTCAAAACCACAAAATATTATTTTTAAAGATTATTCTTATATTTTATTTAAAGACTTTTTCTTAAGTCCAGAAATGGTTTTTCATAGGGAAAAATTATTTAAATGCTGTGAAAATATTTGAGAAAATTTAGGGAAACTCAGTGGTCACATATTTTCAATATATATGAGTTTCAACACAAGGGCATGATCAAATCATGGGCAAAACCCCTCAAACCCCCTTCTATAAGAATATTCTCAATAAATTCCTGGAAAATTCCAACAAGTCAACACTATCATAAATGATGATCTTGCAAAGTTTCATCTCAATACACGGTTATGTGGTTCATCAAACCATCCCAAAACCCTTCCTGTTTAGATTCAAATTTGAGCAACTTTACATTGTGAAGTGTCTCCCCTTGAGCTCAAACTTTCTGGGCATGCTATAATGACCAAATAGTGAAACTACACTAAGTGGTGCACCAAGGGTAAAGGCCTAGCATCACTAGATCTACAGAAACCTGATTCTTATAATGTCTATGGTTTATCAAGTTTCCATCATCAACTTTTCCCACTTGAGCTCAAACTTGGTGAATCCACTCATTTTTACCTAGTCCTTGACCCTGTTGAATATCTCAATGAGATGCTAAATATTTCTTTCCCAAAACTCTATCAAACACCTTCTGGTGAAATGGTAAAACCATCATTTCCACCCCTTACCCTTTTACCCTTGCCCCAAACTTTTTACCACAACCCTCTGAGTTACTAGTTGCCTCCAGTAACTCTTCCTGGCCAAGGCTCCATGGGTAAGTGGGGTAAAAAAACATCTACCCTCTGGACAGTAGTTTTTCTCCCTCTCCCTCAGCTTTCCTTCTCTCCCAAGGCACTCGAGAGCATCCAATGCCTCATTCTCCATTGTTAAACCCCCTAGATCCCCTACACATAGCAGGCCACACAGAAGACGTCGTTGGCATGCCGTGGCAGGCCAAACGCGTGCTCTTGAGCCCGCTATATTGCCGACAGGCACTGTAGCCATTGGCCACTACATGGCCCCGACCGCCTTAGGCTTCCCCCGTGTGCCCCCCGAGGCGCCGTCGACGTTCGTGACACGCTACGGGGTCGGCCCACTCCTCACTCTCCCTCCTCCGAGCCCCTCTCACGCGTGCCCGACACCGCCCGAGCCGGCTAAGCGCGAGCTCGCACGCGCGCCCTTCTCTCTCTCCCTTGCTCTCAATCATCGTCGACTAGCCCCAGGAGCACCCCCCCGAGCAGTCCCATAGCCTCCCGCTCCCTCTGGCCTCAGCCACATCCTCTCTGGTGCACGGCTCGTCGGTGGACTCGCACCCCTGTTATAAAAGGGCCTCCCGGACCCCTCTCTCCCCTCTGGTCTCTCTCTCCTCACCCCACCAACCTCCCTGGGCCCCCCTGAGAGCCCCGTCACCTCTGTGCTCGGGATCGACCCGAGGATTGCCACGGCCATCTCACCGTCGATCTCCGGGTACAAAGTCCCTCCAGCACTCCTCTCTCTTTGGTTGCCCCTCCCTCCGCATTATAATGCGATCCCCCTTCTCCCCGTCTTCTTTGCAGACCCAAAGAGCCCCGCACGACCACCTCTCGAACACCCCTCCTCCATGGGTGCTCGCCGCCGGTGAATCTGGTCACCTCAGGCCACCCTTCCACCTCCCCTAGAACAACGACACCTCCCCGGGCCCGTTCCCTCCATCGCCTGCCATCGCCGTGCCCCGTGCTGCCACCGGTGAGCCTCTCTCCTCTCTGTCCCGAGGTGGGAGAAGGATCTGACAGGTGGGCCTCACTTGTCGGCCTCTCTTTCCCTTTCCCGCGTTCTCTCTGCGACCGGGCCCTACGCGTCAGGCTTAAACCTGGCCGCGCGCAAGCCTGGCTTGCTGGCCAGCTGGGCCAGCCCAGCCACTGGCCACTTCTCGCATGGGTCCCCCGTGGCCTTTCCTTTTCTTTTTCTGTGGGACTTTGCAAAAATCCCCCAAAGCCCAAATTAATTCCAAATCCAAATATTCTTTCACCTAAATTCTTAGAATAATCCATCGAATTTGCTAGTGTCATTTGTAAAATTGTTTGAAAATATTTTATGTACTGTTTTAATTTAAAACCCTATTTGGGCAATATCAGTCCCTGTTTTACATGTTTTTGAAAATCTTTCTAAGCTCAAAACCATAAACAAACATTTTTAACATGGTCTTTAGCATTTATCAGAGTAGGGTAGCATTTTTTTATAGTAGCCTATGTGCTCTATTTTCGTGTGTTGCTTATTTTTATCACTTTATTTCGTGACGATAGATTGCGCGATTGATGAAGAAGTTGGACCCGAAGACTTTGAAGACCTCGGAGACATTGTTGAGCCAGGCAAGCAGCCCTTTGACCATGTTAAGAAACGTTTTCATGCATGTCATATAGCACTTATTGCTTTTATGTTTGATCATGATGAGGTGTCCCCCCTTCGGTGGGTTGCCTCTGATACTTTTTCTAGTATTGCTAGGGGAAAGGCATTGTTTGGGTGCTTACCTTGGGTATGTTATATACCGCGAGTGGTGGATGACACGGAAGTTCCCCGGGTCTTCTGGGTAAAGTGTGCAACCTCAACAGAGTGTAAAACTATTCGAATAGCCGTGTCCATGGTCATGGACAGCTGGAAGTCCTTCTTAAACTACGTCCGAATGTTTTCGTGAAACTTGGTGTGAGTATGGATGTGATGGTGACAAATAGGTCACATGAGCTAAGTCCGATGACTTAGCATGGGAAATGAACTAAGTCCGATGACTTAGCGTGATGAATGAACATGAGGTGTTCAACCCCCACTTATGATGATATATGTAACTTGTACATATGGATATCTGCTAATTATTGATGCATGCTTACTAGTTACTCGCACATGTCATTTGCATTCAAAATTAGCTTTCCGCAAATATACCTACTTAGTGATATATCATGCATCATTATTACCTTGTTCCACAAATTGGGTTGCGTGCGAGTACATTCAAAGTACTCATTGGCTTGCCACTGGTTATTTAATTGGCTAGGCATGGAAGAACAGGAGTATGCTGAAGAGTTCGTTGGTGACGAACATGCGAACTAGGATGCTTCCCAAACAAAATGCTTGTAGGTTAAGGCAGATGGCATTGGTTCACGCTTTCGACCAAGATTTCGGCTGCTTGTTTGGCCCTCGTGGCCCTATGTACGTAAGACTTGACCTTCACGGTCGTTATTTGTGTAAGATGCTAAATGTGGATGTAAGACTCTTGTTATTCAGCTTCTGTGTGTTCAGTGAGCATTGATCTCTGGGATCACTGTACACGTGCATTCGGTGATCACGACTTATGAGTTGGGGTCCCCATAGACAAACATACCTTGTTTTTTGAGGACCGTCTGGTGGTTCCAAAAGGTGATCTCAGGAAGGTTATCATGGACGAAGCATACAATTATCTTCTATCCATTCATCCAGGCAGTTCCAAGATGTATCAGGATCTCAAGCAAACCTTCTGGTGGACTCGCATGAAACGTGAAATTGCTCAGTTCGTGAACGAGTGTGATGTTTGTCATAGAGTGAAGGCAGAACATCAACGTCCAGCAGGTGTCCTTCATCCTTTGCCTATTCCAGAGTGGAAATTCGATGATGTGGATATGGATTTCGTCACTTGGTTTCCCTCGTCTAAGAGGGGCAATGATGCCATCTTTGTGGTTATCGACAAGCTGATCAAAGTTGCTCATTTCCTTGTGGTCAAAGAATCTATCTCGGCAGCTTGGCTAGCAGAGTTGTATACGTCAAGGATAGTTTCTTTGCATGGTATTCCTTAGCTCATCTCATCTGACGTGGAACCCTCTTCACTTCCAAGTTTTGGGAGTCCTTCAAGACTGCTATGGGTACCAAGATCCGTTTTAGCACTACATTCCATCCGCAGACAAGTGGTCAAGTTGAGATAGTTAATAAAATCCTTGAAGACATGCTCAGAGCCTGTGTGATTTCATTCGGCATGAAATGGGAAGACTGCCTTTCATATGCTGAATTTTCATACAACAACAGCTTTCAGGCTAGCTTAGGCAAGGTCCCTTTCGAGATTCTCTATGACAGGAAGTGTCGTACCCTGCTTAATTGGTCTGAAACCGGTGAGCTTCAAATTTTGGGCAATGACATGATCACCGAAGCAGAAGAGATGTGACGTGTCGTTCATGAGAAGCTCAAAGCAGCTCAATCCTGACAGAAGAGTTATTACGATAACAAACCTCGGGATGTCTCCTTTCAAGTTGATGATCTAGTCTATCTCAGAGTCTCTCCCATGAAAGGCACTCGGCGGTTTGGAATTAACGGGAAGCTAGCTCCTCATTTTGTGGGTCCTTTCAGAGTTGTTGGCAAGAGAGGTGAACTTGCCTATCAATTAGAGCTTCCTCCGAACTTCACAAATGTGCATGATGTCTTCCATGTCTCTCAGCTCCGGAGGTGCTTCAAGACTCCCGAGTGTACCATTGACCTCCAAGACATTAATCTCCAACAAGACGCCTCTTATCGTGAGCATCCAATGGCTATTCTCGATGAAACTGAGCGTAAGATTCGCAACAAATCAATCAAGTTTCTCAAGGTGAAGTCGTCTCATCATTCCGATAAATAAGCTACTTGGGAACATGAGGATCTTCTCCGTTCCGAATATCCAGAGTTCTTTCATTCCTAGATCTCGGGTCGAGATCCTCTTGTAGTGTGGGACAGTTGTAACATCCCAAGTGCTACCCTTGCCATTTATGGTCATGTAACCCGTGTGAACCTCTATGTTGCCATGTGTTTGGATGATATGATTTTACTCATTGCCATTTCTATCTCACGCATCATGCATCATGCTCATCATATGATTTGCAAACTTGTGTTGCTTGCTAGATTGGTCTTGTGTGATGTGGATGTGTGCATGTGTGGTGCAACAACTCCCTCCCTTCTCCTTCATTCTCAAAACTTTGCCTAAACCTTTTTATTCCATTTTGTTTTCTACATGAGAATTAACTTGATAATAAAATCTTTTAAAAATGTTCCGTTGTTAGGGGATATCATGTTGAGTAGGTATGTGGTGCTCTCCTTATTGTTTAAAATTTGGACTCATGGGGTTTTGTTAAAAAAATATGGCTGTTTATTTTAAAAGTATTTATTTTACTTGTACTAAAAAGCATCTTTTTATTTTTATTAAATAGGGCATATTTATTTCAGTGCCAAATTATTGTTATTTTAACAAAAATCCTTTTCTTTTTCTCTGGGGTTTTTCCGTCTGTTATTGATATTTATAAAAGGAAAACAATTCTATTGTTTAATATGAGAGAGAGAGAGTGACTGGGTGTTGGGCCTTTTTCCCCCTCGCGGCCCAGGTAGTCTTCCCGCACGGCCAGCCCAGTAGAGTCGATGGCTACCTGCTCCGTTGCGCGGAGTCAGCTTTAGAGAGTGAGCGCAGAGAGCGCTCGTGAGAGAGAGCGTTGTCGTCGCTGTGAGAGGGCTCACGGACATCGAGGCCGAGCCCCTTTAAATGTGCGCACATCCCTAGGGTTTCCCTGTTTCGCCACCGCTCCTCCCTCTCCTCTCCATCTCCCACCCTTCCTTCCTCGCCTCTTCTGCGTCAGGTAAGGTAGCAGTTTTAGAGGAGTAGAGCACCGAAGCTGTCATCATCGTCATCGCCTCCGGCGGCCCGCTCGTGGTGCTAGGGCACGGAGAAAGGCCTCACGGCATTGGCTTCTTCCTCGTCGCCTCCGCGTACCCAAAGCCACCGTGCGCATTCTTCCTCTACTCTGAGAGCAAGCATCGTCGACCCCTGTGAGCACCTACGCGTCCTCCCCCCCTCTGCTTCTCCTCTCGTGGTAGCCGTTGCGTAGCCGTAGCATTGCCCCTCCATTCGCAGCCGCTTGCTGTCTGTCGCTGCTGTGCCACCATGGTCGAAAGCTTCGTGCTTGGACCTATCAATTGTGTTCACTGCCGTGGCCATCTTCGCGGCCTAGACCGGGGATGGATCCCCCTAAGGTTCCCGCTTCCCTGCTGAGCTTCCTCCTCACCGGAGAGCCCCTGGGTCACTAGATTTCGCCGCCGCCTTTCCTCTATTCGCCGCTGTCTTTTTCTTCTTAAGTTTCATCAGTAGTGCCGTCAGTGTTAGTAGTAAAGCAGCAAGGCCTCCCCTTTGGTCAGTGGTCAGTCGACCTGGGCATCGACCTCGCGGTCAAGGGTTCAATCCCCTCTCGCCCCCTCCTTTTTTCCTTGTTTTGCATTGGGTGCTCGTGGTGTGTGGTGTCGTGGATCCGGTGTGGCAACACCCGGATGTTGTGTGCTTGTGCAGTTGTGTGTGTGTGTGCCTGCATGTGTGTGGGTAGTGGGTGGATCTGCTGTGGCCAATAGGACCCAGAGTGTGTGTGTGTGTGCGTGTGGCAGTTTCTGTATGTGTGTATGCGAGATTGTGTGTGTACGACAAGTGGGCCCTGGCCCCACTTGTCACCCACATAGGGGACCTGGTGTCTATGCCACGTGGGCCCCCTCCTACCTATTGTTTTTTTATTTTATCTTGTTTGATTGTTTTATTGTGATATAAATAGATTTTACTTTTCTGGTATATCTCTAAATCTGGACATGAGCTTATTTGGACATGGGCATTTTTAGTAAGTTTTCACTTATAGGAATGTATAATATTTTTCGAACCAGTGTTGTGACATGTTGTTCCATGCAAGTATATGAGTATGATATATGATTTTGGGGTAGAATCACCCAAGGAATGCATTGGTGCAACTTGTTTTGTCATTTGAGAAAGTTTGAAAAAATATCATTTTGTCCCAAAGTGCCATTTTGTCATTTTAGTTAGAATTAATCCATGCATGCTTTGATAATTGTGTCAACATGGAAGTGGTAGTATTTCATGAGTAGAATGCCATGATATTTACTTTTCACATGATAATATTGCATATGAGTGGGAACCATGCTCCAAAGTGGCTATTAAAATATTGCTTATTTCAACATGCTAAATATTTCTAAGTCTGAGAATCTGTTAATATTTTTATGCCATGATGAGTGGATGCTACCAAGTGACATATTATGATTTAGCTCAAGCTCAGTGCTAGTGATTTGAAGTAGATGTTCCCCTCTACCATCTTGTTAATTTTCATGCCATGAGGTGGTCTCTATCACCATTAGTTCCTGCTATCAACTTGCTATCAGCTTAACTCAGATTCCAGAAAACTGTGATTTTGACCAAGTCCCTAGAATATGTTTCATCATGCCAACTTGTGAGCTTCATGCTTACTGATATGTTCTTCCTTTTTAGTTTGTGTAGTTGGATGATTTGATAAGCATGTTATATAGTTTCTTTGAATGCCTTGTTTGTGGTTGGAAACTTCCTGTAGCTGTAGATATTTGCTGTGAAAGTTGCTATGTTGCTGTTTCGGGCAGATTGTGATTTTTAGTGTTTTGTGACTTGTGGGAGCTACGCTCCATGGATTTTCTTGATCTTTGGCTCTAATGTGGTTGGTTTTTCATTTCCTAACCAGTGGCTACCTTGGAATGCCAAGGAATAGTCCATGGCCTTTATTGTCTTGTTTTTGCCTTCGTAACTTGTCGTTAGCGTAGCGTGAGAACTGTAAGTCCGTTTCCTACGTTCTACATATGCTTTTGCATCGATTTTGCATGAAGCATCCATTTTTCCTGTGATCATGCATGTTCAAACAAGTTAACATGAGGTTCTGTCCAGAATTGTAAATAACTTAACTATTGCATGAGAAACATGACTAGTTTAGGATTGCCATCCTAAATACATCAAATGAATAATGCATCATCTTGTTTGTGCATTGCACCTTGGTTTATTGTTTATTGTTGCTGTTTATCTTGGGTAGACGCAAGTGTTGAACCTGAGTACGAGGATCCAGGAGAGTACCACTACAAGGACCCCACTCTTTGTCCCTCTGAAGAACCAACATGCAAGATGATCATACCCGGATCCCGACACTATCTTTGCTTTGCTAGATGTCTCGCTCTTATCATTACATATGCATTACTTACCACTTAAATGTCAAGCCTCCTACATTGCCACGATAGCCTCTAACCCCTCCACATCCTAGCAAACCTTGTTTGGCTAAGTTACTGTTGCTTAGCCCCTCTTATAGAGTTCTTAGTTGTAGGTGTAGGTTATTTTCCATGTGATAACATGGATATCTGGCATATCACAATATTACTTGTTATTTAATTTAATGCACATATATATCTTGGTATGGTGGAAGGCTTGGCCTTTTGCTTGGTGTTTTGTTCCACTTTTACCAGCATAGTTTCTTGTTACCAGTGTTATGTTTCCATACTTTGCACTCCCAACATGCTTGGGTTGTTATGGGGACCCTCTTTATCGTGGTTTTGTCATGGTAGATGTACGAGGAATTATGTTCAAGGCCAGCGCTAAGGTGATGGACTCAAAGGGGTTGGTTGGGATGAAGGACACGAGTTTACCCAGGTTCGGCCCCTCAAGAAGAGGTAAAAGCCTATGTCCTGCTTGTGTTGTATTAATTGGAGTATCGATTACAAGGGAGCGGATTCGCTTGACCTAGTTCTCGATTAGTTGGTTTTCTCTCTAAGTCGCCCCAGTTCTCGCCTTTATATAGAAGGCCAAGGCCACGGGTTACACAAGTCTCATACCTACTCTTACAACTTATCTGAGTCTATCTCTATGTCGTCTTACCATCCTGGGCAAGCCGCCTCCGGGCGGCTTAACCACCCAGGTCTTCATGACACCTTCCACCCGGGCCTTGTCTTGGCCCATCCTAGTAAGCTGTCATATGGCCAAGCTTACGTCTATTGGCCCATCTGCCTTCGTCTAGATTATGAGCCGCCAGGTATGACCCGACCCCACCTGGGTGGGTCTTACCACGGGGTTATATCCCCAACATTAGGTCCCAGGTTGATTTGAGCTTGCTCATGTCAATCTTCCATTTTACTTGGCGGTGAGTCTCACTTTTCATCACCTGAAAGTAAGATATGTAACCCGCCGTGATGTCATAATGGATATGCAAAAAAGATTCCCTGACGACCACAATCGATCTTTCATCATTAAACTGACGGCCCGAAAATCGAGACGTCCGTCTCGGTCGGTCAATTTCTATCACCTTGACACCCACGCCAGTTTTCTCTTTCCTGCCTCTTAAATAGGACCGTGAAGGGTTCTTCTCATTTCCTCCACTTCCTACGCCTCTTCTTCTTCCTCTCAACGCCGCTGCCCCCGAGCTCCCTTGCTCTGATGAAGCTTCATCGCCATCATCGCCCTAGGGCGCCGCATCAACCTAAACGAACCAGAGTACTGCCCGCGACCGCCGCATCATCTCCGGTACGTCTTTGTCCATCCCCTAGATGTGTAGCTTAGGGTGGCAAATCCATGGAGTTCTTCGGTCCACTAGAGCGCAAGTTCTTTGTAAAGCCAAACGACATATAGCCTAGTAGGTCTTGTAATGATCCTCTTCCCATTGTGGTAAACCGTAGGAAATCACCAATAACCTAGTACAGATCTATAGTTGCTTCCTTTTACTGCCCACCAACTTTGTCAGCTCTTCCCGCAGTTCGTCACTAGGTCTAAAATAAATTTGCTTTTCCTCTATCCGTAGATCTGTCACTGCAAAGAAAATATTTGAATCATGTTTTCCACACTTATCGGTATTTTGATTCGTTGCCCTGCAATCTTAACCCACCATTAAACTTCTAGCTCTCGTCATGAACTGCACGGGCGGCTTAGCTCTCGTCATGAACCCACCATTAGACGTCCTTCGTTTCTTCAAGCTGCATCCTCAAGATATTGCACCCAACTCCATCTCAAACATGTGCAACTTCCAAATTCTCTGTGAAGTTTACTTGCAAGAAAAGCTGTCGGTTAACCTCTTCCGTGAGTTCTTCTATGCAAACTGCCAGACAAAAGTAGCAGCTGGCCCAAGCATAGAGCTCGGCGGAATCTCCATTCAAAGAAGACGGGATAGGACCTTTCCAGCTGTTCGAATGCCAAGTCACCCCAAGGACTGGAACAAAACCTGGTTTTATTGCAAAGACACCTCTCCAGAGGGAGAACGTCCATTGCCGGGTTATTGTCCGAGCCGACTCCGCACCAATACTGAACTCCCCGACCGGATGTCGGCCTCCGAACGGGCGAAGTATGATGCGGCTTACGCCAAAATTACAGCCCTCAAGGCCAATGGTCTGATAGGGATGGATCTGACCCGCTGCTGGATCTCTTGGAGAGTCATGCCTCTGAGCCGTAGAAGCCGTCTCATGTGTGAATATGCGGGTGATGCCACTGACCCCCTTTGCTTCAATCCTACCACGTTGTCAGAAGATAACATCATTGCTGCCATCAAAAGCCTTGTCATGAGTCTCAAGGATCTTGCCGCACCATTGGATTACCACCGTTCTGTGCCGCAAACCCGGCCCTAGATGTAAGGACGACTCTTAATCTCCTTACTTCCGTGTTACCTATTCATGTATCTTTGCAATCTTAACCTCTTCCGGCAGCTTTTACTTTCAGGCTAACTCTAGCTTCTGGAAGAAGAAATACGTTCCTCCTCCAAAAAAGTCTAAGGAGAAGACCGGTGGTCGAAAGAACAAGATTGTACCTCAAGATCAACCTGAGGTTGACGATTCATAGGTAGAACATGACTCTCTTCACCGTCTTACAATGCACCTTACTGACAATAATAACTTCACAGGACGAGACGGAGACAAGCCACACCAACGCTCCTGAGGTAACCTATGTCTCATCTGACTCAGAACATCTTGCACCACAGACGATATGGCGGGTCGTCCGAAAATTCCCATTTTCTCATCCTATTGCTTACTTAGACACCAACTTTCTTATGAAAAAGCAACAGCAACTCTCCCGATGCCAGGCCCGGAGCGCCGGCTTTGATGATCTTATGGCCGGGTTGTCTCACTCTCCGGTTCAACGGAAACGGCTGGCTGAGGTATTTGTTTTACTTGGTTTAATTTTGTCAACCTTGCCTTACAACTTTACTCTGTCTTTATAATGATTTAACTGCTTTCAGGAATCGCCCCCTTCATCAGGCAACTCTACGGCAACCAAGTTGCCGCCTCTGAAGATCAACCCAGAGTATGTGCTTTCGTGCTTCCATCCTATCCTTGTTATCCTTGAACTTTATACAATAACCTTCTATGCTTTCCAGGGCTCAAGCAAAACGAAGGAAGACCCTTGGGTCTACCTCGTCCCCCACTGCCCAAGAACCGGAGGCTGCCAAGCCGGACTCTCCGGTTGCACACGCTGATCCTTCTGCTGTCTCAAAGGATGTGCCTAAAGATGCTCGTCATTTTGTCGAGCCGGCGGCCCATGAGACGGCAACTGAGAGTCCTCCGAGGACCAACTCTAAGCCGCCAAGCCCTTCAACGGCCGTTGACGATTCAGCTATTCCAGACGTCATCATTACCGGTACCGGTTTTCAAACTCCTCAACCTCGTGTGTTGACAAAGGACACTGAGAAAACTGAAGCCTCTGACAAGATGGACTTTGAGCTCCCCGTGCTAGAGAAGTTAACTACTGATGAGCTACACGCCGGTTATATGAACTGCCTCTCCACAAGCCGGAACATGGAGCTCAAACTTGTTAATCTGATGAAGAAAAAATATGAGGTACCCCTTCCTTTCCTTATACCCTTATATAGCCCCCAAGAGACTGTTTAATATTTGTTAATGGTAAACTGGGTCTTCCAAATTCATGCCTTGAGTAGAACCACTTAGCTTGTAGCCCCCAAGTGTCGGCTTAATATGTAAATGTTGAGCCGGTACTCAGTTTTAAGTAGTTGATCAAATATAGGCCCCAAGTTCGGGTCAGTATTGAAATAATGGGCCGAAACTTCCCTGTAGATTGAAGAAAGAGACATATGTAGCCCCCAAGTGTTGGCTTATATTTGACAAACATGAGCCGGAACTTCATTGTAGATTTAGAAAACAAGGTTGTAGCCCCCAAGTGCCGTCTTAACTTGATGAAGATGAGCCAGAACTTACTTGTAGTCTTGGAGAACAAATAGACATCAGCCCCCAAGTGTCGAGTATATTTCTTCCAATCTGCTTGAGACTTGCATTATATTTGTTAACTTAACCATCTGGCAATATGTTATCCTGGCGACTTACCCCTCTTTTACTTTTTGTATGTCACAGGAAGCTTTAAGCAATGCCGAGTCTGAACTGACCAGCTTAAATAGCAATCTGGCCTCCCAGCAAGCCGCCAGAAGTGAAGTAGAGGAGAAGTGCCGGCTTGCTGCCAAAGAGCTTACAAAAGCTAAATCTGAACTTGTTGCTTTCAAAAAAGCTGCTAAGGCGGAGCAAACTGCTCTCGCCAAACATGCAGACAACGCTGACGACTGACTCATGGTCGTATCAGACGAGTTGCAATCCCTAAAGCGCCATATCTCCAAGATGACATCTGCTATCTTTGGTAAGTACTAAAGACTCAATCATTCTTCTTGTTTGAAAGTTATATAGGCGGCTTATAACATAAAACTCGTCTTGTGTAGGTCAAAGAAGCCGTCAACTTGGTGCTTACAGCCTATTGTAGCTGAACGCTGTCTATACTTTGTCAGAGCAATTGTATTGCGGTACTCTCTGCACTATTAGAGCTACGTTGAACAAAGAAAGCATCCTCAAGTTCATGAAAGGAGTCACAGAGATGCTATCAACTCTGCCAAAGCAAATCAAAGAACTCAAAAAATCAGCCACAGGAAGGGAGCCATTGCAGCAATAAGCCGGGCTTTGGCCTTTTCTCCGGAGCTAACTCCTGAAGAGATGATGGATGGCTTTCCATCAAAGAAGGATGATGGCTCAGAATTCATAGAAGCCGACTATGCTCGTTGTATGAAGGCCTCCAAGGTCCTTGCATTAGTGTTAGCGGAAGAAGTGAATCGGTCAACATACCAGGCGGCTTACAACGCTGAGAACAAGCGAGTGCACGGCCCAATCTTCGAGGCCAGGGATTTAACTCCTGCACGCCATAAGCATCTCTTTGCTCCTGACATTGACCCGTCTCCCCTCTTAGAAGAGGCAAACTTTGAAGCTTTAATCAACTGCAACTGGGACGTGGACAATCTCCGGATCGAGGAGGTCAAAGACCCGCCGCAAGATGACCCGCCGTCCAGCTGACCAACTTGATAATGCCATGGTGTAACCCGGCTTCATGACCCGCCGAAATTTGGGGTGGTGTAAAAAACTTTAAGTCATGCTTTTTGAGCTCTATGGAGAGCATTTGTAATAGGCATGTAGGAAAAACCTTGTCTTGCCTGAACTGTGCCATCATGCACATAGGAAATTGCATGGTTTTAACATATTATGTCCGCCTTATGCTTCAATTCACACCAGATGTCGTGGTGGCTCTTCTTAAGAAAACAGCCTGTGAGAGCAGAATACTTTCCGCATTGTTGGGAGGGCGGCTTAGAATAGCACAACCTGGAGATGTTATATCTTTCCTGACTTGCTTTTTCAATAACTCATGTGACGGTTCTTCTGGGTGGACTCACTAATTAAAACTCCTTATCACTATAGGGACTCTATCGAGATTGGTCGTCAATTTCTTAGACCAGCTTAGGGTCTGTAAGCGAGATTAACTGACAGGAAGGGTAACGCCTCAGAAAGAGATACGACAAGGCATGAGTACCCTGGTAGCCCATAAACTGCCTCTCACGTGACATAAATCCATCGTTGTAACCTTAAAGAGTGGAGAGTCTCTAAAAGATTAACCATCTAAGAGTACGAACGGGCCACATAGCGGAGAGTCGGCAATAGATGAGAGAGTTTATCCTTGCTTTCCATAAGCCGGCCCTCACGTGACAAGAACCGATCAATAGGGTCTTATAAGCTAAACCCGGCGGGTTGGAAGCCCCCAAGATAACATGTTGACAGAGTCAACTTTTTGGCTTAAGAGTTGGTCAATAGGGTCTGATAAGCTAAACTCGGCGGGTTAGAAGCCCCCTAAATGACCTTTTTGCGCAAACTGAGATATGCGAAACGATAGAGGCCCTGTCTTGTAGGGATACCAACTGTATTCATATATATATATATATGATATGTACAATGATGGTGTACAATGTCAAGTCTCGACGACTCAAGTATAGTAAGGTCGTAGATGAGCTATGTACCACGGTCGGCGGATCTCCTACCCAGAAGTGCTTGATTCGTCTCGTATGTCAATGAGGTAATACGACCCGTTGTTGAGATTTCTGTTGACCATGAAAGGTCCTTCCCATGGAGAGGATAACTTGTGGGCATCTGTCTGATCTTGAATCAACCGCAACACTAAGTCGCCTTCTTGAAACGTCCGGGAATTAACTCTGGGGCTATGATACCGACATAGGTCTTGCTGATAAATCGCCGATCGAGCCGCCACAAGATCAGCTTTTCCTCCAAGGAATCCAACGCGTCTTGACATGTTGTTTCATTATCCTCCTCAATGTCAGCCGCCAGCCATGGAGAGTCATGACGTATAGCGCTTGGTAACACGGCTTCCGCGCCATAAACCATGAAGAAAGGCGTATAGCCTGTTGATCTGTTGGGAGTAGTTCTGATGCTCCATAAGACGGACGGCAACTCCTCTACCCAACAACCCGGCGTTCGCTGCAAAGGAACCATAAGCCGGGGTTTGATACCTCTCAAGATTTCCTGGTTAGCATGCTCTGCCTGACCATTTGATTGTGGATGAGCAACCGCAGAAATGTCAAGTCGGATGTGCTCACTTTCACAGAACACTTGCATAGCCCCCTTGGATAAATTCGTACCATTATCTGTGATGATACTATGAGGGTAACCAAAGCGGTAGATCTGCTTTTTAACAAACTGAACCGCCGTAGCCGTGTCACACTTGCTGACCGGCTCAACTTCTACCCACTTGGTAAATTTGTCCATGGCCACCAAGAGGTGGATCTTCTTGTCCCTGGATCTCTTGAAAGGCCCTACCATATCAAGCCCCTAGACTGCAAACGGCTAGGTAATTGGAAACATGCGCAACTC
The DNA here is from genome assembly GCA_022496015.1 of Hordeum marinum. Classification (NCBI taxonomy): domain Eukaryota; kingdom Viridiplantae; phylum Streptophyta; class Magnoliopsida; order Poales; family Poaceae; genus Hordeum; species Hordeum marinum. Next base: position 164,231,874 of record CM039675.1, read on the forward strand.
CTGAGCCGGGACGTGAGCACGCCGGCCGAACTTCTGACATCCATTGCACTTGTGAACCAAGTCTTCTGCATCCCTATGAGCCGTCAACCAGAGATTTTGAGCCGGCGTGATGACCACAATGGCCAGCATGAATTTCGTTCAAAATGTCATTGCCTTCTTCAGGTGAGACACAACATTGAAAGACGCCGGTGACGCTACACTTTTGTAACTCGGCATTGATGATTGTCATAGACTTACACCGCCTGATGATCTGCGTTGCCAGGTTTTCATCCTCAGGTAACATGCCGCGCGTCAAATACGCTAGATAAGGCACAGTCTAGTCAGGAATAGCATGTAGAGCTACCATCAGCTACCCCTCTAGGTCAGGTATAGCCATGTCTTCCTCGAAAGGTAACTTAATTGACGGGTGATGTAGTATGTCTAAGAAAACATTAGGCGGTACCGGCTTACGCTGAGAGCCCAATCTTCATAGTGCATCGGTCGCCTCATTCTTGCGACGATCAACATGATCCACTTGATAACCCTTGAAATGACCAGCAATGACATCCACCGCTTGATGATAAGCCGCCATCCGCGGGTCCTTGGAATCCCTAGTGCCTGAAACTTGTTGGGCTACGAGGTCTGAGTCGCCGAGACACCTAACCCAGCTCAGGTTCATCTCCTTAGCCACCCAGAGGCCATGAAGCAGAGCTTCATACTCAGCTGCATTGTTAGTACAAGGAAACATCAACCTTAGCACGTAACAGAACTTGGCAACTTTCGGGGAAGTTAAGACAACCCCTGCCCCTGATCCTTCCAGCTGCCTGGATCCATCAAAGTGGATTGTCCAATATGTGTTATCCAGCTTTTCCTCGGGCGCCTGACACTCCGTCCAATCGTTTATGAAATCCACTAGGGCTTGAGATTTGACTATCGTGTGAGGCACGTATTTCAGATTAAGAGGTCCAAGCTCCAATGCCCACTTAGCAATCCTGCCGGTGGCTTCTCTGATTTTAATTATGTCTCCCAACGGGGCATAGCTAACCACTGTGATATGGTGCCCTAGGAAGTAATGCTTCATCTTACGATTGCCACTAACACCCCACATACCAGCTTCTGCCAATGTGGATACCTATGCTTAGACTCTATCAGGACTTCAGTGATATAATAAACCGGACTCTGAATCGGATACTCCTTCCCTGCCTCCTTACGCTCAGCAATGATTGCGGTGCTGACCGCCCTGTTATTAGCCGCCACGTATAAGAACAAAGGTTCCTTCTCAGCTGGAGCCTCTAAGACTGGTGGCTCAGTGAGCGGTCTCTTGAGTGCCTCAAACACCTCACCCGCCACCGTACTCCAGACAAAGTTGTATGTCTTCTTCATCATCTGGTACAAAGGGATGGCCTTCTCACCAAGATGGCTTATGAACCGGCTTAATGCAGTGATCCGCCTTGCCAGGCGCTGAACATCATTGATGCAAGTCGGCTCAGACAGGGAAGTGATAGCCTTGATTTTGTCTGGATTAGCCTTAGTGCCATGCTCAGAGACTAGAAATCCCAAGAGCTTGCCCGCAGGAACGCCAAAAACACACTTAGCTGGGTTAAGCATCATCTTGTAGACTCGTAAGTTGTCAAAGGTCTCCTTCAGGTCGTCAAGCAGAGTCTTCTTCTTCCTTGATTTAATCACAATGTCATCCACATATGCATGAACATTGCGCCCAATTTGACTGTGAAGACAGTTTTGTACACAACGCTGGTAAGTCCCCTGGGCACTCTTGACCCCGAAAGGCATGGAAACATAGCAGAAAGCACCAAAAGGCGTGATGAAAGATGTCTTCTCTTGGTCCTTGACTGCCATCTTGATCTGATGATAACCAAAATAAGCATCTAGGAAGCATAAACTCTCACAACCAGCTATTACATCGATGATCTGGTCGATACGGGGGAGAGCAAACGGGTCAGCCGGACAGGCCTTATTAACATTCGTGTAATCCACACACATACGCCACGTGTTGTTCTTCTTAAGCACTAGCACCGGGTTAGCAAGCCACTCTGGGTGAAACACTTCAACGATGAAACCCGCCGCTAGGAGCCGGGCCACCTCTTCCCCAATGGCCTTGCGCCTCTCCTCATTGAACCGTCGTAGGAACTGTTTGACCGGCTTAAATTTAGGATCCACATTAAGGTGGTGCTCAGTGAACTCTCTCGGTACATCCAGTATGTCAGACGACTTCCATGCAAAGATGTCCCGATTCTCACGGATAAATTTGACGAGCGCACTTTCCTATTTGGGATCCATATTGGCCCCAATAGTAAACTATTGAGATGAGTCGCCCGGAGTAAAATCCCTAGCTTAGTGTCATCCACCGAAAACTTGAGGGGCGGCTCAGATTCTGTAGTGGGCTTTTTGAGTGGAGTCATGTCCTGTGGGTCAACATTTTTCTTATAAAACTTGAGCTCTGCTTCTGCGCAACTTGACTATGCATAAGCTGTGTCTCCTTCCTCACACTCAATAGCCGTCTCCCGATCACCATGCACTGTGATCGTCCCGTTTAAACCCGGCATCTTGAGCTCTAAGTAGACATAGCAAGGCCTAGCCATGAACTCGGCGTAAGCCAGACATCCAAATAGGGCATGATATGGACTTTTGATCTTGACCACCTCAAAACACAAGGTCTCCACCCTGTAATTGTATTCATCACAAAAGGAGACTTCCAAAGAGATCTTACCCACTGGATAAACTGACTTGCCAGGCACACACCATGAAAGACTGTCGAGGAAGGCCTAAGATCCTTATAAAGCAATTTCATCCGGCGGAAAGTGTCATTGTATAGAATATTAATGTTGCTGCCACCATCCATAAGAACCTTAGTAAACACATATCCTCCCACTTGGGGGCAACTACCAAAGCCAGCCGGCCCGGGTCGTCAACACGCGGCAGGTGATCCTCTCTGCTCCAAGTTATGTCATACTTAGACCACTTCATCTATTGTGGGAGAGATGGTGTAATCGCATTAATCGCCCACTTGCGCAACTTCTGATATCGCCTATTGAGGCTGGATGTAAAAACATGATACTGACCCGAGCTGAGCTGCTTCGGATTACTTTGATACCCAGACTGGCTACCTTCCTGCTGATTATTGCCACTAGATTGATGTTGATGCCCTCCTTGATTGCCCTGGCCCTGATAGCCGGACCCTGAACCGCCAGAACCTGAGCCAACTCGTGACCCGCCTGGCCCTAAGCCGCCTGGCGGGCCACCACCATTGTTGTTATGCTGCTCTAAGCTGTAGTCCCAAAGCTTTTGCATAATGTGGCAATTCCTCCACGTGTGACCCGCCACCCTGTCGGGCCGGCTATGCTCTGGACAAGGCTTATTGAGCATCTCCTCCAAATTAAAAGGAGTTTTACCCTATTAAAGGGTTGTCTCAAGTTCCCATTGCCCTTAGCACGATTGTTCCTGGCGCTGGCATTGTACACCAATTCTGACCTGCCATCTGGATTCTTCCTCTTACCTTGATTGCACTGCCTGCCGCACCCTTGCCATTGTTATTCTTCTTGCCCTAACTGGGCTTCTCCTCATCAGAGCTCAGATCCTTCGTATTGTCAGAGTCGGCGTACTTTGTGAGAGCCACCATGAGCTCACCCTTGTCCTGACACGAGTGCTTGAGCTAGCCAAGCTTCTGCTTCAGAGGCGTAAAGTGGCAATTCTTCTCCAGAATCAAAATTGCTTGAGCCGCTGTAATCTGTTTAGACGAGTGGATGATGGTTGAGACCCGCCAGACCCAATGATGAGCTGACTCATCCTCCTGTTGCACACAATGATCCAAATCCACATTCATCATAGGCTGCTTGCACGTTCCTTGGAATTTTTTGATGAATGTCGCCTTTAACCCGGCCCAAGAATCAATGGTATTGGGCGGCAAGCCCTTAAACCATGTACGAGCCGGCCCTTCCAGCATCATGATAAAATATTTGGCACATATTGCGTCGTTGACGCTTAACATCTCCATCGCCAGCTCATAGCTTTCAATCCATGCCTCAGGAGGCAGGTCAGCAATGTAATTTGGGACCTTGCAAGGGCCCTTGAAATCTTTCAGTAGACGCTCGTTCCGCAAAGCTGGCACTAAGCATGGCACTCCCACGACCCTCGTGGTTACTCCCGCTCCTACCGAGATGGAAGGTGCAGGTTCTTGATGTGCTGCCGCCGCCAGAGCTGCCGCTAGAGCCGCCGCCTCTTGCTGTACTCTCGCCCGATCCACCAGCGCCAGAGCATCCAGAGCCGCCTGATCATCTCGTGGCGGGCCCCGGTGCCGATCACTGCTAGACACCGCCGGCGACTCATAACGTCGGCTGAAGCTATAGCTGGGGATGGGTGTTGAATGTACGCGACTCCGGTTGTAGATGTATTTCTCTTACTAGGCCATCGCCGTCTAAAGGTATCCAATAGCGTTTTGCACCTCTTCTGCGAAGGGCGCCTCATTCGGGATAGGAATCGTACCAAGCTGGGTTGCTGACACCACCATGTTCTCTGTCGGGTTTGAATAGTGACCCTCCAGCGTTGGGAAAGCCATTGGTGAGGCCTGGTTCCGTCGGGGCGGGTTAAGATGTTGTCGAGCCGCCGGCCGACTCCCGGGTGCTTTCGCGGTGCATCCCGTTCCCGACATGTTAAAAAAATTCCTGGCCTGATATTGTTCTGGCAAGCGGGACTGATGCCTCATCCGCTGAACTGTCGGTGCAGATTGTTGCTCCAGCTCAAGGCGGAAAGCGTTCGCCCTCAGGCGCTCTGCCTCCGCATCCATCTGGGCCTTAGCACCCTGATCCCTTGTTGGACTTCAGTCATCTGGTCCTTTAGCCTTGCGATCTCTGCGTTCCGGCGGCCTTATTCTCTGTAGTGACCTAAGTTGCCATCAGGGCTGTAAGCTCATTCATCAGATCCAGATGAACTTGAGCCGGCGACGGGTCGGCCCCCGACCCAGCTGCCCCAGCGGCTACACTGCTCGGGCCTGGTGCTGAACCCGCCATGAAGACGGCCGCATGCATCGGCGGCCAATGGTCGTCCGGCTCATGATACCACAACTCAGGGTAAAGCTCGTCGTAGCCCCCGAGCCTGCCATCGTGAAATGGGTAGATTGACTCCGACTCTCCACTCGAAGATTCATCCTCTGAACAGACGAGAGTTTCCTGCGACATGGAACCCTCAAGACCCATGCCCTGAGTGAAACCGACGAAGACATGCTTCCTGCCTGGGTTAGCTCAGGCGGGTTGCACGTGTCGAGCGGGTTGCACGTGCCGATCCGGCTCGACAATGTTGGTGCAAACGTCCAGCCCGGGTGTAGATCCTCCTACCTTGCCGATAAAGACGTGGAATCCATCAAAAGGGACCCAGAAACCGTAGTCGACAGAGTCGGCGTCGGGGCCCCAGCCGGCGTCGTCGATGTTGAGCCGGCCGCGGTAACTCTTGTTCATCCTCCCAACAACGTACACCTCGATCCCTGGGAGAGAGCCATTTGAGAACCCAACACCATCGAGTGCTAGCCCCACGGTGGGCGCCAACTATTGTGGTTTTGTGACGGCAGATGTCCGAGGACTTAGGTTCGAGGCCATCGCTAAGGTGATGGACTCAAAGGGGTTGGTTGGGACAAAGCACACGAGTTTACCCAGGTTCGGACCCTCAAGAAGAGGTAAAACCCTACGTCCTCCTTGGGTTGTATTGATTGTAGTATCGATTACAAGGGAGCGGATTCGCTTGACCTAGTTCTCGATTAGTTGGTTTTCTGTCTAAGTCGCCTCGGGTCTTGCCTTTATATAGGAGGCCAAGACCACGGGTTAGACAAGTCTCATACCGACTCTTACAACGTATTTGAGTCTATCTCTATTCCTCCTTAGCATCTTGGGCAAGCCGCCTCAGGGCGGCTTAACCACCCAGGTCTTCATGCCACCTTCCACCCGGGCCTTGTCTTGGCCCATTCTGGTAAGGCGTCATATGGCCAGGCTTACGTCTATTGCCCCATCTGCCTTGGTCTGGATTATGAGACGCCAGGTATGACCCGACCCCACCTGAGAAGGTCTTACCACGGGGTTATATCCCCAACACTCTTGATTATTCCGTTGAGATTAAAACTTGTCTGGCAAGACCGAACATTGGTACTATTTGCTTAAACAACTTAATAAAATTGCATAGGGCTTTGCAACCCCATGGATAATTAATCAACAACATGGGCCAGTGCTCCTCATGAGTGTTGGTACAAACTAGAGCATTGTGCGGGGCCAACCAGGGGCAACTCGGGAGATTTCTATGAGGTCACTGTACACTTGCTTATCCGGTCGTGTCCTGAGAACGAGATACGTGGCTCTTACCGGGTTCATCGACACGTCAGGTGGTCTTGCTAGACTTTTTTTACCTTTCTTGAGTGGCTTGCGTGAGGAACTCCCATTTTTTTCGGGCTACCTCGAGGTGTCGGAATTCCTTTGGAGTTGCCTAGGATGATCACGAGATCTGTGATCGAGGTTATTCGCGCGAAGTGTGGTTAATTTATGATGGACTAGTTGGAGCACCCATGCAGGGTTAAATATTTCGCAAAGCTATGCTCGTGGTTATGTGGCAACTTGGATATTTGTTTAACACCCGGTTATAGTTAACTTGAAGTAAACTCCAATAAAATACAACAACTGTGTGATTACCCATGATCGTCTCTGCTCGTGAACAAGATTCGAGAGAGAACACGGTGGGGTTATGTTTGACGTAAGTAGGTGTTCAGGATTGCTTAGCGATCATGCTAGCTCTCGATTGTTTAAGTAGACCACATATTTACATTCATGTGCTTGTAAGATTAGCCACCATGATTGCTTAGTGTTGTTGCAAAGTAAACACTTATCCCCCATCCAACCTAATAAGCTTGAATAGTCTTGGTACCCGGTCGCGAGATTGCTGAGTCCTCGTGGCTCATAGATTACTAGAAAAATACAGGTGCAAGTGCAAATGAGATCGTGCTAGATGATGTGATGCAGCTCCAGTGGGAGTATGATGAGGAACGTGGCAGGATGTAAGTCACTTATCCAGACAAGTAGAGAGGCCTTGGTCATGATCTTCGGGGCTAGCAAGACAGTTTCATTGCATATCTTTCTCGTTTGTTTTATTTTGTAGTCGGACCCTGTCTTGGAATGATGTTTAAATAAACTGTGTAGATTTGTAATTTAGCATGTGGCGAGTGTAAGCCAACTCATATACTCTTCTCTTCATAAATGTATGTGGTGATACTGTGCTTGCGAACGACTAGATGCGCCTCTATCCCTCTCGAGGCCCTCGTGCCTAAATATGGATAGGAGCGCATCTAGGGCGTGACATTTGGTTCATTTTCTATTGCACAATTTCTTGGAACCATTCAAATCTTTTCTAGTTGATACCTCTTTGTAAATGAAATGTAGATAATTTACAAATCGTTTACTCTTCTTCTCTAGTTGATTTTCATTTACAAATCATTTTTGACACTTTGTTACAATTTTTCACATATTTGCAAGTTTCTCAAACTTTGCCAAGTTTCTGTTTTATGCCTCGGAGCCTCTGATACAAAGGACTCGGTTCTACCTATTCAGCAGATGGGCTGCATAACATTATATCGGTACCACCAACAAATTTGTCTTGGAGCCACCGACTTTCTATCGTAAGAGTTTGTAGTTATAAATCTTTGAGTTTCCTTCTGTGTTTTCTCAATTCTTCAATGATCCCTTTATTTAAAAAAAACTTGGAAAGGGGGAGAAATACATTCAAGGATCCCTAACTCAAAGGAGGAGAAGTTCCACAAATTTTCATTTTAGACTAAGGGAGAGAAATTATTTTCAATGATTCCCTCCTTTTTCTCATGATTTTCATACTCTATGAATCCCACGTTCTATGACCCTTATTCTCAAGGATCCCTTCGTTATCAATGATCCCTCAATCCGACCCTATATCTGAACTTTTTAGAAATTAATTTAGGGGGAGATGAGAATTTCAAACGATTACACCTATAAAAACAAGGGCGGTATACCATAGTAGTGGGAGAAAACTATTCACAAAGAAGGATGTGTTTATTGTGTGTTTTTTGCATTTGAATTTTCTCACCCTATCCAATCCCAATATATACATGCTAAGATTCAAGGGGAGAGGATGTCCTATTATTATTATCTAGGGGAGAAAGTTCTAAATGATCTTGGAGACATATCAATCGTAAGGAATACTATCGTCTATATGTTCTCCATATCTTGGTACTTCTCAGTTCTATTGCTTTTGATTGGTAGAATACTCTTGTGTTTCCTAACATTGTTTTCTCAAGTGTATCTCTACTACTAGAATGCTCAAGAACTGAAGGTAAGTACATGCATCATATCTTTGATCAAGATGATCTCTTGCTTCTTGCACATATTGTTTGCGAGAGTGAAGTCTTGAATATGGATACACCTCATTCATATACATTTGATGCACATAACCAAGATACACATGACTTCCTATATCCCTTCCACTACATGTGTGTCCATGCAGTCCTAAGCAACTATCCTTTAAAGGGATTGCAAACATTTAGGGGGATCAAGTCTAAGTCATGTGTCTCTCAAAGTCTTCATTATATGCATGCATATCTTTATTTGAAGCTTTGATTGTATGTTGTCATCAATTACCAAAAAGGGGGAGATTGAAAGCACAATATCCTCCCTTGGTGGTTTTGATAATTCATGACAACACACATTGTCTCTTGGACTAATACTTTCATGTAGTATATTTCAGATAAAGTCCATAGAGAGAGAGAGATGGGTTGGCAAAAAGGAGTGTGTAGATTATCCCCATGAAGAAGAAGGAGAAGGAATAGAATTGGCCAATCTTCAAGTAAGAGGACTCTACATTTTACTTTGTGAGAAATCACTTTGAGTCCATAGGAAAGCCAATATTATGAAAAGGGTGTAAGGTATTGCTGGTGAACAAAATGCTCATACGTGCAGAAGTGATAGTCACCACATACACCCACAACTTGTTCCACAAAATTCTGTCCTAACCCAAATATCCAAAATCGGTGCAACCAACACTTTCCACTCAGTGCCACCAATTCTCATCCTCAGACAGACTCATCCAAACCCTAACCCTTTTGGTGCAACCGATTCTGCTTCGGTGCCACCGAGTTTCGTTTGCCAACTTTCTGTTATGCAAATTCACAAAATCAGTACCATCAAGTTTATTGGATCGGCGTCATCGAGTTTAGCAATCTGACCGTTGGTCACCTTATCTGTGCAACCGAGTTTTATGTATCGATCTCACGAAGATTCAAAAGTTGCTACCTTTGAGGCAACTTGGTACCACCGAGATTAACCCGTCGGTGTCATCGAATCTGACTTACTAGGTGTAACAGTTGGATTTTTGAGATGCCTATATATACTCTCAACCACCACTCACTCGCAAGAGAAACACTCAGAACAGATCCCTACCTATCCTATCAGATTTTCTAAGAGAGATCCACCTACTCATGTGTTGAGATCATGCCATTCCATTCCAACCTTACGAATCTTGATCTATAGCCTCCCCAAGTTGCTTTCCACCCAATCAATCTCTTCCACCATACCTAAATCTATAAGAGAGTGATTGTGCGTTGAGGACTCTATCATCTTGAAGCACAAGAGCAAGGAGTTCATCGACATTATCGAGCCTATTACCTTTTGGAGGGTGGTGCCTCTTAGATTGGTTAGGTGTCGCTTGAAAGCCTCCTACTTCGTGTTGTGGAGTGAACCAAGAAGTTTGTAAGGGAATGGATATCGCCTACTTTGTGAAGATCTACCCATAGTGAGGCTAGTCCTTCGTGGATGGAAGCCGTTATGGAATAGTCAAGGTTGCTACTTCGTGGAACCTTATGGGTGGAGCCCTCCGTTAACTCTCGCGTCCGTTACCCTCCATGGGTTGAAGATTCCATAAACGTGGATGTATGATAACACCACCTATCATAACCACGGGAAAAATCTTCGTGTCCCTCATGTGTTTGATCTTCCTATCTCTACTCCTTACTTCCATGTAAAATGTCTTCACTTTCCGCTGCTATACTTGATGACTTGCATGTGTAGGGTGTGCTAGACTTCCTATAACTCCTAAAATCTGTCGACACTTAACTTTGCACCTTGTGTAGATTTTAAATTCCTGCTAGTCGTCTATTCACCCCCCTCTAGACATACTCTTCTAGTGATCCCACAAAAACACACACAACACACACGCACACGCTAAAGCACACACACACATGTATAATTTCAAAACAAAAAATCATGGGTTAACACAAAAAAAATTCCAAAATAGCAAAAGATAATCACCGTAAAAAAATTCAAAATAAGGGTCTCAAGATTTTTTTGAGTCGAATAGACATATCATTATACGCATTTACTTCTAAATGCATGTAGTAATCGTATCACACCGCCTAAATGAACCTTTATATCTAAGAATTTCCCAAACGGCACCCATTCTTGGACTACTCCACCCACAACAAGCTTAACTTCTATGTTCGATTCGAAATGGTTTGGGGCTGGGAAGCTACAACTTTCTGATAAGGGTTGCCTCCTAGGATTTATAAGGCGTGCCTCGTTGGGCACCTCGTAGGACCATCTACGTATCATAGACATTTCTGGTAGTACTAGAAACCATGTGCGATGGTGGCATGGCGGCACTACCAACGCCTACATGGACTGATGATGACGTCTCGCTCATGTTGAATGGTGTGCTATCGCTATTTCTCTCGACCCTGCTCCTTTTCCTCCTCCTTGTCGAGGAGGTTTATGATGGGGATGGCGCTTCGGGAGGAAACCAATTGAGGGAGTGGCGGGAGCCAATTGTGGGAGTGGCAGGAGAAGCATGTTTGGATGGAACACCATTTTAATATAAAATGGATAACTTATAAAACAAGGAAGCTCGATCTAGCACGCACGTGCTCACACCTTGCTTACACACGCACGGGCTCCAGGCGGGTGTATAGAAATGGTATAAATTATTTGTGGTTTCTTTGGCCTTTTTTATACTACAGTAATTAAGTTAGGCATTTAATGTGCATAATCCAAATTTGAACTAAAAGAAAATGCTCCATCTCAGCAAAACGGGTTGAAAAACCATATTTGTGTCCCTGGGTTGCTTGTTTAGGTCCCATGCAATGAAAGTGAATGGATTACAAACATCTCAGCACCGTGACTAGGCTAGAAGAATTGAGAAACTTGGATTTAAAATCCCCATAAATCAAAAACTCGCCTGAAATTCTTGAAACTTACCCCGGGGTCATGACACAATACTTATACGACATGGTAAAAAATTTGACCAATTTGGGACAAGTTTTGAGACAAGTTTTGGGACAAGTCTCTTGCACACCGGAACTTCTTTCAACAAGCATCATGGTTTCGATACACAACATGTCAGCTCTATAGACAGAATGGCATTCTGTGCCTCTTCTTGCCTTGAATTTGTTTTCTACATGCAACATGGACTAATACACGTATAGTGCCAAATGTGCAATTATTCAGGGCTCATTTGGCGCCCTTTATACATTAATTGAGTTTTTCTAGCCATTTAATGTGCAAATTCAAATTTGAACTACAAGCACATGCTCCATGGCACGAATATGGGTTATAAAATCATTTTTATTTCCTTGGGTCCCTATTTAGGTCTAATGCAATGATTACAAACATGTCGGCGTCTGGACTAGGTTGCAAACATTGAGAAACTTTTCTTTTAATTCCCCATAAATCCGAAACTCGTCTGAAATTCCTGAAACTTACCTCGATGTCATGACATGACACTTATACGACATTGCAAATTTTGTTTGACTAATTTGGGACAAGTTTTAGGAAAAACCTCTTACAAATTGGAGCTTCGCATGAGAAGCCTCATGATTTCGATATGGAACATGCCACCTTTCTGGTTGAAACAATATTGAGTTTTCTAGGTATGCACTTAATGCGAAGAACTCAATTTCGAACTACAAGCACGTTCTCCAAGGGAGCTGTTAGGACCCCGATGCTAAGCCGTACAAGTCTAGCATGTAACACAATATATCACTTTGCAGCGTGACACACAGTAATCCCCACGGCAGACACCGTTTGCGCCTTTTGGCTCACGTATATGAATATGTCTCTAGCAATCATATGTCATAGAACCCGGGTCATCATGACTAGTTATAGACCCAAGTGGGACAACCGTATAGAGACAGGCATACATAACCCGACAGTGCAGGTGTCGGTCATCAACGTGTGTAGACGAGCCATTGCAAGCTACATGTACTCCATTACACGGCATGACATTTCCCTGAAGGGACAGGCACAGCAGCAAAGAAGGATACATGCCGGTCAATCAATGTGTCTGGAGCAATAGCAAGCTACCAGGGCTCAATGGAAGCACAAAGAGGCATTTCCCTATAAATCAGGCTACCATAGGTATATGACTAGGTGTCAAATCCCACACATACCAATGCATTTCAAACATACACACGATATGCGTAGATACAACATGGCTTCACAACATAACTCTATGAATCAAGTATTTATTAAAGACTCATAAGATCCGACATAGTGTGGTATTACAAATAGGGGTCGCATGACCCCACACTCAAGTCTTACAAGCAACATGCGGAAGCAAAACATGTCTGGGTGTAGACAACTAATAAAAGTGGATGGAGGAGCCTGAAAAGCTACAAGTACCCTACCAAAGGAACGAGACCTCTGTTTGGGATTCCCAATCTAATCCAGTCAACATCGAACTTCACATCGTAAGAATCACTAATGAGACTGATGTCTCCTGTCCAAAACATAAATTAAGCAACCATGAGTGCATAGGTACTCATTAAGACTTACATCAGAACTAAGTACATATGCATCATTGTCAACAAAGGGAGTTGTGGAGTTTCTTGTAGCAAGCCAGCTTTGACTCTTGGCTAACCTATACTACTACTAGAAGTACTTAATTTGAGATGGGATAGAGCACACGAGTCCACATATTCACCAAATCACTATGCCACTATGAATCCACTCCAGTCTCCCTATGAGAAGGCCATCCATAGCACTCATGCTTATCTTGTGCATTTTAGAGTAACCATTTCAAGTTGTCTATGAACCATATAAGTTTTCCAAGTAGTCCATATCCGAGGACGTGACTATTCGAAAAGATTTATAAACCCTGCAGGGGTATACTTCTTCACACATGCTCCCGCCACTTATTGCCATGTGCACGTAAAAAGGCACCTCAGCAACCTTCAAGCGGAAGCCCAGCGAGGCACTCGGACACGACTGTCAATCACAGAAGTCCCTAGTCCAGTTTTGCCGCCTATTTGAGCCTGAACCACAAGGAATTCCGACCGAAGTATCCTCTACGGCCCCTAATGATGTGCGCATGGTTCCACAAGTCCACCATCCGGGTGACACTTGGTACACTATGCCACTGCGCATCTACCGCATCGAAGCCCATCCCATCAGGCAGCGCTAAGAACGGTGGCCATCACTTTTTCTACAAACACCAGAAACTAGTTGCAACTCCTGGATAGAGATCAAGGCGATTAACAAGCCGAGAGGGTCAATTAAGTATCCCAGTGTGTGGTAGTATCTTGTCTTTGATAACATACACAGAACTCAGTTCTTAAGGACGGTCCCAATGAGACAACCCGCCATGTGCTCCCACATGGCCTCCCATCTCTACCTTTACCAAATCGTGTTCACACACTTAGCTCTCACACTAAAGGACCTGAACACATCCATTCCAATACATCGGCTAGATGAATTAGACCCGAGACGACTCTAAGCATAGTAGGCACAGTAAGCAAGCATGGATGAGTAAGGACAACAAGGCTCGGGAGTTGCTACTCATGTTGGGTGGTTTCAACAAAGCACAACAAGGGGGTTGCTTGCCTGATAGTTCTAAAGATAGTAGTTCTCTTCATTAGTGTCAACGATCAACACGTTGGAACAATGTCTATCGAGGAAGAACAACTAGCGGCAAATAAGAAGTAACAACATTCAATTTATGCAATGCACAACCATGATGTATAGCATGACAAATTTAGGTACTGAATTGATCTAGAGGAATAATTAACCTGTTCATTGAAGTGGAATTCAAACAACTTTGAATTCCAATTCTAAATGATATTTCCTACATTGCCCTAATCATGAAATGCCCTACTTGGTGATGTTAAATTGTTCAAACATGCATGATCATGGAATAAACATATTGAATGGATTTTTTTGATCAGTTTTCATATATAAATTATTTCCATCCGATTTATAGATTATTTTCTATGATTTTTAGAAGTTTTAAACATTTTTGAAATAGATAAATCATTTAAGATTTATCTAAATTCCAGAAAGTTATTACTGTGTGAGCACTGTGTCATGTTGACGTTGTCCAGTCAACAGGGCCGGTCCAAGTCAAACCTGACAAGTGGGGTCCACACGTCAGTGACTTAGAGACAAAGTGGGGAATAATCCTGCTTGACTAGGGTTTGACCCGCTTCTAGGGCCAACTCTTAGTGGCTAGGGTTGATCAAATTGGGGTAATTAGTGCTAAGTAATGGTATCCACGTCGACAATCACCGGAGTTGGCCGACAGCGACCAAAACGATGGCGGAAGATCAACGTGTGGTCGTTATGGGTCACCAAATGACGTGTGGTTTGCGGCTACGGTTAGCTTGGGATGAGGCACATCTAGGGATGGTTGCGGGGTGGACAGAGGTGCACAAAAGTGACGGCGGCGAGGGTGAAGGCGGCCGCCGGAGTTCGAGCATCATCAGGATCGATGGTACAATGCACAAAAACAATGACAAAGAGCATCTACGCCACCTAGAAGCCATGGGGACGACGTCTACGAGCTCAGGCTAGGTCACTAGAGATTGCTAGCAACAGCAAAAACGAGCTCGGCGGCGAGTGGCTCTCGGCCATGGTGCCATGAAGCTAGGAACGGGCGAGGCTACATGGATAGGGAAGAGAGGAAGACTAGCTCATAGGGAACTCGCAGAAAGGCACAACAGGCTCGGGGATGTGCTGGGGTGGCCAAATCGACACTGGCGATCTCCTGCTTCCGAGGTTGAAGACAACAACATCAGGTTCATTACAGGGCTCTCGACGGATTTTGGATCAGTGAGAAGGACGTGCGTGTCGAGTAGGGGCTCGGGGACACACTAGGGAGGATAAGGGCGACCGATGGCTATGACTACGCGGCGGCGTCGACAATATCGCTTCGGCAATGGAGGGGGTAAGCGGAGGAGAGCAAGGGAATAGGAAAGAGCGGGTCGGGGAGATGTGTACGGCAATGCCATAGCTATCCCCGACATCGACATGGAGGCTAGGAGGCAAGAGGTGGCGCGAGGAGAGTGCATATGCATCGCGCATGCGCCGGGCGTCCTTCTGGCGAGAGGATGGAGACAACTAGCATTGTGGGCCAATGGGTTGCACATTGCCTGGCTAGGTAAGCCTGGTTAGCCTCTTTGTCTCTTCTCTTTTATTTGTTTTCTTTTTTTCTTGAATTTGTTTTGATTTAGATGAAATACCAAATCAATTATTAAAATACTGAGAAATATTTGTAACCGCTAAATTAATTATTCTAGAGTCCCTCAATAATTTCCAGGATATTTGGAATAATTGAAATATTTATAATAATTTAGTCGTTTGTTTCAGCAGCATTTGTGGTTTATTAAAAATGTCAAATGCCTTGGTTAAATGTGCAACACCTCTGGTTTATTGTTCCCAACATTTATTAGACATGGTCGACATTTTTAATGGGCATTTTGGATTCGTTGAAAATCTCAATTATTGGAATTGTTTTATTCGTCGAGGTGCTAGGGTTTGTCAATCCCCATTTCACATTCAAGGGAAATTAACATGATGACATGGATTAAAGACCATTTTTGTGTCCTTGGGTCCCTATTTAGATCCCATGCACTGAAGTTTGATGAATTGCAAACATCTTGCCACCGTGACTAGGCCGCAAACATTGAGAATCTTTGTTTTCAATCCTCTATAACCCAAAGCTCATCTAAAATTCATGAAACTGACCTAGTGTCATCCCATGAACCATATTAGGCATGCTAATTTTTTGGAAAAAATTTGTACAATTATTGGACATGCATCTTACAATTCAAAGCTTACGCAAGATGCCTTGTAATTTTGATAGGGAACATGTCATCTTTGGTCGCGAAACTACATTCAGTGCGTCCTCTAGTGCACTACCTCGGCCCTTTTATACATTAATTGAGTTTTCCAGGGATTTGATACGTGTAATTCAAATTTTCAACTAGAAGCACATGCTCTAGTGCATGAAAATTCATTAATAATTATTTTTGTGTCCCTAGGTGCTTGTTTAGGTCACATGCAATGAATGTGAATGAAATATAAATGTTTAGGCATGATAGCTCGGTCGCAATGATTGATGATCTTCATTTTTGAATTCCCACCGATATAAAAGTCCTATGAAATTCATGGAACTTACCCCGGTGTCATGACACGGATCATGTAGGTCTTGGTATCATAGGTTTTCCTATTTGAGAAGGCTCACATAATAACAGGAAACGTAGACATTTTGGAACAAATAATTGCAACGTTATTATCACAAACGGTTGCATTATGTGAAACGTGTGCGTTCCTATAACCATTTGGTGACACGCGTCCAACTATTTTTTCCTTGATATACGGGGGTGCCGTGCGTGCACGTGTTTGATATCAGGATTTGTGCAAGCTTTCCGCCGCACAGGCTCAATGCGACGCGTGAGAGCTGTCCATCGCGCGGGCTCAACGGGACGCATGAGAGCAGTCTATTGGGTAGGCTCATCGAGAAGCGAGACTTTGATCTTCACCCTCTGCTCGCCTCACTCCCATGAATTAATGGTGTCTGGCCCACTGTTTATCATGCGGCTAATGCACGTGGATGGAGAGACTAGTTTGCATGTGATCCCATTGCCCTGCTCAATGTAACCATTGTTTTGTTCGTGCCTCACTAACAAGTTGACTTTTTGCCTCTTTTTGACTCGTATACATGTACCTACGAACGAAATAACATATGACAAATTCGTACCGGTAAATAATAATAATTCTCTTACATATTTAGGATAATAAAAAATGCCACATGCGGCAACTTCCTAAAGACACAAGGGAAAAAGAAGAAGGAAGAGGCTGAAGAAGGAAGATATGGACAGCGATCTGGGCACTGCTATCTAATTCTTTATAAATTGCTGGGCGCAGTGTTCCTTAATCTTCCTTTTCATCACCTCCACGACATGCATCTTCCTTCGCGTCTCCACACCATCTTCTGCATTGTGGCCATGTATGCATGAAGTTCCTCAACACGCACCATTGATTCCTTCAGCATCCCATCGCGCTCGATGTGGAGCTTCACCAAATCTTCCCAAAGTTCCTTAGCGAGTTCTTCCAGCCTTGCTCCGACCACTTTTTTTCGAGAAGCTTCTTCCATGCATCGGCTTGCTCCTTATACTCATCATACCCATTGCCATCTCGTCTAGTTTGCCCCCGAGGTGAATGCGTTTGTGATTGGGAGAGTCATCGCCACTCCACGAAAGATCCTTTGGGGCATCCGCGGCAAAGCAGGACATCTCTGTTGCGGCAAACACAACGTGGCTGGAGCTCTCTAGCGCTTCCCCGGCGCAGGGGCGGGACCTCTCTGTTGCTTCCATGGCCTTGGTCTTTCTTCCCTGGTCATATCTCGACCAAGAATCACCCCTCCTACCGGCCATCGCAGATGAAAGGAGTGACTAACAAGAAAGGCATGTTTTTTGCTAATGGGGAGAGGAATATGCGGTAATTTTCGAGTAGGTGTTTTTATAGCCTACTAGTAAACAGCTTCTATGTAGTAGCACGTTCAGGTTTGGTAGGTTTGAACCAATTTTCAATAAATTAAAGCATGGTAATTTGGAATGTAATGGGAAACAAGATCAAAATTTATTGCTTTTGGTTCCCAAGCCCGAAAAACTGTATGGCTTTTATAAACCGTGTGGGGTGGCATACGTGAGCCCGATTTCTCGGATGTGTGTACGTGTCTACCCACTATCACACATGGTCCACACATCCTCAGTGCCCGGTCAATGGGCCGGCGCGCCTCCCATAGGTTCTAGATGATGGTTGACAAGAAGTGGCGCCCTTTGCATTGATCCACGGTGTATAGGTTCTAAGCATGCCACATAAAAGTAAAAAATGATATGGCACAACAATTAAGGAGGAGAGAGCGTGCGTTGGGCACCGATGTAGCATGGATTTGCATTTAATTAACCTAATTAATTAATTCCTACCAAAAGGTCGATATGCGACATTTCCATATGGTTATAATAAATCATGCTAAAAAGGAGCCGTTGGCGGCCTTCTGACGACGGTTTGCTCGCACTCTTTGGTCAGCAAACAGCAGCACCCTTGTGGCTGTTCAGGCATTCACTCTGAGTGTCTGGACCCGTGGCCACAGTACCCGTCTCCACTTGAGCAGCTGTTGGTGCTACTTGTAAGCTCTTGGGGCTGCTCAGCGGCCTCGGCCTCATCCAGTAGACCTTGACAGCGCGCAATCGCACGCATGACACGCCCATGGAACTGCTCCATCTCTCTATCTTCCTGCTGGTACTAAATTCCACGCACGACCATCCCCCACAAGATATCATGGTGGCATTGCTCTACATCGTTGGGGATGTCATCTTACCGACAAGGCGCTCGATCCTTGCCAAATAATAGTCGTGATCGACAATGACAAAGTCGGTGGTGAGCTTGACGAAGATGCCCATATACCCGCTCATCAATGAATTGCATATGCTTTTTGCCCTTTATTGGCGGGCATCATGTTGTTGAAGGTCACCGATGACGACGGCTCTTTGGGTGGGTCGTCGATCATGCCAACAAGTAGATCTAGATCTTTTGCATGGTGGATGGAAAGCAACTCTTCATACTTCCCCTATAATAAGACCACTACACGCCCAAGGACTGGCACGTCGAGATAGGTGGTGATGGCCCACGGTGTCACTGACTCCTTCTCCTAGTTGAAGATGTACTCCAAGAAGGGGCGGGGGTCCTTGGCGGCCGCCGAGCATTGGTTGCCAGGCTAGGCGCCGACGTCGACCTCCGAGCTTTGGTTGCCTGGCAAGGGGCTGACATCGAACTCTGAGCTTTGGTTTCCTGTCAAGGGTCCGTTGTCGACCTTCGAGCTTTGGTTGCCTCGCAAGTGCCCGACGTTGACATCCGAGCTTTGGTACTATGAAAGGGGCTGCCGCCGGCCTCTGAGATTTGGTTGCCTGCCATGCTTGGAATAAGTAATAGAAGATAGGTGTGGACTCGATCAAGCACAGTGTCGCTGCGATGCCACGGAGGTCATATAGACCTAGACACTCACTGGTGGCGTGAAAATGACGTAGGAAGAGGCGGGAAGCATTGGAATGGATTGCACACAATGCGTATAACACCATTAAGTTTTGCACTGGGGCGTCTGCGTTCCTAGGTACTAGATGATGCACACCATTACTGGTTGTAAGAGGGCGGGTTTTGGGGTTTCTCCTAGTTTATTATGCATGTAAATAGCTTATTGAGGTAGTTGGTTATGTACTTGAATGTTTAATTTAGTTATGCATCTTTGTATTTTTTTGCAAATATGCAAACTTGTGTTCCATTGCATTCGCCATGCATCTTGTATTTGCAAGCATTTTATCTTGTTTTTCTATACACAAAGAAAATCACATCATGAATATTTAAACCAACAAACATGACGGTGATAATTTGAACAATCACAAACAAGTGTTCACCAGCAAACCTTTACCCACACCACACACAACTTATTAGCAGAAATCGTGTGTACTATTATCGGTCTTCACACACAGTTCAGATAACTGGCATGTTTGCCCGGTATCACACACATCTTGTTACGACAAATCGTTTCTGTTATTTCGGAACATTGCACATAGTTCATACGAGTAACCTCTATGTCGTATATCACACATAGCCTGATCGGACCAATCTTTTGTTTTATTTTGGCTTATCGAAAATAGTTCATCCAGGCAACTTGTTTGCCGTCTACCACACACATCTTGATCTAGGTGATTGTTTGTGTTATTTTATGTCATCACAAATAGTTCATCCGGCTAACATGTATGTCGTCTATCGCACACATCCTGATCTGCGTGATTGTTTGTGTTTTTCTTAATCAGCGGAAACAGTTTATCTGAGTGAACTGTATGTCGTAGATCGCACACACTTGTAATAAGTTAACCGTTTGTGTTGTTTTGTCCCATCTCTAACAGTTTAAGCGGGTCAACTGTCTGCCATAGATCGCACACGCAACTCTTTTCTGAATTGTATTTGTTGGATCTGCCATATCACATAGTTCGTGTCATTGGCAATGGACCTTGAACTATATTGTTTGCGATTCATGCATCGGACGCAGTTTTGTCGAAGGGTCTCTAATTGATGTGTTGTCTTTGGACCATCCCGCAATAGTGATTATAAACAAGCAGCACATGTTCGAGGATCCATAATAATATAACTTGCATGCAAATATACCCAAACATAATCCATTAGGTTGTCTTCCTTGTCCAAATTCAACTAATTTTATCATGGTTGATAATACTTAACGGGTATTCACAATCATAAAAGTTGTCCAAGATAATATATTTGTATGTGAAATTTTTCTTCCTTATACTAATCATTCATGAATTGCTTGTATGACCAATATTGTGATTTTCAAACTTCAATATATTTTACTTTATAAACCCAATGTGAAACTAATACTAGAATTTTGCAACATATATAATTTCAGATTTGTTATATTCAATTCATTCACAATTTACTCTTAGAATATAAGTGAAGCACAAGAGTAAACATCAAACTACTCCAAGAAGATATAAGTGAAGATCAATGAGTAGTTAAAAATTAAGTAGCTATGTGAAGAATCTCTCTAAACAAAGATTTCAGATCAAGCGATTTTATTCAAACAAAAAAACACTCCAAGGATAGGACATATCATGTGTATAAATAAAAACTTAGGCTCGACATAGGCTAACCAATATTTGTTGACGAAGAGAGGTGGGATGTCTAATGTGGCATCCTCAAGCTTAGATTCTTGATATTTCTTGTAATATTGACTTGTATAACCTTGGTAATCCCCAAGATTGATCACTTTTTTCTCATTGATTCCTCTCATATCATGGTTTCCACAAATCTTAAAAGCTTCATCCACACAAAACTTGACAAGAACTCGTGAGATAGGTTAGTAAACATGAGAATAAATCAATGTTTCATGTAATAGCAATAAAAGGTGCATAATAATTTTCAAACATTATATATTTTATACCATCATTTCCAAAATTTATTCTGCCAATATAATTCATGAAAACTATAGGATAAGCACATAACAAAACTATGACAGCAATCTGCCGAAAAAGGACAGTCTATAGAAACTAATCCAAAAGTGTACTTATGTACTCGATAAAATATGATAATTTCGTACATAATAAATAATTTGTATGGAAACACCATGTAAAAGTTTCAGAAACTTTTCATGTTCTAGTAAAATATGAAAATTCCAACACTAACACAAAAGTTTCTATTTTTACACAACACACATCAAACATGCAATTCAAGCAACCCTAAAGAAAATTCTTGGTAATTTTTATTTAAAAACATGATTGTAAATAACAAAAAAATGAAATTTAAATGAAATACCCTCCTAGAAAAACACATATTATGCGACGAATAAAAATATAGCTCCAAGTAAGATATATCGATAATGTTGAAGATGAAAGAGGGGTTGCCTTCTAGGGCATGCCCAAGCATAGACACTTGAGCCTTTCTTGAATATTATGTTGGGGTGCCTTCACATGCCCAAGCTTAGGTTCTTACTGCTCCTTATTCTCCCCATAGCGAAATCTCATCCAGAAAAACTTCAATCACACAAAACTTAACGAAACTCATGAGATGGGTTAGTGTAATAAAAATACATCATCGACTTAGGTATTGTCAAGACAAGATTCATACTTATTCTCACATAATGAACACCGCATTCTATCATTCCATAATTTATATAGAAAAACATAAGGTGTGTAAACACTAAGACAAGCAAACTATGCATGCAAAACAATTATATATCAAAAATAGAACACTATGGAAAGATCTAGACTAGAACCATTTTCGGTATGTCTCAAAAATCTGAAAAATTACAAAAATGTAGAGAATTGTAGGGAAGCACTATGTACAAATTTTCGAATATAAAATTGGAAAATTCATATACTTGGCATATAATTTTGTGTTTTTGAATAGAATCAAATAAAACAGTGTCCACACTATCCCAAAGTCTTTATTTGGAAGATTATTGAAATAAAACACACAAAATATTATTGCTACAGTAGCGTAATCGTGTGAACATACAAAAATAGCGAGGATAAATACGGAGTTGTCTCCCAGTAATTTATTTTCTTTAAAGCCTTTTAGCTAGGCATGACAATTTGAATGATGCTCACATAAAAGTAAACAATTGAAATACAAAGGGAGCATCATGAACAATATAGCAAACTCATTTAATTCTAAACAAGCATAACTACCATAGCAAACTTAATTGTTTGTTGTTGTATGCATGAAATCACCTCAAAGTTATCTTGCCGATCAATCTATTGAGCCATCCCTATAGGTGTCACAAACAACCCTAGAGTTCATACCAAATAGTTATCGTTCTGATTAATCTATTGAGACATCCCTATAGGTGTCGCAAACAGCCCTAGATCTCGTACTAAATAACAACAAACAATTTCAGATTCATAAAATTCAATCTACCAACAAAACCTCAAAGAGTACCCACAAGATTTCTATGAGAGAAAGTAGGACGAAAATGTGCATCAACCCATATGCATAGATCACCCCAATGTCACCATGGGGATCCGCTAGTTGGTAACCAAAACATATATCAAGTGACACAATAGAACACCCCGTTGTCACCACGGGTATCCACCTGCCAGACATATATCATGTGCTCTCAAATCCAAAATATTCAATCCAACATAACGAAACCTCAAAGGGAAAGACTCAATTCATCACATCAAGATAGAGCTCGAAGAACACCACATGATCCAACTATATTAACAAATCCTATGATAAATAAATATTGTACCAACTCATTTAATACAAGGTAGAATCAACTACCATAGGTAGGCCAAACAAGCATAACTTAAAAATCAACATAAAGAGAGGAAACTTGATGTTGTTGAAATATGCATAAGCATATCTTCCCGTCTCATAATAATTTTTAGTAGCATCATGAAACAATTCAATAGTGTAACTATGACATAAAGCATTCGTTTCATGATCCACAAGCATACAAATTTTATTAGTCTCCAATTAAGCAAATTTATTCTCATTCAAAATAGTGGGAGTAAACTCAACAAAATAACTATCATGGGATACTTGATTGACATAGTCAAATTGAACATTCAAATTATGATGACCAATTTCACGGTTATCATTATTCTTTACATCATAAGTTTCATCACCATAATCATCATAGATACCAACTTGGTTGTCATAATCCATTGAAACCTCTTCCAAAATAGAGGAATCATCATTAAATAAAATCATGACCTCTCCAAATCCACTTCCATAATTGTTACAATAATATTGAATACACTCCAAAATAGTGGGATCATTATTTACTAAAGTTGACACTCTTCCAAGATCACTTTCATCACTGTGATCATCATACATAGGAGGCATGCTATCATCATAGTAAATATTATCATCACAACTAGGGAGACTAAAAAGATCATGTTCATCAATAATAGAATCCCCAAGCTTGTGGCTTTGCATGTCATTCGCATCATGTATATTAATAGAAGGCATACTAAAAACATGGAAATCATTCTTACCATTCAAGGATTTAATGCCAAACATTTTATTCAATTCTTCTTCTAAGACTTTGGAAAAAATTCCGGATCCATCGTTTTCAAGAAGGATATTACAAATATGAAGCATTTGAGACAACCTTAATTCCTATTTTTGAAGTTTTATTTTATAAATCCAAACTAGTGATAAATAAGAAACTAAAAGATTCAATTGCAAAATCTAAAGATATACCTTCAAGCACTCACCTCCTCGCCAACGACACCAAAAAATAGCTTGATGTTTAGAACACAACTTTATTCTTGTAGACTCTGTTGGGCTTCCAAGCGTAGAGTTTTGTAGCATAGTAGCAATTTACCTTCAAGTGGATGACCTAAGGTTTCTCAATCAATGGGAGGCGCAAGACGGAGACAGTCTGTCTCAAACAACCTTGCAATCAAATACAAACAATCTCCCGCGTCCCCAGCACACCCAATACAACAGCAAATTGTATAGGTGGACTAGTTTAGTGATGAGATGGCGATATCAGTGTAGTATGGGTAGTATAAATAGGTTATGCAATATTAATAAATAAAAATAGAAAGGTAACAAGTGGCAACAGCGAGAAAAATGTTATTTCAATGCTTGGAAACAATGCCTACGTTCCATACTTTGACTAGTGTAATCTCTCAACAGTGCTAACATAATTGAATCATATAACCATCCCTCCAGGTGTGACAACAAGTCACTCCAAAGTTTGTTTCGATAGTGGGGAACATAAGAAGAAATTGTTGTATGCATGAAATCACCTCAAAGTTATCTTGCCGATCAACCTATTGAGCCATCCCTATAGGTGTCACAAACAACCCTAGAGTTCATACCAAATAGTTATCGTTCTGATTAATCTATTGAGACATCCCTATAGGTGTCGCAAACAGCCCTAGATCTCGTACTAAATAACAACAAACAATTTCAGATTCATAAAATTCAATCTACCAACAAAACCTCAAAGAGTACCCACAAGATTTCTATGAGAGAAAGTAGGACGAAAATGTGCATCAACCCATATGCATAGATCACCCCAATGTCACCATGGGGATCTGCTAGTTGGTAACCAAAACATATATCAAGTGACACAATAGAACACCCCATTGTCACCACGGGTATCCACCTGCCAGACATATATCATGTGCTCTCAAATCCAAAATATTCAATCCAACATAACGAAACCTCAAAGGGAAAGACTCAATTCATCACATCAAGATAGAGCTCGAAGAACACCACATGATCCAACTATATTAACAAATCCTATGATAAATAAATATTGTACCAACTCAACAACACGGGAGAAAGAGAGATTAAACACATAGCTACTAGTACATACTCTCGACCCCAAGGGTGAACTACTCCCTCCTCATCATCGAGACGACTGGGATGATGATGGCCTCCGGTTATGATTTCCCCCTCAGGGAGGGTACCAGAAAAAGGGCTCCGGATGAGATTGCTTCTGAATGGAGGCTTGCGGCAGTGGAGCGGAAGTTCTTGGTTGCGTTCTGGGTTTGGGGAATTTATTGGAATTTTCAGCATTGGCCTCACACGAGGGGGTGTCCTAGGGGGGCCACGAGCTAGGCCCACATGCCCTAGGGCGAGGGCGTGCCCCCTAGCTCATAGCCAATTAGACATTAGCTGGTCCTTGCAAGAAGATTTGGGTTCTTTTTTGTTCCCCCAAAATCACCAAAATGTTTCATCTCATTCTAAGAACTTTTATTTCTGCACAAAAATAACACCATGGTAATTCTGCTAAAAAAACGTCAGTCCGGGTTAGTTTCATTAAAATCATATAAAGTTGCATCAAAACCATGTAAAACTTGGGTAAATACGGTATGAATATTTTATAAATTAGTTATATGTTGGGATGTATCAGGAAGTCAGCTTGAGCATGCAACAGTTGTTATTGCAACATATTGCAGACGACTGCAAGGAGAAGGAGCACTTGGCAACAAAGTTGATTTCTCTTTATAACCATATTCACTAGCTTCATTTGATTGTTGATGAGAACAAAAGTGTAAACCGAAATTGCTCTGCAAGTTTTTCTCTGTGAAGAAACTCACAAAGGATGATATCAAATGGATCTATGCTTATACAGATGTTCAATTCAAGGTTGAAGATTTTAACTAGCGTACCACAACAACTCCTCCTACTCATGCTCCCTCGATAGATTTTCTCAAGCTCAAACTTCAAAAGTTGCTCGATGAATCTGAAGCAACTTTGCCCACAATAAAGACTGTTACCAAAAATCTTAAGAATCCAGTCAAATATAATGTTGCTCCTATTTTACCACGGACTTCGTATCAGTCACACGATGTTTTTCCTTAGGAACCTGGAGGAAATGAGTCAGACAAAGAAGAAATCCTCAAAGACCCAGTCACTTTTGAAGATGAAGAAACTTCAGATACGTCTAGAGGTTCAAGGGATGAGACCTCAAGCAATGATTCAGATTCTTCTGGTCCAAAGTAACTCATGTGATACGATACCTTTTTGACACATGGTGACAAAAAGAGGAGAATTACATCGAGTTCTGATAGATATGCTCATCTCTTATTGGTTGTGTAGTTTAACACACTTGCTCTTTAATTAAATCTTATCGTGTTCTAAAACTCTTACGTGAACTTCTGGTCTATAATATTAATAACCCCTCCTACTACACTATATGTCTCTTGAGAATCTGTTTTCCAGGTGAAATTTTCATCAGAAGTTACGAATGGATGCATTATATTCTCTCATTGGAAATTACCTTTCAATACAATCCAATATCCTCGAAGATATGAAATGACTCTCCATCAAGTCCATTCTAATACATGCACGAAATTGGAATTCATCACATGTTCTCATGATAACATCTTTAGAGACACTTGCTTTATTGGTAATTAGAGGGGTTTTCTCTCGTTTGTCCATTTTTTAATATGTATTCAATTCTTATATGCTATTCGGAACGTCAAGACATCCCCAATACAATCAACTTAGCCATGGAAGTTACAATAAGATTGGTTGCTACTATCTTAATTCGTAAATACTTCAACTTCCATTGCACATGGCGACCATCAATACTTCACAAGTCATGTATATCTCTTTTAGTTCTTTGGCCTATAGGCTTATGTATAATGTTTATCTATTGATAATCATGTTTTTTTCATATATTGTTAATGACATGAAAAATGATGTTTGTAAAAAACCATGAAGGACATTAGTTTAGGTGTTTTAAAAATCTTTTAGTCTCAATCTTAAGATTGTTTTAGGTGGAAAAAGATCAATTGACAAATCTAATAGCATATTATGGCCTGCAATATACACAGGGTAGTGTGGCACCTTCGTGTAAGTACCCCAAATAGAAATATTTCCCACAAAGGGCGGAGAATAGTATTTATGAGTAGCATTTCTATCACACAAAACCTGTCACGGTTTTTATGTGGAGTAACCACTTGTCATTCTGCAGAAGATGTTAGTGTCCCAAGAGGCTAATGAACCTGAATAGTGAATATGATGAGTTCGTGGCAGCAAGCGTAATAGCAACCCGAACGTATGGAACATAAATAAAAGTGAAATTAAAAGTGATTTTTCTGCAATAGAGAGATTAGGGTTGGACAATTTATATCATGGTATACACGAAGTGTGTCTGTGTGATGGTAATACCAATTATCTTGTATTGTAAGTTTAGTATTTTATTTGCTTGTTCAATAGGTGGGTCACCCTAGGGTTATGGAACTCCTCATCGGGGGATTATATTCCATACTATGGTTCTGCTTTGCTGTTGACACAATGTGGTCGGCACCAAAATTAAGGTCATTAAACCGGAACCATGCATTAAGTGCAATGGGTCACCATTACCTCATATTGTCTTCTGTCATCACAGATGTCTCCAACGGTCATATCAGAGGAGGGATTTCCTAAACAATATGTGTCACCCATGTAGGTCTTTAGATCATGTTGCATGGGCCCTTAAATTGGACAACACACGTAGAGTTCACCATAGAATAACAACTTACTAGACATATCATAAGACTACAAACAGAAATGACGACATATAGGATAGGCATAGATGAATCTTACCACTCACCTACATGTCTCACGTCTAGAGGGAATTGCTAGGACAACAAAAGAGAATAACCAGTTATCTCAGAGAATAAACCCATGAAAGCAATATCAATAATATCCTAAATACCCACAATAAAATGAATGTTCAAACAAGTCTCATTCTCCAAATGAGTATGAATAGAGTTTCACACCCTATCATATAACTTGGAATTCGTCTTACAATAGTGAAGGTGAAATGAATGTGGAGATGAAAGAACAAAACTGAAAGGAATCTCTGATGGTTCTCTAGATCTCTTCTCTCATTGTTATCGATGTGGTGGCAGCACCTAGGTTTCTCCAATGATGATATGTCCTTCATGAAACTGCCTTCTTTAGATGAGGGAGAGGATCCCCTTCAACTTCATACGAATATCCATACGAGCGATTGTGCTCATATGAAAGGTCGTCTTTCACTCTAGTGTGACAAGAGATAAAACTTCAAACATGGAAGTGGCACCATTTCACTTGATTTGTAGTAGTTCACTTTGGTTTTCTTTCCTTATATGAGTTTTCCTACAAAATGGGAAAACTAGTTTTCTACACTCTCGAAAGATTAGCGTTATAACTAATGGAAACCTAGTGAAAACCAAATGAAAACGCCTTATAATTGCTCGAGATGGCATTCACGATTGTCGAGAAGCTAAGGAACAAGAGAGACATGACATGGAATAGCCTCATATGTAGAGTAGAAGTTTAAGATATGAATCTTAGATTTCTTCCCTACAAAACTCTCTTCGGGTGCTAGAGGACATAATTTTACATTCTTTATATTTTATTAGTAGTATAGGTGTTGTTTCATTTTGGAAATACCAATGAGAAACCTCTATCAAATAATATGATTTAGTTGTTTTGTTGCAGTACCAACTGTTTTTGGTTAAGTTTCTTCCGTTTTCATCCTTTCTTTGATGCAGATGGTTTGAGGGCAGAGATTACTAGAGACCTAGCAATTGATTATTCATTTGTTATCTATCGAAATTGGACATACGTGTTAGTGATTAAATTTGGAAACATAATCTGAGAAATAAGGGCATCTATAGCGCTCCCCCTAGATGTGAAGTTTTTAGAAGACCCTCCAAGATCAACTCAAATTTGGAGGAGTTAAAGGTTGTTACACCCTGCTCTGACCTAAAACCTAACTCTCCATAACTTTTAGTAGGGAGTGGGTGATGAATATTGGAAGACCTGCAAAGTTAGGGATGACAAGAATGTATATATCTATTTAGCAAACTTGGAGGAACCATATGTGAATTTAAGTTGGTTGGCAATGTACAACTGAAGTCAAGCGAGTCGTATTCATCATGTGTTGGGGATGATGGGACTCAACAAATTGATAG
The DNA here is from genome assembly GCA_022496015.1 of Hordeum marinum. Classification (NCBI taxonomy): domain Eukaryota; kingdom Viridiplantae; phylum Streptophyta; class Magnoliopsida; order Poales; family Poaceae; genus Hordeum; species Hordeum marinum. The sequence continues at coordinate 164,261,125 of CM039675.1, forward strand.
ACTCGGAAACAACACCATGTGGATTTGGAGTGGGATGATAACATGGTGAAGAAATAAAAGAATGGTCGAAGAGCTGAAGTTGAGGGACACGTGATAGGTCCACTTATTGGCATGTGGAGATGCACATACGTTCTACTAGTGCTATATAAGACATAGGTTGGCCTCATCGATAGATCATTAAAAATCCCTTGGTATTAACATATACTATGTAGACACCCTTATCACAATATACGAGGGTGGCAGGAAATTACCTCGGTCGTGAGGGCCCAAACCTGGGTAAAAACTTGCTTGATGTTATCATTCACCCTAATTGCCTATCCCGGATACTCTACCAAGGGATCTGCTAGAATCATCTCCAACACTAGGTTACTAAAAAAAGCAAAGCGGGTTCTTTGATGTAACTACTTCCTATGAGTTTGTTTTTATACACTTAACATGTTTTAGAAAATTCTCTCTCTGTCTTATAATATAAGACGTGTTGGCAAGCTAACATAGCTTGCACAAACGTCTTATATTATGGGAAGGAGGGAGTAATTACTAGATTATTTAGCCTAGTTTCTATCTTGTTTATTTGATTTGAATTTAACAAGTAAGGATGCATATTATGTATATAAATAAATAAATAGGGTTGATCACCTAAGCAGTTACCAGAAATCATGTCCCATATCCCGAACTAGCACCCAAAGATCCGGAAGAGGATTGGAAGCACTCGGGTGCTCAACCTTCTATATGAGTAGTAAATTAAAAAATAAACCAGAGAAATTAAAATAACATAGATTTTAGGATATCAAATCTCATGAAAAAATACAAAGATACATATCTATAATACCTAAATAGTTCATCTCCACTAACTTATATTTAACTAAGCATGTAGCCTATCCACATCAGCATCCATTCTTCTATAGCCACATCAGCAGTAACCCTCACTCTGCTAATCGTTCTGTTTTTTCATGCATGACCTTTTTCTGTCCACTTTTGTGCTACATTCACCACCTAGTCATCCATTATGTCCTTTCGTTTCATATTACACCACAGCACACATTTAGTAGAAACATTAATTCACAAGCTAGTCAAGCAGCCGTCCGGAGTGACACTGTTGGTACTTTATGGCGCTTCATCCCTGTGTGCCTTCCTCCTCAATCTAGTGTACTCCCGGCCATAGGCCGCACCAACATGTTTCTACTTCGCCAGATAGATGTTAATCGCATATTCGTACTGCACAGATCAAAGCTACCGGTTATGTGCAATAGTACCTGACACTGCTATTGAATTAGTCAATCTTGGTTTCTTGGTGCTCTCTATTGATCTAATCGCCCATCACCATCATCGTCGATGACCCTACTACTTTCATCCGAGCCAGCATCTTACATCTTCCGATAGACAAACGATATATATGGATGATGAATAGCCGATGGACGCTTGGACGTACAGACAAATCGCCGATAGTGGAGGCGAGGTTGGTCAATCAACGACGGGGTAGTTGGTCGGCTTGATGGCCAAGGACGGGCAAGTTTGTTTTGTTTCTTTTTTCTTGTGCAATGCTAGCATTCATTTTTATCAATGGTCACCTCTAACTTCCCTTCTTAACGTGTTATAGAATCCGACTTCTTGGGTGCTACATGTTGGAATTGATCCTAGGTCATAACAGACTGAGAGAAAAGGGGGGAGCCCCCATGTCTGTGCAGTGATCGAAAACACACAAACAATTTGGTTTCGATATTTGGTCCACCTAGTGTGACATATAATAGGAGGTTTTACCCATCTAGTATACACGTGTAAGTACCGGGAAAATCACAACTCATTACTACCGATCCAAAAAGAATGCTAGGGAGGCCGTCAACCACCGCCGGCCACTAGGTAGATTGGGAAAAGATGTGCATGATGAAAGAGAAGGTGGGATGGGGTTAAAAAAATTGGAACCATTTAATCAAGCTCTGCTTGCCAAACAAGCATGGAGAATATTACATGTCCCACAATCCCTATGCGCAAGGGTTCTCCGAGCTCGGTATTTCAAGCATGATACCATCATCAATGCAATATGCCTGCCCGGTTGTTCTTTCACATTAAGAAGCATCCTTTTCTGTTGAGACCTTCTCAGGGAAGGAGTAGTATGGCGCATCGGTGATGGAAGTAAGGTCTTGATACATCACAACAACTAGATTCCGCGTAAGGGTTGTTTACGACCATTGGGTCAAACATACTTGCATGGCAGCACACGTGTGGCTGGCCTTCTATCATCGAATGGGGATGATTGGACCATGGCAAAGTTGATTCTTGGTTGTCAGTTGATGATGTAACGGATATTAAACAAATCCTTGTCGTTGTCCATGGAATGGAGGATTATGTTGGATGGAATTACAGCAAGGATGGACTATTCACCGTACGCTTTGCATACCACCTGTTAATGAGCATGAATTATGCACGAACTGGGCGGCAAGAAGCCTCCTCAAGTGTGTGCGCGCATAGAAGCTGGTTGACCCAGTGGGATGCTCCTGTACCTAATAAAGTTAAGGTCCATACCTGGAGGATGATGTGTAATGGCCTTGATGTAGGCTCGTAGCTTCATCGGAGAAGGATTAAGGCGAGCATTTTCCGCCCTACTTGCGATAGACAGGAAACTTTGGTTCAGAAATTTTGGAATTGTACCCACTCCCGTCTGTTCTGCAAATTTCTATCTGAAGCTAAGGGTATAGCGGCCACCTCGCCGCCTAAAAGTTTCTAGACAAACCATGAGATTGGAGGCTCGCTTCTGACCCGGGTTGGACCAACAAAGGATGAGAAAAAGGATATCTTGATGCATGGAGTCTATGGATTGTGGCTAGCCAGGAATGAGGCTAGGAATGGAATTCGCATTAAGGAAGCCAGGGTCATAGTTTGCTCGGTCTCAACTTTTACGGATGAGTGGCTTGAAGTGGTTCAGGAAAAACGATAGATCGCGCTCATTAAACTTGCCTCTAAAAAAACGGACACAACCCAAGCTTGGGTGGATCCTGGCAAATGCAGATGAAGCGGTCTCTTTATATGCGACTAATGGCGGAGGAGGAGTGGTCCTTCAAGACCATGTCAGAGGCTTTCGAGGCGCAGCTGCTCACTTCTTCCCCAACACAACAAGGCTAGAGCTTGGGGAATTGAAAGTGTGCAGGAGGACGCTTCAGTTAGGACGATCTAGGGGGTCCAAAAAATCCATGTTGAGCTGGACTGTAGGGTGGCCGTCGACATGATCAATGGTAGGATCAGAAATCTCTCGGCTGCTGGGCAGCTTGTGGAGGAGTTAAAAAGTCTCATGCAGGGATGGCAAGATGCAAGGTTACCTAGAAGAAACGGTTGGCTAATAGCGTGGCGCATATCCTAGCTAAAGTAGCGGTTGGAGAAAGGTGTTGTGTGGCATGGCTATCAGTACCACCTGATTATATCCTGCATGTAGTTGCAGAGGAGATTCCAAACATCATTTAAATAAAGTAGTGATTTCCTTAAAGAAACATCGCCGACCACCTCTAGGTCCATTCCGGCGGCGTCCCTCGTGTTTGCTACATCTCCATGATGATGCCTTGCTCCCCGATAATCTCATCACTGCTGGAGATGCTTAGAAGGAGACAAGTGCTATCCTGGTAATGGATCAAGACAATCACGGTTAGTCACCACTATTCTGCTTCATGGATGTTCTAATCAAGAGATCCAGATCCTAGTTAGTATCTTAACTCTAAAGTATTATGTCGAACATTGATATCATGAGCAACATTGATCTCTTTTTAAAACCCTGCATTGGGCCTAATTGGAGTACATGTGATCCGGAGCATCCCTCACTCATCCCCATGAAGCCTACACCATCTCCACAAGACACATGTGGCCCTATGACAAGAGCCCGCACACGCACAGTAGAAGCTAAGATGAACTCCCTCCTCTTTGAGCTTGACATGAATGCTAAGGGAACTTGGATGCTACCTCACCTCGGGACACTATGCATCATTAGATACAAGGAGGAAATCCAAGACCAAGGGAAGGAACCTCAAGGACGCACAAAAGAAGAAGGCGCAGCTGCAGACAAGATGGCCAGCTACAACTGACCCCATGCGCACGGGCTCCCTGGATCCCGTGCGCACGAGGGTAATAGAGTAACCGAAGACCCCGTGCGCATGGGCCTAGAAGACACCATGCACATGGGCCTCCCAGGTGCTACAGTGCCCACCCCATGCACACGGGCCTCCCAGGAAACTACAGCGGTGACCCCGTGTGCACGTCAGTATCACGTGCCCACGGGACCCCCCCTTTGTGTGCAAGGGGCTCACTTAGGCCATGCGCACAGGCCTCCCAGGCCAACCGACCCATTTGGCCCACTTTGACCCCTCTACATCCCCTACCTCCTGCTAGCTATATATTGGACCCTTGGATCATTTGTTAGGGTTAGCTATTGTTTTGCACTTGTGAGCATAGCTCCATTACTTGTCTCTCTTGAGGAGCTTGTCCTCCATTAGGAGTAGATCCAAGTGATGCCAAGGCCCCTATAGAGGGAAGATCCCTAGTGGATTCAAGGCTCCTCCTCCGGAGTGAGAGAACATTATCGCTACTTATAGCGTTGGTTGATTTGGGATCTTGTACTTGTTGTGATGATCATGGATCTAGTGGATGTGTCATTGGAGTTTGTTTTTTTAGTGTTTCCCTTGTTCTTCCCCATGTTCTTCGTGTTTCCCCCTCCAATTCTCTTGCCCCATATCAACATGATTAAATAATAGTCCTGGTTCTTACTATTAAGTATCCAATAATGTTATTGATCAAGATCAAATTATCTTATGTTTATCTTAATGAGCATTATTGCATGACTACATCCCTAATGATTATTTCTATGGGTTAGTGCTAATTAAACTTCAAGTTAGAGTCCTTAAGCCATGCTTACCTTTTAAAGTTAATGTAGAATTAGCACTTACAGTCTTGTTAAGGAAAAAATAAGAAGGGGGGTCTAATGTTTCAAAGAATTCACTCAATTTCCCAATATTGGCTGTGACCCAAATCCTAGAACATGTTATCCCTAATTTTGCAACCCTAGACAGATCATATGCCTCAAATCGAACGAAATTAAACTATAGAGGGGTTTGATCCTACGTTGTTGTTATTGGTGGCCTCTGGGGTCTACGCGGCAGCTGCCATGCATGCACACCCTAGCCAGAATGCCTTCGTCTCCTCGGACGACGCACGGAAGGAAGCGGTCGCCGCTGATGTGTGTTCGATGCACACATGACCAGGCCGTCGTGCCTTGCACATCGCCGAGGCCGCAATGTTTGCGTTGGCAGACGTCGGCGAAATGACCCTCCCGTCCGTCGACCTAGATGCCATGTCCTCGATGTTGGAGCGAGGCTCGGTGTAGGGGTGCATGGGACTCAGTCGGCTCCATGATACTCCCGTGAGGGTAGCTTCCGCGCTGCCATGGCCGGAGAGATTTGGCCATAGATGGGGTCGTCTCTTGCTCCGGGTATAGTTGGGAGTAAGTGAGAAATGGCTAGGGTTCCATTGGGCGACTATTTTTTTTGTCATGGGGCGATCTAGAGTAGTGGGATCTGATCCAACGGCCCTCGATGACGAGAGGTACTAGCGGACCTTCTGGTGTTAAATGGGTCATTTTCTCGGACGAGCTTTGGCCCAGGTTATCTTACCTTGTAGGAATAGTTTTTGTTTTTAATATTTTTCTCTGCTGGGATAGAAATTCAATGGGATGTCATAGTTATTGTCGGCCTAGTGGCACCTGGGGTACCACAGCCCATTTGCCAGTCGCACGAGGAGGCGGCGGTGGGCCAGCCCCATGAGATCGATCCCCCTCTTTCCTCTCCCAAGAAATTTTCCTCGCCAGGGGCAGGGCCTTTTGGAGTAAGGCCTAGCCCTGTTGAGGCGGCTTAACAGGCACAAGCGCCTCATGAGGCCTCCCTCACGGGGTAGCTTCACGAGGGAGTTTCTACGAGGCCAGTTGCAGGGCGCGGCCCTCTCCGCAAAGGTGATTCCCCCGATGCCATGGCAAGGACAGAGGGGGAGACCAGGATAGTTTCCATTCTTGAGATAAGGGAGGCAGTGGAGCCCGCCTCCCTAAAATCAAGTCCCAAGCATTTTATCTTTGATGTAAGGAGATCAGGATGCATCGGCGCTGCCGGATGGACGTCAGTCCGATCCCAACGACGCGTCACGAAGACTGAAAGAGTCCTCCTTTTGTTAGGATAGGACTGAATTCATGTCCCCCTTTGAATTATCGCCCTATGGCTACCCTTTCCCGTCGATATTTTCGGTGAAGAGGACCAAGGCACTACAAGAGGGACGGGACATCATCCTTCTAAGGGGATCGAGCCATTCTCTCCCCTAACCCCTTGTGTAACTCGAGCATAGCTCTTCTTCACATAGAAATTCAACACAGAGCAGGAGTAGGATATTACACCACTCGGTGGCGCAAACCTGGGTAGCTTGTGTGTCCCTAGCATGTCCGGCGAGCAGCATAGAGCTCGTCATCGAACCTCTCATGTTCATCGTCGAGTCGTAGGTAGCTAAGCCAAGCCCCCTGGTGTGTGAATCTTATTCACAGAGAAGTTCTTGGACCCAAATCCTACACTTGGACATTTGGTGTGCCGGGTTGGGGGAATTGCCATCTTCGTGCCTTCTACCTCAACACGAACATTTACATGGATGAAGCAGTCGCTTGCCGCCAACGGAGTTGCATGTTGAGATGTCCCCAGGGCCCATGCGGTGCCCGCCGCCCGTGGCTCCCCGGGGCAGCACCATCGCGCCGCCACCGCATAGGTGGGAGAGCACACTGTCTCCTCCGCCCACCCGTCGGTGAACAAGCAGGCGCATGGCCATTCCGTCGACACCCTCTTCGCTCATGCACCGTGAGGACCCCATGCCGAACGTCGCTCTGTTCATGGCGCAGGAGCTACTACGCTATCGCCCCTGGAAGGAAGCCTACGAAGCCTAGCTCAGGGGCATCACCGAGCTCGTCGACGCCGTGTGTGATGGCCCGGCACCCTCATGCTCCCTGCCCAATCCGCCATTGCAGGGTGGTCACGTGGAGAATAAGATTCCTCCTCCGCCACCGCTGTCAGCTCGCTGTGTGGCCGAAAGGAGTCCTGAGTTGCATGTTCTAGCTCCTTACCATGAGTCGTCAGCATTGGTCGCTAACAACGACAGCTGCCAAATCATCCATCGCGCGCACCCAGACGTGCGTGCAGCCCCTAAGAAGGCTCCCAACCACTAGGACATCGCTCCTGCAGGGCACAAGAGCAGCGCGGCCCTCGAAGGCGGTGCTGCCACCAGCGGGGGCTGCCTGGTTTTCGTGCCCGAGCTGCACCGCATGGTGTGGCCCTACAAGTTCAATCCGTAGCTCCCTCCCCTCTATGACGGCAGCACCAAGCCCATAGAGTTCCTCCTTCTCTACCCCCTCGGCATCTAGGTTGTGAGGGGATATGCGTTGGTCATGCCGAATTGTTTCCCTATGGCCCTAAAAGACGTCGCACGCTCGTGGCGCTTGAACCTCCCCAAAATTGTCCATCTCCTTGTGGGATGACATGCGCAAGCACTTCATCACCAAATTCTTAGGCACGAGCGACCACCCCCTCACACTCAACAACCTGTGGGTTGTGCACTAGCACCCAGGTGAGTCACTTGATAAGTTTGTCCAATGTTTCTGTCCGGTGCACAATAGGATCTCGAAGGCCTCCGATGTCGGCATTGTCTTCGCCTTCACCAATGGCATCATAGACGTGAAGATGTCCGAGAAACTCTCTGTCAGGGACAAGATCGACTCTATGGCAGAGTTGTTCCTCCTTGCCAACCACTGCACCAAGGTTGAGGAAGGTCGCCTCTCCCTCTAGGGCATCCCTGACGCAGAGCCTGGCGCCGCGAAGTCCAAGGGCAAGGAGGTCAAGTGCAAGGGCCCCACCGTGCTTGCGACAGAGCCATATGACAAGCATGGCGGCGGCGGCGTGGATGGCAAGAAGGATGGTCGCCCTTCTTGCACCTACCACAATGCAAACACACACCATACAGAGGACTGCTACGAGCTCAAGCTCCTCTGTGTGGATCGCGTTGGCAGTCCGACAACTATAAGGAGTGCCTCTGGGGCCATGTAGAGGCAGAGGCGACCGCTAGGGAGATTACTGCAATAACGGAGCCGACGACGGCAGTTGTTAGGGTTGGGAAGGCCAACCACGGCGGGCGGACCTCCCGACCCACCTTGCCCCACCCCGAGCCAATGAACCCCCTCCTACCGAGAGCGTCGGGGGTTCCCAGGAGCCTCAGAGGGTGGCTTGCATCCTAGGCCAGGCCCAGGACCCTCCATCCAACCGACGCTTCGCAATTCTCTTGTGAGGTAACCATGGCCCTTGTCATTGTCGGAATAGGGGCTCCGGGGACCTAGAAAGGTTCAAACTCTGAGGTGCACTCGCTCTCCTGTCCTACTCTACCTGACATCTTCAATGCATCCCTCCGCGGCTCGAGCTGAGGAAGATGAACAAGGGACACCACAGTTTACGCAGGTACGGGCCACCTTGCGGTGTAAAACCCTACTCCTGCTTGTCTTGATTGCTTGAGGATGAGAATAAGTACAAGGTGTATTTTCCTATTGGGGTCGATTCCCCTCTTATATCGTCCCTGGTCCCCCCCCCCACCGAAAACACAAGGCGAGAAGGGTTGCCACAACGCCAGTTTGAAGGGGGACAAGATTACAACTTATCCTGACAAAAGTAGTCTTCACCTCCTAAAGTCCACTACCATGACGCGAGTAGTCTTCACCTCCTGCTGGTGTCTGTAGAGATGAACGACGGGCAGGTGACTGGTATTTTCCCGGGCTTGGCTATGCTGAGTGGCCTGGTAGAGTCCTCCTATTCCTTCTTCTTCCACAGCGTCTACGTCGGTTTGGTCCCATCATTCTCCATGTTCTCCCATGCCATCATTTCCCATTATCAAATCCATGTCCCGCACCTTCAGCCCAACTCCATCCTCTTCCTGTCTATATTTGCCTTCTATTGTGAGGCTTTTGTTGGCGTGAGGTTCTCAGTGGTGCTCTTTTGCCATTTCTTCAGCCTACGGTTCCCCGCCTTGGACCAACTCTCCACGTGCATCTCCTTCATTGATGTCACGGGCGTGAGCATCCACTTGAAGACCGGGAAGAAGGTGGACGGCTATCGGCAGTGTTGGGTCTTCATGGACACGCGTTGGGTCAGCCCGATCCTGACGATCCCCATGGGTCAGGCCAAGCAGATCCCCGGCTGCAGCCACGAGAAGATCACCGACCCAAGGGCAGAGCCCATCCTGGAGCGAATCGCCGTGCACGAGGAGGCCCAACTGATAGGAGAGATGGTCGTCAAGGAACTCTTGGGGTAGTGTATCATGCCGCTCTAGGCGCACTCGCGGCCCGTGTGGGACTTCACCGCGTGAGGGACGCGATGAAGCTCCAGGTCAGCGGCCTAACGAATGACGAGCTGGATGGGGCCTTGGGATCTCTACTCGGCTACGACCCCGAGGCCCTTCTGGAGGCCGCGCCGCCACTGTACGACTGCGCCGACATGGAGGAGATGGACGTGAAGATGCCCATCTTTGACGTGTGGTAGCTCGTTGGGTCGCAAAGGAACTCCTCCATCGCCATGGCGTCCTCAAGTGAGGGCGACGGTGATAAGGACTCGGAGGTAATGGAAGGACGGGGTGACGCAGGTCAGGCGCCACCACCCACTCTCCGCACGTCCCTGCGCAGCCTCGGGGACGATGCTAACGTTGTAGACGAGCAACGCCAGGTAGCTCCCCTGGGCCAGCGATCGTGGAAGGGGGAGTAGGGTCCGGCCCCGCGGCCACTCCAGAGCCAACGATAGGGGCCCACACCGAAGGCCCGGCGACCACCCCAGCGGCGGCGGCAGCACCTCCCTAGGGGGCTGCCCAGACCCCTAGAGAAGAGAGCAACCAGGCTAGACTCACTAGGGGCCACGTCGATGCCCCTCGGGCGGCATCGAGACGACGCGTGCCAGAAGCAAGGGAATGCCATCGGCCACCAAGAGGCTAAGGAAGTGGGCCGTCGGGGACGAGTAAGTGCCCTAATCCATTTCCACATTGCGTTTATGTGACCGGTTTGCTCAAGCTAACCCCTCGTCGGCGCAGGTGTCTCGGCGGCGGCAAGGAGAAGAAGAAGAAGGCAAACGCTGGGGTGAAGGTCACGTCCGTCCCGAAGGCGCCCTTAGCCCTCTGCCAAAGCATCAACGAGCGTGGGGTTGGGTCGCCTTAGCACGCCATGCTCGGCCGTGCAGGCGCCGTAGTGGCGCCCGACGCCTCCCTGGCGCGATGAGGGGGGCCGAGGGCCAAGGCTGCGACGCCCCAGCCCCCGGTGGCACCTGCCAAGGTTGCGGATATCTAGCCCGTGGAGTCACCTGCCAAGGCTGTGGTGGTCCAGGCCCTGACACCACCTATTGAGGCTACGGCTTCTCAGCCCAATGGGAAGGGAGGAGCGTCTCAACCTCTCCTGGCCGTCCTGACACCTGCAGCCAGCCATGGCGCAGAGCGCGACGCAGGCCACCCTCAAGCTGCAGTCACCTTCGGGGCCTTAGGCCTGGCACAGTCTACCTCGAGACCGAAGATGGTGTCCCAGTGAACAACTCCTGGAACATCGAACATCTTCGTAAGTTCTATCCTTAAGGCGCGGTTGTCGGGCCCCCCGGTGTAGCGACCCGACCTGAAAGGTTGAATCTCCGGTGTTTTTGTACCATCCCAAGATCATGCTGGTACGCACACGGTACATCAATGTATATATCAAAGGGAAATCACACAGCATAAAGTAATCGAAATCTCATATCGAGTCCTTTATTACAATAATGATTACAATAAAGTGGCGGAAGGCCAACTCATGATATTAACTAAACTTGCGGAAGCTTCAAAGGTAGATGAGTCCATCTGACTCCAAGGGCATCTCACCGAGCGTAGAGCGTATCCTCACTCCTGGTCGGAAAAATACTCTGCAACATGATACGTTGCAACCATGTAGGTCAGCATATTGAATATGCCGGCAAGGTCACAAGAGAGGGGGAGAAATAATCATCTAGTCTATATGCAAATATGGCAGGTGGGATAGTATATTTTTTTTGCATAAAGCCAATTTTTTCCTACAACAAGAGAGGGCAAAGGCATAATTACTACAATGTTGGTTGATTAATGAAATGGTTCCACCAACCAATTCTCATACCCAAGTTGACATTAATAACCCACATCAATATAATTAATTGTGTTGAGAGTTCCAGATAGTTTCAGTTCCTTTGTCTCAAGTTGTCCATGACCGTGGGCACGGCTAATCGATTAGGTTTGGGTACTCTGCAGATTTTTGCACACGTTCCCCACAAGATTTGGTCACCTCCGTTTGATTTCTCGCACTTCAGGGTGTTTGAGAAACGGATGACCAAAACATGGTCTTCTAAAGGGTTTCCATGAGACTCTTTCGGTGCCCATCCTTTCCTACCGTTCTTCTACATCTCGTAGCACCGCCTGTCCAGGGTCACCACGATATCCAACCAAGCCAGAGCCCATAATGACTTGTGGCTATGCAGGTAAGCCTTGGGTCTTGAAGCATCCATCCATCTCTTTGTGCCTGGGTGGACCTTTCTGCATGAATACTGGCACATCTCCAGCATCATCTAGGCTATCCACTGGTTTCTCCAGGGCGCCGTTCAACCATCATCGACCCAGAGGTAAGTTGAAAACTTGAAGTCTTGAAGACTTGATCATCATGTACGTCTTGAAATTATTAACTCTCTCAACTCTCATGAATCACACAACCAACCCCGTCTACTAATACCATAGCAGAATGTAAAACAACGTTTTTCCCGGGGCCAATGTGTCAAAGGGTTGAGGCATACCTACCACATGATACTACAACAAGTAACCAAGTTTCCAATTTACCTACTTTGCATGCAATTGGGGTGATGGAATAACTAATGCAATAAAACATAGGTATACATGGTCAAAGTGAATTGCCTGGTTGACGATCTTCGTATTCGAGGGACTCTAGGTAACAAGCCTCGCACTCCGGATGATCTAACGAATCAAACAAGAGCACTCTATAAGCATACATCAAAAGTTTGTAACTCACAAAATCAGAAATGTAACTAGTAATCAATCAAGACAAAACAAGGCACAATCACAAGAAAGAAAAAAATCAACACATAGTTTTGTTTTCTAAAAGTTGGTGGGTAAACTATTACATAATAAGCTACTACTAACAAAGTAGAACTATTTGTATTTGTACTAACAAAACAATAGTTGATAGAAAACAAACAATAAAAAATATTTTATTAACAGAATGAAATCCACTAAAAACTTTTGTGAAAGAATGCTTCTAAAGTTAATTTGTTTTATAAAACACTACTTAATAGAATAGGTTATAGTTTCCTCTAACAATAGGATATGAAATAAACTAACTATTTATTTTATTAACAAAACATTATCTTAACAGAAAAGAATTTACTAAAACTTTTCTTAGAAAACAGAATCTAATTATCTAAACTTTGTTAAAAGAAACTGTTACTAACTAGTTTGTTTTAATCAAATTATACCTAGTTGAAAAGGAGTAGAGTTCCTATAACAATAAAGTATAAAACTAAGCAAATTATTTTATTTATTAACAGCAAGTAAATTTCCTAAAGTTGAAACAACAGAACCTACTACAACAAAATATAACTAACTCAGATTTGAACTAACAAAAAAAATTAAACTAATTAAACTATACTAACAACTAATCAGATTCTATTTTTGGTTAAAACACTAAACAAATTTATCCTAAAAATTCTCAAACTAAGCAGGGTGACAGTCCTAACTAATACCAATCAGTGGCAAAAAGATTCATCCAAAAATCTATTTTTAAACTCTAGTTATACAGATTTTAGTAATTTAAGCAAATTTGATTAAATTCAAATTTTAAAGTTTAAATTCAAATTCTAAAACTAGAGACATAAACAACAAGTAATAAGTGACCTAATACAAAAAGAATTAACTAAAAACAATAAATAGTTTAAAAGATACAACTAAAAAAATCAGAAAACCCTCTGTTTTCTAAAACAAAACAGAAAAGGAAAAAAAAACTAATGAACGGCCAAGGCTATGTGGCAACTTCCTATTGGGTGCTAGCATGCGCGTGCGGAAGCTAACGAACGGTGGCCGAACTCTAGAGGAAAACGGTTCGCGTTTTAAAACGATCTAATATGGATCGTAGGATCCAGATCCGAAGGTTGAGAGAAAGTGGGGGCTCACAGCGGTGGTCGGGGTGGTGCTCCGGTGATGTCGACGGCGGCCGGAAGCAGAAGGTGGTCGGGGAGGTCGCTCCGATGGTCGGGGAGGACGTCGGAGAGGTCCAGGCGACGGCGATGAACCTTGGGCGATGATTGGCGGCGGCGGACGGGCATGAGGTGGAGGGAGGCGACGGCCAGGTGCGTGGGGAGGGTCGGGAGCGGCAGGAACTCCGGCGAGCTCGTTCGGGCAACGTCTCGGCGAGGCAGAGGGGGTTTTCGGGGGGAAATGAAGTGCGGAGGCTGACCACCTTACATAGGGCCGCGGGTGAGCGAAGGGAAGGAAGGGGAGTGACATCCGACGAGCACGCGATCTCCGGCGATGACCGTCGGGCGCGAGAAGGGTGATGGTCGCGTGATTGCAGCGAAGGGTCGGGTGGGCTCCGCTGTCAGCGAGGGTGAGGAGCGCGACAGAGGCGTCGGTGTCCGATAGAAAGGAAAGTCGGGAGGGGGCTTAAATGCAGATGGGCCGACCGGATATTTAAAGCTTTAAATGATTTCCTTTTTTTTCTACTTTCCAACGCAGTAAAAACCTTTTAATGCATTCGATTTAATTCCAAATATAGGAAAACTATATATCAAAATTATCAAAAGAATAAATGCCATTTATTGAACATTTTTCTTCTGCCATTTGAATACTTTGGAGAAATAATATTTTCAAAAATTGCCTATTTGGTTTTAAAACATTTTACAAATATTTTTCAAAAGACCCCCCTGGTTTTATTGTTCAAATAAATCACCAAGATGCCCCTGGTGTGGAGTGTCATGTTACTCCCCTCTTCTTTGAACATTTTCCAAGAGTTTTCAAATAGGTGAAACAAGAATAATGAAAATTGAAAGGGGCTTTCGGAAATTCAAAGGAAGCACTTCAAACATTCATTTCATTCAAACAACATGATGATGATGCATAGCTTTATTTCATAACATTCCAAAATGAAATTTTGGGATGTTACACCCGGCAACCAGCTTTTGTACAAGTCTTGCCGGCAATGCATGTCATCTTTGTGCAAAGCTAGGCGCACACCCTATGCATAGTTAAATAAGATCGAGCATCCTACAACTCATGTTGATTTCCATGTTTCCTTGCATGCATGTTTATCTAAGGTGTTGCATTATGCTTATTCCTAGAAAGTGCTAACGAACCGCTAAGGTTCCATACCTCTATTTTCTCTTGTTTCATTTTCTTAAAGGATAGAAGGTTCCCCGCGTACAAGTTTGTCGGGGGAATGAGATAGTGTGGACACCTACAGGCGACGTTCGAAGTTGACGCCTTGCAGAAAGGAGTACAACAACAAAAAGCTAAGTTGCAAAACTCTATGTAAACTTTTACTATGAGGTTATTTGCCTTGGACGATTTCAACTTGTGCATGGGAAACCTGCACGCGAAGGAACCTTGTCATGATTGGTTGCGGCCTTGCTCTATTTCGAGTCCGCTCAACATTTTAAGTGGTTACACTAAAGACGTCAAGGTAACTTGTCATGATTGGTTGCGCCCTTGCTTTGTTTCGAGTCCACTCAACAGTTTAAGTGGCTGCACTAAAAATGTCAAGATATCTTGCCATCAGCGGCACCGCCGCAGGCTGATAAGGATCAGCTCCTCAAAACGCTCGCGGAAGTGTTGCATGCACCTGCAAGTTTCCGATAAAGCATAGGGAGTACACCATACAGAGGAAAATCAGATAAGAGAAGTAACATGCATACATTTAAAGGGAATGAAATTTACACGGGATGATGTCTCTTCCTAAGTACATCTTTATCTGAATTTCTCCCCTAGGGGCAGATTACAAGAAGAAAAAGATAGGAAGAGGCCCCCGACAGAAGCCCAGTCGGTGAACAGGTAACCGCCCCATTACTCCAATCCATGGCGATGCGGTTTCTGCCATGATCAAGACTTTAAGTCATGGGAGCCCGTTGCTAGCTCCCCGGTATGCATGCAGCGCACATGGCAGAAACGCCCGCTCCACGCATGTATCCCATGGCGCGCACTTAATGCTCGTCGTGAGGAGGCGTAGTAAGCGGATTGATTACAATGGCAGGCTCCTGCCACGCGTGCCTGTGCACTGTTTGGGCCTATCCCAACAACGCCTCGCACCCATGTTTGGCCTAGGCCCGAGGGCTCCAGTTGGTGTAGTAATGTTTGGGCTTTTAGTACCCCATACTTGTGCATGGGCAGTTGTAGCCGCACCGGTGGCAAGGACTGTCAAGGGACTTTTAGAAGCGAATACAAGGATGTCAAGAAACATTCAAGTCGACAAGCACAAGGCCGAAGGCCAAAGGCTGGAACCCCAGCAAGATCTTGTCGGGGGTCGCTTGCGGAGCCCCTGCAAGGAGTGCACCCAGCAAGACCTTGCCACCCTACCAGCGCAGAGTCCAAGTGTCGCTCCACTAGGATACGTGTCGAGGTGCTGGCGATGGAAAGGCTAAGCGGTGCCGATGGGACGGGCTCATGTCTCGTCATGTAGAAGGTCAGGGACACCTGACGAAGCATTAAATGCATTAGTCCTACATTGTCGGTGTTAGGTATGATAACATTGTAGCACTGGACACCTCGTGCATGCACTATATGCCACTGTTGGGATCCCCTTAGTCATATAAAAGGAGGCCGAAGGCATTACGAATGAGGATCTTGATCTTTTCTTCCACCTTCTGGCTCACGCGTGTAGCAATAGTCCATAGCGCTCCTATAGCCAAAAGCCTAAAAACACCCATATCACACTAAAGCAGGAGTAGGGTTTTATGCTTCTCAGCGGCCTGAACCTGGGTAAATTCTCCCCTCATGCTGCACGTCTGATCTGCTCTTTCCACAAAGGGTTCCACATGATCCTAGAGGTGTCGTACCCCGACAGTTTCATGCCAATACTCTACAACTTTCATATATTGTTGGCATCTTTTTATACTATTTTTTGGACTAACATATTGATCCACTGCGCAGTGCCAGTTCATGTTTGTTGCATGTTTTTTTGTTTCACAAAAAATCCATATCAAACAAAGTCCAAACGCGATAAGAACTTACGGAGATTTTTTGGAATATATATGATTATTGGAAAAAAGAATCAATGCAAGACGATGCCCGAGGTGACCACAAGCCAGGGGCGCGGCCTACCACCCTGGTCGCGCCCTGGGCCCTTGTGGTCACCCTGTAAGGCGGTTGGTGCCCGTTTTTGCCGCAATAAGGATAATAGACGAATAAAATCCCCTCAAAATTTCAGCCCAATCGGAGTTACGGATCTCCGTATATTTAAGAAACGATGAAAGACCAGAATCTGGGAGCACAGAAACAGAAGGAAATAGAGAGAGATCCAGTCTCGGAGGGGATCTCGCCCCTTCGCCGCCATGGAGGCCATGGACCAGAGGGGAAACCCTTCTACAATCTAGGTGAGGTCAAAGAAGAATAAGAAGGAGGGGGCTCTCTCCCCCTCTCTCCCGATGGTGCCGGAACGCCGTGGGGGCCATCATGGTGACGGCGATCTACTCCAACAACTCCGTCATCTGCACCAACACCTCCATCACCTTCCCCCATCTATCTGCAGCGGTCCACTCTTCCGCAACCCGTTGTACCCTCTACTTGAACATAGTGCTTTATCCTTCATATTATTATCCAGTGATGTGTTGCCATCCTATGATGTCTGAGTTGATTTTTGTTGTCCTACGGGTTGATTGATGATCATGATTGGTTTGAGTTGCATGTTTTATTATTGGTGTTGTCCTATGGTACTCTCCGTGACGCGCAAGCGTGAGGGATCCTCGTTGTAGGGTGTTGCAATGTGTTCATGATTCGCCTATGGTTGGTTGCTTGAGTGATAGAAGCATAAACCCGAGTAGGTGGGTTGTTGCATATGGGAGTAAAGAGGAGTTGATACCTTATAATTTTATGGTTGGGTTTTACCTTAATGATCTTTAGTATTTGTGGATGCTTGCTAGAGTTCCAATCATGTGCATATGATCCAAGTAGATAAAGTATGTTAGCTTATGCCTAACCCTCATATAAAATTGCAATAATGATGATCGATCTAGTTATCGATTGCCTAGGGATAGTTTTGCAACTCCTACCACCACTTTTCCACACTCGTTAAACTAACTAAGTTGTTTCTTTATCTTAGCAGCCCCTAGTTTTTATTTACGTGCTCTTTATTTTCTTGCAAACCTATCCCGTTACACCTACAAAGTATTTCTAGTTTCATACTTATTCTAGGTAAAGTGAACGTTAAGCATGCGTAGAGATGTATCAGTGGTCGATAGAACTTGAGTTAATATTTATTCTACCTTTAGCTCCTCGTTGGGTTTGACACTCTTACTCATCGAAAGAGGCTACAACTGATCCCCTATACTTGTGGGTTATCAAGTATTCCTGCGATGGTTCTACCTTCTGGATACTCATGATATTATTTTCCGTATAAGCCCTTTATGTGGCATCGCTCAAACACCTGACTATGGCAAGCATGTTGTTTACTTTATATATAAGCTCTTTATGTGGTGTCGCTCAGATGCCCGACTGTGGCATGCATGTTGTTTAATTTATATATAAGCCCTTTATGTGGTGTCGCTCAGACGCCCAACTACGGCATGCATGTTATTTATTTCCTTCATAAGCCCTTTCTATGGCATCGCTCAGACGCCCGACCGAGGCATGTTTCATATTCTTAACCTTTCGAGGCGTCTCTTCATACACCCGATTGGTATAAGCTATCTTTATTCCCTGAATGCTTATTTAATATGAATGACCTGCTTGATTGCACCATGAACTCTATTTTGTGACTGACGGGATGATCATGAATTATTTCAGTGTTTGATTATGACAAGCTATATTATATTTGTGTTCATGATGTTTGCGAGTAGATTCAAAGTACTCACTGGCTTATCCCTAGCAATTGTCTTGGCCAGATTTCTTGCTTGGGGAGGAGCACATTAACGACATCCCAGGAACCTAGGCAACAGAGACCGCAGCCACGCAAAGATAGGAATTACCCAGGTCAGCTATTCCTGTGGGAAATGGAGTCTCATAGACGTTGATGATCCACAAACCGCTTCCGCCATCAAGCACTAGAAACTTTTGTTGTACTCATAGACCACAATGGTTTTGTACTTCAGATTTTGTAATTTATTGGAATTTCTCTACCAAGATTGTGTCTCATCAGCTAACAGTAATCCTGGAGCCGGTGAGCATAGGGACCATTTATTGGGAAATTAATATCCTGGAAATCCGGTCCTAACATCTTGGAAGCCCCTAGCCCCGTCGTCCTGCCTGTCCCCTTCCTTCCTCCTGGGTGGTGGTGGCAATGGGGTAGGCCGACCTCACGAGGGCGGGCCTCACAAGGCTGGCCATGCCATGACCCCTTCGGTGGGTCGTCGCGCCAGCGGTCCTCCCGAGCTTGATCGTGCGAGCGGTCCTCCCGAGGCTGGTTTCGCCACTCCAAATATGCCTTCCGATTGTCCCAACAGCCTCCGCCGCAGCCTCATACACTACGTCCAGGGCGCCGACCGAAGTGGTCATCACGGACCACCCTGAGCTACTGGCAGTCTATGGTCTTGTGGTTGTTGGTGTCGTGGAAGATGAAGAACGGTTGCCCTCCTACGGGGTGTTCCTTGTCGCGGCTGCGCTTCGCCTCAGGCTCGGCCGCAAGCACCGCGGGGGCCTTGCACTTCGCATCCTTCATCTTGGTCTTCTTGTCTTCTGACTCCACCTCCCGGAGCTTGCAGAGTGAGAGGCGACCCTCTTCGGCCTTGGCGCACTTGTTCGCCAGGTTAAACATCTCTAGGGCTGAGCACAGTTCGTCTTTGATGGTGAGATCCTTCCTCATCCCGAGGTCCCTGACGCCGTCGGTGAATGTGGAGATGATGGCCTCATCCAACACCCTCGGGATCTTGAGGTGGACGGTCATGAAGCGTTGTATGAACTTGTCCAGGGTCTCTCCCTCCTGCTGCTTCACACGTCCCAGGTCGCTCACGATGAGCACGCGGTCACGTGTACCTTGGAAGTTGGCAATGAAGCGCTTGCACAGGTCGTCCCAGGAGGTGATGCACCCCTCTAGGAGGTTGAGGAGCCAGGAGAGCGCGCCGCCCTTGAGTGCCATGGGGAACCATCTCGCCATGACCCTGTCGTCTCCACTAGCCGCATGGATGCTCGGCGAGTAGAGCTGTAGGATATCAGCAAGATATGGGTGTCGATGTAGCGATGGGGTAAGTCAGGCTTGAACTTGCATGGACATACGGCCGGATGGAGCTCCAGGGCGATGGAGCGGCACCCCATCGGACCGGCGAGTGCCGCGCGCACGGGAGGGACCCGGTCTTGACGCTCCTGCGCGGCCGCTTCTAGGGGCGCCCGGTCACGATGCTGGTTTAGTGGAGCGAGGAGTGCACACGTGTTGATGCGCAGCCATGGCACCACCTGGCAGCTTACTTTATCCCTTGCCCTAGCCTGCGGCTCGCGGGGCTGGTCGCGCGAGCATGCTTCATGCCTAGGCTCAGGGTCGATGTCGCGCTGTGGAGGACGGGCGGCATATCATGGGTCTATGTCGTCTACCAGAGAGGGTTGGGGTCGAAGCGAGTAGGAGAGCGCCGAAGTGTCACCGGTGGCACTAACAAGCTCTGTGATGCGCCCGAGCCAATCGTCATGGCATTCCGAGGGCAGGGCAGTAGCGCACCAGCTCGCGTGCCATGGAAAGTGCGCCTGTCCCACGCGCGGCCCAGGCCAAGCATGGGAGGACGACCCAGTAGCTGGAATGATCGACAGAGTGGCTGTGCGGCCGTCGCGCCATGCGGCGACTGGCTGGGAGGAGCCCTGTTGTTCACGGGCCTTCGGGCCCATGGCAGCATTGGCCACAAGAGAGGAGGAACGACGTGCGGCGATGCAGCCCACAGGCACCGTCTAGGTGACGCAGGCAGCTCGTCGCTCGGCGCAAACCTGACGAGCGTCAGGCAACGCCGCGGCAAGGCGGCGAAAGAGCATGGCTTGAGGAAGACTTCGACATGCCCCCTACCTGGCACAAAAAATGCCAGATCTCGGGCTCAACATAACCCAAGGAAGTTCAAACATAGGGGCATATGCGAAGGTCACCAACTGCCTCACCCCACCTAGGTCACAACTTGATGGTTTAGACGACGAACTTGCACGATGATGAGGAAAGAGATTGCACACGATGATTTACCCAGGTTCGGGCCGCTGCGAAGCGTAAAACTCTACTCCTGCTTTGGTAGATTGCTTCACGAGGAGGTTTGTGGATGAACTAGTACAGTGGTGAGTTGCCTCGTGAGGGCGATCTGGTGCTCTTGCCTCTCTTCTTCATCTCTTTGTTTTTCCGTCTCCCTTCTACGATGTAGCCTAGCCTCTATTTATAATATCTCGTGTCCACTTCCCTTATCGCTATGGCATGAAGGGATCCCACAATGGCCAAATTCGAAGGGGGGCAAGCGATACATATTTATCCAGATGAAAGGTGTTCTTCGCCTACAAAGTAGTTGTTGATGATGCGGAGGTGGGCTCGGCGATGACATCCGTCCTGCATGGCTCATGGTCATGGTCTTATTGCACCGAAATGGAAACCTTTGGGGTGCTTTGGGACCCCTCGTACATCCATGCCCCTTAGCACCAAAGGGGAAACTGTATCGCGTGGCGCGCTGGTGCCTGCCTGTCCCACCTTACATCATCCTTGGCCTCCCGAGGCCAAGCGCAACTTAGAGATCTCTGCCACTTCGGAGGGGACCTGAGGAGGCCTATTCCTCGCAGGTCTTGGTGGTGCTTCCCTCGCGAGCTCATGGCCTCTCGCGATGACCTTGTCTTGAGTGGGGTCGCGCTTACCGTGCTTGGCTGACGAGGTGGGCCATGCCTTGGGCCGCAGGCAGGCAGGTCTGGGTACCCTCGTTCCCAGAACACCGACAAGTCGGCCTGGAGCCGATCAAGCATGGTATAGGCCTCGTCCAAGGCACCAGACTTGATCAAGGGACCGCAGCGCGCGAGCGCGAGGGCCAGACTGGGAGACGATGCCAACTCATCGGCAGACGCAACATCCAAAGGTCGGGTGACATGACTGTCTTGACGAGCCGAGGCTCCAAGTTCTCCTCCGTCATGACAACTACGGGCGACTTAACGGCCGGCTGGCCAGCGGGAGCTAGCTCCTTCCGAGGTTACAATGTCGTGCCCTTAGGAGCGGATCCTCCTTGTAGGGGTCTAGCAACCACCTCCTCCACGGACGCTGGGGTCGTCTGTTGGAAATATGCCCTAGAGGCAATAATAAATTAGTTATTATCATATTTCCTTGTTCATGATAATTGTTTATTATCCATGCTATAAATTGTGTTGATTGGAAACTCAGATACATGTGTGGGTACATAGACAACACCATGTCCCTAGTATGTCTCTAATAGACTAGCTCGTTGATCAAAGATGGCTATGGTTTCCTAGTCATGGACATGAGATGTCATTTGGTAACGGGATCACATCATTAGGCGAATGATATGATGGACAAGACCCAAACTACAAACGTAGCATATGATCGTGTCAGTTTATTGCTACTGTTTTCTGCATGTCAAGTATATGTTCCTATGACCATGAGATCATGCAACTCACTGACACCGGAGGAATACCTTGTGTGTATCAAACGTCGCAACGTAACTGGGTGACTATAAAAGTGCTCTACAGGTATCTCTGAGGGTGTCCGTTGGGTTGGCATGGATC
The DNA here is from genome assembly GCA_022496015.1 of Hordeum marinum. Taxonomy (NCBI): domain Eukaryota; kingdom Viridiplantae; phylum Streptophyta; class Magnoliopsida; order Poales; family Poaceae; genus Hordeum; species Hordeum marinum. The sequence goes on from CM039675.1 coordinate 164,283,079, forward strand.
AAGAATGGGATTTGTTACTCCATGTGCCGGAGAGGTATCTCAGGGCCCACTCGATAATACAACATCACAATAAAGCCTTCCAAGCAATGTGACTAAGTGTTAGTCACGGGATCTTGTATTATGGAATGAGTAAAGAGACTTGCCGGTAACGAGGTTGAACTAGGTATGGAGATACCGACGATCGAATCTCGGGCAAGTAACATACCGAAGAACAAAGGGAACATCATACGGGATTAACTGAATCCTTGACATAGAGGTTCGACCGATAAAGATCTTCGTAGAATATGTAGGAACCAATATGGGCATCTAGGTCCCGCTATTGGTTATTGACCGTAGAGGTCTCTCGGTCATGTCTACATAGTTCTCGAACCCGCAGGGTCTGCACACTTAAGGTTCGGTGACATTTCAGTAGTATACAGTTATGTATGGTGGTGCCTGATGATTGTTCGGAGTCCCGGATGAGATCCGGACGTCACGAGGAGCTCCGGAATGGTCCGGAGGTAAATATTTATATATAGGAAGTCCTATTTTTGTCGCCGGAAAAGTTTCAGGCTCATCGGTAGTGTACTCGGAGTGCCGGTAGTGTAGCGGGAGTCCATCGGGAGGTGTATTTCGTCCCAAGAGGCTACATGGGTTGTGGGAGAGTGAATACCAGCCCTTAGTGGGCTGGTGGAAGTACCACACAAGGCCCATGCGGCTGGGAGAGAAAGCCCAAAGAGAAAAAGGTGGAAAAGGGCAAAAAAGACCAAAATAAGGACGAGTCCTAGTCCTACTAGGATTGGAGGAGGATTCCTCCTCTCCTCCTTGGTTCGGCCGACCCAACGTCTGGCTCCTTGGGAGCCAGGCCTCCTCCTCTCTTCCTCCTATATATACTACAGGTTTTAGGGTTTTTGGCACTAGATTTTCAGCCACGTGCTACCCGTTCTTCAGTGCATAGTTTCTCCTCTAGATCAGATTTCTGCAGTGCTTAGGCGAAGCCCTGTCGGAATAGCTCCAACACCATCGCCGGAGCATCGTCACGCTGTCGGAGAACTCTTCTACCTCTCCGCTCCCTCTGGCTAGATCAAGAAGGCGAAGATCGTCATCGAGCTGTACGTGTGCTGAACGCGGAGGTGTCGTCCGTTCGGCGCTAGACTGGAAGGACCGTGATCAAGATCGCGAGACGGATTGTGATGAGATCGCGGGACGGATCGTGATGAGTTCGCGGGACGGATCGTGATTGGATCGCAGGACGGATCGTGATGAGATCGCGGGACGCTCGGCGATTTGGATCGCGAAGACGTTCGACTACACCAACCGCGTGTCTTAACACTTCCCGCTTAGCGATCTACAAGGGTATGTAGATCCACTCTCCCTCTCGTAGATGCTCATCACCATGGATAGATCTTGCGTGCACGTAGGAAAAATTTTGTTTCCCATGCAACGTTCCCCAAAAGTGGTATCAGAGCTAGGTCTATGTGTAAATGAGATCTTGAGTAGAACACAAAGAGTTTGTGGGCGTTGATGCTTAGATTGCTTCCTTCCTTGGTCGTGTTTTGGTTCAGCGATATTGTGAGATGAAGCGGACCGGACCAACATTAATCGTACGCTTACGAGAGAATGGTTCCCTCAACCGCAAGTTGTTACATAGATGGCTTGCGAGTGCCAGTTTCTCTCACTTTAGTTGGATCGGATTCGACAAAGGCGGTCCTAGAGAAGGTTGAAAAGCAACTAGTGTATCACCGTTGTGGTTTTTGCATAGATGAGAATTGTTCTTGCTAGATACCCATAGCAGCCACGTAAAACATGCAACAACAATTAGAGGACATCTAACTTGTTATTGCAGGGTATGTTGTGATGTGATATGGCCAATTACATGATGTGATATATGTGATGTATGAGATGATCATGTGATATATAGATTATCACGACTTGCATGTGGATGAGTACGGCAACCGGCAGGAGCCATAGGGTTGTCTTTAATTATTGTATGACCTGCATGTCAATCAGTAAGCGCTATGTAATGCTTTACTTTATCGCTAAACAGTAGCAATAGTAGTAGAAGCATGGTGGGCATGACAACCCCGATGGCGACACGTTGATGGAGGTCAAGATGATGGAGATCATGGTGTCATGCTAGTGACGATGGAGATCATGCCGGTGCTTTCAAGATGGAGATCAAAAGCACAAGTTCATGGCCATATCATGTCACTTATGATTTGCATGTGATGTTAATCCTTTTATGCACCTTGTTTCGCTTAGGATGACGGTAGCATTATAAGGTGATCCCTCACTTAAATTTCAAGATGGATTGTGTTCTCCCCGAGTGTGCACCGTTGCGAAAGTTCATCGTGTTGAGACACCACGTGATGATCGGGGTGATAGACTCTACGTTCACATACAACGGGTGCAAGTCAGTGTTGCGCATGCAGAACACTCGGGTTAAACTTGACGAGCCTAGCATGTACAGACATGGCCTCGGAACACAAGAGACTGAAAGGTCGAACATGAGTCATATAGCAGATATGATCAACATGATGATGTTCACCATTGAAACCACCTCAACTCACGTGATGATCGGACTTGAGTTGGTGAATTTGGATCATGTATCACTCAAATGACCAGAGGGATGTCAATTTGAGTGGGAGTTCTTAAGTAATATGAATAATTGAACTCATTATCATGAACATAGTCAGTAGTGTCTTTGCAAACTGTGTTGTAGATTACTAGATCACGTTGTAGCTCCCTTGAATTTTTATATGTTCCTAGAGAAATAGAGTTGAAAGATGATGGTAGCAATATTGCGGACTGGCTCCGTGATCTGAGGATTGTCCTCGTTGCTGCACAGAAGGCTTATGTCCTTAATGCACCGCTCGGTGCGCCAACCCCTCTAGCATCGTCTGTAGATGTTGTGAACATCTGACAAACACGTTCTGATGACTACTTGATAGTTTAGTGTGCCATGCATTATGGCTTAGAATTGAGGCTCCAAAACGTTTTGAACGTCACAGAACATATGAGATGTTCTAAGAGCTGAAATTAGGATCTCAGGCTCGTGCCCGTGTTGCGAGATATGAGATCTCCAACAAGATTCTTTGCCTACAAGATGAAAGAGAATAGCTCAATCGTTGGGCATATGCTCAGATTGTCTAGGTGCTACAATCGCTTGAATCGAGTGGGAGTTGATCTTCCAGATAAGATAGTGATTGATATAGTTCTCCAAGTCACTATCACTAAAGCTACTAGAACTTGGTGATGAACTATAAAATGCCAGGGATAGAAACAATGATCCCTGAGCTACTCGCGATGTTTGACACCGCGAAGGTAGAAATCAAGAAGGAGCGTCAATTGTTGATGGTTAGTCAAACCACTAGTTTCGAGAAGGGCAAGAGCAAGGAGGGAAACTTGATGGATAGCAAGTCAGTTGCTCCTCTAGTGAAGCAACCCAAAGTTTAACCCAAACCCGAGACTAAGTGCTTCGATTATGAGAAGAGTGGTCGCTGAAGTGGAACAACCCTAGATACTTGGTAGATAAGAAGGATGGCAACGTCAACAGAAGTATATTTGATATACGTGTTAATGATGTGTACCTTGCGAGTACTCCCAGTAGGACCTGGGTATTGGATACCGGTTTGGTTGCTAAATGTTAGTAACTCGAAATAAAAGCTACGGAATAAATAGAGAACTAGCTAATGGTGAGGTGACGATGTGTGTTGGAAATGTTTCCAAGGTTGATGTGATCAACATCACACGCTCTCTCTACCTTCGGGATTAGTGAAAAACCTAAATAAATGTTATTTGGTTTTTTGCGTTGAGCATGAATGTGATTAGATCGTGTTTATTGCAACGCGATTATTCATTTAAGTTAGAGAATAATGGTTATTCTGTTTACATGAATAAAATCTTCAATGGTCATGCACCCAGTGAGAATGGTTTGTTGAATCTTGATCGTAGTAATACACATGTTCATAACGTTGATGCCAAAAGATACAAAGCTAATAATGATAGTACCAGATACTTGTGGCACTGCCGCTAAATGTCATATTCGTATAAAACACATGAAGAAACTCCATGCTGATGGATCTTTGGACTCATTAGATTTTGAATGGGTTGAGACATGCGAACCATGCCTCTTGGGCAAGATGACTAAGGACCCCCTTTCCAGATCGATGGAGCGGGCAAGTGATTTATTGGAAATGATACATGTTGATGTATGCAATCTAATGAGTCTTGTAGCGTGCGGTGGATATCGTTATTTTCTTACCTTCACTGATGATTTGAGTAGATATAGTGTATATTTACTTAATGAAACACAAGTCTGAATCGTTTGAAATGTTCAAGCAAATTCAGAGTGAAGTTTAAGATCATCCTGACAAGAAGATAAAAATGTCTGCGATATGATCGTGAAGGTAAATATCTGAGTTACGAGTTTGGCATACAACTTTAGACAATGTGAAAGTTGTTTCACAACTCACGCCACCTAGAACACCATAGTGTGATGGTGTGTTCGAACGTCATAATCGTGCTCTATTGAAAATGGTGCTTTCTATGATGCCTCTTATCGTTTTGCTACTATAATTTTGGGGTTATGCATTAGAGACAACTACATTCAATTTAGATAGGGCACCATCTAAATCCGTTGAGATGACACCGTGTGAATTATGGTTTGATAGAAACCTAAGCTGTCATTTCTTAATGTTTGGGGCTGCAACACTTATGTGAAAAATGTTTTCACCTAATGATATCGAACCCAAAGCGGACAAATGCATCTTCATAGAATACCCTAAAGACAGTTGGGTAAACCTTCTATCTCAGATCCAAGCATAAAGTGTTTGTTGCTAAAACTGGGTCCTTTCTCGAGAAAGAGTTTCTCTCGAAAGAATTGAGTGGGAGGAAGATAAAACTTGATGAGGTTGTTGAACCTTTCTTCAACCACAGAGTAGCGCAATGCAGGAATTTGTTTTTGTGAAGCCTACGTTAGTTGAAGAGGAAGTTAATGATGATGATCATGAAGCTTCGGATCAAGTTACTATCGAACCTCGTAGGGAAACAAGGATGTGTACTGCTCCTGAGCGGTACGACAACCCTGTCTTGGAGGTCATGTTGTCGGACAATGATGAACCTACGAGCTTTGGAGAAGCGATGATGGGCCCGGATTCCGACAAATGGTTAGAGGCCATGAAATCCGAGAAAGGATCCATGTATGAAAACCAAGTATAGACTTTGGTAGACTTGCTCATTGGACGGCAGGTCGTTGAGTACAAATGGATGTTTAAAATGAAGACAGACGCTCATGGTAAATGTCACCATTTGTAAAGCTCGACTTGTTGCAAAGAAGTTTACGACAAGTTCAAGGAGTTGACTGCGATGACACTTTCTCACTCGTAGCGATGCTAAACTCTATTGGAATTATGTTATCAGTTGCTGCATTTTTCAATTATGAAATCTGGCAGATGGATATCAAAACATAGTTTCCTTAACGGTTTACTTGAGGAAAAGTTGTATGTGATACAACCAGAAGGTTTTGTTAGTCCTAAGGATGCTAAAAGGTGTGCAAGCTTCAGTGATTCTTCTCTGAACTGAAGCAAGCATCTCGGAGTTGGAATATACACTTTGATGAGGTGATCAAAGTTTTTGAGTCTATACAAAGTTTACGAGAAACTTGTATTTACAATAAAGTGAGTGGGAGCACTATAGAATTTCTGATAAGTATATGTGGATGACATATTGTTGATCGGAAATGATGTAGAATTTCTGGAAAGCATAAACGGTTGTTTGAAAAGAGTTTTTCAAAGGAAGACCTGGATAAAGCTACATAATTGTTGAGCATCAAGATCTATAGAGATAGATCAAGATGCTTGATGAGACTTTCAATGAGTACATACCTTGACAAGATTTTGAAAGAGTTCGAAATGGATCAGTCAGAGAAAGAGTTCTTGCCTGATTTGCGAGGTGTGAAGTTGAATGAGACTCAAAGCTCGACAACGGCAGAAGAAAGAGAAAGGACGAATGTCGTCCCCTATGCCTTAGCCTTAGGCTCTGTATAGTATGCCATGCTGTGTACCGCACCTGTGTGTGCCTTGCCATGAGTCCGTTAAGGGGGTACAAGAGTGATCCAGGAGTGGATCACTGGACAGCGGTCAATATTATCCTTAGTGACTAAAACACTAAGGAAACGTTTCTCGATTATGGAACTGATAAAGGGTTCGTCGTAAAGAGTTACGTCGATGCAAGCTTTAACACTAATCCGGATGACTCTTAGTAGCAATCCGGATACGTATAGTGCAGCAGCCATTTGGAATAGTACCAAGTGGAGTGTGGTAGCAGTGTTTACAGTTTGACATAGAGATTTGCAAAGTACATACGGATCTGAATGTCGCAGACCCGTTGACTATAAGACCTCTCTCACATGCAAAGCATGATCGAGCCCCAGAACTCAATGGGTGTTAGATTCATAACAATGCGAATCACATGGTGATGTGAACTAGATTATTGACTCTAGTGCAAGTGGGAGAATGTTGGAAATATGCCCTAGAGGCAATAATAAATTAGTTATTATCATATTTCCTTGTTCCTGATAATCATTTATTATCCATGCTATAAATTGTGTTGATCGGAAACTCAGATACATGTGTGGATACATAGACAACGCCATGTCCCTAGTATGCCTCTAATAGACTAGATCGTTGATCAAAGATGGCTATGGTTTCCTAGTAATGGACATGAGATGTCATTTGGTAACGGGATCACATCATTAGGAGAATGATGTGATGGACAAGACCCAAACTACAAACATAGCATTCGATCGTCTCAGTTTATTGCTACTGTTTTCTACATGTCAAGTATATGTTCCTATGACCATGAGATCATGTAACTCACTGACACCTGAGGAGTACCTTGTGTGTATCAAACGTCGCAACGTTACTGGGTGACTATAAAGGTGCTCTACAGATCTCTCCGAGGGTGTCTGTTGGGTTGGCATGGATCAAGACTGGGATTTGTTACTCCGTGTGACGGAGAGGTATCTCAAGGCCCACTCGGTAATACAACATGACAATAAAGCCTTGCAAGCAATGTGACTAAGTGTTAGTCACGGGATCTTGTATTACGGAACGAGTAAAGAGACTTGCCAGTAATGAGGATGAACTAGGTATGGAGATACCGACGATCGAATCTTGGGCAAGTAACATACCGAAGAACAAAGGGAACATCATACGGGACTAACTGAATCCTTGACATAGAGGTTCGACCGATAAAGATCTTCGTAGAATATGTAGGAACCAATATGGGCATCCAGGTCCCGCTATTGGTTATTGACCGTAGAGGTGTCTCGGTCATGTCTACATAGTTCTCGAACCCGTAGGGTCTGCACACTTAAGGTTCGGTGACATTTCGATAGTATAGAGTTATGTATGGTGGTGACCGAAGGTTGCTCGGAGTCCCGGATGAGATCCCAGACGTCACGAGGAGCTCCGGAATGGTCCGGAGGTAAATATTGATATATAGGAAGTCCTATTTTTGTCGCCGGAAAAGTTTCGGGCTCATCGGTAGTGTACCGGGAGTGCCGGTAGTGTATCGGGAGACCTTCGGGAGCTGTATTTCGACCCAAGAGGCTACATGGGCTGTGGGAGAATGAATACCAGCCCTTAGTGGGCTGGTGAAAGTACCACACAAGGCCCATGCGGCTGGGAGAGAAAGCCCAAAGAGAAAAAGGTGGAAAAAGGCAAAAAAAAAAGACCAAAATAAGGACGAGTCCTAGTCCTACTAGGATTGGAGGAGGATTCCTCCTCTCCTCCTTGGTTCGGCCGACCCAAGGGCTGGCTCCTTGGGAGCCAAGCCTCCTCCTCTCTTCCTCCTATATATACTACAGGTTTTAGGGGTTTTGGCACTAGATTTTCAGCCACGTGCTACCCGTTCTCCAGTGCATAGTTTCTCCTCTGGATCGGATTTCTGTAGTGCTTAGGCGAAGCCCTGCCGGAATAGCTCCAACACCATCGTCGGAGCACCGTCACGCTGTCGGAGAACTCTTCTACTTCTCCGCTCCCTCTTGCTGGATCAAGAAGGCGAAGATCGTCATCGAGCTGTACGTGTGCTAAACGCGGAGGTGCCGTCCGTTCGGCGCTAGATTGGAAGGATCGTGATCAAGATCGCGAGACGGATCATGATGAGATCGCAGGACGGATTGTGATGAGATCACGGGATGGATCGTGATGAGTTCGCGGGACGGATCGTGATTGAATCACAGGACGGATCGTGATGAGATCGCGGGACGCTCGGCGATTTGGATCGTGAAGACGTTCGACTACACCAACCGCGTTTCTTAATGCTTCCCGCTTAGCGATCTACAAGGGTATGTAGATCCACTCTCCCTCTCGTAGATGCTCATCACCATGGATAGATCTTGCATGCACGTACAAAAATTTTTGTTTCCCATGCAACGTTCCCCAACATTGTCGCGACTACGGAAGGGGGTGACGCCCCGTGAGTCTTCGCGCCCCCGGCGACCAGTCCTCCAGGCGGCGCGTCAGGTTGGTGCGCGCCACCATCGCAGCCTGAGTCGGATTGGGGGCTCCCTCGATTCAGCACCGCCTTCCTTCTCTTTGGCTCTACCCCGACCCTGGTGGTCAAGAGGGGGAACACTTTGAGCAAATCTACAGTTTAAGGATCAACCAGAAGCAATCAAAGGCTACTTACTCCTCGCATGCAACCCACTTCCGCTTTAGCTCCACCTCGGTGCGGGTTGGGACGCCCCCGCTCTTCTTTGGTGCGGCCCTGACTGTGCCTAGAGGGCATGCCAGGTGCTCCACACCGACCCCCGGTGCGGTGCCGCCACCCGGAGAAGTGTGCAGGGCGCCCTGGGAATCCACGGCTGGCGAGCGAATGTCGGCCCCGACGATTGCTGCCTTGCCTCCCGACAGCAGCGCGGGCTGAGGCGAGCCCATCATCTCAGTCGCCTGGCTGGGACAAGAGGAGTCCTCAAGAGGGGATGCAGTCGCACGCTTCTTCGGGGTCGCCTGGCCGGATGACAAAGCGGCCTTGGGGGAAGGCCTCGGCGCCCTAGGCACCCTGGCCAAGCGTGGGAATCCAGCAGTCGGGGGCTCATCATTGTCGTCGTAATCAAGATTGCGGAGGAGCATGATCTGCGTCGGAAGGGATGCCTCCTCTCTGTCGTCCACGGTCTCCTCCGACTACCCCTCGCCAATGGTGTCGTCGAAGGGCACCAGCATCGGGTGTCACGCCCAAGATGTGATCCTATCCTTATTTGGCACGGGGGCCTCGAGAGGGATAGAAGCCCATCTCATCGTGTTGTAGGAATGGATATCATTACAAGTACATGTACAGAAGAGGTGAGTATATGGAATTGGTTTACACTCGCCACAAGCTACATCAAGATCACATCAATACAAAAACATACTCAAACATCATACATAAGAGCAAGGTCCGACTACGAACATAATCAAACGATAAAATGACATCCACCCTTGCTATCCTAGGCTGCCGCCTAGAACACATCCTTGATCGATGAAGAAGAACTTCAATTCAAACAAGCATCGCTCTCATGTCAATTGATCCCATTACATGTACCTACAACTGTTGTTGCAACTGTTGTTGTAGTAATCTGTGAGCCACAGAGACTCAACAATCTCATTTCCAAGGGTATCGAGACTATTAAAGCTTAATGGGTGAGGTGTGGTTAAGTGGTGAGGCTGCAGCAAACGACTAAGCATTTATTTGAGTGGCTAACTTACGAATACAAAAAGTAAAGTATGGTGGTCTACGCATAACGGACGCGAACTAGTAATGATCACTATCTAATCCTGAACACCTACTTACATCAAACATAACCCCACCATGTTCACTCTCGGATAAGGACTCACGAAACGACACAGTCATGGTTACGCACACAGTTGGTGTATGTTATTTGAGTTTACTTCAAGTTTGCTATGACCGGGTGTTAAACAAAGTTTCCAAGTTTGCCACACAACCGCAGGCACGGCTTTCCGAAAGATTTAACCCTCCAAGGGTGCTCCAACTCATCCATCACAAACTAACCACACGCCGTGGGAATAACCTCGTCCACAGAGCTCGTGATCTTCATAGGCAATTCCATAGAAAGACCACACCTCGAGATAGCCCGAAGTAAAACGGAATTCCTCGCGCAAGACATTCGAGAAAGGTAAAACAAGTCTAGTAAGGCCGCTCGGCGTGTCCACGATCCTGATAGGAGCCATGTATCTCGTTCTCAGGACACGACGGATTGTCCAAACTTCCGGTAGTCCAGTCAGAGTGTTGCCCCTAATAGCCACCGGTGGTTGACAGGTTGGACTAACACTAATGAGGATCACTGGCCCGAGGGGTTGATTAATTATCCACGGGGTCCGGAAAGTCCCTATGCAAGTTTATTAGTTATTAGGCAAATGTAGTACCAATGTTGAGCCTTGCCAGACAAACTTTATCCTAAAACGAAAATCAAGGGGGTCCCATAACAACCGTGAGCATGTTAGGAGCGCTCAATTATGGAACATAACACCGGTTCACAAGTAACTAGGGGCAGCAAGAGTGAAACAAAATACCGAGCAAAAGGCCAAGTCTTCCACCCTTTACCAAGTATATAAGTGCATTAAATTAAATAGCAATAATATTGTGATAACAAAGAATGTCCATGTTGACACATGGAAGCAATTACACCTGCAGCTAAAAACGCTATAAGAAGGGCTGAGCCAGCGATAACATAGCCAAACAAAGATTTCCTGAGAGGTGAAGGTTAGAGGCTTATCATGGCAATGTTGGGAGGCTTGACAAACATGTGGTAGGTAGCGAGACAACTAGCATAGCAATAATAGTAGTGGTATCCAGGGAAATGTGTCATCTTGCCTGAGATCACGTGTGGAAGAAGAACAGGTCCATGAAGAAGACGGTCCGTGAAGTAGATGAACGAATCCTCACACTCCGAACGCTTTCGAAACTCTATCGAGAAGAAGCAATCTGAAACAACAATCAACACATGACACACCACAATATATGCATGACCTGATGCGCAAACAAATATGATGCATGTCCGATTTAGATATGCAAGGCATCGCAAATCACATCAAACAACTACTACACATTAAAGTGAAGCTCAATATGCAACGAGTTGCATATTGACGAAACTCCACGCTTAAATTACTTAGTTCATTCCCGTTTAGGTACACATCAATGTTAAATGTTGTTAGACATGTCAAGAGGTGAAGCACAAACAACTACATCAGCTGGACACTTTAAATGAGGCCGGAAGCAATGAATAACATTTCCAACATGACCTCATGAGCAATTAAGATTTTCGGTACTGTTCTGCCCTAACCATCATTTTAGAGTTGTTAAACAGCAAAATAAATACCGCCATGTTATTCTACACCTTTTTCTAGTCAAGTTACATATATAAAACATTTGCATCGGAGTTACGGTTAATTAGTTATAGATGAAACCGTTTTAATAGGTCACTCATGCAAATTAATCAAACAAAAAATTTAAACATTTTTAACATGTGTAAAAGTTTGATATTGTGAAATTAGACAGAAAACTGAGCAACATTCATATATAGCATGTTCTCGTATGATGCAAGGTTGAATTTATATGAATTTTATAAAATGCTATATGAATCGCCCAAAAGGAAGAAGAAACAAAAAATGGGATAGCTGGGTTTTGAACCCCAGATCCTGTGAATGTGGACGTGCATTGCTAACCAACTCGGCTGGCTACTTGTTCTGCTACAATGGGGCATTGGGTCATATTGATCTTCAGAACAGAGAAACAAAAACTGAAATAAAAGGAGGCCTGTGCGTGTAGAAAACTGAAAGAAAACAAGGCAAAAACGGAACCCTAGCTGGGATTTGAACCCCCAAATCCCATGAATGTGGGCGTGGGTTGCTAACCAACTTGGCTGGCTACTTCTTCTGCTACAATGGGACACTGGGTCATATTGATGTTTAGAATAGAGAAACAAAAACTGAAATAAAAGGAGGCCTGTGTGTGTAGAAAACTGAAAGAAAACAAGGCAAAAACGGAACCCTAGCTGGGATTTGAACACCAGATCCCATGAATGTGGGTGTGGGTTGCTAACCAACTAGGCTGGCTACTTCTTCTGCTACAATGGGGCGCTGGTTCGTATTGATGTTCAGAATAGTGAAACAAAAACTGAAATAAAAGGAGGCACGTGCATGTAGAAAACTGAAAGAAAACAAGGCAAAAACGAAACCCTCCTCCCTCCCTTGGGCTCGAACCCAAGACCTCGCGGTTGCAGACCTGCTGCGCTATGCAGGTTTGAATGTTAATCCAGCAGTGTAGTTCTACAAATACAAAGAAAGAGGCGGGTCTTCTCCACAACGCACACGGGCAAGACAGGGAGCGGACATGGGGATGAGCGGGTATGGACCTGCTGTGGCGCGGCCTTGCTGGCGCTGGGCCGGACGTTGGGGAGGTCGACGCAGGCATGACCCGCTGCGCTCGATCCGTTGCGGGCGTTCGACACAAGCGAGCCGCGCGAGTCAACGCATGCGGGCGCGGCGTTCATGGCGGTTCAGGCGAGGCTTGAAGCATGGGCAACAGAGCGGACCCGGCGGGGAACAGCACGGGGATGAGCAAGGGCGACGGGGTCCTGGCTGGAGGCGACGGGGCCGATGCAGATCGGGGCCGATGCAGATCGGGGCCTTGATGACCGGCAGCATCAAACCTCCATGTTTGACGGCCATGGCCAGCTCCTGTCCGTGGAAAGAAGAGGGAGACAGAGGAATTAGAGGGGGAAAGAGACAACAAGAAGAAGAAAACAAGAGAGAAGAGGATGCGGAGCTCATCTGTTGGGGCGAGGGGAGGCAGGGGAGGACGAGCCGCTCGGCTTCCCCAAGGCTTGCGAGCGCCAGGACGAAGGCTCGGGTGCACTCCGGTTGGATGGATTCGAAGGACGCGCTAGTTGGTCGGGCACGCAAAACAAGGTGCGGCGGTGGCACTGGTTCGGGAGCAAATCCCGAGGGAGAGGAGTGGCGGCGGCTAGGGTATCCCTAGAACTCAGGGATTAGGTATACGTCTAGGTCTAGGTTGTCTATATATAGCAAATTAGATTATGTTTTGGACCTTTCGATTTTAATCGGACGGTCAGGAAAAATAGGTTAGAGTGTCAAAATAAAAAATCGATGATGGTTTGGGGTATTACGGGGTTGATCCGAATCTAATGGTCACAACCGGATATTTCGGGTTTGGAGAAGCTTTCGGGTGCGCTAGAGGGATGTACACTGTGTAGGGGGTAGGCATAGCAGAGAGGGAAGGAAGGACGGCCTGGCAACAAGTTTTACAATATCGAAAACGTCCGCGATTTGACTGGCTATAGTGCCGCTATAGGTTTAACGGTTCGGGTATCAAACAACCTCTGAACGCGATGAAATTTAACACGCGTCCTACCTACAATATAACAAGACCGTACGCCAACTTTCGACCCAATCCGAGAATATTTATCATGCACTTTTAAAAACAATATTTTCCGATGCTATGGGCGCGTGCGTGTGTGGTTGGTCTTGAAACGCTCAACGGGGAGAACCGACAACTACGAACGGATGCAAGTTTCCAAAACTGAGTCATGATGCTATGCAGATGATGTGAATGATGCGATGATGAATGCAATAACCAAACGAACCACGCGATGACAACGGGATAAAAGGGGAATCTTTTGAAGCATCGGTCCCGGGCTGTTACAACTCTCCTCCACTACACGAGGATCTCGTCTCGAGATCTAAGAATGAGAAGGGGAAGAAAGAGCAAGGGGTAAACTTAGTTGCTTCTCTGACAAATGTGTGAAACCAACGAATCTTGAAGGATGCAAAGAGATGAAGAATGACATGAGGAACAAGCAAGAATTCACAAGAAATTTCGGCAACACTTCGGTAGAAAAGAGAGGCAAAACTTGATAAGAAGGAAAAGAACTTGAACATAGAACACAACACTCCAGTAAAATGAATAAGCAAAGAAAGAACATGATCTTGACAAAGCAAGATGATAGATTGAAGAGAGCAACATCATAGGGAGACAAAGATCGCTACTGCTATGAAAATAGCAGTAGCGCGTCCCAGAAAAAGGCGCTACTACTATAACTGCCACACCGTTGCCAACAGGCTAGGTATAGTAGTAGCGCCCTATTTTGACAAGCGCAACTGCTAAGAAAATAGTAGTAGCGCATCCCAGAAAAAAGCGCTACTACTATAACTGCCACACCGTTGCCAACAGGCTAGGTATAGTAGTAGCGCCCTATTTTGACAAGCTCTACTACTAAGAAAATAGAAGTAGCGCATTTTCCTTACAAGCGCTACCGCTAAGTTTGACTTGCCCCTTCGCGGTTATCCCTCCTTACCCAATTCCACATTCTTCTCGCGTCCCTCTCCCCTCACCGCCCTTGCTTCCTTTTGCCGCCCTGCTCCCTCACCGCCCCTGCCTCCGTCGCCGTCACCGGGGCCACCACCGAAGCCGCATGCCATCACCGCCACCGGAGCCACGCGCCCTCGACGCCCTCAGGAGCCACCCACGTCCCCTCCTTGCCGCCCTGCCTCCCTTCACGGCCCTACCACCCTCGACGCCCTCCTCGCCACCGTCTCCCCCGAGCACCCTTTTTGTAAGACCCCACCACTCCGCTCTAGGTTAATTTACTTAGGTGAATTTAGTTATGAACCCTAGCTAGGTTTAAGCAGAGTAGTAGTGGTACAGTAGGTGAATACTTTGCAAGAGGGCAGTAGGTTAATTTACTTAGGTGAATTTAGGTATGAACCCTAGGTTTAAGTATGAACCCTAGGTTTTGGTATGAACCCTAGGTAGCTAGGTTTTGGTATAAACCCTAGGTAGCTATTTTGATATATATGAATTTAGCTAGACATCAAATTAGGACAGAAATATTATTCTAGGGCAGTACTGAATTTTTTTGCTCGTGTATATTTGGACATGTGATTGCTCGTGTATATTTGGACATGTGTTGTGGTGTCGAAGATGGATATTTGAAAAATTCTTTGCAAAGAATGATTCCGAGTGGCCTATGTTTTGCCGAAATGTTGATTCATTTCCGTTCCGACAAATTTCAGGCGCTCTATTTGTCCAGTTTGTAGCAAAGGTCATGCCAAAAAATTTCGTGAATTTCGGCATGACTTGTGCTACAAACTAGGACATATCGAGTGCCCGGGATTTGCTGCAACGGGAATGAATCAACATTCCTGCAAAACATTGACCTTTTTTATGTCATTATTCATGTTATTAGGTCTAGAATTAATTGACTAGATTTAATCGTAGGAAACATGGCTAGCAACAATGAAGGACAGGGTTCTGGTGATTGCAATGTCTACGCGGCGGCAGACGCCTATTTGAACCTACACGATGAGAAACGGTTGTTGCAGGGTCCACCTATCACATCCGAGACTAAGACCGACATCGAGACCGGCACTAAGACTGACACCGGCGCCGAGACCAACCCGAAGATTGACACCGGCGCCGAGACCGGCACCGAGACTGGCGAAGGCGGTATAGAACCGAAACCAAAGAGGCAACGACGCCCAAACCAGCTCATCACTACTAAACTGGTGGTCACGGAGGTGGACGACGACAATTTTGAGCCAAAAGAGCCTGCGGAAGCGCGTGCATGCTTCGGCAATCAAATAGGCTGCATCCTACGGGCAACCGCCACCATCAACGATGCGAAACTATGGAAGATACCAGATATGAAGCAGTCCCTCCTAATGAAGCTTCACTAGGTGTTCTTGTTCTCATGCTGGGATGAAAGCAAATATAAAAATCCAGATAAAGACCCGGCAATGAAGAAGATAAATAGACGTGCCATGGGTAAGTTTAGCGGCGCGTTGTCCGCCTGGAAAGTAAGGGTGAAAGCAAGGATCATCGACAAAAAGGAACCCTACTCTAAGATTGTAAAGGATAATTTGACAATTATGGAAGAGCAGTTTGAAATATTCAAGGCGGCTTGCGTTGCCGAAACTGCCAAACAAAAATCGAAGTACATGGAGGGGCTTCAAGAGAGGAACATGGGGCGCCACCACCTCGGAAGCCATGGTTATGCGGAGAAGAGGTCCATATGGGCCAAGGAGGACGCGGAACGTGAAAGTCTGGGCATCCCAGACCCCTTTGTGGAGTTTACCGTCTCGCTGGAGCATGACGTCCTTAGGGCCCGGTACAATTGGGACCCAGTGAAGAAGGTTTTCGAGACGGACTCGGTCACGACGGAGTTCATAAGACTGCGGGTAATTTTTAGCTTCTGATCAATTTGACTGCACGTTTAGTCATATTTATGAATGATCCTTGTTCCTTTTGCAGAGAGCAGCACAGGATCGCGGCCGACAGCGACTCGCCGCCGGAGGCGTTGGCGAGGCCCTAGTGGGACAACCCATTCAACCGGGCCTTCAACATATTGAAAGAACTCCCGATGGACACTCGGTCGTCATATGGACGCGTGCACGGCGTTGGAGACGGCGCCACATGGAAGAAGTACTACTGTGAGACCACGGAGGAGAGAAAGTAAAGACGGAGGTTAAATGAAGAAAACATCGACAAGAAGGTTGCAATTGCGGTCGCAGCAGCGGTAGGTGCCGCAAAACAGGAGATTGCAGCTTCGTATGGTGTCTTGATTCCGGATATCGTCAGTTGGGGTAGGCAAAATCCAAATAAAGAGGCAGCAGACTTTCCCCTATCCAACTTTTTCGGGAGCAGCTCAACTAGCATTGCACCAGCACCTGCTCGTGCACCGGCTCCCGCACCTACTCCTGCACCAGCTCCTGCACTTGCTCCTGCACCGGCTCCCGCACCTGCTCATAGTAGCCTGTCCTCTATCTCGGACGTGCTCAGTGGTGCTTTGTCTTTGGCTGAGCTCGACGACCTCACGGTACCTGTCACACCGGCCCTCTTCAATAAATGTGTAATCTCCCATTTCCATTGCCTTTCGGATGTCTCACGTCGCAGGGCGACGTTACCCCGTGCACCATATTGTACACCATCAGTGGCCAGAAGGTGGATGTGGGGAAGGCGACGATAGTGATGCCGAAGGAACAATTGTTCCATAGACGTCCGATCCGCTCTGACGTCTTCAAGGTTTCTGTGGCCAGTGTCAAACCGGGCCACGAGAATTTGGCTCCTCCGATACTAGGGGAGACAACGACGAGATCCCATGGCGGCTTGGCGATTGCAAGAGATGGGTCCTGTTGTGGCCAAAGAGTCTGCTTTATCTAGAGGCGGTCGGAAGCACACCCACGACCAAGCAGCCTCAGCAAGATATGAACATCAACACCCCACCTACCCAATTAGCATTGCCTGTCGTGCCGGGTGATAGCGGATGGGATGAGGAAGAGGCTCCATTAGTCGCTGATGACGTTGCCGCCACCAAAGAAGCAATGCATGATATCAATGCCATCGATGAGGATGACGATGACACTCTACAGTATCTCAATACTAGTGCCTATGACGATGGAGGATTGATGGCTCAGCAGTATGAGTACTCAGGGTTTGAGCATCATGAGTTGGTGCCTGAATTGCCGCCTCCGGAGGTTGAATGTATTATAGACGACCTTCTAGTAGCAAAGAAGCATAGGAAGAGAGCGAGGAAAGGCAACAAAGCTGCTTCTATGATCCAGCCGCCTCCGCAGCCTCGGGTTCAAGACCGTATACCTGTCATGGGTGAAGCGAAATACCATATCCCCGGTGAACCAATCCTACCTAAGGCAACGTTAGAGGCCATATACGGCGATCTTAGGATACTTCATGACGATGTGCTGCGAAGAGAGAAAAGCCTGATCGCCTCGCAAAATCCAGGATACCTGCTCTACGTGGTTAACGTGCCACAACAAAGGTTGTACATCGACACATTCCCCACGGAAAACTTCTTCCTTCGATTCGATTACATCTTTGACATGTTTCACGTGAAAAAGCTGGATTTTATGTTTGTCCACCTTTTTGCCTTGCACATGAACTACATCATCAGGATTGAGCAGATACCTTATATCTGTGTCACTGACCCGTACTTCTTGCACGAGAGCTTGTTGGCAGTCTGCAAAGAGCACCGTGAATAAGCGAGTAACTACATCGTCGATTTCATGGTCGGCAATAAGGACAAGGAGATGATTCTCGTGCCTTATCATCCCATGTAAGTCATCCACGCGGATATCCTTCCTTCGATTTCAATCATTTCATTTGCACACGTGGAGGCTAATTTGCGGTGTACTTATTTTGCGCAGCGATGGGCGTGTCGTCCTCATCATTCTTTACCCCCGAGTCTCCCATGCTCTTTACTTGGACTCGTCGAAGAACATGAAGAAAAGGATTACACCCACATCAAGTCTATTCTCGATAGTGCTATCTTAACATACAGCGTACGGGGTGGAGAGATCTCGCTCAGGAAGACAAGGAACCGCGCGCCCTGCTTCAGCCATAAGATTGACTTCTGCTGCATCCAGCAACCGAGTGGTACTATCAGTGATGGATTCTGTGTCCTCCACCACATGCAAGAGTTCAGACGGGATCAGCAGAACCTTCGCATGTCACCTAGATCCGGCGATGCCCATATTCTGCAATGGGCAAAGAACCTAGGAGATATCCCAGATCATCGACTTTGAGCTGAGTTCTATCACAACTAGCGTGAACTTGCCCAAATCATCATGAAGGAGGTCCTCAAAAAAACAGGGATGTTCTACAAAGAAGGGCAAATGTCACGGGAAGACGTCCGAACACGTGTAGCCGCTCAGCGTCTCGACCTGAAGCCTTTCACTGCGCTCAGGGACTATCTCCCTGACTTGCATGGATGGCATGACATGTTGGAGTGATTGACGATATATGACAATGTGTCCGTTTAGTCCATACTTTCTCTATGACGGAACTTTGAGTTATGCACGACGAAACTTTATTTGTGATGTAATTAAACCGTCCTCCTCAACTAGCGAAGATCACTCTAGTCAGGGCATTTTGGGTACGATGAACTTTGTATGCTTATGATATGTTGCTTCAATTTTTGCCAAGTCTGTCTCTTTCTGTTGCTCAACTATATATGTTGCATATCATCAACTCATGTGATGACGCAGGTGCATACATCATCGATGGCGAAGAGTGCTACACCAGGAGTATATGACGAGTGGCCGGAGTGTCAGGCCCAGGTGTACCGGTTTCCGGTTTCTGAGCGACAACCAGTAGTTAGTTGAGGTTCATGCTAGTGCGAGAGAGGGATACAAACCGACGCCTCAAGAAGTACTACATTATGTATGATGAGACATGTCATGTAACTTATATAGCTATATCGTGATTATGACATGACGACATGATTTGTGTTGAATGATATGATGAGACTATTATGTGTATGATATGATGAGCATATTGCATGTTTATGATATGATTAGAATATTGTATGAAACCTATATAGAAACATCACAAATACGTAGCAAAAAAATGATATGACAAAATATAGTAGTAGCGCTCTTTAGCGCTGGACAGGAAAGCGCTGCTTCTAAGTAGGTATAACAGTAGCGCGTGTCAAAACACGCTACTCATACACTTAGCAGTAGCGCTAGTACAGAAAGCGCTACTGCTAAGTAGGTATAGTAGCAGCGCGTGTCAAAATGCGCTACTGATAAACTTTAGTTGTAGCGCCGTATCAATAGCGCAGTTACCCGCGCTACTGATATACCAAATACCCACGCTACTGCTAGGGTTTTCCCTAGTAGTGACAAGGCCTCCGTAACAAGAGAATAGAAACTGGATTGATGGAAGAAAATCACAACTTCCAGCACAAATGAATATGAAAAGCATAGGCCGAACGGTGTTGTTGGAAAACCAACAATGAAAATAATAAGCTTGTTATGGGCTTATGGAAAACATCTCAAAATACGAGGTGACAATCTGCCACCCCAGAAACAATTGATTGCTTGAGAGATATGCGAAACTTATTTCACCAAGAGGTAGAGGAGATACTTGAATCATTTATAACACCATGATAGCAGCAATCCTTAAGAAATGCCTTAGGTGAAATCCCATCCAAGATAACTCCAAGAAGACATGATGGGTTTACTTATCTCATACTCAACAATTTTCCTTCGAGACTCCTCATAATCAACAATACAATAACACCATCTCAAAAGATAATGGAGAAGGAATTGAACATAGAAATCCAAGATAAACAACACTTGAGCACCTCCAACAAGAATCTTGAAGAATAATTCGAGAAGAATTACATCCTTTACAAACCACCATGAAGGACCTCTTGGCGAACAGCGACATGAAAGGACGATCAAAATAATGCGGTTTAAAACAATAGATTATGATGTTGCAAAGATTTAGATGAAGCTTTGCGAAGAGATGCTTCAGAAAAACATGGAACTCCGGAAAGAAAAGATGAACAACTTATAACCAAGTATTTGATGCCATGAACACTCCAGAAGAAGGATTGAAATCACCTTGATGAAACTAGAATAAGAATTATGTTATGCTTATCCTTCATCAAGATAAATAGATGACAAGCAACGGATTTAACACATCACTTATTCTTCTTGAAAAATATTGATGAGAGATGACATGAACATGAAGAAGTCTTGAACGAGAACACCGATAAGAATTGAAACGAATGAAGATACTACGATTGAACGACGATACATGGGAACGAGATCACGATCCACCTAATGGAAAACATCACAAGGCACCGGAATAATTGAGATGCGTACGAAGAGACAACTATTGATAATAATTTGGGAATGAAAGCTGAAAGCTGAGAACGAGGAATCTTCTGAAACGATGGCCTTCGAAGGATCGAGAAATGAAAAAAATCTGAATGCACGGGACAGATATGGGAGAAATACTCATGACTGAAAACAATCGAGAAGATAGCACGAAGCTAAGACCATGAATCTTCAAGAGAATGAGCATAGATTAAGAGAACCACTCCTTCGGTCTTCAACATAGAGAATGATGACGAGAAACAACAGCATGAATTACTGAGATACTCTGGAATAACGAATAAAGAATGGTTGAGCCAATGATGAAAATGATTTAGAAGAGATCTTCGAGAAGGCACATGACTGATGAAATTCATTCTTACATCATATTGAGAAGAACTTGAGGACCTCTCCGGAAAGATTAGATGAGCCAGGTAAGATCCTCGGGAAAAACCTATGGTTTATGGGCCCACTCAAAGAAAACTCCGTTGAAACGATTGATTAAAAGAGAGATTGCGCCGGTACAAATTAAGAACTTGATGATATGAGACCCTTGAAATAATTTGAAAGGATTATTGAATGGAAACATGGAACTTCTGAGATATCTTCAGCACTCCGGATAGAAAAGAGATATGACTAAACAAGAGATACTTGGAGAAGAATGTCCAACATGGGCAATCATTGAACAAGTGAGAAAGGATATGATGAACACCAAGAGCTTGAATTGAATTCATTGGAGAAGAATAACACAAGACAAAGAATATGAGGATAGAACTTGAAACTAACTTCTGAGAATCTTCACAAGGAATCATTGGAAACAATATGAAAGAAAAGATAGAGACAACATCACATGAATAGAAAGACACTTGGATTAGAATTTAATCATTGAATAAAAAGGGCGGGAGGGTGGGGAGAAACAAAAACAACTTGGGACCGATGAAATGAATTCCGGGAAAGAAAAACAAGATTCATCTTGCAAATATTGGAAATATTGAATATCTTGAAGAGGAGTGCACCAGTTGAAAAGGATTTCAAGACAACTCCAGCTGAACAAAAGGATTTGCATTCCCATAAAATATGACAAAATTACTTAGAAAAGATATGAAATCACCACTTGACATCGAAGCAACTCGAATTACCATATTCAAAACAAAACAAAGGATGAGGCTTACAAAACAAGTCAGAACAAATTCATCATAAAGATTCCGCTTGATATTTTCGTGGTAAGGTTCGCACGGGCTCGATTGTACATTGGATTGTCATATTGAAATGACGCTCGAATATGCTCCCTAGGCATAGCAAACTACAAGGCTTGACGAAGCATATATAATGACATATATTGATAATGTCCTCTGTAAGAAAGACCGTGAACAAACGAATCCACTAGATGTCGAATCCCAACCTCACATCATAATCTGTTGGAAGATAGCCTAGGTAACTACTTGAATTCCCACCTAAGAACTCCCGAAACTTTCTTGGTTATGCAATCAGGTGTTGGCGATACAGGGAGGCAAAATATCTCACACAACTAACAAGCCCTACACTCCAACTTTATCCATCCATCAACACATAACTAGATACTTTGGAACTCCATCTATCTCAGACACTCGAAAACACAACGATACCAAACATGGCAGTACCCCGGATGCCTCCCTAGTACTGGGTGACTCCGACCTTATCTCGCCACAAAAAGTATTGAAGTAATTTTGAACATTCTCCATTCTGAGATAGTAAGGAAACAGAACGATAACAATGTGCCAAGAATCCCCTGGATCTCAACTCCCCGAAAGAAATCAAGTCAGATAGGAGGCATCAAGACAGAACTCCGTCACATCAACATCATATAGTTTCCAAAATACCCGCGTGATCCTAAAAAAAATTTGAGTGAGAAGAGGGTAGAATCAGAATTCCTAAGTCGTAATTCTTCACCAGAGTATAGAAGAGGAGTAAAAAGAATCCTACTCTCCAATATATAACTAGACTCAAAATAGTTTTTTCACTAGACTCGACTCGGCCAAGTTCGATCAATCAAGGGGGATCCTAGGTCGGTACAGGCTCTGATACCAACTTGTCACGCCCAAGATGTGATCCTATCCTTATTTTGGCACGAGGGCCTCGACAGGGATAGAAGCGCATCTCGTCGTGTTGCAGGAATGGATATCATTACAAGTACATGTACAGAAGAGGTGAGTATATGGAATTGGCTTACACTCGCCACAAGCTACATCAAGATCACATAAATACAACAACATACTCAACCATCATACATAAGAGAAGGGTCCAACTATAGACGAAATAAAATGATAAAATGACATCCACCCTTGCTATCCCAGGTTGCCGCCTGGAACCCATCCTAGATTGATGAAGAAGAAGAAGAACTCCAATTCAAACAAGCATCGCTCTCACATCAATTCATCACATTACCTATACCTGCAACTGTTGTTGTAGTAATATGTGAGCCACAGGGACTCAGCAATCTCATTTCCAAGGGTATCGAGACTATTAAAGCTTAATGGGTGAGGTATGGTTAAGTGGCGAGGCTGCAGCAAGTGACTAAGCATTTATTTGAGTGGCTAACTTACGAATATAGAAAGTAAAGTATGGTGGTCTACGCATAACGGATGCGAACTAGTAATGATCACTATCTGATCCTGAACACCTACTTACGTCAAACATAACCCCACTGTGTTCTCTCTTGGATAAGGACTCGCGAGACGAGACAGTCACGGTTATGCACATAGTTGGTGTATTTTATTTTAGTTTACTTCAAGTTTTCTATGACCGGGTGTTAAACAAAGTTTCCAAGTTTGCCACATAACTGCGAGCATGGCTTTCCTAAAGATTGAACCCTGTAGGGGTGCTCCAACTCATCCATCACAAACTTACCACATGCCGCGGGAATAACCTCGACCATGGATCTCGTGATCTTCATAGGCAATTCCACAGGAAGACCACACCTCTAGATAGCCCAAAGTAAAACAGAATTCCTCGCACAAGACATTCAAGAAAGGTAAAATAAGTCCAGCAAGGCCGCCTGACGTGTCGATGACCCGATAGGAGCCGCATATCTCATTCTCAGGACATGACGGATTGTCCAAACTTCTGGTAGGCCAGTCGCAGAGTTGCCCCTGGTATCCACTAACGATTGACAGGTTGGAGCAACACTCGTGATAAGCACTGGCCCGGGGGGGTTGATTAATTATCCAAGGGGTCCGTAAAGTCCCTATGCAAGTTTATTAGTTATTAGGCAAATGTAGTAGCAATGTTGGGCCTTGCCTGACAAGCTTTATCCTAAAACAAAAATCAAGGGGGTCCCCATAACAACCTCGAGCAAGTTAGGAGCGCTCAATTATGGAACATAACACCGGTTCACAAGTAACTAGGGGCGGCAAGAGTGAAACAAAACACCAAGCAAAAGGCCAAGACTTCCACCCTTTACCAAGTGTATAAGTGCATTAAATTAAATAGCAATAATATTGTGATAACAAAGAATGTCCATGTTGACACATGGAATCAATTGCAACTGCAGCTAAAAACGCTATAAGAAGGGCTGAGCAAGCGGTAACATAGCCAAACAAAGGATTGCTAGGAGGTGGAGGTTAGAGGCTTGTCATGGCAATGTTGGGAGGCTTGACAAATAAGTGGTAGGTAGCGAGACATAACGATGGAAGAGAGACAACTAACATAGCAATGATAGTAGTGGTATCCAGGGAAATGTGTCATCTTGCCTGAGATCACGTGTGGAAGAAGAACAAGTCCATGAAGAAGACGATTCGTGAAGTAGACGAACGAATCCTCACACTCCGAACTCTTTCGGAACTCTATCGAAAAGAAGCAATCCGAAACAACAATCAACACACGTCACACCACAATATATGCATGACATGATGCGCAAACAAATATGATGCATGTCCGGTTTAGATATGCAAGGCATCGCAAATCACGTCAAACAACTACTACACATTAAAGTGAAGCTCAATATGCAACGAGTGGCATATTTACGAAACTCCACGCTTGAATTACTTAGTTCATTCCCGTTTAGGTACGCATCAATGTTAAATGTTGTTAGACATGACAAGAGGTGAAGCACAAACAACTACATCACTTGGGCACTTTAAATGAGGCCGGAAGCAACGAATAACATTTCCAACATGACTTCATGAGCAATTAATATTTTAGTACTGTTCTAACCTAATCATCATTTTAGAGTTGTCAAACAGCTAAATAAATGCCACCATGTTATTCTACACCTTTTTCTAGTGAAATTACATATATAAAACATTTGCATCGGAGTTGCGGTTAATTAGTTATAGATGAAACCGTTTTAATAGGTCATTCATACAAATTAATCAAACAGCAAGTTTAAACATTTTTAACATGTGTAAAAGTTGGATATTGTTAAAGTAGACAAAAAATTGAGCAACATTCATATACAGCATGTCCTCATATGATGCACGGTTGAATTTATATGAATTTTACAAAATGCCATATGATTCTGCCCAACTGAAATAAAAGGAGGCCTGTGCGTGTGGAAAACTAAAAGAAAACAAGGCAAAAATGGAACCCTCCTGGGACTTGAACCCAAGACCTCAGGGTTGTAGATCTGCTGCGCTAGCCAACTGACCATGCCGGTACGAGTGATAATAGAACAATGTAGTTCTACAAATACAAAGGAAGCGGCGGGTCTTCTTCTCCACGACGCGCACGGGCAAGACAGAGAGCGGACATGGGGATGAGTGGGTATGGACCTGCTATGGCACGGCCTTGCTGGTGGAGGGCTGGACGTTGGGGAGGTCGATGAATGCATGACCCGCTGTGCTCGATCCGTTGCAGGCGTTTGACACAAGCGAGTCGCATGAGTCAACGCAGGCGGGCACATCGTTCATGGCGGTTCAAGCGA
Source organism: Hordeum marinum (assembly GCA_022496015.1). Lineage (NCBI taxonomy): Eukaryota > Viridiplantae > Streptophyta > Magnoliopsida > Poales > Poaceae > Hordeum > Hordeum marinum. Next base: position 164,308,660 of record CM039675.1, read on the forward strand.
GGCTTGAAGCACGGGCAGCAGAGCGGGTCCAGTGGGGAACAGCACGGGCACGAGCGAGGGCGATGGGGCCGATCCAGATCGGGGCCTTGATGACTAGCGGCATCAAACCTCCATATTTGACAGCCATGGCCAGCTCGTGTCCATGGAAAAGAAGAGGGAGACAGAGGAATTAGAGGGATAAAGAGACAACAAGAAGAAGAAAACAAGAGAGAAGAGGATGCAGAGCTCATCTGCTAGGGCGAGGGGAGGTAGGGGAGGAAGAGCCACTCGGCTTCCCCAAGGCTTATGAGCGCCAGGACAAAGGCTCGGGTGGACGCCGGTTGGATGGATTCGAAGGACTCGCTGGTTGGTCGGGCATGCAAAACAAGGTGCGGCGGCGACGCTGGTTCAGGAGCAAATCCCGAGGGAGAGGAGTGGTGGCGGCTAGGGGATCCCTAGAAATTAGGGATTAGGTCTAGGTCTAGGTCTAGGTTGCCTATATATAGCAAATTATACTATGTTTTGGACCCTCCGATTTCGATCGGACGGTCGGGAAAATAGGTTAGGGCGTCCAAATAAAAAATCGATGATGGTTTGGGGTATTACAGAGTTGATCCGAATCCAACGGCCACGACTGGATATTTCGGGTTCGGAGAAGGTTTCGGGCACGCTAGAGGGTTGTGCACTGTGCCGAGAGGCTAGGCATAGCAGAGAGGGAAGAAGGGCGGCCTGGCAACAAGTTTTACAATATCGAAAACGTCCGCGATTTGATTGGCTATAGTGCCGCTATAGGTTTAACGGGTTCGGGTATCAAACCACCTCTGAACACGATGACATTTGACAGGCGGCCTACCTACAATATAGCAAGACCGCACGCCAACTTTTGACCCAGTCCAAGAATATTTATCATGCACTTTTAAAAATAATATTTTCCGATGCTGCGGGCATGTGCGTGTGTGGTTGGTCTCTAAACGCTCAACAGGGAGAACTGACAACTACGAATTGATGCAAGTTTCCAAAAATGAGTGTTGATGCTATGCAGATGATGCGAATGATGCGATGATAAATGCAATAACGAAACGAACCACACAATGACAACGGGATAAAAGGGGAATCTTCTGGAGCGTCGGTCGCAGGCTGTTACACCGGGGGATTGGGATGCTCGGATGGCGTGAGTCCCAAGTTGTCGAAGTCGGGCATAGCGGCAACCAAAGCCGCGACATCGTCACGACAGTACTATGGGGCGTAGGCCTCGGGAATATCCCCGGGATCACCGCAGGATGTTCATGGCCCTGCCCCGCTGCTTGCCTATCAGGTTGGTGGATCCGAGCCTTATGCTGCTCCCTTCCCGTGTACTCCCACATGGGCTTGGAGTGTTGTTGGAGTGGCGCCAGGTGCTGCGTCATGAATTCCTTTAGCATCATCGCCTCGGTCAGCTTCCTCGCGTCCATGTCTGAGGAGATCTGCCTCAAAACAGGCGCTTCCCGAGGGTCGATAGGCTTCGCGGAGGCCCACCCGGGGGTCTTCTCAGGCAGTCTCATCGGAAGCTCCAGATGAGGGTGCCGATAGCCTTCCACCTTCTTCCCGGCCTTCAGGAGCACGTTGCCGCTCTGAACTGCGACAAAGGAGGCACATCTCAATCGATGTGCGCTATCATGAAGCTACGTGCTGAAGTAATGGCAGAAGAGGGCCACGGAAGGCCTCACGCCCACGAAGGCCTCATAGTAGAAAGCGAAAATCGACAAGAGCAAGATGTAGTTGTGCTAAAGGTGGAGAGCCTAGATCCCATAGCGCGCGAGCATGGCGGAGAAGAACCTGGAGAAGGGCGGGACGATCTCGGAAAAGATGATGTGGAGGAAGAAGGGGTAGACCATCTTCCCCAGGGTGCGCTGCTCCGCACAACTACATGCAATCATGGTCTCCCCCCACTCGTTGGTGTCACTCGAAGTCAGTGGGAGCACCAGGGTGAGGTCCCCCTCCTTGTCAATGGCGGATGCCGTGAGCGCTTGAGAGGGAGAAGAGCGGGGTGAGGCTTAAGCCTCGGGCTTCGTCTTTCCAGCAGGCGCCATCCGTAGGATCTCGGAAGTAGGAGAGCAAGAGGAAGGATGATTCTGCATCAAGACTTGGGGGAGTTTCTCACGGTGGAAGGGGGATCTAAGAAAGGGATCAAGGAGTAGAGAATAAAGTTAATAATGGTTTGGCAATGGGCACTTGGCATTTGTCAGCTTGGACAGTTGCCGAGGCGATTCAGGGCGGGCCCTTCCGCTCCATGTCGCGCACCACGCGGGCGATTGGGATCCCGTGGCGCTTCACCCTTCACCCCTCGCCTTCGCCTCGAAGATAGGGTCAGCACGCCTTGGGAAAGGGGGCTACTGTCAGTGTTCTGGGACCAGGGGTACCCAGACTTGCCTGCCTGTGGCCCAGCGCATGGCCTACCACAACGGCATGGTATGGCCCAACAACAAGCTCCTCGAGCCAAGACCCTCGCGAGGGCCCCCCGCCTCGCGAGGAGGACGACGTCAAGACCTCCGGAGAGTAGCATCCCCCCAGGATGCCTCTCGAGGAGCGGAGATCCCTATGCAAGTGCCCAACCTCCCGAGGACGGGATGACGTGGGTTCTGACGACGAAGCTAGGCGAGCGTGAGTAGGCATAGGAGGAGGACAGTTTCCTCTTTGGTGCTAAGGAGACAAGGACATATGCGGGTTCCCAAGGAATCCCCCAAAGGTTTCCTTTCCGGTGCAACGAGACCGAGACCACGAGCTTAGTAGGATGGATGCCATCGCTAAGCCCACCACTGCGTCACCCCCCGAAGATTTGCAGGCGAAGACCACCTTTAGTCAGGATAAGATGTACCTCTTGTCCCCTTTCAAATTTGGCAGTTGTGGTTCCCTTCCCGCCTGTGCAATGTGGGAAGAGGACTATGGCCCCTATAAATAGCCACCCACTCTCATCATAGAAGGCAGGTTGAGTAGAGCTAGTTCATCACCACCAAAGGCCCTCACGAGGTCACTCCACCACTATACTAGTTCATCCTTAGCCTCCTCGTCAGGCCAATCCACCACAAAGCAGGAGTAGGGTATTACACTGCAAGGTGACTTGAACCTGGGTAAATCCTCAAGTCCACTTTCTCCCTTGCTTTCATTCACTCGTCATAGCTAGGTTGTAGGGTGACAAGCTTAAGACTTTGAGTCGGTTTAGATCCTGGCACACGCCCAAGTGTTCGAACCTTGTGGGTTTTGCGGAGCCCTGAATCCGACAGTACCATTTGGTGTAGACTACGTCTTGCCAAATGATGAATATGAAGATACCCACTCTGCTCCTTCCATAGATTAGGTGGACAAAGAAATTGTTGTTCAAGACATTGCGTCAACTCCTCCAATAGCACCTCCCCAACATCAGCTCACCGCTGAAGACGGTGGAGATGAAGAAGTTGAAGAAGATGTGGACATTCTCAACACAACGCCATTAATTAATAATGAATATTGGGAAAATCAACACCCAAACTCGCCAATGGCCAATCCCCTAACTCAGATTCCTCAGTCCCCAGCCCAGGCTGAAGAAATTGTAACAGTATCTAAGGAAAAGGCAGAGAATGAAGAACTTCAAGTTGCATCAGCTGAAGAAAGACTTGTTGAAGAAGACGTGAAATCTTCTCATGAGATTGTGGCTCACATTCCTCAGGCTGAAGAAACTAATGTTGTGTCAATAGAAGTTGTCAAACCCACAGTCGTGCATATTTAGCCTAAGCCAAGAACTCCCTACTCGAACAATGTCAAATTCAACAAGGACAAATTCTTCGTTGAGCATCATTTCTTCACAGCAGAAAATCCTTATGACAAGCCAAGAATCAGACGTCAAAGGTTTTGTACTAATGCTCAGATGAACTTCTATGCATCAGTCTTATTTGACAAGGAGAAAATCTTCGAGCACAGACATATTCCTCATGTGGACATGGAGTCCCTTTCATGCTTTTCTCCTGTGCTGGCAGTTCTTCATGATGTAGGCCTTCTTCCACTTTTTCGTGAAATCTGCGATTGGAATGAAGAGCTTATTCTTCAGTTCTATGCTACTCTGCACATCTCAGGAAATGCTGAAGACATCAACACATGGGTTCTTGACTGGATTACTGAAAATACTCCTCTCACTGCACCATCCACTAAATTGCTTATGCTCCTTGGATAATGAACTTCATAAAAAAATGACTTCAATTGCTTATGAAGCAAGATTCATCAATCACCTTAGCTACTTGCCCCTTCCTGAAGTCATCAAGAGGCAAATTTCCTCATCTGTGGGTAAAGGTAAAGATCATATGATTGATGAAGGCAATCATCCATTGGATGGTCTGATTCACCAGCCTGCTTCTTACTCCACCAATGATGACACTGCCAGCCAAGACACTGCTGCAAAGCCTTTATCTCATATTCCTCTAAGCCTCTGCCCCTCGCATGATGACCGATCGCGAGCTTCTCATAAGTCTTCATCAGAAAGTTGATCGCAATAACAAGTGGGTCAAGCGTCAGTTTGGTTCACTTCTTCAAAACATGACAGTCACGCACAACTTTGTAAGGAAGAACCAATGCTATCTTCATGAAGTCTTGAAACGCACTTGGGCCATTATGTCTCACATCAAAACTCCTGAAGAACTCAAGGAGATGGACCTTGAGCAAAACCTAGACTGGGCTCGCCCTCCTCAGAAGAAATTCAAGAAGGTTCAAGTTCCTCAGATGGTTACAAGCTCATATTCTTCATCGTGCAAGATGTATGAAGTTGAGGACATTGATGACACTGCTGCAGGTCCTGCATCGACAAACGACCCTGACAACGCTGGTGCTCCTCCACCACCTTCAAGATGAAATTCTTCAGGGGCGTTAGTCCTAATTTTTCATACCTTTTGATCTTCCATGACAAAGGGGGAGAATATTTGAGTTACTCTTCAAGCGGGTCTCTGTATATGGTTTTTTGTTTAAGTTACAACTCTCGCTCTTCTGAAGCTTTTGTTGAATGAGTTGTAAACTTAAGTCCGATGGTGGTATGATGATTTTGAACTGCTTTCCGCATGTTTATTTCCTCAAGTACCTTAATCCATGCATGATGAATTTCGTCAGATACCATTTTCATCATGCATTTGAATTCCTCATGATATATTTTTAAATGCGTGTATGAATTCCAAGATATAGGGGGATTTCTCCATGATTTTAACCTGCCATGTGCATTTGCAGTCCAAAGAAAATTCCTCAAATATGCACATCTTTAGGCGGAGTTCTTCTATATCTTGCAAACAAATTCCTCAAACTCAGTACTTACACTTCATATGTTTATTCCCATTGAAAACTTAACCTTTGTCATCGATCACAAAAAGGGGGAGATTGTTAGTGCATCTAGTGCCCTTAGTGATTTTGTTGTTTTTAGGACTTATAGGTTAAGGAACTACTATGTTTGTGAGTATACACAGGTTCTATGCTTTTACCTTTGAAGACTATGCATCTTCCAGACGGTTAGCGTGTCATGGTCAAGAGCATCCAACAGTAAATTGTGGATCGCTAGGTGACCTGTTTGTGAGGGTTTTGGAAGTCTACCCTGAAGACTTACCACAAGTGTTGGGTGAGGACTGTGTGACCTTAGCTCATGGAGAATACAGTAAGGACTTTGTGTCCTGGGACTGTGTGTCCTTTGATTTAAACTCCAAGCCACTCCAAACCAGACGTATGACTTCCACAGTAGTTGGAACTGAGTCATCAAACCAATGTCTTCACCGAGCTACCTGGTTCCATTTCATCAACCCTTTTATTTCCTCATGTACCTGTTGATGAAATTACTGTTTGAAAATTTTGACTGAAGACTTTTCAATTTCCTCATCTCAAATTCTTTAGTCACTTTGTTTTGTTTGAAAATTTTGCTTGAAGACATTCTCAATTTCCTCATCTCAAATTCTTTAGTCACCTTGTTCTTCGCCTTCTTATCATGTGTCACGCTACTTGTAATATGTGCATGTTATATTTCATCATCATGACTATGCTATTGCTCTATTACTCATGCACTTGAGTACTTATTCGGCTTTCATCACATTACAAATTCCTCAAGTTGAAATTCCTCACTGATGAATTTGTAAAAATTGCCTATTCACCCCCCTCTAGTTGATATAACGCAATTTCAATTGGTATCCGAGCAAGGTACTCCCTTGTTCTGTGTGATTTTGGTTTCAGCGCCTGGAATTCTAGTTATGTCGATTGCAGGTATGATCAAGGTTTACACGGGATGTACTACCTTCAATGGGACGGACTACCCGTACTAGAAGAACAAGATGTGCATGCATCTTGAGGCAATTGAGAACGATCTATGGTACGTTGTGGAAAATGGTGTTTCTGCCGTTACTCCCACGGTCAACGTTGTTGATGTGAAGAGATTTAGGAAACTCGATCCTCAAGAAAATAATATCATCTATGGACATCTAAGCAAAGGTCAGTATGGCAGAGTGAGTGCCTTGGAGTATGCTAAGCTTATCTGGGATAGGTTGTCCAAAGTCAACGAAGGTGTTTCCACTCAACGTATATGAATTATCTGATTTTACTGGAGCGTAAAAAAATTCTGAAAATTTTACACACAATTTCTATGCAACTTTTATGAGTTGTCCTACTTTTAAAGAATTTTTAGAGTCAAGTACGTATGGCGATCATTCAGATCTTTACAAACTGTTCTGTTTTTGACAGATTCTGTTGTGTATGCATAGTTTGCTTGTTTCATGTGCTTCCATAGCTTATATTTGGTGATATAAATTTTTGTACTGATGTAATACAGTAGGTATTATGTGAGAACAATTATGAATCTTAACTTGACAATACCTAAGTGAATGATCTATCTTTACTACACTAATCCACCTCATGAAGTTTCGTTAAGTTTTGTGTGATTGAAGTTTTCAAGTTTTGGTGAGATACCGATACGAGGTGAATAAGGAGCAGCAATGACCTAAGCTTGGGGATTCCCATGGCACCCCCAAGTTAATATCCAAGGAAGACTCAAGCGTCTAAGCTTGGGGATGCCCCGGAAGGCATCCCCTCTTTCGTCTACAACATTATCGGTACATCTTACTAAGCTATATTTTTATTCGTCACTTGATATATGTTTTGCTTAGAGCGTCATTATAATTTGTTGTTCTTTGTTAGATATTATTTATAATCTTTGTTTTCAATAAAAAGTTCCAAGAATTGCATTAGGATGCTTGCATTGCATGTTTTGATATGTCATGTGTAAAAATAGAAACTTTTTCTGTAGTGTTTGAATTTTCATATTTAACTAGAGCGTGGAAAGTTTCTGAAATTTATACATAGTGTTCTGTTTGGACAGATTGTTGTCTTAGTTTTGTTATCTACTTATCCTATAGTTTCCATAGCCTATATTGGTAGATATAAATTGTGGAAATGATAGTAAACAATAGATGATGTTTGAAATTATTATGAAACTTGTCTTATCAGTACATAAAGAGTTGATTTATTATTCTGTGCACTAACCTATCTCACGAGTTCTTTTCGAGTTTTGTGTGGATGAAGTTTTTGAGATAGGTGAAACCAGGATATGAGAGGATTGAACGAGATACAAAAGCTCAAGCTTGGGGATGCCCAAGGTACCCCAAGTAAATATTCCAAGAAATCTCAAGAATCTAAGCTTGGGGATGCTACACATCCCACCTCTCTTCATCAACAATTATCGGTTAGCCTATGTTGAGCCTAAATTTTTATTTGTCCACATGCTGTGTGCTATTCTTGGAATGTTATTTTATTTTTATTTGCTTGTTGTTATATAAAATACTCAGATCTGAAAATATTTATTGAGAGAGAGAGTCCTCACATAGCTACTTGGTTGTTTACCAACTCATTGATCTTCACTTATATCTTTTGAGAGTAGTTTGATGTTTACTCTTGTGCTTCACTTATATCCTATGAGTAAATCGTGAATAAATTGAATACCATGAACTTCAAATTATATGTTCATATCATGCCTAGTAGAAGCTTCACATTGGGTTTAGAAAGTAAAATCTATTGAAGTTTGACAATCGCAATACTGGTCATACAAGCAATTCGTGAAAGATTAGTATAAGGAAGAGAACTTTCACATACAAATATATTATCTTGGAAATCTTCTATGATTGTGAATACCCATTAATTATTTTCAAACTTGAGAAAATTAGTTGAAGTTGGACAAGGGAGACAATGTAATGAGTTGTGGTTGTACATATTTGCATAGAAGTTATATTGTTATGGATCCTCCAACATGTGGTGTTTGCTTAGGATCTTTTGCTAGACAAAATTTGTACTAAGTAGACATACTACTTGTGCATCCCAAAACCCTTAAACTTAGTTTATTGCCATGGGAGTCCACTATATCTACCTATATGCGGTATTACCCTGCCGTTCCAAGTAAATCTGCATGTGCTACCTCTAAAATTTCAAATGAGTATATCTTTTGTGTGTCTGGACCGCTCATGGAGCGATAGCGCATGATACGTATCCATCGTATCTATAATTCTTGATCGTTCTATGCCAATATTCTACAACTTCCATATACTTTTGGCAACTTTTTATACTATTTTTTCGGACTAACATATTGATCCAGTGCCCAATGCCAGTTCCTGTTTGTTGCATGTTTTTTGTTTCGTAGAAAATCCATATCAAACAAAGTCCAAATGTGATAAAAAAATTGCGGAGATTTTTTCGAATATTTGTTATTTTGGGGAAAAAGAATTAACGCGAGACAATGCCTGAGGAGGTCATAAGCCTGCTAGGCATGGCCCACACCCCTAGCTGCTCCCTGAGGGCTTGTGGACACCCCTTAGGTCGGTTGGAGGTGTCCTTTGGCCAAAAAGAAACTAATTTTTGGGTAAATATCCCCTCAAAATTTCAGCTCGATCGGAGTTACGAATCTCCTGATATTTAAGAAACGATGAAAGGCCAGAATCTAAGAGCACAGAAACAGAAGGAAACAGAGAGAGAGATCCAATCTCGGAGGGGCTCTCTCCCCTCCGCCGCCATGAAGGCCATGGACTAGAGGGGAAACCCTTCTCCCATCTAGGGTGGAGGTCAAGGAATAAGAATAAGGAGGGGGGATCTCACCCCCTCTCTCCCGGTGGCACCGGAACGCCGCCGGGGCCATCATCGTGACGGCGATCTACTCCAACAACTCCGTCATCTTCACCAACACCTCCATCAGCTTCCCCCATCTATCTACAGTGGTCCACTCTCCCACAACCCGCTATACCTCTACATGAACATGGTGCTTTATGCTTCATATTGTTATGCAATGATGTGTTGCCATCCTATGATGTCTGAGTAGATCTATTTTGTCCTATTGGTTGATTGATGATCATGATTGGTTTGAGTTGCATGTTTTATTATTAGTGATGTCCTATGGTGCTCTCTGTGTCATGCAATCATGATGGATCCTCATTGTAGGTTGTTGCAATGTGTTCATGATTCGCCTATGGTGGGTTTCTTGAGTGACAGAAGCATAAATCCGAGTAGGTGGGTCGTTGCATATGGGAGTAAAGAGGACTTGATACCTTATAATGCTTTGGTTGGGTTTTACCTTAATGATCTTTAGTAGTTGCGGATGCTTTCTAGAGTTCCAATCATAAGTGCATATGATCCAAGTAGAGAAAGTATGTTAGCTTATGCCTCTCCGTCATATAAAATTGCAATAATGATTACCGGTCTAGTTATCGATTACATAGGGACAATTCCGCAACTCCTACCACCACTTTTCCACACTCGTTAAACTAACTTAGTTGTTTCTTTATCTTAGCAGCCCCTAGTTTTTATTTCAGTGCTCTTTATTATCTTGTAAACCTATCCTATCACACCTACAAAGTACTTCTAGTTTCATACTTGTTCTAGGTAAAGCGAACGTTAAGCGTGCGTAGAGTTGTATCGATGGTCGATAGAACTTGAGGGAATATTTGTTCTACCTTTAGCTCCTCGTTGGGTTCGACACTCTTACTTATCGAAAGAGGCCACAAATGATCCCCTATACTTGTGGTTATCAAGACCTTTTTGTGGCGCCGTTGCCGGGGAGCAATAGCGTGGGGTGAATATTCTCGTGTGTGCTTGTTTGCTTTATCACTAAGTAGATTTTATTTTCTGTTCTTAGTTGTTTTGTATCTTTAGATATGGGTAGGAAACACAAAATACCAAAAAAAATAGTTGTACTTCCTGCTCCAAAAGTTGAGGAACCACTAGTGTTTCGTACCACCGAAGAATATTACTTGGGTCATCTTCAATCCACTTGTGCTCGTGCTGAAAACCCAATTAGCTTAGTTGAGGGAAAATCATTAAATGAGCATGCTCATTATGTGCGACACCGCATATCTCAAAAAGGGAAAATCTTGTGGCATCAAATTAATACTTTGTGTTGCTATGCTTGGAATCTATGTGAAATTTATGATTTTACTTGTTGTTCTAAAGAAGCTAAAAAAATACTTTCACTATCAATGTGTGTTTAATGATAATGAAATATTATCCTCTTATGCCAAGGAGGCCTATTGCTATAATGGTGTTGAACAAATTGAAGAATTCGTTGCTTTTAAGGGTGCCTATGAAATTGCTTCTTTCAATGAAAAATATGATGCTACTTTTTATGAATCTGAAAATTTTGCCATACTTAAATATTGCTATGAAAACTATGCTTCTCATGCTTATGTCAAAGAGTTTATTGAAAGAATGACCGCTGCTTTGGAAGAGACTAATATTTTGCAGGAATCTATGGAAGAAGAAATTGCTGAAACTGTGAGTTCATTAGATGAAAAAGATGAGGAGAGTGAAGAACAAAAGGAGGAAGAGCGGATTAGCTACCCGTGCCCACCTTATAATGAGAGTAACTCTTCAACTCATACATTGTTTAATTTCCCTTCGTTCTTACCGAAGGATGAAAGCTATGATAATTGCTATGATCCCTTGGATTCGTTTGAATTATCCCTTTTTGATGAACTTGATGCTTGCTATGCTTGTGGCCATGATGCCAATATGAAAGATGCTTATGGAGATGAACTTTCTATAGTTCCTTATGTTAAGAATGAAATTGTTGCTATTGCACCCACGCATGATAGTCCTATTATCTTTTTGAATTCTCCCAACTACACTATATCGGAGAAGTTTGCACTTATTAAGGATTATATAGATGGGTTGCCTTTTACTATTACACATGATGATTTTGATAAATATAATATGCATGTGCTTGCTGCTCCTACTTGCAACTATTATGAGAGAGGAACTACATCTCCACCTCTCTATGTTTCCAATTTGATAAAATTGGAAGAAACTACTTATGCTATGTATTGGCCTTTACTTTGTGTGCATGAATTGTTCTTTTATGACATGCTGATGCATAGGAAGAGAGTTAGACTTCATTATTGCATGATATATGTTACTTTGTGTTCAATAATAAATTAGAAAACATTGTTAATTAAAATTGTCTTTGATATACCTTGGGATCCGGGTGGATCCATTACTTGATCACTTTATCCCTAGCTTAATGGCTTTAAAGAAAGCGCTGGCAGGGGGACAACCTGGAAGTTTTAGAAATTCATTTAATTCTGTTGTGTTCTTTTATATAGTTTAAAAAACAAAAAGAATAGGGGAACCTAAAACAAATTCAAAAAGAAAAGTGAAAGTGAGAGGGACGAGCATTGTGAAAGTGGGAGCTAGCCTTGAACTTTGTTCATGCCCATGGAAACCTTGTGAATCTTAATTACAGAAACTTTTCAACAAAAATAATTATGCCCTTGTATAAATCCACTGTATTATAAAAATAATGTGCCAAGATTTTCCTTTAGGATGATTAGATTGCTTGTTTGGTGTGTGCAGTTGTCACGCCCAAGATGAGATCCTATCCTTATTTGGGCACGAGGGCCTGGACAGGGATAGAAGCGCATCTCGATGCGTTCGCAAGAATGGATATCATTACAAGTACATGTGCAGAAGAGATGAGTATATGGAATTGGCTTACACTCGCCATAAGCTACATCAGAGTCACAGCAATACAATAACATCTCATACATCATACATAAGAGCAGGGTCCGACTACGAACGAAATCAAACGATAAAATGACATCCACCCTTGCTATCCCAGGCTGCCGCCTGGAGCCCATCCAAGATTGAAGAAGAAGTAGAAGAAGAACTCCAGGTCAAATCAAGCAACGCGCTCACGTCAAATCATCACATTACCTGCACCTGCAACTGTTGTTGTAGTAATCTGTGAGCCACAGGGACTCAGCAATCTCATTTCCAAGGGTATCAAGACTATTAAAGCTTAATAGGTAAGGCATGGTTAAGTGGTGAGGCTGCAGCAAGCGACTAAGCATTTATTTGAGTGGCTAACTTACGAGTACAGAAAGAAAAGTATGGTGGTCTACGCATAACGGACGTGAACTAGTAATGATCACTAACTGATCCTGAACACCTACTTACGTCAAACATAACCCCACCGTGTTCTCTATGGATAAGAACTCACGAGAAGAGACAGTCACGGTTACGCACACAGTTGGTGTATTTTATTAGAGTTTACTTCAAGTTTGCCACCCCCCTGGTGTTAAACAAATTATCCAAGTTTGCCACATAACCGTGGGCATGGCTTCTGGAAAAGATTTAATCCTGCAGGGGTGCTCTAACTCATCCATCACAAATTAACCACACTCAGCAGGAAGAACCTCAACCACGGATCTCCTGATCTTCCTAGGCAATTCCAAAGGAAGTCCAACACCTCGAGATTACCCGAAGATAATCAGAGTTCCTCACTCGAGACGTTCAAGAAAGGTAGAACAAATCTAGCAAGGCCTCCCGACGTGTCGACGAACCCGATAGGAGCCGCGTATGTCGTTCTCAGGACACGACCGGATGGAACTAGCTACAGGGAAAACCAATCCTCAAGTTGCCTCGAGGCGGCCCCGCAGGCAGACCATTTTGGACCAACACTCATGAGGAGCACTGGGCCGGGGGTTGATTAAATTATCCACGGGGTCCGGAAAAATATCCCCTATGCAAGTTCATTAATTATTAGGCAAATGTAGTACCAATGTTGGGCCTTGCCAGACAAGTTTTAATCTAACCCGAAAATCAAGGGGGTCCCCATAACAACCCCGAGCATGTTAGGAGCGCTCATTTCTGGAACATAACACCGGTTCACAAGTAACTAAGGGCGGCAAGAGTGGAACAAAACACCAAGCAAAAGGCCAAGCCTTCCGCCCTTTACCATGTATATATGTGCATTAAATTAAATAGCAACAATATTGTGATATAACAAAAGGAAGGCCCATGCTGACACATGGAAGCAATAGCACCTGCAACTAGCAAAGCTATAAGAAGGGCTGAGCAAGCAGTAACATAGCCAAACAATGTTTTGCTGGGATGTGGAGAGGTTAGAGGCTTATCATGGCAATGTTGGGAGGCTTATCAAACAAGTGGTAGGTAGTGAGACAAAACGTTAAAAGACGAGACAACTAGCATGGCAATGATAGTAATGGTATCCAGGGAAATGTGTCATCTTGCCTGAGATCCCGCTCGGAAGAAGACTGAGTCCATGAAGAAGAAGAACCAACGTAGTCGAACGAATCCTCACACTCCGAACGCTTTCGGAACTCTATCGAGAAGAAGCAATCCGAACAAACAATCAACACAGGATACACCACAACATATGCAAGACACGATGCACAACAATATGATGCATGTCCGGTTTAAATAGGCAATGCATGACAAATCACCACAATCAAATACTACACATTAAAGTGAAGCTCAATATGCGACGAGTTGCATATTGACGAAACTCCACGTTCGAATTATTTAGTTCACTCTCGTTAGGTACACGACAATATTAAATGTTGTTAAACATGGCAAGAGGTGAAGCATAAGTAAACTAACTAACTAGGCATCTTAAATGAGGCCGGAAACAACTTATAGTATTTCCGAAATGACCGCATGTGTTAATTATGAAATTGGTCCAGATCTGAACTAATCATATTTTATATTTTTTAATCATCAAAATAAATATCACCATGTTATTCTACACGTCATTCTAGTCGATTTACATATATAGAACATCTCAAACGGAGCTACGGTCTAAAAGATATGAGCAACGCAAGATGCACATGTCATGAATGCAAATGCATGAGAATTCAATCACAAACATCTCAATTCATGAATACAACAAGTTATTATGAAACTACATGAGATTCTAAGCAAGTTTCATATATGGAATGCTCAAAACGGAGCTACGGTTCAACCACAATCAACAAAACAAGTTTTTGTTGAAATCTGCCAAAAACAGCAAGATAGCATTTTGAACATATGAAAACAACAAGTTACAATAATCTAAAATGCACAAACTAAGCATGGGGCAATAGCATACAACATCCACTTCATTTCATCTTCACAAAACATATTCAAAACATGCATGGATCACTTAGTAGGAAGCTCACAAGAAGGCTACTTGAAAACAGATTCAGACTCGGTGAAAATAGCAGTTTTGACAGTGCAGTTTTTATCTCGAAGGCATATTGACAGCAGTGAAAACATAAGCTACATGTCATGGAATGGGATGAAACTTAACAGCATACTAGAGGGCAATATCAACAACAAATACCTCCATTCCACCTACCACAAAAGAGTTCTAGATCACTAGCAAATCACATGGCAAGGCAGCAACAAAATATAACAGATTCAGACAGAAATATTTTGGGCCCTCAAAATAACAGATTTTTATAGCAAGTTGACAACAACACAACAACACCTAAACATGGATATCTATGACAAGCAAAATGTCCATGGGCTAGGACACATATCAAAGAGCAAGTTTCATGTTGAAAATAATTTCATATAATGCACGGATTAATTACTACGAAAATGACAAAAGGACATCATGGCATAAATGACATGCATGCAAACATGCTCAAATGACAAAACTAATTTCACCGATAAATCCTATGGATTTTTCTACCCCGGAAACGTATATAATATGCATATGTTCACGTAGAAACTTAGTCACAATTAATTATTCGGGCATTAGGCCTATTCACGGTAAAGCAATGCAACAATGCAAAATAAATGCAAACAAGATACCGACAATTATCCCGTGCATGAAAATGCGATGCAAATGATATGGACATTTTTTATTATGAGCTTTTATTAATTCGATGCACGGTTATTAATTTATGGAAATGCAATTAATGCGAAATAAATGCAAATGACATGTTAATTTATTTTGACATGGGTGCAATTGGCATGTTTAATATCCTACACATTTTTCTGAACATATGACATGTTGAAAATATTTACATACGATGCACGGTTATTTATCGAATGCGATTAATAAATCTGCACTTAAAATAAAAACAAAAGAAAGAAGAAGAAAAAACGCAGGGGGAACTGGGCTCACCATTGGGCCGAACTGGCCGGCTGGGCCTGAGGCAAAGGAGCGGCTGGCTGGCTGGGCCGGTGGGAGGCGGCACAGGGGACGCGCTGGGCCGGCCCACTCGGGAGGAGGCAGCGGTCAACGCTGCGGGATTGAGCGCTCGTCCCCGAGCTCCTGCCCCCGAGAGGAGCCAAGACGCCGGCGGCGGCGGACTCCACCAGCGGCGAGGGGCACAAGGAGAGGCGGGGACGGCGGGATCCGGCGGATCCGAGGGCGGCGGAGCGGATCCCGGCAACGGCGGCGGTCGGCGGCGGGCGGCGGCGGCTTGGGGCGGCGGCGCCATGGCACCTGCGGGAGAAGGAGAGACCGGAGGTGAGGAAGAGAGAGGAGAAGGAGAGGAAAGGAAGGAGAGGGAAGGAGAGGCGACGGCCGGCAGGGGGGGTCCGGCGGCGGCGAGCTATGGCCAGGGGTGGCGGCGGCTCCGGCGAGGAGGAGAGGTGAGCCAGGAGGAAGCCATGGATGAGCTCGGGGCAGCTCCGGGACGCCGATTCAGGCCCGGATGGGCTCGAGCGGGCTTGGAGGCTGGGAGAAGGGGCTGGCTAGCTAGGGTTGGGGGCACGGGAACCGAGGGGCTATTTATAGGATAGGGGCTAGGGTTACGGCACTGTCCGTTTTCGGATTGTCGGGTGTTGACACGACATCCGGAAGCGGAGGGGTTACGGCGACTGTGTAGAGGGGCTAAGGAGAGATGAGAGGGAGGACGGTGACCCGTGGCACTGAGTTTAAAACACCGAGAAACGTCCGACGAAATACCGATAACCTAACTGCTACGACTGACCGACGGGGTATCTAACGAACTCAGAACGCGACGAAATTCGACGGGCGGTCTACCTATGCTATAACAAGACCGCACGACAAGTTTCAACTCGATCCAAGAATATTTTTGCGCGCGCTTAAAAACGATTTTATTTAACGGTGCCGCGGGCACGTGCGTGTGTGGCTGGTCTCAAAACGGGCAACAGCAGGAACGACGAGAACCAACGACTAAGAACGGATGCAAGTTTTCGAAAATGGGGTTTGATGCAATGCATATGATGAATGCAACAAGCAGATGCACACATGCTGAAAACGGAAACTAAAGGAGAATCTTCTAGAATCTTCTGGAGCGTCGCTCCCGGGCTGTCACGGCAGTGCAAAAACAGAAACTTTGTCTGTAGTGCGTGAATTTATGTTTTTTACCGGAATGCCAAAAGTTCCTGAATTTTTTACAGAGTACTGCTATGCAAACCTTTCATTTTGTCCTAATGTTTCAGAATTTTTAGAGTTACATAAGTATGGTGAATGTCCAGATTACTATAGACTATCCTGTCTAAGACAAATTCTATTTTTGATGCATTGTTTTGCTCGTTTTGATGAAACTATCGATTGTATCGGTGGTATAAGCCATGGAAAAATTATAATACAGTAGATACAATGAAATAATAAAATATGAATTGGTTGGCAATAGTACATGAAGTTGTGATTTGCTTTATTATACTAACGGATCTCACGAGGGTTTTGTTAAGTTTTGTGTGATTGAAGTTTTCAAGTTTTGGGTGAGATCACGATGGATGAAGGAATAAGGAGTGGAAAGAGACTAAGCTTGGGGATGCCCGAGGCACCCCAATGTAATATTCAAGGACTCCCAAGAAACTAAGCTTGGGGATGCCCCGGAAGGCATCCCCTCCTTCTTCTAACAACCATCGGTAATTTTACTTGGAGCTATATTTTTATTCGTCACATGATATGCCTAAATCTTGGTGCGTCGTGTGCTTTTTATATTTCTTTTAATAATGCACCATTCTGGTATGAGAAAGTCCTTGGTTGATTTATAGAATGCTTCATACACTTCACTTATATCTTTTGAGTATGGCTTTATAGAATGCTTCATATGCTTCACTTATATCATTTGAAGTTTGGATTAGCTATTTCTCACACATAGAAAACCACCATTTGTAGAATGCTCTTTTGCTTCACTTATTTTTTTTAGAGCATGGGCATATCTTTTGTAGAAAGAATTAAACTCTCATGCTTCACTTATATCTATTTAGAGAGTTAACAGGAGTTGGTCATTCACATGGTTAGTCATAAAATCCTACATAAAACTTGTAGATCACTGAATATGATATGTTTGATTCCTTGCAATAGTTTTGCGATATGAAGATGGTAATATGAGATTCATGCTAGTGAGTAGTTTTCAGTTGGACAAATACATGTGTTGAAGTTTGTGATTCCTGTAGCAAGCACGTATGGTGAACCGTTATGTAACGAAGTCGGAGCATGATTTGTTTAATGATTGTCATCCTTTGTGTGAGGGTCGGGAGCACGCGATGGTTAACTCCTACCAAACTCTCCCCTAGGAGGATGCGTCTAATTCTTTGTTTGATAACTAATAGACTTTTGCAATAAGTATGTGAGTTCTTTATGACTAATGTTGAGTCCATGAATTATACGCACTCTCACCCTTCCACCTTTGCTAGCCTCTATAGTACCGCGTAACTTTCGTCGGTGCATCAAACCCACCTTCTTCAAAACTGCCACCATACACCTTCCTCAAAACAGCCACCATACCTACCTATTATGGCATTTCCATAGCCATTCCGAGATATATTACCATGCAACTTCCACCGTTCCATTTAGTATGACATGCACCATCATTTTCATATTGCTTTGCATGATCGTAAGACAGCTTGCATGATGTTTTCATGGCTTGTCTGTTTTTTGATATCATTTGCTAGGCTATATCGTTGCATATCCCGGTATCCTACCGGAAGCATTCATATAGAGTCATATTTTTGTTCTAGGTATCGAGTTGTAAGTAAATAAAAGTGTGATGATTTTCATTATTAGAGCATTGTCCCATGTGAGAAAAGGATGATGGAAGCTATGATTCCCTCACAAGTTGGGAGGAGTCTCCGGACTTTACAAAAAATAAAAGAGGCCAGTACCAAATAAATAAAAGAGGCCAAAGATGCCCACCAAAATAAAAAAAAATAAAAAATAAAAAAATGAGAGAAAGAGAGAAGGGACAATTCCTACTATCTTTTTCCACACTTGTGCTTCAAAGTAGCACCATGATCTTCATGATAGAGAGTCTCCTATTTTGTCACTTTCATATAACTAGTGGAACTTTTTGCACGACCACTTAGTTTTCTTTTTGAGATTTCATACACTTATAGCTCTAAGTGCATTCGTTGCATGGCAATCCCTACTCACTCACATTGATATCTATTGATGGGCATCTCCATAGCCCGTTGATACGCCTGGTTGATGTAAGACTATCTTCTCCTTTTTCCTCATCACCTCCATCATATTCTATTCCACCTATAATGCTATATCCATGGCTCACGCTCATGTATTGCGTGAGAGTTGAAAAGGTTTGAGAACATAAAAAGTGTGAAACAATTGCTTGACTTGTTATCGGGGTTGTGCATGGTTTAGATACTTTGTGTGGGGAAGATGGAGCATAGCCAGACCATATGATTTTGTAGGGATAACTTTCTAAGGCCATGTTATTTTGAAAGGACATGATTGCATTGTTGGTGTGCTCGAATTATTATTGGTTTTATGTCAATATAGACTATTGCTTTGAATCACTCATATCTTAATATTCATGCCATGATTAGATTATATGATCAAGATTATGCTAGGTAGCATTCCACATCAAATATTATCTTTTTTATCATTTACCTACTCAAGGATGAGCAGGAATTAAGCTTGGGGATGCTGATACGGAGATTGTTTCATGCCAACATTCTACAACTTTCATATACTTTTGGCAACTTTTTATACTATTTTTTGGGACTAACATATTGATCCAGTGCCCAGTGTCAGTTCCTATTTGTTGCATGTTTTTTGTTTCTCGGAAAATCCATATCAAACAAAGTCCAAACGCGATAAAAACTTATGGAGATTTTTTTTGGAATATATGTGATTTTTAGGAAAAAGAATCAACGCGAGATGATGCCCGAGGAGGTCACAAGCCTGCTAGGTGCGGCCCACCCCCTGGTCGTGCCCTGAGCGGCTTGCTCAAGAAGGCAAGATGCCATAGAGATAGAGTCGGACACATAGTAAGAGTTGGTATGAGACTTGTGTAACCCGTGGTCTTGACCTCCTTTATAAGGGCGATACCCGAGGCGACTTAGACAGAAACCAATCGATCGAGAACTAGGTCAAGCGAATCCGCTCCCTTGTAATCGGTACTCCAATCAGTACAACACAGGCAGGACATAGGCTTTTACCTATCCATGGGGGGCTGAACCTGGGAAACTCATGTCCTTCGTGCCAACCAACCCCTTTGAGTCCATCACCTTAGCGATGGCCTCGAATCTAAGTCCTCGGACATCTGTCGTGACAAAACCATGACATTTGGCGCCCACCGTGGGGCTAGCGCTCGGTGGTGTTGAGTTCTCCAAGGGCTCTCTTCCAGGGATCAAGGGATATGTGATCGGGAGGATGAACAAAAGTCGCCGTGGCCGGCTCTACATCGACGATGTCGGCTGGGGTCCTGACGCCGGCTCTATGGAGTACGGGTTCCAGGTTCCCTTCGGTGGAATCCACGTCTTCATCGGAAAAATCGGCGGATCTACACCCGGGCAGAACGTCTGCACCAACATCGTCGAGCCGGCTTGGTGCGCGCAACCTGTCCGACACGTGCAACCCACCCGTGCTAACCCGGGCAGGAAGCATGTCTTTGTTGGCTTCACTCAAGGTATGGATCTTGAGGCTTCTAAGTCGCAGGAGACCCTCATCTGTTCAGAGAAGGGATCTTCGAGTGGAGAGGCGGAATCAATCTACCAACTTCACGATGGCGGGCTCGGGGGCTACGACGAGCTTTACCCCGAGTCGGAGCAGTCTAAGCCGGACGATCATGGGTTACCGACTCATGCGGCCATGTTCATGGCGAGAACAGAGCCGGGCACAAGCGGTGCGGCCGCCGAGGCAACAGACACGGGGGTTGACCCGCTGTCGGCTCGGGTTCTTCTGGATCTAATGAATGAGCTCACAGCCCTGATGGCAACTGAAGTCATGCCTGACAATCAAGCCACCTGGAACCTGGAGATCATGAGACTGAAGGATCAGATGGCGGAGGTCCAACAGAGGATCGGCGCATTAAAATCTCAGATGGACGCGGAGGCAGAGCGCCTTAAGACGGATGCTTTCCGCCTTGAGATGGAACAACAATCGACGGCCACGGTGCAGCGGATGAGGCATCACTCCCGCCTGCCCGAACAATATGAGGCCAGAAACCTATTTAACACGCCAGGAACGGGTCGGACAATGGAAGCACCTGGAAGTCGGCCGGCGGCTCGGCAACAGCTTAACCCGCCCCGACGGAACCAGACCTCACCAATGGCTTTCCCAATGTCGGCATGTCATTACTCAAACCCGGCGGAGAACATGGTGGCTGCGGCCACCTGGCTTGAAATAATCCCTATTCCTGACGAGGCACCTTTCGTTGAGGAGGTGCGGAACGCCATTGGATATGTACAGACGGTGATATCCCAGCAAGAGAAGTATACTTACAGCCGGAGTTGCATGCATTCAACCCCCACCCCCAGCTGCAGCTTCAGCCGACGCTATGAGTCGCCAGCGGTTTCTAGCAGTGATCGGCACCGGGGCCCTCCCCGAGACGACGAGGCAGCTTTGGATGCTCAGGCGCTTGTGGATCGGGTGAGGGCAAAAAATGAGTTGGTGGCTCTGGCAGCGGCGGCTCATCAAGAGCCTGCGCGTTCCGTCTCAGTCAGAACGGGAGTAACCACTAGGGCCGTGGGAGTACCGTGCTTGGTGCCAGCTCTACGGAACGAGCGTCTGCCGAAGGATTTCAAAGGCCCCCGCAAGATCCCAAATTACACCGCTGATCTACCTCCGGAGGCTTGGATTGAGAGTTATGAGCTAGCTATGGAGATGTTGGACGTCAACGACGCGGTGTGCGCAAAGTATTTTATCATGATGCTAGAAGGGCCGGCTCGCACGTGGTTGAAGGGATTGCCACCCAATACCATCAATTCTTTGGCTGAGTTAAAGGAAAGGTTCATCAAGAACTTTCAAGGAACGTGCAAGCATCCCATGACGATTGTGGACTTGGATCACTGTGTACAGCAGGAAAATGAGTCGGCTCATCACTGGGTCTGGCGAGTTTCGACTATCATCCACTCATCTAAGCAGATTATGGCGGCTCAAGCGGTCTTGATTCTGGAAAAGAATTGCCACTTTACGCCTTTGAAGTAGAAGCTCGTCCAGCTCAAGCGCACGTGTCAAGACATGGGGGAGCTCATGACAGCTCTCACGAAATACGCCGACTCTGCTAATACAAAGGATCCGGGCTCTGATGAAGAGAAGCCTGGTCAGAGTAAGAAGAACGACAATGGCAAGGGTGCGGCATGTTGGAAGTATGCCATATAGGCAATAAATAAAGTGTTTATTGTTATATTTCCTTATTCATGATAATTTTTTATTATCCATGCTGTAATTGTATTGATTGGAAACACATTGCATGTGTGCATAAATAGACAACACTTTGTCCCTAGTATGCCTCTAGTGAACTAGCTCGTTGATCAAAGATGGTCAAGGTTTCCTAGCCATTGACATGTGATGTCATTCGATAACGGGATCACATCATTAGGAGAATGATGGGATGGACAAGAACCAAACTATAAATGTAGCATATGATCGTGTCAGTTTATTGCTATAGTTTTCTGCATGTCAAGTATGTGCTCCTATGACCGTGAGATCATGCAACTCACGGACGCCGGAGAAGTGCCTTGTGTGTATCAAACATCGCAACGTAACTGGGTGACTATAAAGGTGCTCTATAGGTATCTCCGAGGGTGTCTGTTGGGTTGGGATGGATGAAGACTGGGATTTATTAC
The DNA here is from genome assembly GCA_022496015.1 of Hordeum marinum. Taxonomy (NCBI): domain Eukaryota; kingdom Viridiplantae; phylum Streptophyta; class Magnoliopsida; order Poales; family Poaceae; genus Hordeum; species Hordeum marinum. Next base: position 164,330,938 of record CM039675.1, read on the forward strand.
TCCGTGTAACGGAGAGGTATCTCAGGGCCCACTCAGTAATACAATATCACAATAAGCCTTGCAAGCAATGTGACTAAGTGTTAGTCATGGGATCTTGTATTACGGAACGAGTAAATAGACTTGCCGGTAACGAGGTTGAACTAGGTGTGGAGATGCCGACGATCGTATCTCGGGCAAGTAACATACCGAAGAACAAAGGGAACATCATACGGGATTAACTGAATCCTTGACATAGAGGTTCGACCGATAAAGATCTTCGTAGAATATGTAGGAACCAATATGGGCATCTAGGTCCCACTATTGGTTATTGACTGTAGAGGTGTCTCGGTCATGTCTACATAGTTCTCGAACCCGCAGGGTCTGCACACTTAAGGTTCTGTGACGTTTCGGTAGTATAGAGTTATGCATGGTAGTGACCGAAGGTTGTTCGGAGTCCCGGATGAGATACCGGATGTCACGAGGAGCTCCGGAATGGTCCGGAGGTAAATATTGATATATAGGAAGTCCTATTTTTCTCGCCGGAAAAGTTTCGGACTCATCGGTAGTGTACCGGGAGTGTCGGTAGTGTACCGGGGGACCATCGGGAGAGGTATTTTGACCCAAGAGGCTACATGGGTTGTGGGAGGACTAATACCAGCCCTTAGTGGGCTGGACAAAGTCCCACACAAGGCCCATGCGGCTGGAAGAGATTCCTAAATGGAAAAGGTGGAAAAAGGGAAAAAAAGGGTGGAAATAAGGAAGGAGTCCAAATCCTACAAGGAGTGGAGGAGGACTCCTTCTCTCCACTTCGGTCGAAGCCTAGAGGGGCTGGCCCTTGCACCAAGCCTCCTCCTCTCCTCCTATGTATACTAGAGGGTTTTAGGGTTTTGGCACAGGATTTTCAGCCACGTGCAACCCTCTAGTTTGTAGTTGCTCCTCTAGATCGGTTCCAGCTGTGCTTAGGCGAAGACCTGCTCAGATTACTCCACCACCAGCATCGCAGCGCTGTCACGCTGCCGGAGAACTCATCTACCTCTCCGCTCCCTCTTGTTGGATCAAGAAGGAGGAGATCTTCCTCAAGCCGTATGTGTGCTGAACGCGGAGGTTCGTCCGTTCGGTGCTAGATTGGGACGGATCGTGATTGGATCGCGGGACGCTCGGCGATTTGGATCGCGAAGACGTTTGACTACATCAACCGCGTTTCTTAACGCTTCCCGCTTAGCGATCTACAAGGGTACATATATCCACTCTCCCTCTCGTAGATGCTCATCACCATGGATAGATCTTGCGTCTGCGTAGGAAATTTTTTGTTTCCCATGCAACGTTCCCCAACACGGCAGGCAATGGTAACCAAGGCATGAGGAAGAACCCGGACGTCGGGTCAGAGCTGGTGGCCAACGCCAGCGCTGGCAACAACCGTGCAAAGGGCAACGGGAAATTCAAGCAGCCTTTTAATAAAGGTAAGAATCCTTTTAATTTGGAGTAGATGCTCAATAAACTTTGTCCGGAGCACAGTCGCCCCGACAAACCGGCAGGTCACACGTGTGGTAATTGCCACGTTATGCAAAAGTTCAAAGACTATAGCTTACGAAAGCATAACAACAATGGTGGCCCGCCCGGCGGCTCAGGGCATGGCGGGTCAGGAGCCGGGTTTGGGTTCGGTGGCTTAGGATCCGGCCATCATGCCTAGGGTAACCAGGGAGGACATCATCCGCACTCTGGTGGCAACAATTAGCAACGGAATAACCAGTCTGGATATCACAGTAATCCAAAGCAGCTCAGCTCAGGTCAGTATCATGTTTTTACGACCAGCCTTGACAGGCGAGATCAGAAGTTATGCAAGCGGGCAGTTAATACGATCAGGACGGCTCTACCGCAATATTTGAAGTGGTCTGAGTGTGATATAACTTGGAGTCAGGAGGATCACCCGCCGCGTGTTGATGACCCGGAACGGCTGGCATTGGTAGTTGCTCCCCAAGTTGGAGGCTACGTGTTTACCAAGGTGCTTATGGATGGTGGCAGTAGCATCAATATCTTGTACTACGACACTTTACGCCAGATGAAGTTGCTTGATAAGGATCTTAAGCCGTCTTCAACAGTTTTTCACGGCGTAGTGCCTCACAAGTCAGCCTATCAAGTGGGAAGGATCTCTTTGGAAGTCGCCTTCGGTGACGAATACAATTACAGGGTGGAGACCTTGTGTTTTGAGGTGGTCAAGATCAAAAGTCCGTATCATGCTCTATTTGGACGTCCGGCTTATGCCAAATTCATGGTCAGGCCTTGTTATGTGTACTTGCAGCTCAAAATGTCAGGCCTCAAAGGTACTATTACGGTGCATGGTGATCGAGATACGGCTATTGAGTGCGAGGAAGGAGATGCGGCTTATGCAGAATCCAACTGTGTCGAGGTGGAGCTCAAGTTTTACAAGGAAAACGTCGACCCGGAGGACATGACTCTGCTGAAAAAGCCTACCACAGAGGTTGAGCCGCCCCTCAAATTTTCGACGGATGATACCAAGTTGGTGGATTTCAATCCGGGCGACTCATCTTAGCAGTTCACTATCGGAGCTAATATGGATCCCAAATAGGAAAGCACGCTCATCGAATTCATCTGTGACAATCGGGACATCTTTGCATGGAAACCTTCTGACATGACGGGTGTACCGAGAGAGTTCACTGAGCACCACCTTAATGTGGATCCTAAATTCAAACCAGTCAAGCAATTTCTACGGCGGTTCAACGAGGAGAGACGCAAGGCCATTGGGGAAGAGGCATCCCGGCTTTTGGCAGTGGGTTTCAACGTCGAGGTCTTTCACCCGGAGTGGCTCGCTAACCCGGGGCTAGTGCTCAAGAAAAATGGCACGTGGCGTATGTGTGTGGACTACACAGATCTTAACAAAGCCTGACCGGCTGACCTGTTTGCTCTCCCTCGTATTGACCAGATCATTGGTGCAACGGCGGGTTGTGAGAGTTTATGCTTCCTGGATGCTTATTCTGGTTTTCATCAGATCAAGATGGCAGTCAAGGACTAAGAGAGACGGCTTTCATCACGCCTTTTGGTGCTTTCTGCTATGTGTCTATGCCTTTTGGGCTCAAGAGTGCCCAGGCAACTTACCAGCGTTGCGTACAGAACTGTCTTCACAGCCAAATTGGGCGCAACGTTCATGCGTATGTGGATGATACTGTGATCAAGTCAAGAAAAAAGGAGAGTCTGCTTGACGACCTGAAGGAGACTTTCGACAACTTACGGGTCTACAAGATGATGCTTAACATGGCTAATTGTGTCTTTGGTGTTCCGACAGGCAAGCTCTTGGGATTTCTGGTATCTGAGCATGGCATTGAGACTAACCCGGATAAAATCAAGGCTATCACCTCCCTGTCTGAGTCGGCATGCATCAATGATGTTCAGTGCCTGGCGGGACAGATTGCTCCGTTAAGCCGGTTTATAAGCCGCCTTGGTGAGAAACCTATCCCTTTGTATCAGATGATGAAAAAGACAGACAACTTTGTCTGGAGTACGGCGGCGGGTGAAGCATTTGAGGCACTCAAGAGGCAGCTCACTGAGCCGCTGGTCTTAGCCGCTCCGGTTGAGAAAGAACATTTGCTCTTATATGTGGCGGCTAATAATAGGGTTGTCAGTGCCGCAATCGTTGTTGAGCGTAAGGAGTTGGGGAAGGAATATCCGGTTTAGCGGCCGGTTTACTATATCAGTGAGGTCCTGACAGAATCCAAGGAGAGATATCCACATTGGCAGAAGCTGGTGTATGGGATGTTCATGGCCAATCGAAAGCTAAAGGATTACTTCCTAGGGTACCAGATTACAATGGTTAGCTCTACCCTGTTGGGAGATATAATTCAAAACAGAGAAGCCACTGGCAAGATCGCTAAGTGGGCATTGGAGCTTGGACCTCTCAATTTGAAATATGTGCCTCGCACGCCGGTTAAGTCATAAGCCTTGGTGGATTTCATCAACAATTGGACTGAGTGTCAGGTGCCCGAAGAAAAGCTGGATAACACATATTGGACAATCCACTTTGATGGATCCAGGCAACTGGAAGGATCAGGGGCAGGGGTTGTCTTAACTTCCCCCAAAGGTGATAAGTTCTATTATGTGCTAAGGTTGATGTTTCCTTGTACTAACAATGCAGCTGAGTACGAAGCTCTGCTTCATGGCCTCCAAGTGGCTAAGGATATGAACCTGAGCCGGGTTAGATGCTTCGGCCACTCAGCTCTTATAGCCCAGCAAGTTTCAGGCACTTGGGATTCCAAGGTCCCGCGGATGGTGGCTTATCGTCAGGCGGTGGATGTCATCGCTGGTCACTTCAAGGGTTATCAGGTGGATCATATTGATCATCGCAAAAATGAGGCGGTCGATGCCCTATCAAGGTTGGGTTCTCAACGAAAGCTAGTGCCGCCTAATGTTTTCTTAGATGTAGTACATCACCCGTTAGTGAAGTTACCTTTAGAGGAAGACTTGGCTGTTCCTGATCCGGAGGGATAGCTGGTGGCGGTTCTGCATGCAATTCCTGACTGGACTGTGCCTTATTTGGCTTACATGACTCGCGGTGAGTTACCTGATGATGAAAATCTTGCCAGACAGATCACCAGGCGGTCTAAGTCTATGTTGATAGTCAATGGCGAGTTACATAAGTGTAGTGTCACCGGCGTGTTTCAACGTTGTGTTTCACCTAAAGAGGGCAAGGAAATCTTGAACGAAATTCATGCTGGTGATTGTGGTCATCACGGCGGCTCAAAATCACTGGTGGCCAAGGCCTTTCAACATGGCTTCTTCTGGATGATTGCTCATAAGGATGCGGAAGACTTGGTCCGCAAGTGTGATGGATGTCAAAAATTTGCCCGGTGTGCTCATGTCCTGGCTCAAGAGCTACGCATGATTCCAATTACTTGGTCGTTTGCGGTCTGGGGGCTTGATATGGCCGGGCCTTTCAAGAGATCCAAGTACAAGAAGACCCACCTCCTGGTGGCGGTTGACAAGTGGGTAGAAGCTGAGCCGGTTGGCAAGTGTGACACGGCTACGGTGGTTCAGTTCATTAAAAAGCTGATCTACCGTTTTGGTTACCCTCACAGTATCATCACAGATAATGGTATAAACCTATCCAAGGGGGCTATGAAAGCGTTCTGTGAAAGTGAACACATTAGACTTGATGTTTCTGCAGTTGCTCATCCACAGTCAAACGGTCAGGCCGAGCACGCTAACCAAGAAATATTGAGAGGTATCAAATGTCGGCTTATGGTTCCTCTATAGCAAAAGCCGGGTTGTTGGGTCGAGGAGTTGTCATCTGTCTTATAGAGCATCAGAACCACTCCCAACAGATCAAGAGGTTATACACCTTTCTTCATGGTTTATGGTGCAGAAGCCGTGTTACCAAGTGATATCCGTCATGACTCGCCATGAGTGGCGGCTTACGTTGAGGCGGACAGTGAAATGGCATGTCAAGATGCGTTGGATGCCTTGGAGGAAGAACGTGATCTGGCGGCGGCTCAGTCGGTGATTTATCAGCAAGACCTACGTCGCTATCATAGTCGCAGAGTTAAGAGCCGGACATTTCAAGAAGGCGACTTAGTGCTGCGGTTGATTCAAGATCAGACAGATGCACACAAGTTATCTCCTCCGTGGGAAGGGCCTTTCGTGGTCAGCAGAAATCTGAACATCGGGTCATATTACCTCATTGACATCCGAGACGATTCACACACTTCTGGGCAGGAGACCCGCCGGCCGTGGAACTTAGCGCATCTATGGTCTTATTAAACTTAAGTTGTCAAGACTTGACATTGTACACCTACATTGGACATATCATATAAATATATGAATAAAGTTGGCATCCCTGCAAGTCGGGGCCTCTACCATTTCGCATATCTCAGTCTGTGCAAAAGAAGTCAATCAAGGGGCTTTTAACCCACCGGGTTTAGCTTATCAGACCCCATTGATTGGCTCTCAAGCCAAATAGTTGACTCCGTCAAAATGATCGACCAGGGGGCTTCCAACCCGCCGGTTTTAGCTTATCACACCCTATCGGTCGGCTCTTAAGCCAAACAGTTGACTCCATCAACAAAGGTCACTTGGGGGCTTCCAACCCACCGTGTTTAGATTACACACCCTCTTGACTGGCTCTTAAGCCAAACAGGCTTAAGCCTGCCTATAAGTTGATGTTGCTCCGCTAAGTGACCCTCCGAACTCCTATCAGTTAATCTCGCCTGGAGACCCTGAGCCAACTCAAAGGAATTGATGGCCAATCTCGATAGAGACCCTGTACTGGTTTAAGGTTAAAACGGTGGCTCTTGTCACGTGAGGGCCGGCTTACGGAAAGCAAGGATAAACTCTCCCATTTACTGCCGACTCTCCGCTATGTGGCCCGTTCGTACTCTTAGGCAGTTAATCCTTAAGGACCCTGCACTGTTTAAGGTTAAAACGACGGATTTATGTCACGTGTGAGTCAGTTTATGGGCTATCAGGGTACTCATGCCCTGCCGAGTCTCTTCTGGGACGTCACACTTCCTGTCAGTTAATCTTGCTTAGAGACCCTGAGCCGTTTAAAGGAATTGACGGCCAATCGATAGAGACCCTGTACTGCTAAGGAGTTTTAAGTGGCGAGTCAACTCAGAATAAACGGCGCATGAGTTAAACAAAAAGCAAGCCATGAAAGATATAACATCTTTGGGTGGCGTTATCTTAAGTCGTCCTCCTGACAATATGAGATTAATCTATTCTTGCAGGTTAGTTAATTACCAAGAGCCGCCACAACATCTGATATGTGTTGAAGGAACAAGGCAGCTGTCATATGTTAAGCCAGCCGATTTTATATATATGTGCACGATGGCACAGTTCACGCAAGACAAAGTTTACTACAAGCCTATTACAATGCTCACTTCAGAGCTCAAAAGTAAGGACTCAAAATCTTTTACACCGCTCTATGGCAGGTCACAAGGCTGGCTAATCCACGGTGTTACCAAGGTCATCAGTTGGATGGCGGGTCACTCTATGGCGGGTCTTAGACTTCTATGATCTCGAGATTATCCATGTCCCAGTTGCAGTTGGTTAAAGCCGCAAAGTTTGCCTCTTCAAAGAGGGGGACGGGTCAAGATCAGGAGCAAAGAGGTGCTTACGGCGTGCAGGCGTTAAGTCCTTGGCCTCAAAGGTTGGGCGACATACTCTCTTCTGCTCAGCATCATAAGCCGCCTGATATGTTGACAAGTTCACTTCTTCTGCTAACACGGAGGCGGGGACTCTAGAAGCCTTCATGCACCGAGCGTAGTCAGCCTCGGTGAACTCTAAGCTGTCATCCTTCTTGGATGGAAACCCGTCCATCGTGTCCTCGGGAGTCAACTCTGGGGCGAAAGCTAACGCCCGGCTTATGGCAGCGATGGCTCCTTTTCAAGCGGCTGATTTTAAGCTCCTGGATTTGTTTTGACTGGGTGGACAACAACTCTATGACTCCCTTCATAGTTGAAGGGATGTTGTCCTTATAGAGCACCGTTTGATTGTGCCGAGAGCTCCGCAATGCAGTTGCTCTATCAAAGTATAGACGGCTTTCAACGGCAACAAGCTGTCAGTAGCAAGTTGCCGACTCCTTTGACCTGCATAAGACGGATTTTCGGTTATAAGTCGCCGGTAAAGGTATTCACGCAATAAGTATTGGTTAAATATTTGGTACTTACCAAAGATGGTGGTAGACATCTTCGCAATGTGGCGCTTTAAGGCATGAAGCTCGTCAGACACGACCCCGAGCCGCTGGTCTGCATCGTCGGCATGTTTCGCCAGGGTGGCTTGCTCCATCTTAGCAGACTTCTTGAAGGTAGCAAATTCCACTTTAACTTTTGTAAGTTCCTCAATGGCCAGCTGGCATTTCTCATCTGCTTCGCCTCGGGCGGCTTGCTGAGTGGCAAGATTGCTCCTTAAACCGGTCAGTTCAGACCTGACTTCGGTTAAAGCTTCCTGTGACATATCAAAAACAAAATGAAGGTCAAGTCGCCAGGATGGTATATTATCAGATGATGAAGATTAAGACAATATAATGCAAGTCTCAAGCAGATTGCAAGCAATATGCTCGAAACTTTGGGGCTAACGTCTGTTTGTTCTCCAAAACTACAATGAAGTTCCGGCTCAACTTAGACAAGTCAAGCCGGCACTTGGGGACTACAGTTGGCTATTCAATCTATTTATAGTGAGGTCCTGTCTCATCTTCATCGAAGTTAAGCCGGCCCTTGGGGCTACATCTGGCTCTCTGGTCTATCTATACCAAAGTCCCGGCTCATCTTCATCGAAGTTAAGCCAGTCCTTGGGGGCTACATCTGGCTCTCTAATCTATTTATACTAAAGTTCCAGCTCATCTTCTATCAAGCCAAGCCGGCCCTTGGGGGCTACAGATGGTTCTTTGAACAAATACTTACACGCTAAAGCATGGGTTCAATTTTAAGTCTTAAGCTGATTATTGAGGCATACATGCTAAGTGTTTTTTACTTAAAACAAAGATTCAAAGACCTGACTTACCATTGGCAAATACTAAACCGGCCCTTGGGGGCTACGTAATGGTATAAGGGAAAGAAAGCAAGAGTACCTCATATTTCTTCTTCATCAAGTTCACAAGCTTGAGCTCCATATTCTGGCTTGTGGAAAGGCGGTTCAGATAACCAGCATGAAGCTCGTTGGCTATTAGCTTTTCTAGAGTGGGGAACTCAAAGTCCAGCTTCTCGAAAGTTTCAGTCTTCTCGGTGTGCTTTGTTAATACATGAGGTTGAGGAGAGTGAAAGTCGGTGCCAGTAATGGTGACGTCCGGAGTAACCGAATCGTCAGCAGCTGGTGAAGGGCTCGGCGGCTTAGTGTTGGCCCTCGGAGGGCTCTCAGGAATTATATCATTGGCCGCCGGCTTGGCAGAGTGACGAGCTTCTTCAGGCGTGTCCTTGGAGGCCACAGAGGGATCAGCATGCGGTGCAAGAAATCCGGCTTGGTAGGCTCCAGCTCTCGAACCTTGGGAGCAGGATTAGACCCGCCGATCTTCCTTCATTTTGCTTGAGCCCTGGAAAGCACAAAAGGTCATGGTATAAGCTTTACAGCTAGAATGCAAGCATGGAAGGCATGCACTCTAGGTTAATCTTCAGAGGCGGAAGAGCCATAGCTGTAGAATCGCCCGAGGAAGGGGGTGATTCCTGAAAACAGTTAAAGCAATATAAGACAGGGTTAAAACATAAAGGCAAGGTTGAATAACTTAAAACCAAGTGAAATAAATACCTCAGCCGTCCGTTTCTATTGAGCCGGAGAATGAGGTAACCCGGCCATGAGATCGTTAGAGCCGGTGCTCTGGGTCTGGCGTCGGGAGAGTTGGTCATGGCGTTGTTGCTCAAAGAGAGAGATGGTCAGGGAGAGAGAGCAGGGGAGGGAAACGAGAGGAAGGAGAAGAGAAGGGCGAGGCATGCCGCTGGACCTGCGGCTCCGGTGCTCCTGCTGCTTCCCACCGGCGAGGCGAGCTTGCACGAGAAGGCCTTGACGGGGCTCCTGCGTGGGAAGAAAAGAGAGGGCGGGAGGTTACGAGAGAGAGACAGAGAGCTTTAGCAAAGACCAGATGGGGTGAGGGAGCAGGGGCGGCGAGGACGACCTGCTGCAACGAGGTGCTCGGGGCGGAGGTGTTTGGGAGCCTGACGAAGACGAAGCAGGGGAAGCAGGGAAGAGGACGTCGATGAAGAAGCCTTCGAGGTCCTTTCGGAGGCATGCGCAGGTGAGGAAGCCAACGAAAATCGAGAAGATGCTGCAGACACGCCGGAGAGCTCAAGGTGGAGTGGATTAGTTGGAGCTCGAGCCCGAGCTCTCCCTGTTCGTGGCGACTGCTATGGCGGGGAGGGCTTACCTCGGCGGCGAGAGAGAGAGAGGAGAAGGGGGAAACAAGCGAGTTGGGAACTCTAGGTGCAACAGTTGCTCTTATATGCCTCGAGGAGGAAAGGATTGCCGTCTGATCGAAGTTGCAAGCGATGGAGGGCGATGCCCTGGTTCGTACAGGGTGAGGAATGCATGAGGAAGAAGGTAGAGGTAGGCTTGTGCTGACATCATAAGTGAACAGACACCTTCTGGGCCTCTCTCTCTAAATCTTCCTCTTACTGATAAATTAAACAAACAAAATCTTGAAGAAAAGCTGAGAGGATTAGGACGGGAAATGTGGAGAGACAAAAATAGTAATGGAGTCCTTGGAATATGCCCGATTTAAGAAAAATAGTTTGGTGATTTTTATAGAGAGTAAATTAAACAAGTTTGAATTTGAATTCAAATTGTTTAATTCGAAAAGTCAAGCCAAACCAACTCTAAGAAAAGGATGAAATTATCAGGAGAGGGTTTTCACATGCTAAGTTTAATATGGGCATTTTGGAAGGATATTTGGAAGAAATATAATTGAAACATGTTGAAATAAATTCAATATGTTTGTATTTGAAAACCCGTTCAAATGAACTCTAAAATTTGAAAATTTAGATGATGGCTGGACACAAAATAGATGATGTATGGGCATGGTTTGGACAAGAATTGAAGAAGCAAAAGAAAAATACACCTCGAAATAAGTAAATGAATAGGAAAAGAAGGAAGTTGAACTACATGGAGTTGCAAAGAAAACAATCATGGACAAGATAAAAGATGATCATAGGTTCAGGGTCATATGGAGGTTGAGCATGAATTTGGCAAAGGTGATCGAGGCATGAAGTGGAGTAGACGAGATGGAGGAATGAAACAAAGATGGCATGCATAAAAAGAAACACAAGACAAGCTATGGGTTTGAAGCCTTGGTAAAACAAAAATAAAACACCCATCCAAGCATGCAAGAACTAAGATAACAAAATCAATAAAGAAGGTCTTGGTCTCTAAACGGTCAATGGTGACAACGGGAAGAAACGGCAACTACGGACGGATGCGAGTTTAAAAAAATGATGGCAACTAAGTGTGGATGCAATCCGGATGATGCAAATGATGTGTTGATGAATGCGATAACCAAACAAATCACACGATGACAACGAAATAAAAGGGGAATCTTCTAGAGTGTTGGTCCCGGGCTGTTACACCAATATACCCTCTCTCCAAAACCATCCCAAAGTCCATCCCGCTGCAACCCACTCGTCGTCTTGTTGTGCTGCTTTTCCTATAGCTTTATGCTCCGTTGCCGTCGTTGAAGCTGTCGCTCCTCTCTCCACATGCTCCACTGCCTAAACCCGATACTTCTGCTAATCTCATCACCACCACCTCCATCCTGTACAATCGCATGTGCTCAAGGTGCAGCTCCGGCGTTCGTCCATGGGCGAGATGCTCGGGCGAGGCGCAACACTTGTAGTTGTAGAGTCGTAAGCTCTCTGTGGAAGGCATCTCACTCCCTGCGTTAGTCTCCCATGACAACGCACACCCCATTGTCCTTCACAAGCGCCAACAGTAGTGCGTGCATTTCCACAACCGTGTCCACCACGGCCTCATCCACCTGACTAAGTGTAATGCCCAAGATGAGCGCCTATCCATATTTAGGCACGAGGGTCTCGACAGGGATAGAGGCACATCTAGTCGTTTCACAATCATAGTATCATCACATACATGTATGAAGGGAGGAGTATATGAGTTGGTTTACACTCGCCACATGCTAAATTACAATTCAACACAGTTTATTCCAACATCATTTCAAAGACAGGGTCCGACTATGGACGAAAACAAACGAGAAAAAGAAGAAAATGAAACTGTCTTGCTAGCCCCGAAGATCACGACCAAGGCCTCTCCACCCGTCTGGATAAGTGACGTACATCCTGCCACGTTCCTCGCCATACTCCCACTGGAGCTGCGTTACATCATCTGGCACGGTCTCATCTGTACCTGCACCTGTATTTGTTGTAATAATCTGTGAGCCATGGTGACTCAACAATTTCGCAACTGGGTACCTAGATTATCCAAGCTTATTGGGTAGGATGGGGGATAAGTGGTGAGTTTGCAGCAGCACTAAGCATTGTATGGTGGCTAACTTACGAGAACATGAATGTAAATATAGTGGACTACGTAAGACGATCGAGTTCTACCATGATCACTAAGTGATCCTGAACACCTGCTTTTTTTTGGCAAACATAACCCCACCGTGTTCTCTCTCGGCTCATGTTCACGAGCAGTGATGATCACGGTTACTCACACAGTTGGTGTATTTTATTGGAGATTACTTTAAGTTAACTATAACCGGGTGTTAAACAAAATATCCAAGTTCCCACATAACCACGGGCACAGCTTTCGGAAAGATTTAACCCTGCACGGGTGCTCCAACTAATCCATCACAAATTAACCACACTCCGCGGAAATAACCTAGACCATGGATCTCGTGAGAATCCTAGTAAATTTCAAAGGAAAACCGACACCTCGAGATAGCCCGAAGAAAATCAGAGTTCCTCACGCAAGCCATTCAAAAAAGGTAAAACAAGTCCAGCAAGACCACCCGACAGGCCAGATCCCAATAGGAGCCCTGCGTATCTCTGTCTTAGGGCACTACCAGATGGGACTAGCTACGGGGAAAACCAATCCTCAAGTTTCCTCGAGGCGGCCCCGCATACAGCCCATTTTGGACCAACACTCATGAGGAGCACTGGCCTGGGTTGTTGATTAATTATCCACGGGGTAGCTAAGCCCTATGCATTTTTATTAAGTTGTTTAAGCAAATAGTACCAATGTTGGGTCTTGCCAGACAAGTTTTAATCTCAACCAAATAATCAAGGGGTCTCCATAACAACCCCGAGCATGTTAGGAGCGCAAAATATGGAAACATAACACCGGTAACAAGTAACAATGGCCGTAAAAGTGGAACAAAACACCGAGCAAAATGCCAAGCGTTCCACCATACCAAAATATATGTGCATTAAATTAAATGGCAGTAAATATTGTGATATCTCCAGATATCCATGTTTCCACATGGAGACAACCTGCACCTGCATCTAAGAACGATATAAGAGGGGCTGAGCAGTGGTAGCTTAGCCAAACAAGGTTTGCTAGGATGTGGAGGGGTTAGAGGCTATCATGGCAATGTAGGAGGCTTGACATTCAAGTGGTAGGTAACGCATATGTAACGATAAGAGTGAGACTTCTAGCCAAGCAAAAATGGTGTCGGGATCCGGGTACGATCATCTTGCATGTTGGTTCTTTAGAGGGACAAAGAGCGGGGTCCTCATAGTGGTACTCTCCTGGATCCTCGTACTCAGGTTCAACCCTCGCGTCAACCCAAGAGAAACAACAACAATAAACAACCAACCAAGGTGCAATGCACAAACAAGATGATGCATGATTCATTTGAAATATTTAGCATGGCAATCCTAAGCTAGTCATGTTTCTCATGCAATAGTTAAGTTATTTACAATTCTGGACATAACCTCATGTTAAGTTGTTTGAACATGCATGATCATGGAAAATATGGATGCTTCATGCAAAATCGATGCAAATGCATATGTAGAACGTAGGAAAGGGAGTAACGGATCTCACGCTACGCTCACGACAAGGTACGAAGGCAACATACAAGACAAGGAAGGCCATAGGCTATTCCTTGGTATTCCAAGGTAGCCACTGATTAGGAAATGAAAAACCAACCACCATAGAGCCAAAGATCGAGCAAAACAATGAAGCATAGCTCCCACAAGTCACAAAACACGAACACTCACAATCTGTCCCAAAACAGCAACATAGCAACTTCCACAACAAATATATAGAGCTACAGGAAGTTTCCAATCTCAAGCAAAGCATTCACAGAAACTACATAACATGCTTATCAAATCATCCAACTACACAAACTGGAAAGGAAGCATGGTTCACTAAGCATGAAGCTCACAAGATGGCATGATGAAACCGATTCTAGTGACTTGGTGAACATCACAGTTTTCTGGAATCTGAGTTAAGCTGATAGCAAGTTGACAACAGAAACAAATGATGCTAGAGACCATGTCATGGCATGAAAATTAACAGGATGGTAGAGGGCAACATCTACTTCATAACACTAGCACTGAGCTTGAGCTAAAACACAACATATCACTTGGTAGCATCCACTCATCATGGCATAAAAATAATAACAGATTCTTAGACTTAGAAATACTTAGCATGTTGAAACACCAACATTTTAATAGCTACTTTAGAGAAAGGTTCCCACTCATATGCAAGATTATCATGTCAAAAGAAAATACCACGGCATTATACTCATGAAATACTACCACTTACATGTTGACACCAATATCAAAGCAAGCATGGATTAATTCTAACTAAAATGACAAAATGGCATATTTTGACAAAATGACATTTTGTCAAACTTGCTCAAATGACCAAAACAATTGCACCAATGGATTCATTGGGAAATTCTACCCCAATTTCATATATCATACTCATATATAAGCTTTTGCAAAACTCACAAAACCATGCTCGAAAATAACATGCCACTCTTAGAAGTTAAAACTTGCCATATTTGCTCATAACCAAAAATGCTCATTTACAGATTTAGAAAATTACCAGAAAAGGAAATAATCTAGTTAAAGACAATAAAACATTAAAACAAACAAAACAAATTAATAGGAGGGCCCCACCTGGCATAGACACCAGGGTCCCTCTAGTGGATGACAAGTGGGCCATGGCCCACTGTCATACACACACACAAAATACACACACACACACACACACAACACACTCACTAGATCCACAGGGGATCCCTCTGCCACAGCAGATCACCATGCACGCACACACACACACTGGCATACACACTCAAATTCACACAGGCACACCAGATCCCGTGTGACCACAGCAGATCCTACACACCACACACCACAATTCACCAATGGGAAAAAAGGAAAAAAGGGGGTTCGAACCTAGGTCTCCCAGGTGGGAGGTGCGTGCGTGAACCATTAGGCTAGCAGGGGGTCTGCCTACAGAGGGCTCTGAACCCACTAAACTACTCCACCGAGCCCGAATCTGACGAAACTGAAACGGACGCACACGCACACTGATAGAGGAACGGCGGCGGCGACTCCGGCGACCGAGAGGGATCTCCGCAAGGAGGAAGTCCGGTGGGGGTGCTGATCCTCAGGGGAATCCATTCTCGGGGCTAGGACGCGAAGAATGCTACGGAAGCAAGCACTAAAAACGGGGCCAAGCTCGAAGCTTTCCGGCCATGGCAGCGGCAGCGGCGACAGGAAGCGAGTGGTAGCGGCAAGGCAACCTCTACGGGCGCAAGCTGCACTATGGGGAAGGAGCCAGCACAAGTAGCTAACCGGACATGGGGGGGATTCCACAAGCGACACCACACACGCACACAACGCTACTGCAAAAACAAGACCGGAATTTGCCAGAGCTCCGAGGACACGACCGAGGCACACCTGGATCTACACGCACATACGGGCAGCTACGCGATGGCGAGGAGGAAAGGAAGGAGGGACCGTACCTCCTTACCTAGGACAAGGAGAGGAGGCGCGGGGCTCGACGAGGCGACGGTGAGGAGCAGACGACTCCCGGCTCGAATATGAACCAAGCTGCAGCGAAGAAGAGGCGAAGAAGACGACGGCCTTGGCGCTCCTTCGGACAACAGGAAACAATAGGAGCACGAGGGGGTCCCTTCCCACACACCAGAGGGACGGAGACGCGGCGAGGGGGCTACCTCCGGGCACGAGGTGTTGCTCGGCCGGAGCACGGCGGGCGCACCGACGGCATGGCGCTTGGGAACTCACCTGAGCGGCGGCGGAAGGAGGAGAGGGAGGAAATGGGGCAAGCAAGAACCCTAGGGCACCGGCGACACCTTATAAAGAGGCTGCGGGCATCGGACGGTTGTCAAATCATGGAGGCCGGGACGTGGCATCGCTGGATGCTCAGCCGTACAAGAAGACAACGACTGAAGCTCTCGGGAGGCCTGTTGGGCTGCGGCAACGCTGCTACTGGGCCACGCAGGGAAAGGAGGCCCAGGTGGGCTGAGACCCTCCCTCTCAGGAAACAAATGAGGTTTTTCTTTTAAAATAAAAGCCCAGAACAAAAATAATCCCACAACAGAAAGGAAGGGGTCTTTACCCAAAATAAAAATACTTTTGAGCTCACAATAATGCAAGCTATTTAATAAAAATGGTTAGGGCATTTTTAGAACAAGCAAATATTTTACCTAATATTTAACTATGCATGGTTTTAAAAATTATTAGAAACGAATAAAACCACAACCATGGCATAGGCCTACTCTAGACATCTTAGCAGAATATTAGGAAGATGACCAACATTTTAAACAAGGGAAAATAGCAAGCAAATATTTAACAAGAAGCAAATTTGAATAAAGAAAGAGATAGGAATAGTTTTGAAATGGGAGGAATAAGAGCAACACTCCAACAAGGCACATGCATCTATCCACATACACACCTCACATCACAACAGTTCACAAGCATAACCAAGACAACAATAAATATGCAATTGATATGATGAGCATGATGGCATGATGCATGATGCATGAGATGGAAATGGCAATGAGGCAATTGGTAAATCATTCAAAGCACATGACAAGCATAGAGGTTCACAAGAGTACATGACCATAGATGGCAAGGGTAGCACTTGGGCTGTTACAACTCTCCCACACTACAAGAGGATCTCGACCCGAGATCTAAGAACGAAAGAACTCTTGATATTCGGAACGGAGAAGATCCTCGCGTTCCCAAGTAGCTTCTTTGTCGGAATGATGAGACCACTTCACCTTGAGAAACTTGATTGATTTGTTGCAAGTCTTATGCTCAGTTTCATCGAGAATAGCCATTGGATGCTCATGATAAGATAGGTCTTCTTGGAGATCAATGTCTTGGAGGTCAATGGTACGCTCAGGAGTCTTGAAGCACCTCCGGAGCTGAGAGACCTGGAAGACATCATGCACATTTGCGAAGTTCGGAGGAAGCTCTAGTTGATAGGCAAGTCCACCTCTCTTGCCAACAACTCTGAAAGGGCCCATAAAATGAGGATCTAGCTTCCCTTTAATTCCAAACCGTTGAGTGCCCTTCATGGGAGAGACTCTGAGATATACTAGATCATCAACTTGAAAGGAGACATCCCGATATTTGTTATCGTAATAACTCTTCTATCGGGATTGAGATGCTTTAGGTTCTCAAGAATGACACGACACATCTCTTCTGCTTCGGTGATCATGTCATTGCCCAAAATATGACGCTCGCCGGTCTCAGACCAATTGAGCAGGGTATGGCACTTCCTACCGTAGAGAATCTCGAAAGGGGCCTTGCTTGAGCGAGCCTGAAAGTTGTTGTTGTATGAAAATTCAGCGTATGGAAGGCAATCTTCCCATTTCATGCCGAACGAAATCACACAGGCTCTGAGCATGTCTTCAAGGACTTGATTTACTCTCTCAACTTGACCACTTGTCTGTGGATGGAATGCAGTGTTGAAACGGATCTTGGTACCCATAGCAGTCTGGAAGGACTCCCAAAACTTGGAAGTGAAGAGGCTTCCACGGTCAGATGAGATGAGATGAGGAATACCGTGCAAAGAAACTATGCTTGACGTATACAACTCTGCTAGTTGAGCTGTCGAGATAGATTCTTTGACCGGAAGGAAATGAGCAACTTTGTCAGCTTGTCGATAACCACAAAGATGGCATCATTGCCCCTCTTGGACTTAGGAAAACCAGTGATGAAATCCATCTCCACATGATCGAATTTCCACTCTGGAATAGGCAAAGGCTGAAGGAGACCTGTTGGACGTTGATGTTCAGCCTTCACTCTGCGGCAAACATCACACTCGTTCATGAACTGAGCAATTTCATGTTTCATGCGAGTCCACCAGAAGGTTTGCTTGAGGTCCTGATACATCTTGGAACTGCCTGGATGAATGGACAGGAGAGAATTGTGCGCTTCGTCCATGATAACCTTCCTGAGATCACCTTTTGGAACCACCAGACGATCCTCAAAGAACAAGGTATCTTTGTCATCAACACGAAAGCACTTATACTTCGGAATGCCCTTGACACACCTTTCTTCGCTTTCTTCACCATTGCATCAAGAAGTTGAGCTTGGTGAACCTGATCTTCTAGAGTCAGAGAGACTTGAAGATTGGCAAGAAATCCTTGCGGAATCATTTGAAGATTGAGTTTGCGGAAAGCTTCACAAATCTCGGGTTGAAGAGGCTTCAGGATAAGACTGTTATAGTACGCCTTTCGGCTAAGCGCGTCTACAATGACATTTGCTTTTCCAGGAGTATACTCAATGCTTGGGTTGAAGTCCTCAATCATTTCCACCCAACAAGACTGTCGAAGATTGAGATTGGGCTGAGTGAAAATGTACTTCAAGCTCTTGTGGTCGGTGTACACCTCAACTGTCTACCCAACAACAAATGCCTCCAAGTCATCAGAGCATGCACAACTGTCGCCAACTCAAGATCATGAGTGGGGTAGTTCTTCTCGGCAGGCTTCAACTGATGCGAGGTAGAAGCAACTATCTTCTTATCTTGCATGAGAACACCACCAAGACCTTGGAGAGAAGCATCACAGAAAACATGGAAAGGCTTTGATTGCTCGGGCGGAACAAGAACTGGAGCTGAACTTAGTTTCTGCTTGAGCATATTGAACGCCACATCACACTCAGGAGACCAAACATACTTGACATTCTTTTGGAGGAGATTAGACAGAGGCATGGCAATTTGAGAGAAGTTCTCCACGAATCTTCTGCAATAACTTGCAAGCCCGAGGAAGCTACGAAGCTACTTGACATTCTGAGGAGGCTCCCACTTCAAGATTTCCTTAACTTTCCCAGGGTGCACTTTAATGCCCTCGGCAGAGATCACATGCCCAAGGTACACCACTTCATTGAGCCAAAACTCACACTTGGGAAACTTTGCATAGAATCGATGCTCTCTTAGCTTGTCAAGTACAAGCCGGAGATGCTCTGCATATTCTTCTTCAGTCTCCGAGAACATGAGGATATCATCCAGGTAGACCAAGATGAACTCATTCTTGAAAGGAGAGAATATGAAGTTCATCATTCTTGAGAAGGTTGGAGGAGCATTGGCAAGACCAAACGACATGACGGCGTACTCATAAGAGCCAAAACTCGTCCGGAAAGCATTCTTTGGAATATCCTCTTTGCGAATGCGAATCTGATGATAGCCCATGCAAAGATCAAGCTTCGAGAAAACCTTGGCACCTTTCAGTTGTTCGAACAACTCATTGATGTTGGGAAGTGGGTACTTGTTTATGATTGTCTTCTTATTCAATGGACGGTAATCGACACAACGTCGGTCTGTTCCATCCTTCTTCTTGACAAACGAAACACCACAATCCCATGGAGAAGAACTTGGTCTGATTAGACCCAGATGTTCTTGCTCATCTAGCTGCTTATTCAACTCTTTCAGCTCTTCGGGGCCAAGTTTATAAGAACGCTTGCAAACCGTTTCAGTTCCAGGTTCGAGATCAATCACAAACTCAACTGGCCGGTGCGGAGGCATTCCTAGCAATTCTTCGGGAAAGACATCTTCATACTCACAAACCACCAGAATCTGAGAAATGGCTGAGATTTCACCCTTCTCATTAAGAGCAAAGAGACGAATCGTGTCATCGCGAGCAGCGAAAAGATCACGTCTTCTGAAGGATGATTCAACTTGACTTCTTTGGCTAGACAATCAACATGCACCTTGTTCATAGCCAGAAAATCCATGCCAAGAATGAGACCAATATCGGAATTACCGAGAACAATTGGAGAGGCCAGAAATGAATAATTGCCCATCTTGATGGAGGCACCCCGAACCACCATCTTTGAGCTGAGACGCTTCCCGGGAGACACAACTTGCAACGCATTTGGCAAAAATCCGTGGTAAAACTATGCTTTGCCGCAAAAGGATATGACATGAAACAATGCGATGCACCAGTATCAAACAAAACTTTAGCAGGAATAGAATTAACGGAGATATTACCCATAATCACTTAAGAAGAATCCTCTGCCTCTGCTGCATTCACCGTGTTCACCCTTGCTGACTTGGGATTATGCTTCACCATAGCATTGCCTGGAGGTCTGACTGGAGGAGGAGGCGGAAGACACCGCTAGTTGCACTTTTTTGAGTAGTGACCCTTCTGACCACACTTGTGACAAGTAACCTTAGAGAGCAGACGGAAGTTGCCTGGAGGAGGAACATTAGCTAATTTGGGTGCCTGGGGCCTCTGCTGATATCCAGGGTTGGGTGGGTGGGAAGAACCACGACCACCGAACTGACTCTGCTGCTGAGGAGGACGAAACGGTGGAGGAGGAGGAACCCAATACTTTTGGTGCTTAGGGACCATGTGAGAGCTAGAAGAAGAATAGGAATGCCTAGAACATTTCCTTGAGTTCTCTAACTTGAGTTGAGTTGCCTCGACCTTCAAAGCCATGTTGTAGAACTGATCAAACTCACGAGGCTCTTGAAGGACCAGACCCGGTAGAAGCTCATCCTTTAGACCACCTCTAAACTGATAAATCATGGACTTGTCATCTGGAACATCTTGCTTAGCATAGCAGGCCAAATTCTAGAACTCGATGTTGTACTGATAGATAGACTTGCTTCCCTGCTTCAGGTGCCTGAACTTCTCACGCATCTCCTCGACAAAGCTTGTCGGAATGTAATGGGCCCTAAAGTCACGATAGAAATCGTCCCAGGTGACAACACGATCGCCCCTAGAGTCCTTGTATTGCTGCCACCAATCTGCTGCCTGACCCTTGAGCTGAAACGATGCGAATCTAACATAGTCCTCTGGTCTGACATTGCTGCACTCAAAATGCTTACTCATGTCACGGAGCCAATCATCTGCATCAAAAGGCTACTCACAACAGGTGAAAGACTTGAGCTTGTTGGCAAGGAACTAGTTGAGCGTCGCGAACTGAGGTTGATTCTGAAAATTTCCTTGAAAGCCTTGCTGACCCTGATCTCTTTCTTGCAACAGCCTGAGCAACATGTGAGTATTCGCATTGGTTGCGGCCATCACATCTTGCCAAGCTTCTAGAGGAGGAGGCGGTGTTGGGGGTGGTGGAGGATCAGACTACTCCCCATCACGACCCGAACTCCCGCGAGTTGTTGGAGCCATCCTGGAGATGGATAAGAATATCAGCACAACATTGACAAAAATGATAGCAAAATCTGAATCAACTGCCTTGAAAGAAATTGAACGGAGAATACAAATAGCCTTCCTACTAAAAAATTAGTAAGAACGCCTTCTTCGGGTTTGCGATAACATCATCAGATATTAGAAGACACTTGCAATAACACAAAAGTATTGAGCTAATGTTGCTCGGAACAAATGTATATGCCCTCATACATCTGACCAAGATGACCCTAGACAACTACATGAGTTCCCACCTAAGAACTTCCGAAAACTTTCTGGTTATGCAATCTGGTGTTGGGGATACAAGGAGGAAATATCTCACACAACTAACAAACCTACACCCCAACTATATCCATCCTTCAACACATAACCAGAGGCTTCCGAAAATCCATCTAACTCGGATCCTCGAAAGCACAACAATACTAACGATGGTGGCACCCCGGACGCCTCCCCAGTACTGGGTGACTCCGACCTTATCTCACCACGACAAGTATTGAAGCAATTCCGAACACCCTCTGTCCTGAGATACTAAGGAAGCTGAATGATAACGATGTGCCAAGAATTCCCTAGAGCTCAACTCCCCGGAAGAAATCAAGTCAGACAGGAGGAACCAAGACAGAACTCCGTCACATCGGTATCATATAGTTTCCAAAATACCCGTGTGATCCTAAAAAAAATTTGAGCGAGAAGAGGAGTAGAATCACAATTCCTAAGTCGAAACCTCACCAGAGTATAGAAGAGGAGTAAAAACAAACCTACTCTATGATATAACTAGACTCAAAATAGTTTTTACTAGACTAGACTTGGCCAAGTTCGATCAAGCAAAGGGCTCCTATGGTCGTATGGCTCTGATACCAACTTGTAATGCCCAAGATGCGCGCCTATCCATATTTAGGCACGGGGGCCTCGACAGGGATAGAGGCGCATCTAGTCGTTTCGCAAGCACAGTATGATCGCATACATGTATGAAGAGAGGAGTATATGAGTTGGCTTACACTCGCCACATGCTAAATTACAATTCCACACAGTTTATTCAAACATCATTTCAAATCCAAGGTCCGAATATGGACGAAAACAAACGAGAAAAAGAAGCAAATGAAACTGTTTTGCTAGCCCCGAAGATCACGACCAAGGCCTCTCTACTCGTCTGGATAAGTGTCGTACATCCTGTCGTGTTCCTCGTCATGCTCCCACTGGAGCTGTGTCACATCATCTGTAATGGTCTCATCTGCACCTGCACCTGTATTTGTTGTAGTAATCTGTGAGTCAGCAATATCGCAACCGGGTATCGAGACTATTCAAGCTTATTGGGTACGATGAGGGATAAGTGGTGAGTTTGCAGCAGCACTAAGCATTGTATGGTGGCTAACTTACGAGAACATGAATGTAAATATAGTGGAGTACGTAAGACGGTCGAGTTCTACCATGATCACTAAGGGATCCTGAACTCCTACTACGTCAAACATAACCCCACCGTGTTCTCTCTCGGTTCATGTTCACGAGCAGAGATGATCACGGTTACTCACACAGTTGGTGTATTTTATTGGAGTTTACTTCAAGTTAACTATAACCGGGTGTCAAACAAACTATCCAAGTTGCCACATAACCACGGGCACGGCTTTCCAAAAGATTTAACCCTGCAGGGATGCTCCAACTAATCTGTCACAAATTAACCACACTCTGCGGGAATAACCTCGACCACAGATCTCGTGATCATCCTAAGCAATTCCAAAGGAAAACCAACACCTCGAGATAGCCCAAAGAAAATCAGAGTTCCTCATGCAAGCCATTCGAAAAAGGTAAAACAAGTCTAGCAAGACCACCCGGCAGGCCAGATCCCAATAGGAGTCGCGCGTATCTCTGTCTCAGGGCACTACCAGATGGGACTAGCTACGGGGAAAACCAATCCTCAAGTTTCCTCGAGGTGGCCCTGCAGGCAGCCCATTTTGGACCAACACTCATGAGGAGCACTGGCCCGGGTTGTTGATTAATTATCCACGGGGTAGCTAAGCCCTATGCATTTCTAGACAAGTTTTAATCTCAACCGAATAATCAATGGGGTCGCCATAACAACCCCGAGCATGTTAGGAGCGCAAAATATGGAAACATAACACCGGTAACAAGAAACTATGATGGTAAAAGTGGAACAAAACACCAAGCCAAAGGCCAAGCCTTCCACCATACCAAGATATAGATGTGCATTAAATTAAATGGTAGTAAATACTGTGATATCTCCAGATATCCATATTTTCACATGGAAATAACCTGCACCTGTATCTAAGAATGCTATAAGAGGGGCTGAGCAGCGGTAACTTATCCAAACAAGGTTTGCTAGGATGTGAAGGGGTTAGAGGCTATCATGGCAATGTAGGAGGCTTGACACTCAAGTGGTAGGTAACGCATATGTAACGATAAGAGAGAGACTTCTAGCAAAGCAAAAATAGTGTCAGGATCCGGGTACGATCATCTTGCATGTTGGTTCTTCAGAGGGACAAAGAGCGGGGTCCTCATAGTGGTACTCTCCTAGATCCTTGTACTCAGTTTAAACACTCACGTCTACCCAAGAGAAACAGCAACAATAAACAACCAACCAAGGTGCAATGCACAAACAAGATGATGCATGATTCATTTGAAGTATTTAGCATGGCAATCCTAAGCTAGTCATGCTTCTCATGCAATAGTTAAGTTATTTACAATTCTGGACAGAACCTCATGTTAAGTTGTTTGAACATGCATGATCATGGCAAATATGGATGCTTCTTGCAAAATCGATGCAAATGCATATGTAGAACATAGGAAACGGAGTAACAGATCTCACGCTATGCTCACGACAAGGTACGAAGGCAACATACAAGACAAGGAAGGCCATGGGCTATTCCTTGGTATTCCAAGGTAGCCACTGGTTAGGAAATGAAAAACCAACCACCATAGAGCCAAAGATTGAGCAAAACAATGGAGCATAGCTCCCACAAGTCACAAAACTCCAACACTCACAATCTGTCCCAAAACAGCAACATAGCAACTTCCACAAAAAATATATAGAGCTATAGGAAGTTTCCAACCTCAATCAAAGTATGCACAGAAACTACATAATATGCTTATCAAATCATCCAACTACACAAACTGGAAAGGAAGCGTGGTTCACTAAGCATGAAGCTCACATGATGGCATGATGGAATCTGAGTTAACCTGATAGCAAGTTGACAGCAGAAACAAATGATGCTAGAGACCATCTCATGGCATGAAAATTAACAGGATGGTAGAGGGCAAGATCTAGTTCATAACACTAGCACTAAGCTTGAGCTAAAACACAACATATCACTTGGTAGCATCCACTCATCATGGCATAAAAAATAATAACAGATTCTCAGACTTGGAAATACTTAGCATGTTGAAAACAGCAACATTTTAATAGCTACTTTAGAGAAAGGTTCCCACTCATATGCAAGATTATAATGTCAAAAAAATACCATGGCATTATACTCATGAAATACTACCACTTACATGTTGACACCAATATCAAAACAGGCATGGATTAATTCTAACTAAAATGACAAAATGGCATATTGTGACAAAATGACATTTTGTCAAAGTTGCTCAAATGACCAAACCAATTGCACCAATGGATTTATTGGGAAATTCTACCCCAATTTCATATATCATACTCATATATAAGCTTTTGCAAAAACCATGCTCAAAAATAACATGCCACTCTTATAAGTTAAAACTTGCCATATTTGCTCATAACCAAAAATGCTCATTTACAGATTTAGAAAATTACCAGAAAAGCAAATAATCTAATTAAACACAATAAAATATTAAAACAAACAAAACAAATTAATAGGAGGGCCTCACCTGGCATAGACACCAGGGCCCCTCTAGTGGATGATAAGTGGGCCATGGCCCACTGTCATACACACACACAAAATACACACACACACACAAGCACACACAACACACTCATTGGATCCACTGGGGATCCCTCTGCCACAACAGATCACCACACACGCACACACCCATTGGCATACACACTCAAACTCACACTGGCACACCAGATCTCGTGTGGCCGTAGCAGATCCTGCACACCACACACCACAATTCACCAATGGGAAAAAGGAAAAAAGGGGGCGCGCCGGGGGTTCGAACCCAGGTCTCCCCGGTGGGATGTGCGCACGCGAACCAGTAGGCTAGCATGGGGGTCTGCCTACAAAGGGCTCTAAACCGACTAAACTACTCCACCGAGCCCAAATCTGACGAAACTAAAACGGATGCACACGCACACTGATAGAGGAACGGCGGTGGCGACTTTGACGACCGAGGGGGCTCTTCGACGAGGAGAAAGTCCGGCGGAGGTGCGGGATCCTTAGGTGTCATGGGAACGAGCCTAACAGTAGATGGTAGGGGTACGAAAGGAGAGGGTAGAGTCTTAGCTATGGCGAGGATGTACACACGGATGTATGAGTTCAGGCCCCTCTCGTGGAGGTAACAACCCTACGTCTCAGTGATCGGGAGCTTATGTCGTGTGTAATATATGGATTAAAATGGTTGCGAACCCTTGTGCAGGAGGGGAGGGGCGGCTAATATAGAGTTCGTTGGCCCTCATAATTGCCCAGCATCAAAGGTCCGATCGTGGGGTTAAAGTCTGCCGTTACTGGTAACGTACGTAATAAAAGCTACTAATGACCATTGAACCAACGTCTCCCCGTTGGGCTCTTGATGATGGCTCCTGGTCTTCTCGTGTCAAGTGAGGGTGAGGTCTTCCGAGTGACACGCGACTGCCGAGTGAAGGAAGGAGTCTCCGAGTGGATATCTGTCGAGTGACTTTGAACGTCTCCAGGAATACACTCGAAAGTTCATGCTTGATCTTCAAGTCCACCCATACAGTGTCCTTAGGTAGGGTATGTAGGCCTTGTCTACGACCCTACGCTAGGTACATATCCTCGTCATTAGCCCCCGAATAGGTCGGGGTTCGAGTGGTGAAATGAGGTATCAACATCAACCTTGAGTTAGGGCATCAAATCCTCCGAATGATATTTGGGGTTTCAATAAAACTTGCGTTGACTGGACTCTGAGTATTAATGTCCATTCAGGATTGGCACGCAAAGTCTTCCGAATGATATTCGGGGCTTCAACGAAACTTGTGTCGATTGAATTCTTCTCCGTTCTCCCGGATACATTCAGCCTTAAAAGTGCCCGAGTGGATGTTCACACTTATTTTGCTCCGAGTGAATTGAAGGTATCTTGGAAGGTGACGGGTCGGTCTGACATACCCGGATTTTGCTGGATACAAAAATTCGGGAAGCGCGCGCGCGATGATGACGCCACGATCAGGGCAAGTGGAGGCACGATGCCTTGATTCTCGCGCCGGTCATATCGCCACGTACTTGGGCATCGTCAGCGGTTGGCGTGCTCGGTGATCTCGCAGGCCCACTAATCAGTGTGACACTCGGCGGAGTATAAAGTCTCACACACCGTGGCTTGCATAGTACTTCTGCCCATTCTTCCTCTCTTCCTCCGCCTCCCCTGCCTCCAGCGCCCCATCTTGTTCTTCTCCGACGAGAGCCGCCGCTGAGATGACGAAAGGCACCATGGAAAAGCTGGAGCAAGCTAAGAAGGGGGCGACGAAGCTCAAGGGAAAGAAGCCCTCAACTGCTCGATTCACCGTGCCGGCGGGATGGATGCAGGGGGACTTTCTCCCCTCTATAGTCACTCCCGAGGATATGGAGGGCCTTGTCGCCGACGGGCTCGTGGCGGACGGCGCCTAGAGACTGCCGGGGGAGGAGTGCGAGCCGGAGCCGCATGACGGGGAGCGGCTACTCCTTCTCTCCCACGTTGAAAGAGGTTTCTCCATGCCACCCCACCCGTTCTTTAGGGGATTTCTGAATTTCTTTGGTGCCCAACTGCATCACCTCTCACCAAATACTGTTGCATCTGTCTGCATTCGTCACATTGTGCGAGTGCTTTCTGGGATGCTCTCCCCATTGGGGGTTGTTCAAGCACCTCTTTACGGTCAGATCTCAGACCGTGAAGAAAGATCTCCCTGCTGATGGGAAGACTCATGTGCTTCAGCTGTGTGGAGGTTTAGGAGTTCAGAAAAGAGCGCGTAGTTCCTTCCCTGCCATGACTTTTCCTGAGTCTGTCAGAGGTTGGTAGTCGACCTGGTTCTACTACAAAGATGCAGCATCGCCAATATGTTGACTGGCCTTCCCCCCTATACACACGACCGTCCAGCTGTCCCCAAATCTCTGAGGGTGACCAAAGAGGAGCACGTCCAATTAGGTATCTTAGTTGAAGCGGTGGTGCAGCTGATCCGGGGTGGAGTGACTGGTATGGACCTGTTGGAGACGTTTCTCGGTCGACGTATTCAGCCGCTCCAAGCCAGAGACCACACCATGTGGCACTATGTGGGCCCTGAGGACTCGACCAGGACACATCCCGAAGAAGTTCCATAGAAAACTGTCGAGCGGTGGCTTCGTAGCATCACTAGAGCTTGCGACAATCCTTTGGGAGCCAAGAGGATCCGACCTTACTCGGCCGAAAACCCGCCGAAGAATCTAGTGAGTTGTGTTGTGTCGACTGATATACTTGTATTGTCAATTGATATATTGACTTATAAATTGACTTCCTCGCTTGAATCATGTAGGAGTGGACGAACATGCACTCGCCTATTCCCAACGGGAACCACGTTGAGGATGGCGTTGTGAGCGAGGGTGGCAGCGTGGACGGTGATGGTCCCTCTGAATCTGAAGATGAATACACGGACTCCGATGAAGAGGAAGAAGTCGAGTCACCTCCTTGACGCGAAGGCCGCACCAAGTCCCGTCAGGACCCGACAGCTATTGAGGACATGGCTCCAGGCCCTAGCGAGAAAAACCCGAAGCGGAGTCGCCCTTCAACTGTTGAGTCGAGTGAGAGACTGGCCAAGCAGCCCAAGCAAGTCACGACCAAATATCGCAAGGATTTGCCTCGCATGAGGATGGCCATACCTGTCGTCTCCATGTAAGTATTTATTTCTGAATTCTTTCTGTCGACTGAAGTCTTGAGTTATATCCGACCGAAAGCTGTTCAATCCGCCAGAGCTGCTACGTCTGTAACCTCGCCTCGTCGAGATGGAGGGGAGGTGATGGATATCGACACTCATGATGTAGCCACTTCTCATAGAGGTTAGTAAGTTGTTGATATGTTCGAACGGGACTCGACATATGCAAACATTAACATTGTTGGTTGTTGTTGCAGAGGTCATTCAGGTGGAAGACAACGAGGAGCACTTGGACACTTCGTGCACTCGCATCCGAAGAGCCTCATCAGTGTAGGCGCCTCAGCGCTCGACTGCGGAGTCTCCCCAGAGGATAGGCGACTCGACGCAACTCAGAGCTGAACCTGCAACACCTCTGTCGCATGCTCCTCCAGCTGTCTTGACCGTTGTGACGTCGACTCCAACCAGACCCACTCAAACTGCCTCGGCTGCTCCAGCAACCACGTCGATCCTGCCTGTGATGATCTTCACTCTGAATCGTGTTCTAGAAGATCAGACCGGAGCTGCGAAGGAGGCCATGATCCAGGCGGAGCAGATCATGCTGAGAACCAAGGAGGCGTACGAGGCCAGCAAGTTGGCTTATGACGTCAGCGCAGCCCTCCGCACC
This sequence comes from Hordeum marinum, assembly GCA_022496015.1. NCBI lineage: Eukaryota > Viridiplantae > Streptophyta > Magnoliopsida > Poales > Poaceae > Hordeum > Hordeum marinum. The sequence goes on from CM039675.1 coordinate 164,359,633, forward strand.
AATGTCCGAGTAAGTTCGATTGTAAGTACATTTCCGATTGAATTCCTGTCTTTTCTTGGCTGTTGTACACCCACTGGATGATTGTTGTAGAATGTTTAAAATTTCTCCACTCGAATAGATTGGATCGTACTCAAGTAGGATTGGGATCGATAGTACGCGTGGTACTAGAGTCACTCGACATGTTGAGTGATTTTTTCTATAACGAGTTACTCGACGGATCAAGAGTTAACGGTCTCAGTGGGGGCACTCTTAGTGCACCCACTGGGTGTAGTCCCCGAGACCGCTATCGAGTGCTTGCATCGGCAGGGGTCTTAATAGAGACAACTTTAAATTTGTTTACGGCGCGCGGAGTGCCAGGGCCACTCGACATGTCGAGTGGATTTTTGCTTGAATTCTTCTTAGGTTGTTCCAAGGTTGTAAGATAGTCATTCGCAAGTGTTCATAACTCAGTCGACTGTCCCAGGCATCATTTGCTGATTGAATTCCTATCTTTTGTTGTTTCCAGAGGGCTTGCAAACTTGGGACGCAGTACAAGGACATGGAGGATGAAAGGAACCAGCTGCGAGTGGATCTGGCGGTCTCCAACAATGCTCTGGAGCGAGAGCGTGCTAAGATGAAGTCTTTGGGAGGTAATTACTGCTGACTTTCCGCATTCTCCTCTTCACTCTTCATGTTTTGAACCGAGTGCTCTCACTCGAACAGACGTACGCAATGAAAACCGTCGACTCCAAGCACGAATCAACAATGTTGTTTCTTTAGATTCCATGAAGAAGGCGCTGGAGGAGAAGGACAAGGCGCTTGCTGACACTCAACGAGTGGCCAAGGACAAGACTGAAGCTGCAGATCGGAAGCTGGAGGCTGCCAAGAAGCTGGAGGATGAGAAGACCAAGCTAAAGCAGGAGCATGCGGACCTCGTCAAGAAGGCCGAGCAACTGACCAAGAGGAGTAATGGCCTAGAGAATCATTTTGGCGAATTCTCGAGGAAGATGTATATTCTGCTTGACGATGAGTGTTTCTTGTCGACTGAGCTTTGTAAAATCTTTGAGGGTCGCAATTCACCAATTCTCCTCCCATTCCCCATTCTTCAACAGAATTCTGCCAAGACTTTGAGAAGGAGAAAAAGGAGGTTGAGCCCAATCTGGATCCCACCAAGTCACCAGTTGTTGATGCAGTGGCGATGAACATGTTGCGACTCAACTTCTGACTCCAAGGCGTCCAGGCCTATATCGCCCGACTGAAATCTGCCATGGAGAGAATCGACAAGGAGCTATGGCCTGAGGACACTCTTCACCTCGACCTCAACTCTATAATGGTTCGCCTGAATGAACTTCCCAGTCGGGTGAAGGCTTGGAAGAAATCTGCTGCTCGCTGCGAGGCCGACGTGGCGTTATCACTTGTCAGGGTCCATTGTAGGGACGTGAGGGAGGAGAAGCTGAAGGAGCTCCGGGTGGTAAACACGAAGAAACTCTAGTTTGAGGACTTCATGGAAACATTCATCAAGGCAGCCACCAGAATCGCCGACGGCATCGACTTGGACACTTTTGTTGAGCCCGCCAGCCCGTCATCTATCTAAAAAACTTGGTCTTTGGAAGAAACACTTATATTTGCCTCGGTATGCCGAGTGGAATTGTATCCCTTAAAACTTCATTCAGGCCTTAGGCCTGAGCACATTTGCTTCCGTATGAAACATTTATCCGTGGTTTACCCTTTGGGTTTTATTCGTATTTGCCTTTCAATTGTGTGTTTGACTGAGTTTGTTTTTAACTTAGGCGAAGCATGTTCATAGCTCAGCCCCCGAGTGTGAGGACTGCTCATCACTCGGAGTATTTTCAAACTTAGGCAAATGTCGATTCGCGGCTAAGTTATCGAGTGAATGGATTACTATCCACCCGATGAGGTCTTTTACTTAGGCGAAACGTGTTTCGCAGCTAAGCCCCCGAGTGTGAGGATTTCTCATCACTCGGAGTATTTTCGAACTTAGGCGAATGTCGATTCGCAGCTAAGCTGTCGAGTGAATGGATTACTATCCACCCGACGAGGTTTTTAACTTAGGCGAAACGTGTTTCGCAGCTAAGCCCCCGAGTGTGAGGATTGCTCATCACTCGAAGTATTTTCAAACTTAGGCGAATGTCGATTCGCAGCTAAGCTGTCGAGTGAACGGATTACTATCCACCCAACGAGGTTTTTTACTTAGGTGAAACGTGTTTTGCATCTAAGCCCCCGAATGTGAGGATTGCTCATCACTCGAAGTATTTTCGAACTTAGGCGAATGCCGATTCACAGCTAAGTTGTTGAGTGAATGGATTACTATCCACCCGACAAGGTTTTTAACTTAGGCGAAATGTGTTTTGCAACTAAGCCCCCGAGTGTGAGGATTGCTCATCACTCGAAGTATTTTCGAACTTAGGCGAATGTCAATTCGCAGCTAAGCTGTCGAGTGAACGGATTACTATCCACCCGACGAGGTTTTTTACTTAGGCTAAACGTGTTTTGTAGCTAAGCCCCCGAGTGTGAGGATTGCTCATCACTCGGAGTATTTTCGAACTTAGGCGAATGTCGATTCGCAGCTAAGTTGTTGAGTGAATGGACTGCTATCCACCCGATAGGGTTTTTAACTTAGGCAAAATATGTTCGCGGCTAAGCCCCCGAGTGTGAGGATTGCTCATCACTCGGAGTATTTTTGAACCTAAGTGAAGAAGGATTCGCAAATAGGCCGTTGGGTGAATGGACTGCTATCCACCCGATAGGGTTTTTAACTTAGGCAAAACATGTTCACGGCTAAGCCCCCGAGTGTGAGGATTGCTCTTCACTCGGAGTATCCCCAAGAATGTAACTGTACGATTGGAATCGACGATATATATTGCAGAAATATGAATTGCATTGATGAAGTATTCTTATTACATCAGAAGAATCTTGTCTCAAGTATAAAAACGCCGGAGCAGATCTGCATTCCAGGCTTGTGGCTCGTCTATCCGCTTCATGAGATTGTACAGGTGATAGGATCCATTGTTTAGCACCTTAGTGACGACAAAAGGGCCTTCCCATGCAGGAGCAAGCTTGTGAGGTCGGTGTTGATTCACTCAGAGCCCTAAGTCTCCCTCATGAAATGCCCGACCCTTGAGATTCTTCGCATGAAAGCGCCGTAGGTCTTGCTGATAGGCAGTAGTCCGGATTAGAGCCATCTCTCGCTCCTCCTCCAGAAGATCTACACCGTCCTGTCTGGCCTGTTCAGCTTCAGCCTCAGAATACAGCTCCACTCGAGGAGAGTTGTGGGCCAAGTCACTCGGCAATATGGCTTCAGCACCATAGACAAGGAAGAAAGGAGTTCGTCCAGTCGACCGATTAGGCATTGTCCTCAGACCCCACAAAACAGACGGCAGCTCAGTTACCCAGGCTCCGACGGCATGATCCAAATTGTGCATGAGACAAGGCTTCAGACCTTGCAGGATGATACCATTAGCCCGCTCGACTTGCCCATTGGTTTGAGGATGCTCAACAGATGCATAATCCACTCGGGTGCCTTAGGAGTTACAGACGTTCCTGAATTCTTCCGAGTCAAAATTAGTGCCGTTGTCTGTGATGATGCTGTGCGGAATGCCGTATCGAATAATGATCTCTCTCATGAACGTGACCGCCGTACGGGAGTTCAGCTTCTTGATTGTCCTGGCTTCTATCCACTTGGTGAGTTTGTCGACTGCTACCAACAAGTGAGTGAATCCTCCTTTTCCGGGTCGAAAGGGGCCAACCATGTCGAGTCCCCAAACCGCAAACGGCCAAGCGAGAGGAATTGTCTTCAGAGCAGACACCGGCTTGTGTGACAGGTTCACATAGAACTGGCAACCATCGCAATGATCAACGATGTCTTTAGCCATCTCATTAGCTCGTGGCCAGTAAAAACCAGCTCGATATGCTTTAGCGATAATCGTCCTTGAAGACGTATGGTGTCCACAAGTTCCTGAGTGAATCTCGTCTAGAATCATTCGACCTTCCTCGGGGGAAATGCAGCGCTGGGTGACACCAGTTGCACTCTCTCTGAACATCTGATCTCCCATTACAGTGAAAACCTTGGACCTACGCACAATCTATCGAGCCTCTGTTTCATCTTTAGGGAGCTCTTGTCTGAGGATATAGGCAATATAAGGCATAGTCCAATCGTGAATGATAACCAGAATTTCCATGACCAGGTCAATCATTGCAGGGACATCGACTTTAGTCGAGTCGGTGGAACTCAAAGCTTGTGGGGGCTCTTCGGTGAATGGATCTTCTTGAACCAAAGGAGTGTGCAAGTGCTCCAAGAACACACCACTGGGGACATGCCATCGAGTGGAACCAATCTTGGACAACTCATCGATCGCTTGATTTTCCAATCGGGGAACATGATGAAGTTCCAGGCCTTCAAATTTCTTCTCCAACTTCCGGACTGCATTGCAGTATCCAGTCATAGCGGGGTTTCAAACATACCACTCTTTCATCACTTGATTCACCACCAAATCCGAGTCGCCATAAACCATCAGGCGCTTGACGCCGAGTGAGATAGCCATGCGCAACCCATACAAAAGTGCTTCATACTCTGCCTCATTGTTGGAGGAATCAAAGTGAATTTGCAAGACATAGCTGAGCTTGTCACCCCTGGGAGATATCAAGACAACCCCAGCACCGGACCCATTCAACATTTTGGAGCCATCAAAGAACATTGTCCAATGCGTCGAATGAACTCGGATAGGCTGTTGCTACTCAATCCACTCGGCCATGAAATCTGCCAATGCTTGGGACTTGATTGCTTTCTTGGCTTCGAATCTGATGTCAAAGTGTCCAAGCTCGATTGCCCATTTAGTCACTCGACCTGATGCGTCTCGATTATTGAAAATTTCAGACAAGGGAGCATCACTGACGACTCAAATCGAGTGGTCTTGGAAATAATGCGCCACCTTCTTCGCTGATAGGTAAATACCATAAACCAGCTTCTGATAGTGTGGATATCTTTGCTTTCAGGGGGACAATACTTCCTAGACATAATAAACTGGCCGCTGAACTTTATAAGCTTTACCCTCCTCTTCTCGCTCGGCAGTCAGTACTGTACTGACGACTTGATTTGTCGTCGCGATGTACAGGAGCAAGGGCTCTTTGCTGGCAGGAGCGGCAAGCACCGGCTGGGTGGAGAGCAGGGATTTGAGCTCAACAAACGCTGCTTCGGCTTCGGGAGTCCAGTCGAACGTGTCAGACTTCTTCATCAACTGATATAAGGGCAGAGCCTTCTCACCAAGACGAGAAATGAATCGACTCAATGCTTTCAAGCAACCTATGAGATTCTGAATGTCGTGCACTCACACGAGAGTCTTCATATAGGTGATGGCGCTAATTTCCTCAGGGTTGACATCAATCCCTCGCTCGGAAACAATAAAACTGAGCAACTTGCCGCCAGGGACACCGAAAGTACATTTGGCCAGATTCAGCTTTATGTCGAATCGCCTCAGATTGGCGAATGTCTCTGCCAAGTCAGTCAATAGGTCAGAACCTTTGCGGGACTTGACCACTATATCGTCCATGTATGCCTCGACATTCTGAGGGATCTGGTCGAGTAAACATTTCTGAATCATGCACATAAAAGTAGCGCCGGCATTCTTGAGACCAAAAGTCATGGTGATGTAACAAAAACACCCGAATGGGGTGATGAAGGTTGTCTTTATTTCATCCGGGCCGTACATACGGATCTGATGGTACCCAGAATAAGCATCCAAAAAACGATAAACGCTCACACCCTGCTGTCGAGTCAACAATTTGATCTATGCGGGGGAGCGGAAAATGATCTTTTGGGCACACCTTGTTGAGGTGTTTGAAGTCAATGCACATGCGCAATGACTTATCTTTCTTTGGCACCATCACAACATTCGAGAGCCACTCGGAGTGGTAAATCTCCAGAATGAACTTGGCTTGCAAGAGATAGGCCACTTCTTCTCCGATTGCCTTGCGCTTCTCCGCCGCTGAGCGACGCAAATGCTCCCTGACGGGTTTGGCTTTCGGATCCACTCGCAGACGATGCTCAGCCAGCTCCCTGGGAATCCCCGGCATGTTAGCAGGCTTCCATGCAAAGATATCCTAGTTCTCACGGAGGAACTAGATGAGCTCGGCTTCCTATTTACTGTCGAGTGTTGTTGAGATATTCGTTGGGGCAGCGGTTGGATCCGTCGGGTGGATGTGTACCTTCTTCACTTCCCCTGCTGACTGAAATGCCGACTCGGAAGCCGGCTTCTTTGCACAGAGCAAATTGGCAGGGTCGGCGGTTTTCTTGTAGTCCTCCAACTCTACCATAGCCATCTATTGATCGGCGATCTTGGAGCCTTGCTGGAGGCATTGTTCAGCCCGCTGTCGATTGCCCATGACTGTGATCACGCCCTTAGGGCCTGTCATTTTCAACTTGAGATACACATAACATGGTCGGGCCATGAAACGTGCATAAGCGGGTCGACCCAGAATAGCGTGGTAAGCACTCTTGAAATCCACGACTTCAAATGTCAACTTTTCTTTTCGGAAATTTTTGTCATCTCCGAATGCCACATCCAATGCTATCTGGTCGAGTGACTTGGCTTTCTTTCCTGGGATGACCCCATGAAACTGCATGCTGCTCTCACTCAGACGGGACATCGGAATGCCCATCCCTTTCAGGGTATCCGCATAAAGAATGTTCAGGCCGCTGCCGCCGTCCATGAGGACCTTTCTAAGTCGAGTCCCCTACACCACCGAATCAACTACCAGAGCCTGCCGACCAGGAGTGGCCACATGAGTAGGATAGTTTGTCTGGTCGAATGTGATAGCATATTGGGACCATCTGAGGTAGGTGGGGATATCGGGCACAGCCATGTTGATTTCTCTGTTGATGACTTTCAGGCGGCTCTTGCTCTCGACATCAGCAAAGATTACTAGTGTAGCAGTGACATCCGGGAATGTTTCCTTTTCCTCATCTTCATCTCCCTTCTCAGGAGATTTCTCACTTGGCTGGTCTCCCTTGAATTGCTGGATAAGGGTTCGACGTTGTCGAGTGGTGTGCTTGGACAAAATCAGATTGCCTCTCGCATCTTTCCTCGTGTGTATTACACACGGCTGATCCATGATGTCCAGTTCCTGACCGATTTTTCCCTTTCTTGGGGACATACTGTCAATTCGCTTCTGAACAAGGTAGGCGCGGGCGTCAAAGCCCGCATCCCGCTCATCACTGAAGGAGCGCCTGTCGTCCTGGCGCCGGGGCACGTACGGACCACTCCATGGAGGGGTGGGCACTCAACGGTGGTCTTCGCGGTGAAACTAATCTCTGTCTTGCCCTTCACGGAAACCGCCGCCCTGACGGTGTAAGGGTGATCCAGGGCTATGTGCTGACTGAACGGTCTCCGCCCTGGGTGAATTGTTGTGTATCCTATTGTGGGACTGAGAAACTACTGAATTCTGACACTGCGCTGCATCTAACAGTGCTCTGATCTGCATCAGCCCTCTTCCTGCCTCTGACCGGGATGGCTGAATGGAATCCGCTATCCTAGCAGCAGCAACATTTAGCACAGGAGTTCGATATACCTCGACGTCGTCGTGAGATCCAGTCGGAAACAGTTGTCGATGACGTCGACTGGGGCGTGGTGGGCGCTGGCAAGCATGCTTGTCAATCTCCTCTTAGAGTTCTTCCAGACGAATGCGTGCGGCCTCCAAAGCTTGCGCCTCGACAGTCGCACCGACGATAGGAGTATGAAGAACCTCCTCTTCGCAGCACGGCTGCTCTTTCGATGGACCTCCAGCCTTGCGTCTGCCACAACCAAAGCCAGGCGGCGAACTCTGATGAGAGCCCACCATCAATACCTCCGATGCGGGATCGCAGCTTTCGCACTCAGAAGGCACGTCGGACAGATCGAAATCCGACTCGAACACGCCGTGAAGGAACTCGGCGGGCTCGAGTGCTGCAATCTGTGGAGGGGTTTGATGCGCCGTTGCGTGTTTAACCCATCGCTGAAGTCGTGAGCGGCCGGACCGCTTGCGACCGCGAATAGCGAGGGGAGCCGACGTGTAGGGAGTCGAAGGCTGACGCAGCAACACGCCACAGGAACTCGGGCGGAAGTGCGCGGCCCCGCGGACCGGGAGCGCCTCGACATCGAGAGGCACTTCCTAGATCCATGCCGAATCGTCGGCGATCAAGGTGAGCGCACCAAAACGGATCTCATGACCCAGAGCGAAAACACCACCGGAAGACATGTCGAAGGATGAAAAATGCAACCTCGCTGGCAGTTGCTTAGACACCTGCCCCACGGTGGGCGCCAACTTTCGTGGGAACGAGCCTGACAGCAGATGGTAGGGGTACGAAAGGAGAGGGTAGAGTCCTAGCTACGGCGAGGATGTACACACGAATGTATGAGTTCAGGCCCCTCTCGTGGAGGTAACAACCCTACGTCTTAGTGCTCGGGAGCTTATGTCATGTGGAATATATGGATTACAATGGTTGCGAACCCTTGTGCAGGAGGGGAGGGGCGGCTTATATAGAGTTCACTGCCCCTCATAATTGCCCAACATCAAAGGGTCCGATCGTGGGGTTAAAGTCTGCTGTTACTGGTAACGTACGTAATAAAAGCTACTAATGACCATTGAACCAATGTCTGCCCGTTGGGCTCTTGATGATGGCTCCTGGTCTTCTGGCGTCGAGTGAGCGTGAGGTCTTCCGAGTGACACGCGACTGCCGAGTGAAGGAAGGAGTCTCCGAGTGGATATCTGTCGAGTGACTTTGAACGTCTCCAGGAATACACTCGGAAGTTCATGCTTGATCTTCAAGTCCTCCCATGCAGTGTCCTTAGGTAGGGTATGTAGGCCTTGTCTAGGACCCTACCCTAGGTACATATCCTCGTCATCAGGGGAATCCATTCCCGGGGCTAGGACGCGAAGAATGCTGCGGCAGCGAGCACTCACAATGGGGCCAAGCTCGAAGCTTTCCGGCCATGGCAGCGGTAGCGGCGGCATGCAACGAGCGGTGGCGGCGAGGCGACCTCTACGGGCGCAAGATGCACTATGGGGAAGGAGCCAGCACAAGCAGCTAACCGGACGCGCGCGCGCGGGGGGGGGGGGGGGGGGGCGGGGGGGCTGCCACCAGCAACACCACACACGCACACGCACACAATGCTACTGCAAAAACAAGACCGGACTTTGCCGGAGCTCCGAGGACACGACCGAGGCACACCTGGATCTACGCGCACACACGGGCAGCTACGCGACGGCGAGGAGGAAAGGAAGGAGGGGCCGTACCTCCTTACCTAGGACAAGGAGAGGAGGCGCGGGGCTTGACGAGGCGATGACGAGGAGCAGACAACTCCCGGCTCCAATCTGAACCGAGCTGCAGCGAAGAAGAGGCGAAGAGGACGATGGCCTTGGCGCTCCTTCGGACAACGGGGATGAAGAGGAGCACGAGGGGGTCCCTTCCCGCGCACCAGAGGGACGGAGACGCGGTGAGGGGGCTACCTCCGGGCACGAGGTGTTGCTCGGCCGGAGCACGGCGGGCGCACCGACGGCATGGCGCTTGGGAACTCACCTGAGCGGCGGCGCAAGGAGGAGAGGGAGGAAATGGGGCAAGCAAGAACCCTAGGGCACCGGCGACACCTTATAAAGAGGCTACGGGCGTCGGACGGTTGTCAAATCACGGAGGCCGGGACGTGGCATCGCTGGATGCTCAGCCATATAAGAAGACAACGACTGAAGCTCTCGGGAGGCCTGTTGGGCTGCGGCAACGCTGCTACTGGGCCACGCAGGGAAAGGAGGCCCAGGTGGGCTGAGACCCTCCCTCTCAGGAAACAAATGAGGTTTTTCTTTTAAAATAAAAGCCCAGAACATGACAAGCATAGAGGTTCACAAGAGTACATGACAATAAATAACAAGGGTAGCACTTGGGCTGTTACACTAAGCACGACTACGACCACCTTCTTGCGTTTGATACGGAAAGGAGGACGCGACGCATGGTGAAGAGATCCACGAGGACAACCTTCTAGAGCTGGCACCAACGGTCCACATACCGCGCGAACACGATGTCCAAGTCGCCACTAGTGAGCAAATGTAGAGGTCCACATACCGCTCAGGGGCCGCGTCGCGAATGCCATATTATGCGGCCTCCTTCTACTCACGCGCACCGCAGTTACTCATGACTATGGCACCAACGCTCGCGATGACGTCAGACATGTACCCCATGTCGGCCATGCTGCTTGTCATGGTCATGTGCATGGCCACCCTCAGCCTCATGCAGCGTCGTCCAACGCGGTCGTACATGACGGCTTGCTCGCGCCTCAACAAGAAGTGCGCTAGGCAGACCGGTTGATGTAGGTCGAGCCGGCCGCTATGGACGCCACGCGTAGGGACACCTTGCCGACCGTGGCGCAAGTCGATCCTTGCCGACCGTGGCACAAGTCGATCCTTGCCGCTGCGGCTGCCGCGCAGCAACGTCTTGCCGACCGTGATCGCCGACGCGCCATCGGCCACAAAGTCTCCACATCGACGATTGCAGGTCAAGCCAGTCGTTGTGGCCGCTACGAGCACTCACACCGGCAACCCGACACCCGTCGTGTTGTCCGCCACATAATCTCCTGTGACTCGAGGAACGACCGTCCATCGTCTTGGCAAGAAAGTTGATGCCGCCGTGATTTGGTCGGGCGGAGTTGTGATGCGCTAGGGTGGCCTGGAAGCCGTTGTGGTCCGAAGAGGTGAGATGGGGTTGAGGTCATCTGGACTGTAGGGGTATTTTAGACATTTTATGGTGGGCTCATATGTGGCAAATCTTAAGTTACAACGAAAAGGAGGGGAAATCCACAAAATGCAAGGAACCACGAGGCAAACATCAAATTTCCCTAGTTCCGCGGTGTAAGGTGTAAGGCCTTCCACTACGTTAACGGTGCCAAATTGTCCAAAAAGATGCCATGTCATCACCGGTGTCAAATGAAAAAGTTAGGGCATCGGTTTCACATCAGAGGGCACCGTTCAACCTGCAAAAAATGAGGTACGTTGATGTAAAATGCCATAAAAAGATCATTGAGCTAACCGCTGGAGCGTCTCAATCGAGTTCTCCCTCCGTCTGAAATCATATTTTATTGCATGCCAAATTTGACACCGGAACACCTATTTGCTTCGGTTTCCGAAACTTTTTTATGGCATCGGCTGTGCAATGAAGGCCATCGGTGTCAAACATACCTGGCCAAACGGGCCGGCCCAGCAGCACGCTACGCCGGCACGGCACGCGGCCCGGCCCGACACGAGCTAAACGGGCTGTGCCAGGCCCGCGGCCCGCCTTGGCCCGTGCCTGGGCCGCCACCCCCAGCACGCGAGCCGGCACGGTACGACCCGATTATCTTTTTATTTTTTATTTTTTATACGGTCCAATAAGTAAAAATAGACTAAAAAACACTCAATGCGTCAAATAGTAGGCATATTAGCGGGCCTGGCGTGCCGACGGGCCGGCCCGATTAGCAAACGGGCCGTGTCGTGCCGGCACCCCGCCCACGTTAGTAATCGTGCCGCGGCGGACCGGACCGTGCCGAACACGATTACCAGCGGGTCGTGCCGGGCCGGCCCGTTTGGCGAGGTATGATGTCAAATATAGCAAAAGACAGTTTGGCACCTGCTTTGGCCCTCAGGGCCGGGGTGCAAGAGATCTACTACAACAGACTCCACGCACGACACAAACCCGAACAAATTGCAGAAACTCCCATTGGAACTCCCAAAGTTTCGTCAGCCATGTCATCCAGCTTCCCCTCCTCCCATGACCACTGCGCCCGCCGCCTCCCCAGCCCGACGCCCTGGGTGCACCTCGCCGCAGCTGACTCGTGCGCGTCCCCTTACCGCAGACGCGTCGGTTCCCTGAGGGCAATGAGAGCCGAGGCGTCCTCGAGCGTGGCGGCGGTGGGGGATAGGAAGGCTGCGGCGGTGCAGGCGGAGATGGTAGACGAGGCAGCCATGTGGTGTGCCATGCACGGACTCGTGGTCGGCGACCGCGGCAACCCGTTATTCTTACTCGCTAGTTCCCTTCCCCGCCCGGAAGTTTGCTGCTTCCTTTGACTCATTTCAGGAGTCCAGGGTTTGTGAATGTGATGCGTATCTCCGCATACTTGACCATAAATTCTGTGATAGAAGAACTACCTTTTAGAGTTGTCCTTTTTAGGCTGCCCCTTCTCCATTTTCAGGATGTTTGGATTGTTTGGATATGTTAAGAGTATTAGAGATGAGAGAATTGGTGGAATTTTTGTTTTATTTCTGAGCCCGGTGGCCCATGGGTGGAGGTCAGAGTTGTGGAGGCCGCGATCCAAGGTTGGAGTAGCACATGGTTGGTCGACGAGACGGGCGACGCAAACCGGTCTAACGAGCGGAGAACCAAAAAAGACACGCCCATCAAACGACTGGTGAGAGAGAAAAAACCTGATCAATGGATTGGGAAAAAGACTCCAGGACAGCCGATGAACACGATCAGTGGACGAACCCTAGCTATGGGTTGCAGCCCCCGGTGTAGATCATGGAGATCGATCTCCCCGGCGGCGGCGCCGGCATGGAAGCTGTGGTGGAGGTAGGTCAGGAATTTGTGGCAGATACCATGTAAGAGTATTAGAGAGGGGAGAATTGGCGGAATTATTGTTGTATTGCTGAGCCCTGTGGGCCAGTAGATAGAGTACATGACCATCTTGGAGTACAAGACAAGCTAGAATAAATCCTATGTTGTGCCTATATTTCCATAACAACCATGATACTCTAACAATATGGAACTGACGTGTCAAGCGCATACAAAAATCAGGGGCAGAGCCAAGAATTAGGCAGGGAAATCTGGAAAGCAAAAAGCAACTAAGGATCACCATGATGTTAGGTGTTTCTGTCTGAAGATCCTTTGAATCAACACAGAAGTCGATTCAATTGGACGATAGGTGTTGCTACCGAAGACTCTCTGTGTGATATATTGGAATGTAAAGCACGAAAATTTGTGTCTGAGTCAATTGATCGTCATGAACAGAACATTGCGTTTGGTTTGTCCTCTCCCTTTTTGTGTCCCCCCCCCCCTGCTATTTTTTGTGAGAAGCCCAACAATGAGACATGCTCTTGTTCTGTTCACACTCAAATCAAGACGTACCGGTATCTTCGTTTATGCATCAGCTAGCTTTGTTCAAGTGCTTTTTGAATTGAGAAATAACTGTAGTTGTAAACCAGCATCTTTGTGGAATTAGCAGTTAACATAGTATCAACCCCTTGCAGAGATCTGGAACAGTCCCAGGTGTTGGTTTGGTCCACGCTCCATTTTCGCTACTCCCAACACGTTTTCCAGCATCTTTTTGGAAACAAGCATGCGAACTGGCTCCTATTCTCAATGAGCTTGTGGATCGTGTGAGCTTGGATGGGAAGTTCTTGCAAGGTTCTTTGTCTAGGCAAGCTCCAAATTCCATTTGAATTTTTTTATGTTGATGTGTGGATCTAGAACTTTGTTTTGAACTTTCATGAAGTGGATTAGAGTTTTAACTGGTCTATATCATAAGGCTGTTGCCTTGAGACTTTAAGCTTTCGGAGCAGTTTGTTGTCTGTTAGCCTGATCATTGACATGACCAGTCCATTTTTATTATTACTTTAAATAAATATATGCCAGTTAGGTATTTATTTTGTTTTCAGATGGCAAGGGACTTCCAACTCAATAGCGTTTTCTTTTCAGAACAAAGCAGGTTGACGATTTCACTGCTAGGTTGTTAGAAATTCATGCAAAGATGATGGCAGTAAACAAGAAGGAGGTAATTAACTGCGTTGGTTGATAACTTCTTATTCTGAATTCAGAGAAATTCATCTTTTAAGTTGTGCTTCTTAACAATATGTTTGTCAGTCCTGTTAGTAATGTACTGACAAGTGCTTAATGAACCATCAGGATATCCGCTTAGGGTTGCATCGATCTGACTACATGCTTGATTCTGAAACAAATTCTCTTCGTCAAATTGAGCTCAACACCATCTCAACATCATTTCCTGGTCTAGGCTCCCTTGTGAGCGAACTTCACAGGTGAACTTTTTCGTGATATCCTGCAGACTTGCACTCTTTGGTAAAATCATTTACGTTTTGTTCCTGTTTGGTAGTCTCTTGGAAACATAAGATGGGACGTTCCATTGAACATATTACAAGCTCACATGATACTGAATCCAACTGTAGATAGCATTCTTGCTAACCATTAGGTTATCCCTTTAGAATATTGGAGCACAATGCGAATGCTGTAAATAGTAAAAATCAAGTCGATTGGCTTGCTTAAAATAGCTACATACCTACAAGAACGTGAGAAATATCCAATTCAACATTTTTAAGCCCCAATTTTATCTATGTGGTATAAACTGTATTCTTGTATTGTAGATTTTCAAATCCTTAGATTTGAAAATGGATCTCTTTAAACATGTCTGATGCATGAGTTAAGTATATGTTTATATAAGTGAGTGGGAAATCAGGCAGGATGACATTCTCAATCAGTACCAGTATTCATCTTATCTTGAAATGGCTAAATGATTTCCTCATTTTGATCTCCTAGAATTAACCTAAATACCTGATAAGTGCTATTATCTTGTTAAGTACAGGACCTTACTTAATCAATATGGTGAAGTGTTAGGTCTTGATTCTGAAAGGATTCCTCGGAACTGGGCAGCCAGTCAATTTGCTGAAGCATTGGGCAAAGCATGGGTTGAGTATAATAATGAAAGGTCTACAGTTTACCTACATAGTTTGTGTTTATTTTATTGATAACATTTGGAAAGGCAAACATGAACTGACATGTTTTTTTCCTCTTGGTTGCCCAGCGCTGTAGTTATGATGGTTGTTCAAGCTGAAGAAAGAAATATGTACGACCAGTACTGGCTCATCAATCATCTGAAAGAATCATATCCTTTTGTTATGTACTATGTTTCCCTTTCGCTGCAAACCTCTGAAACGACAAAACCTCAAATATCCTCTCAAGTTAACGTTTTTGCGCATATAGTTTTCTAATCTATTGAGTGCTAGTTTAGTTTTTCATGAATTATAGTTCACGTAAACAATACAAACTTCCTATTGTGCTGTTGAATTGCTTGTTCACTTTAATTATCAACAAGTCATCTACTCCCTCCGTAAAGAAATATAAGAGCGTTTAGATCACTACTTTAGTGATCTAAACGCTCTTATATTTGTTTACAGAGGGAGTAATTGATACCACAATAAACAGCATCAAGATGAGACTTTTCTTAACTATCTATAACGCATGGTGTGATGACCATTAGGAAAACTCTGGCACAGGTGGAGGCCGAAGGACTAGTGCTTCCGGATGGAACACTTGTGGTGTATGTATCTTGTAAGACATGAAGAAAGACCTGCCTTTTGCTATTATCACTTACATCTAAATTTGCCAAAAATGCAGAGATGGACGACCTGTTGCTGTTGTGTATTTCAGAGCTGGGTATGCACCGACTGATTACCCTTCAGAAGTGGTATGTACTAGTACTACATTTGTTTAGCAAGCACCCTTTCACAGTCGAAGCTAATTCCTATCTATAAACTGATTGAAGATAAAGTTTCAATGAGGAACATTTCATTCATAATCATATGTTTGTTTAAGGAAATTTCTTTTGTTTGTGTATTTCATTGTATGTTATGTAAAGCTAATGTCCAGCATGTCAAGTGATGTGATAACAATTTACCTTTGTTGGTGCAAGTTTTTACCCTGGCACGCTCTTCTTATATTGATTTCAGGAATGGAGTGCAAGGCTTTTGATTGAACTATCATCTGCTATTAAGTGCCCTTCAATATCCTACCATTTAGTCGGAAGTAAAAAGATCCAGCAAGAGCTAGCAAAACCTAGTGTTCTTGAAAGGTGATGAAAGTTCTGTCCACTACAGATGGGCGGTTATATGTATTTTTACTATTCCCATGATGTGCATATTGCATTGCAGATATATTCATAAGACTCGGTGGTAGTACGTCATATTAAACTCCCCTACAATTTTTTCAGTAGCATATTCCTAATCACTATCTAATCTTATTTATACGTAGATTCCTTGACAACGAGGAAGACATTGCCAAGCTATGTAAATGCTTCGCAGGGTTATGGAGCTTGGACAATGAAGAAATAGTGAAATCAGCAATAGAAAAACCTGACTTGTTTGTCCTGAAACCTCAACGAGAAGGTGGAGGTAGTTTCTTTGGCACTTAATAGCACACTTTTCACAAAAAAATTCCCACAAAATGTTTTGATCCTGATATCTCTCTTCAGGAAATAACTTGTATGGTCATGATTTGCGAGAAACACTGATCAGACTAAAAAACGAACAGGGAGAGGCGCTTGCGGCCTACATTTTGATGCAGCGGATTTTTCCAAGAACTTCTCTTACTCAGTTTGTCCAGGGCGGTGTCTGCTTTGAGGACCTTTCAATCTCTGAGCTTGGAATATTTGGATCCTACCTGCGGTAGTTAATCCTTTGGGGGCTCTAAAATCTTTTGCTTTGCATATGCACCTTCCATCTTTTTTCTTAGTAAATTATACAATTTTCATTGGCTAACTGCAGGAACAAAGACAAGTTAGTCATTAATGACCAGTGTGGTTACTTGATGCGTACCAAAGTTTCTTCATCAAACGAAGGTGGAGTTGCTGCAGGATTTGCTGTTCTGGACAGCATTCTCCTCACAGATGAGGTGATTATTGCGGTGTAGAAACAATTTAGCATTGATCTCAATTTTTTAATTGTCTGAACCTATTGGTTTCCTTCCAGTGAAGGTAGTTTGTATAGTCTCTTGTCAAATCCAATCCGTCTTGAAAAAGATGATGTTCTCTCATCAGTTACTTGAACTGGTTTAGTGTTTTACTGGAACATTTTAGCAAGATTACTGTTTCACATCACAGAATTTAGTTTAGTTTAGTTTTCAAAACTTGAGTCTCATCTGTCCTCCATGTTGCCATTCTTTCAGTGAGAAAGGAAGGTGGCAGGGTTACAACTTACAAGTCACTGGTGACAGCACACACTGGATGAGGAACTGAACTTACAGACAGATGGATGAATGTTGGAACTCATCCGCATTCAGTCCCTTCCGTCTGCTGGCATAGGAACAGATAATGCATGTGCAGCTTTCGCTGTGCAAAAGATAAGATGGAATAGGCCTTGGAAAGGTCGGATGCATTAGTCATGTTCATATTTTAATACGTACTGTAGTATCAAGTGGGAATTAGGTCTGGGTACAAATGATGATAATTGTTTCACTGAAGGAACATGTAAAAACAATTCCCTATTAACCCACTAACAGGTGAGAGCCCTTCATGTTGGTTCATATACGTCTCAACTCTTAAGGATGCTTTCTTACAGTTTCTTTCTCTTTCAGAATATGATGATCATAAGTTAAGTGCAAGGTTCTACCTAGTGACTCACGCATGAATTCAATAATTTTATTTTCTCAAAACACCAATTTTATTGTTATCGTTAACAATTCTGTGATGTGAAAATATTGTGATGTTAAAACACGTGCCATAATAGCAAGTGCATAGTCCATCCTGAATCCTTGCCAAGAGACTTTTGGTTTGTGAGTGGCAGAGGAAACCTCTAAATGGGTGCAAAACTGCAATTGCGTAATTTGCAGAACACAAAGGAAATGTGCATGTTTGCTCTTTAGGGCATGTAATCTGCAGAACATAGAGGAAATGTGCATGTTTGCGCTTTAGGGCATCTGCAACACTCGCAAATTCTCTCCTCCGTGGACCGGCTTGGGGGCTGCGTGGGGGATGGGCAGTCCGTAGACACGAATGTGGGGAGCTGGCCATCCAACTCTATTCGCATGCATTTCAATTCAGGTCTCAACTAAGTGGATGAATTTCATGCAAATCGTTTTCATATAAACCGGAGTATCGGATGAAATTCATTTTGAACAACTTTTAACTAACCTACTCTAAAACTAATCTAAAGTTCTTCACGTCCGGCCGTGAGCCCTGAGGACCGAAGGTTTGGCTCTTGTCTTTGTCTTCAGTTTCGCCTTGACGCTCACTAGCTCTACCTCCGTAGCCCGAGTTGCTAATCAGCCGATGATGGTCACCTCACCAAGCTTAACTTCAACAGAAGGGAAGGAGCGGTGGCCTTCTTGCGACCCGAGCATCTGCGACCTACCATGTATTACTCTTCCTCGTTGTTGTCGGCGCCTGCGAACGTGTTGACTTCGTGGCGTGGGGTGTGGGTGTGGCGGAGCTGGCAGTGTCCTCCTCATCGTTGCTCTTGTCGAACACCTCATCTGCCGATTCGTCCATCTCCATGTATGCGGCTTCTAACTCCGCCTGACGTTGGTGGTACCGCCAATGTTCACCAATTTCTGTTTAGGCGCTCGGGGGGGGGGGGGAGGACTTGAGCAATGCCTCCTACTCGGGCATAGGTACATCTTCGTCGTATCAATAGTTTTTAATTGTTTCGTGCTATTATATTATCGGTTTGGTATGCTTTATATGCAAATTTACATCATTTTTAGGCACTAACCTATTAACTTAGTGCCGAGTGTCAATTTCTCTTTTCTGCTTGTTTTTGGTTTTGTAGAAAAAATCATTACCAAATGAAGTCCAAACACGATAAAACTTTATGGTTGTTTTTTTTGGACAAAGATGGATCCTAGAAGCTTCGGGAGGAGGCCAGAAGAGCTACGAGAGGGCCACAAGCTCAGATGGCGCACCCCAGGGGTAGGGTGCGCCGTCCAAGCTTGTGGGCCCCTCGGAGGTCCGCTTGACCTAATTACAACGCTAGAAATTCACAAATATTCCAAAACCCTCAGAGTGATACCCGGAATTGGTTTATCGCCGTCGCAAGCCTTTGTTTTTCCGTGATCCCATCTGGAGTCCTCTGTCGTAGGGGGAATCGATCACAGAGGCCATCTTCATCAATGTTGTTCTCTCCATAATGATGTGTGAGTAGTTCCCATAGGACCTATGGTCCATTTCAGTTGCTAGATGGCTCTCTCTCGTTTGATCTTCAATACAATTATCTCCGCGGAGACCTATTCATTTCAGTTGCTAGATGGCTCTCTCTCGTTTGATCTTCAATACAATTATCTCCGCGGAGACCTATTCGATGTAATCTTTGTAGTGTGTTTGTTGTAATCCAATGAATTCTGGGTTTACAATTAGATTATTAATTTGAAGTAGTTGAGTCTTTTCTGAGGTTTATTATGTGTGATTTTATAGCCTTGTATTTCTCTCTGATCTATCCGTTTAATTTGGCAAACTAGATTGATTTATCTTCAATGGGAGAGATGCTTGGTAGTAGGTTCAAACTTGTGGCATCCTCATTTGATGATAGGAGGAGTAGTGAGGCTCGTATTTGTATTGTTGCTACTAAGGGTAAAGTGACGGGGTTCAAACATATTATTTAGTCTTATTTTGTCTATATATCTCATCATTCTCCAAGCATTACTCTGCTTGTTATGAACTTAATACCATAAGATGCATGCTGGATAGCGGTCGAGGGGTGGAGTAATAGTGGTAGATCCAGAATCGTTTTGGTCTACTTGTCACGTGACGTAATGCCTAGATATTGATCATGCCATGAATATCGTCGTAATTATGCGATTTACTATCAATTGTCCAACAGTAATTCGTTTACCCATTGTTGTTATGTTCATGAGAGAGATGCCTCTAGTAAAGCTATGGCCCCCGGGTCCATTCACTTCATATTACTAAAATCCTAATTTACTTGCTGCAATTTTTTTGCAATTTATGTATCTACTACTATAAGAATTGATCCTTCAATTAACGAGTACAAGGGGATTGATAACCCTCTTGCTCGCGTTGGGTGCAAGTGTGTGTGTGTGTGTGTGGTCAACCGTTCATTTGCGTGATCTCCTATTGGTTTAATAAACCTTGGTTCTTAACCGATGAAAATACTTTTTGCTACTATACTACATCGCCCTTCCTATTCGGTAAAATCCTAATGCCTATCACAAGTAGGAGAAACATTTCATGCGCTGTTGGCAAGGAGATTCATCAAACAAATGCAAGGTACCTGCACACACACACACCTTATTTGCTTGCATTATTTTTTCTACCTTTCATGTTGACTCAATAAAATAAAAGGAAAGGATGGATCCTCAACCCCTTGCTTCTATTTTCAAACTTGTTGCTTACTGTAAACCAATAGCTAATTAAAGAAATGATAAAAGGAAATGCTATTTGGAAACTTTTATTGAAAGCATGATTTCAATAATGTTGATAGAAATTCCATGAAAGTCAATAGTGATAATGATCATGATTTGGGTGATGATGTTGTTGGAAATATGTCCTAGAGGTAATAATAAATTAGTTATTATCATATTTCCTTGTTCATGATAATCGTTTATTATCCATGCTATAATTGTATTGATCGGAGACTTAGATACATGTGTGGATACATAGACAAAACCATGTCCCTAGTATGCCTCTAATATAGACTAGCTCGTTGATCAAAGATGGTTAAGGTTTCCTAGCCATGGACATGAGGTGTCATTTGATAACGGGATCACATCATTAGGAGAATGGTGTGATGGCAAGACCCAAACTACAAACGTAGCATATGATCGTGTCAGTTTATTGCTACTGTTTTCTGCATGTCAAGTATATGTTTCTATGACCATGAGATCATGCAACTCACGGACACCGAAAGAGTGACTTGTGTGTATCAAACATCGCAACGTAACTGGGTGACTATAAAGGTACTCTACAGGTATCTCTGAGGGTGTCTATTGAGTTGGCATGGATCAAGACTGGGATTTGTTACTCCGTGTGACGGAGAGGTATCTCAGGGCCCACTCGGTAATACAACATCACAATAAGCCTTGCAAGCAATATGACTAATTGTTAGTCACGAGATCTTGTATTACGGAATGAGTAAAGAGACTTGACGGTAACGAGGTTGAACTAGGTATGGAGATACCGACGATCGAATCTCGGGCAAGTAACATACCGAAGAACAAAGGGAACATCATACGGGATTAACTAAATCCTTGACATAGAGGGTCGACCGATAAAGATCTTCGTAGAATATGTAGGAACCAATGTGGGCATCCAGGTTCCGCTATTGGTTATTTACCGTAGAGGTGTCTCGGTCATGTCTACATAGTTCTCGAACCCGCAAGGTCTGCACACTTAAGGTTTGGTGACGTTTTGGTAGTATAGAGTTATATATGATGGTGACCGAAGATTGTTTGGAGTCCCGGATGAGATCCCGGACGTCACGAGGAGCTCCGGAATGGTCCAGAGGTAAAGATTTATATGTAGGAAGTCCTATTTTGGTCGCCGGAAAAGTTTTGGGCTCATCGGTAGTGTACCGGGAGTGCCGGTAATGTACCGGGAGACCATCAGGAGGGGTATTTCGACCCAAGAGGCTATATGGTCTGTGGGAGAGTGAATACCAGCCCTTAGTGGGCTGGTGGAAATCCCACACAAGTCCCATGCGACTGGGAGAGAAAACCCAAAGAGAAAAAGGTGGAAAAAAGGCAAAATAAGGAGGAATCCTAGTCCTACTAGGATTGGAGGAAGAGTCCTCCTCTCCTCCTTGATTCGGCCGAACCAAGGGCTGGACCCTTGAGGGACAAGCCTCATCCTATCTTCCTCCTATATATACTAGAGGTTTTAGGGTTTTTGCACTAGATTTTTCAGCCACGTGCTACCCGTTCCTCTAGTGCATAGTTTCTCCTCTAGATCGGTTTTCTGCAGTGCTTAGGCGAAGCCCTGCCGGAATTGCTCCACCACCATCGCCACAACGCAGTCACGTTGCCGGAGAACTCTTCTACCTCTCCGCTCCCTCTTGCTGGATCAAGAAGGCGGAGATCGTCATCAAGCTGGACGTGTGCTGAATGCGGAGGTGCCGTCCGTTCGGCGCTAGATTGGAAGGACCGTGATCAAGATCGCGAGACGGATCGTGATGAGATCGCAGGACGGATCATGATGAGTTCGCGGGACGGATCGTGATGAGTTCGCGGGACGGATCGTGATTGGATCGCAGGACGGATCGTGATGAGATCGCGGGACGCTCGGCGATTTGGATCGCGAAGACGTGCGACTACACCAACCGCGTTTCTTAACGCTTCCTGCTTAGCGATCTACAAGGGTATGTAGATCCACTCTCCCTCTCGTAGATGCTCATCACCATGGATAGGTCTTGCGTGAGCGTAGGAGTTTTTTGTTTCCCATGCGACATTCCCCAATAGTGGCATCATGAGGTAGGTCTATGTGTAGATGAGATCTCGAGTAGAACACAAAGAGTTTGTGGGTGTTGATGCTTAGATTGCTTCCTCCCTTGGTCATGTTTTGGTTCAGCGGTGTTGTGGGATGAAGCGGCCCAGACCAACATTACTCGTACGCTTACGAGAGACCGGTTCCCTCAACTACAACTTGTTGCAAAAGTTGGCTGGCGGGTGGCAGTTTATCCTACTTTAGTTGGATCGGATTCGACAAAGGCGGTCCTTGAGAAGGTTGAAAAGCAACTTATGTATCACCATTGTGGTTTATGCGTACGTGAGAATTGTTCTTACTAGATACCCATAGCAGCCACGTAAAACATGCAACAACAATTAGAGGATGTCTAACTTGTTTTTGCAGGGTATGTTGTGATGTGATATGGCCAATTAGATGATGTGATATATGTGATGTATGAGATGATCATGTGTTGTATAGAATATCACGACTTTCATGTCGATGAGTACGACAACCGGCAGGAGCCATAGGGTTGTCTTTAATTATTGTATGACCTGCGTGTCAATCCTTAAGCGCTATGTAATGCTTTACTTTATCGCTAAACGGTAGCAATAATAGTACAAGCATGATGGGTGCAACAACCCCGATGGTGACACGTTGATGGAGATCATGGTGTTGTGTCGGTGACGATGGAGATCATGTCAGTGCTTTCAAGATGGAGATCAAAAGCACAAGTTCATGGCCATATCATGTCACTTATGATTTGCATGTGATGTTAATCCTTTTATGCACCTTGTTTTGCTTCGGATGACGGTAGCATTATAAGGTGATCCCTCACTTAATTTCAAGATAAATTGTGTTCTCCCCAAGTGTGCACCATTGCGAAAGTTCGTCGTGTCGAGACACCACGTGATGATCGGGTGTGATGGACTCTACGTTCACATACAACGGGTGCAAGCCAGTGTTGCACATGCAGAACACTCGGGTTAAACTTGACGAGCCTAGCATGTACAAACATGGCCTCAGAACACAAGAGACCGAAAGGTCAAACATGAGTCATATAGTAGATATGATCAACATGATGATGTTCACCATTGAAACCACCTCAACTCACGTGATGATTGGACTTGAGTTGGTGAATTTGGATCATGTGTCACTCGAATGACTGGAGGGATGTCAATTTGAGTGGGAGTTCTTCAGTAATATGATTAATTGAACTCATTATCATGAACATAGTCAGTAGTGTCTTTGCAAATTATGTTGTAGATTACTTGCTTGCACTGTAGCTCCCTTGAATTTTTATATGTTCCTAGAGAAATAGAGTTGAAAGATGATGGTAGCAATATTGCGGACTGGGTCCGTGATCTGAGGATTGTCCTCATTGCTGCACAGAAGGCTTATGTCCTTAATGCACCGCTCGGTGCGCCAACCCCTCTAGCGTCGTTTGTAGATGTTGTGAACATCTGACAGGCACGTTCTGATGACTACTTGATAGTTTAGTGCGTCATGCATTACGACTTAGAATTGAGGCTCCGAAACATTTTGAACGTCACGGAACATATGAGATGTTCTAAGAGCTGAAATTATGATCTCAGGCTTGTGCCCGTGTTGTGAGATACGAGATCTCCAACAAGATTCTTTGTGTGCAAGATGAAGGAGAATAGCTCAATCGTTGAGCATGTGCTCAGATTGTCTAGGTGCTACAATCGCTTGAATCGAGTGGGAGTTAATCTTCCAGATAAGATAGAGATTGATATAGTTCTCCAAGTCAGTGCCACTAAGCTACTAGAACTTGGTGATGAACTATAAAATGCCAGGGATAGAAATAATGATCCCTGAGCTATTCACGATGTTTGACACCGCGAAGGTAGAAATCAAAAAGGAGCGTCAAGTGTTGATGGTTAGTAAAAACCACTAGTTTCGAGAAGGGCAAGGGCAAGGAGGGAAACTTCATGGACGGCAAGTCAGTTGCTGCTCCAGTGAAGCAACCCAAAGTTGAATCCAAACCCGAGACTAAGTGCTTCGATTATGAGGAGAGCGGCCGCTGAAGCGGAACAACCCTAGATACTTGCTAGATAAGAAGGCTGGCAACATCAACAGAATTATATTTGATATACGTGTTATTGATGTGTACCTTGCTAGTACTCCTAGTAGCACCTGGGTATTGGATACCGGTTCGGTTGCTAAATGTTAGTAACTCGAAATAAAAGCTACGGAATGAACGGAGAACTAGCTAAGGGTGAGGTGACGATGTGTGTTGGAAATGTTTCCAAGGTTGATGTGATCAACATCGCACGCTCTCTCTACCTTAGGGATTAGTGAAGAACCTAAATAAATGTTATTTGATGTTTTGCGTTGAGCATGAACGTGATTAGATCGTGTTTATTGCAACACGGTTATTCATTTAAGTTAGAGAATAATGATTATTCTGTTTACATGAATGATACCTTCAATGTTCATGCACCCAGTGAGAATGGTTTGTTGAATCTTGATCGTAGTAATACACATGTTCGTAACATTGATGCCAAAAGATACAAAGTTAATAATGATAGTACCACATACTTGTGGCACTGCCGCTAAATGTCGTATTGGTATAAAGCGCATGAAGAAACTCCATGCTTATGGATCTTTGGACTCATTTGATTTCGAATCGGTTGAGACGTGCGAACCATGCCTCTTGGGCAAGATGACTAAGGACCCCATTTTCCAGATGGATGGAGCGGGCAAGTGATTTATTGGAAATGATACATGTTGATGTATGCAATCCAATGAGTCTTGTAGCGTGCGGTGGATATCGTTATTTTCTTACCTTCACTGATGATTTGAGTAGATATAGTGTATATTTACTTAATGAAACACAACTCTGAATCGCTTGAAAGGTTCAAGCAAATTCAGAGTGAAGTTTAAGATCATCGTGACAAGAAGATAAAAATGTCTACGATATGATCGTCGAGATGAATATCTGAGTTGCGAGTTTGGCATACAACTTTAGACAATGTGAAAATTGTTTCACAGCTCACGCTACCTGGAACACCATAGTGTGATGGTGTGTCCGAACGTCATAGTCGTGCTCTATTGGATATGGTGCATGATATGATGTCTCTTATCGTTTTGCTACTATAATTTTGGGGTTATGCATTAGAGAAAACTACATTCACTTTAAATAGGGCACCATCTAAATCCGTTGAGATGACACCGCCTGAACTATAGTTTGATTGAAACCTAAGCTGTCATTTCTTATTGTTTGGGGCCACGACGCTTATGTGGAAAAAGGTTTTCACCTAATGAGCTCAAAACCAAAGTGGACAAATGCATCTTCATAGAATACCGTAAGAACAGTTGGGTATACCTTCTATCTCAGATCCAAGTGCAAAGTGTTTGTTGCTAAAATGGGTCCTTTCCCGAGAAAAAGTTTCTCTCGAAAGAATTGAGTGGGAGGAAGATAGAACTTGATGAGGTTATTGAACCTTTGTTTCAACGAGAGAGTAGCACAGCGCAGGAAGATGTTTCTGTGAAGCCTACGTTAGTTGAAGAGGAAGTTAATGATGATGATCATGAAGCTTCGAATCAAGTTACTATCGAACCTCGTAGGTCGACAAGGACGTGTACTGCTCCTGAGTGGTACGACAACCCTGTCTTAGAGGTCATGTTGTTGGACAACAATGAACCTACGAGCTATGGAGAAGCGATGATGGGCCCAGAATGCGACAAATGGTTAGAGGCCATGAAATCCGAGAAATGATCCATGTATGAAAACCAAGTATATACTTTGGTGGACTTGCTCGTTGGACGGCAAGTCGTTGAGTACAAATGGATCTTTAAAATGAAGACAGACGTTGATGGTGAATGTCACCATTTATAAAGATCGACTTGTCGCAAAGAAGTTTCCGGCAAGTTCAAGGAGTTGACTACGATGAGACTTTCTCACTCGTAGGATGCTAAAGTCTGTTGGAATTATGTTAGCAGTTGCTGCATTTTTCAATTATGAAATCTAACAGATGGATGTCAAAACATCGTTTCCTTAACAGTTTACTTGAGGAAAGATTGTATGTGATACAACGAGAAGGTTTTGCCTGTCCTAAGGATGCTAAAAGGTGAGCAAGCTTCAGTGATCCTTCTATGGACTGAAGCAAGCATCTCGGAGTTGGAATATACACTTTGATGAGGTGATCAAAGTTTTTGAGTCTATACAAAGTTTATGAGAAACTTGTATTTGCAATAAAGTGAGTGGGAGCACTATAGAGTTTCTGGTAAGCATATGTGGTTGACATATTGTTGATTGGAAATGATGTAGAATTTCTAGAAAGCATAAAAGGTTGTTTGAAAAGAGTTTTTCAAAGGAAGACCTGGATAAAGCTACCTAATTGTTGAGCATCAAGATCTATAGAGATAGATCAAGATGCTTGATGAGACTTTC
This sequence comes from Hordeum marinum, assembly GCA_022496015.1. NCBI lineage: Eukaryota > Viridiplantae > Streptophyta > Magnoliopsida > Poales > Poaceae > Hordeum > Hordeum marinum. Next base: position 164,386,216 of record CM039675.1, read on the forward strand.
AATGAGTACATACCTTGACAAGATTTTGAAAGAGTTCAAAGTGGATCAGTCAGAGAAAGAGTTCGCCTGATTTGTAAGGTGTGAAGTTGAGTGAGACTCAAAGCTCGACAATGGCAGAAGAAAGACAAAGGACGAATGTTGTCCCCTATGCTTTAGCCATAGGCTCTATATTATGCCATGCTGTGTACCGCACCTGTGTGTGCCTTGCCATGAGTCTGTCAAGGGGTACAAGAGTGGTCCAGGAGTGGAGATGTTTCTCGATTATGGAGGTGATAAAGGGTTCGTCATAAATAGTTATGTCGATGCAAGCTTTAACACTAATCCGGATGACTCTTAGTAGAAATCCGGATATGTATAGTGGAGCAGCCATTTGGAATAGTACCAAGTGGAGTGTGGTAGCAGTGTTTACAGTTTGACATAGAGATTTGCAAAGTACACACGGATCTGAATGTCGCAGACCCGTTGACTATAAGACCTCTCTCACATGCAAAGCATGATTGATCCCCAGAACTCATTGGGTGTTAGATTCATAACAATGCGAATCACATAGTGATGTGAACTAGACTATTGACTCTAGTGCAAGTGGGAGACTGTTGGAAATATGCCCTAGAGGCAATAATAAATTAGTTATTATCATATTTCCTTGTTCATGATAATCGTTTATTATCCATGCTATAATTGTATTGATCGGAGAATTAGATGCATGTGTGGATACATAGACAAAACCATGTCCCTAGTATGCCCCTAATATAGACTAGCTCGTTGATCAAAGATGGTTAAGGTTTCCTAGCCATGGACATGATATGTCATTTGATAACGGGATCACATCATTAGGAGAATGGTGTGATGGACAAGACCCAAACTACAAACGTAGCTTATGATCGTGTCAGTTTATTGCTACTGTTTTTTGCATGTCAAGTATATGTTCCTATGACCATGAGATCATGCAACTCACGGACATCGGAAGAGTGCCTTGTGTGTATCAAACATTGCAACGTAACTGGGTGACTATAAAGGTGCTCTACAGGTATCTCCGAGGGTGTCTGTTGAGTTGGTATGGATCAAGACTGGGATTTGTTACTCCGTGTGACGGAGAGGTATCTCAGGGCCCACTTGGTAATACAACATCACAATAAGCCTTGCAAGCAATATGACTAATTGTTACTCACGGGATCTTGTATTACGGAACGAGTAAAGAGACTTGCTGGTAACGAGGTTGAACTAGTTATGGAGATACCGACGATCGAATCTCGGGCAAGTAACATACCGAAGAACAAAGGGAACATCATACGGGATTAACTGAATCCTTGACATAGAGGTTCGACCGATAAAGATCTTCGTAGAATATGTAGGAACCAATATGGGCATCCAGGTCCCGCTATTGGTTATTGACCGTAGAAGTGTCTCGGTCATGTCTACATAGTTCTCGAACCCGCAGGGTCTGCACACTTAAGGTTTGGTGACGTTTCGGTAGTATAGAGTTATATATGGTGGTGACTGAAGGTTGTTCGGAGTCCCGGATGAGATCCCGGAAGTGACGAGGAGCTCTAGAATGGTCCGGAGGTAAAGATTGATATATAGGAAGTCCTATTTTGGTCACCGGAAAAGTTTCGGGCTCATCGGTAGTGTACCGGGAGACCATCAGGAGGGGTATTTCGACCCAAGAGGCTACATGGGCTGTGGGAAAGTGAATACCAGCCCTTAGTGGGCTGGTGGAAATCCCACACAAGGCCCATGCGGCTAGGAGAGAAAACCCAAAGAGAAAAAGGTGGAAAAAGGCAAAATAGGGAGGAATCCTAGTCCTACTAGGATTGGAGGAGGAGTCCTCCTCTCCTCCCTGATTCGGCCGAACCAAGGGCTGGACCCTTGAGGGCCAAGCCTCCTCCTCTCTTCCTCCTATATATACTAGAGGTTTCAGGATTTTTGCACTAGATTTTTCAGCCACGTGCTACCCGTTCCTCTAGTGCATAGTTTCTCCTCTAGATCGGTTTTCTGCAGTGCTTAGGCGAAGCCCTGCCGGAATTGCTCCACCACCATCACCGCGGCGTCGTCACGCTGCCGGAGAACTCTTCTACCTATCCACCCCCTCTTGCTGGATCAACAAGGCGGAGATCGTCATCGAGCTATACGTGTGCTGAACGCGGAGGTGCTGTCAGTTCGGCGCTAGATCGGAAGGACCGTGATCAAGATCGCGAGACGGATCGTGATGAGATCGTGGGACAGATCGTGATGAGATCGCGGGACGGATCATGATGAGTTCGCGGGACGGATTGTGATTGGATCGCGGGACGGATTGTGATGACATCGCGCGATGCTCGGCGATTTGGATCGCGAAGACGTTCGACTACACCAACCGCGTTTCTTAACGCTTCCTGCTTAGCGATCTACAAGGGTATGTAGATCCACTCTCCCTCTCGTAGATGCTCATCACCATGGATAGGTCTTGCATGAGCGTAGGAATTTTTTTGTTTCCCATGCGACGTTCCCCAACAGATGTTTCTTCTGATCTTAAAAATTTATTTAAGCCTCATAGTGATCAACTATTGATAATAAAATTTGCAATAATATTAAAAGTGGGTTTGGAAGAGTGTCAACTATAGCTAAAAAGAATCCCACATATTTTGAGTGTGTTCAATCTTATGAGTATTTTGATATAAGTGGGTTTGGAGAGGTAATAACTTTACTTGATGTTAATCCCACTATCTTGAAAGAATATAAAATTTGCGTGCACATGGATCATGAAGAGAGTGTTTTACATGATAGCTATATTGTTGAATTTGATTGTGATCCTACGTGTAATTATTTTGAGAGAGGAAAATAAGGTTATAAAAATCTTCATGTTACTAAACTACCTCTCTTTGGGTTGGTATTATTAATGTTTGATTCTTCTTATATCCATATGATAGATATTGCTTGTGTTGATAATTTGTTTTCCTATAAGATGCCTATGCATAGGAAGTATGTTACACTTAAATGAGTTTATCACATGCTATATGATGCTCTCTTCGTGCTTCATCTCTTGTCTTTAATGTGAGTATCATTAAAATCCCAAGCCTATCTTAATAGTTATAAAGAAAGAGCTTGTTGGGAGACAACCCAATAGTTATATTTGTTTTTCTTTTCTGTTTTGTGTATCAACATGATTATTGCTACTACAATGATTGTGTTTGTATATTTTCTTTTGAGTTTTGTGCCAAGCAAACCCTTTAGGATGATGTGGATGATAGTTGAATTAATGTTGTGCAGAAAAAAATACGTTAAGTATTTGAATTTATTTTTTATTGCAATTTGATAAATCGCTATTTCATTTACACAATATTTGGGTACAATTTTTTTATGTTGTCCTATTTTCTAAGAATTTTATGAGTTAAAGAAGTATGATTTTACTCCAGATCATTACATATTGTGTTTTAGACAGATTCAGTTTTTGTTGCATAGTGTGCTTATTTTGATGATTCTATGGATTATATCAGGGGTTATAGTCATGGAGAAGTTAGAATACAATAGGTATTATGCAAGAGAAATTATGAATATATTTATGATAGTACCTAAGGTGAATGATGATTTGATTATACTAACAGATCTTACAAAGTTTCTGTTGAGTTTTATGTGCTGAAGTTTTCATGTTTTGGGTGAGATCACGATGGATGAAGGAATAAGGAGAGGCAAGATCCTAATCTTGGGGGTTCCTTGGGAAACCCCAAGGAAATATTCAAGGAAGACCCAAGCATCTAAACTTCTGGGGCATCCCCTCTTTCGCCCCAATCTATCGCTAGCATTACTCAGAACTATATTTGTATTCATGACATGATATGTGTTTTTCTAGGAGTGTCGTGTGCCATAAGTTTTATTTGTTTGCGTTTTAGTTTGACACAATCATTGTTTGCTGGACACACCTTTTATAGTGATCATTATGCACTCTCATGCTTCACTTATACGTTTTTGAGAGTTTAAATAGGAAGTGGTAATTTGGAGGTAGTTGAAAAATGATAGGGATACAAGAGGGATATAATTTTTTCATGTTGATCACTGAATAAGAAACGTACGATCAATGATATTAAAAGTTGTAATATGGAAGCTTGCTAGTTGGCAAACAGTAATCAGTAAGAATAATGGTGTTAAGGTTTGTGATTCACTTTTTCATTAAAGTGTTGGTCATGGCATGACCAGGACGTTGGAGTGCTTTGTATCCTTGATTGATATCCTTTGTGTTTTATGGGATGGGGGCGTGCGATGGTTAACTCCTCCCAACTTCCTTCCTAGGGGCATGAAGGCGGTACTTTGCTTCGAGGGCCAATATATGACACAATAAGTTTGAGTTTGTGGACTATAAGCACTTCCATCCTTCTGTATTTTGCTAGTCCCTTCGGTACCGTGCATTGCCCGTTCTCACCTCGAGACTTGGTGCAAACTTCACAGGTGAATCCAAACCACGTGATATGATACGCTCTATCACACATAAGACTTATTATATCTTCCTCCAAACAGCCACCATACCTACCTACCTTGGCATTTCCATAGCCACTCTAAGATATATTTCCTTGCAACTTACATCGTTACTATTCACATGACTGGGGCATTCATTTTTGCTTTCCATGATCATAGAGTTGACATGATATTTGTGGCAAAGCCACTATTCATCATTGTTATTCATGTTACACTAATATCATTGCACATCCTAGTACACTGCAAGAGGCATTCATATGTAGTCATATCATTCAGTTGTATCGAGTTGTAAGTAAATAAAAGTGTGATGATCATCATTATTAGAGCATAGGCCACCGGTCCTATATCTTGACGTGCACACATACAATTTCACTGTCTCTCTTTATCAATCTCACACCCATACACTTTCACCCTCTATTCATTTTTATCGATATCTCGCGCTGTTGATCCCTCCCCTCTCTTCTAGTGGATCGCCCACTCTATATATGATATATCTAGGCCTCTGTTTCACACACATTGCATATCTTACATTTTTTCCTTTTTTAGATATCATTAACACTATTCCCTGTTTATCTCTCACGCATACAAATGCACTCACGAAATCAACCGCCAAAAACACTCACAAATCGCTAGTGATTTCTCATGCACACACCATCTATCTCTCTAGGTCAATGTATCTCCCTCACATACACCCATAGAGGTGGGGTACGTGCACTAAGAGAAGGGGTGCACACACGAACACACATACTCTTTGCCTCTTTCTCAACCACATACGCGTGGATACACGGTGGAGCTCATTTCTGTATGAAAGAGGCAGGCCATGTGACAATTTGATGCATGTAGAAGTTATTCACTTAATGGAGGGTTGGGCACCACGCATGAACGAATCAAAGTGCGACTTGATGTGTGGTGCGTTATATTTAAATAAATTTTTATTGTTCAATGGAACGTACACAATTTAAAATGACTGCTATAGGGAGAAAATGAAAATTGCTTCACTATCTATAATATAGGCATGATCTTCAATGCTTGCTTGGTGGGGTTTCTCTCTTCAAACTCTCTCACACAAGACGGTTTTGGACTCTCTCTCTCTCTCTCTCCTCACCGCTGGTCGCTGATCTGGCCAGATCCCGTCTGCCGACAGAAGGGGAGGAGCCACATTGGTGCGGTCGCCGTCGTCGAGGTAGGAAACCCGCCGCCGGCACATTTAGATCTGCGGTACCCGCCGTTCTCTTTGACCAAGCTCCAGTGCGGTATGGCCTCTGCCCCTTGCTCGCCGCCATAGTATGGGCAGACCCCAACCCTCGCCGCTCTCCTAGCCACATCCCGATAACCCTCAGATACAACTTCCTCTGGGACCGACCTTGCTCCATTGCCCACGTCGCTGCATGTAGGAAATCCTGCATGTGGATCGTTATCTACTTCTTTGCCTAAAACATAGGTCAGCTGGCGTCCTTTCCATGTGATCTCTTCCTCACACCATTTTAGAGAAGCCATTTGTGTTTCTATATTTCCATTAAGATAAGGATGATGCTTCTTTTTGTGGGCGTATGTGTCATCAACTTGGATAGTAATTGTTTCCTCTCTACATCTTTATGCAAACTAGGATATCCATTTCACCTCGTTGCCAACCTTTTCGTAAACTGCACAAAGCACTTTTTCTTATGTTTTTTTTGTAGTTCTACTAAATGTCACACGGGCAACATTTCAACATTTCAGTGGTACTGCACAAAGGAAGATTGGAGTCCCTATCCTCTCATCCAACTCAGAGTCTAATCTTCTCCAACAAGTAGTTAGTCTTAAGAGAGATTACAAAGGTGACCAGCTTCTATTTGTGTGTTTACGTTTCATCAATAGTGCCACTATTATTGTAATCACACTTACTCACTATCTTTGCGAACTAGGATCCTAAACTCTATTTTAGTGGAACTGCACAAAATGATCGGAATGTTCCATGGATCCCACATGACCTTTCTTTGCCAACATGTCTTGTTGATTTTGACAGTGTTGGGTGGAACTAGCTGCCAAGCAACGAACATCATGGACAGGAAATGAAAGCATGCCTATGGACAACATCGATCAATTTTTATTTATTATTTATTTGTACACCTTCTAGTCACTTTATATTCTATTGTGATGTAAATATTGGCTTTGATCGCACATTGGTATGCAACAGCATGGATGCTACTTTCCTTTTTTGATGGAATATTGTAACAAGATAGCCGTTGGTCCAGTGGAACTAGGATACCATGGCCCATCTACTGTCGTCCCAGTCATCTATGCAAAGACAACCCAGTCTGATTGGTGGCCCACTGTTTGATGCCAAGATCCACCCCGTGAGGCTCTGGCCCCGCGAGGTCCTTTCCCTCTCCGGTAAGGCTCAAGCTTCAGGAAGCCCTATGTGGCTTTCCCCGCAAAGAAACCCCCGTGAGGCCATTAGGCCTACTGGCCAAGTAGTCACATACCCGTTGCCCATCACGTGGGTTACATGGTAAGGTTGCGGAGATGGAAAGTACGGTGCTAGTGGGCACGCGTAGAAGAATCTTTCATGTTTGTGACTAAAGGGCAATGAGAGACCCTCTTAAAAACGAGTTCCAACACTTACGTATTTGGTGCAAGGATACCAACGTGACGCTGATCTCTAGTACGTGCGTCATTAGCGAGCCCACGAGTACGTCATGGACAAGCCCTTTGCAGGGCGAAGACCACCTTTGTCAGGGAGGTCTGGGTGCTTATGCGGGATCACTAGAAGAGTATGTCTAGAGGGGGTGAATAGACTACTAGCAGGAATTTAAAATCTACACAAGATGCAAAGTTAAGTGTTGGTAGATTTTAGCAATTATAGCAAGTCTACACATGCAAGTCATCAACTATAGCTGCGGAAAGTAAAGACATTGCACATGGAAGTAAGGAGTAGAGATAGGAAGATAAAACACATGAAGGACACGGAGATTTTTCCCGTGGTTCCGATAGGTGGTGCTATCGTACGTCCATGTTTATGGAGTCTTCAACCCACGGAGGGTAACGATCGTGAGAGTCCACAGAGGGCTCCACCCATAAGGGTCCACAAAGTAGCAACCTTGACTATACCATGATGGCCTACGTCCACAGAGGACTAGCCTAACTCAGGGGTAGATCTTCACGAAGTAGGTGATATCCTTTCCCATAAAAACTTCATGGTTCACTCCACAACATGAAGTAGGAGGCTCCCAAGAGACACCTAACCAATCTAGGAGGCACCACCCTCCAAAAGGCAAAAGGCTCGATAATGTCGATGAACTCCTTGCTCTTGTGCTTCAAGATGATAGACTCCTCAACACACAATCACTCTCACAGATTTGGCTTTGGTAGAAGAGATTGATTGGATGGAAAGCAACTTGGGGAGGCTAGAGATCAAGATTCATATGGTTGGAATTGAATGGCATGATCTCAACACATGAGTAGGTGGCTCTCTCTTAGAAAATCAGATAGTATGAGTGCAGATATGTTTTGAGTGCTTTTCTCTGGAGTAGGTGGTGGTGGAGGGGTATATATAGGCATCTCCAAAAATCCAATGGTTACACCTAATAAGTCAGACTCGGTGACACCGATATGTAAATCTCGGTGGTACCGAGTTGCCTCAAAGGTAGCAACTTTTGAATCTCGGTGAGACCGATACATAAAACGCGGTTGCACTAATAAGGTGACCAACAGTCAGATTTCCAAACTCGATGATGCCGATTCAACAAACTAAGTCGTACCGATTTTGTGAATTTGCATAATAGGAAGTTGGCACCCAAAATCAGTGGCACCGAAATGGAATTGTTTGCACCGAAGGACTAGGTTTTGGCTGTGCCTGTCTGAGGCTGAGAATCAGTGGTACCGAGTGGGAAGTGTTGGTTGCACTGATTTTGGATCTTTGGCTTTGGACAAACTTTGTGGAATAGCTTGTGGGTGTATGTGGTGACTATCACTTGTGCACATATGAGCATTTTGTTCACCAATAGTACCTTACCCCCTTTTGATAGTATTGGCTTTCCTATGGACTCAAAGTGATTTCTCACAAAGTAAGATGTAGAGTCCTCTTGCTTGAAGCTTTTCCAATCTATTTCCTTGCATCTTCTTCTTAATGGGGATACTCTTCACACTCCTTTTGCCAACCCATCTCTCTCTATGGACTTTATCTGAAATACACTAGATGAAGGTATTAGTCCAAGAGACAATGTATGTTGTCATGAATTATCAAAACCACCAAGGGAGCATATTGTGCTTTCAGTCTCCCCCTTTTTGGTAATTGATGACAACATTCAATCAAAGCTTCAAATGAAGATATCCATGTATATAATGAAGACTTTGAGAGACACATGACTTAGACTTGCTCCCCCTACGTGTGTGCAATCCCTTTAAAGGATAGTTGCTTTGAATGGATGAACACACACATGGTAGTAAGGACATGATAAGTCATGTATATCTTGGTCATATGCATCAAATGTATATGAATGAGGTGTATCCTTGATAAAGACTTCACTTTTGCAAACAATATGTGCAAGAAGCAAGAGATCATGTTGACCAAAGTATGATGGATATACTTACCTTGAGTTCTTGAGCATTCTAGTAGTAGAGATACACTTGAGAAAACAATGTTAGGAAACACAAGAGTATTCTACCAATCAAAAGCAATAGAACTCAAAAGTACCAAGATATGGAGAACATATAGAAGATGGTATTCCTTAAGATTGATATGTCTCCAAGATCATATAGAACTTTCTTCCCTTTAGATATGAAACTGGTGGAACATCCTGTCCCCCTGAATCTTAGCTTGTAGATATTGGGAGTGGATAGGGTGAGAAAATTCTAACATGAGAAAAAAATCAAATGCAACAAACACATCTTCCTTTGTGAACATTCCCCCCTACTTTGGTATTCTCCCCTTGTTTAGATAGGTGTAAACTTTGATATTCTCCTCTCCCCCTAAATTATATCTCCCCCTTTGCATAAGCATGTATGTCCCACTTTAGCTTTGAAGCTTTGGTATTTCTCCCCCTTTGGCATTAATTGCCAAAAAGGTCAGATATAGAGTCGGATACATGGATCAATGATTAAGAAGGGATCCTTGAGAACAAGGGTCATAGAATGTAGGATTCATATAATATGAAAATCATGAGAAAAACAAGGGAATCATTGAAAATAATTTCTCTCCCTTTGGCTAAACTGAAATGTTTGTAGAACTTCTCCTCCTTTGAGTTAGGGATTTGATGAGGACATGTATCTAGGGTAGTGTCCTAGGCAAGGCCTACATACCCTACCTAAGGACACTACATTGGAGGACTTGAAGATCAATCATAAACTTCCGGCTGGATTCCCTGAGACGTTCAAGTCACTTGACAGGTTATCCACTCGGAGACTCCTTCTTCCACTTGGCAGTCGCGTGTCACTCGGAAGACCTCATTCTCACTCGACACCAGAAGACCAGGAGTCACCATCAAGAGCCCGATGGGCAGACGTTAGTCCAATCATCATTAACAGCTTTTATTATGTACATTACCAGTAACGGCAGACTTTGACCCCACGATCGGACCCTTAGATGCTGGGTAATTTTGAGGGGTAGCGAACTCTATATAAGCCATCCCTCCCCTATGGCACAAGGGTTCACAACCATTGTAATCTCTATATCCGTGTGTACACCCTTGCCGTAGATAGGACTCCGCCCTCTCCTTACATACCCCTACCATCTAGTGTCAGGCTCGTTCCCACGACAGTTGGCGCCCACTGTGGGGCAAGCGTCTAAGTGACTTCCGGCGGGGTTGCATTTCCATCCTTTGACATGTCTTCTGGCGGTGTTTTTGCTCTGGGCCATGAGATCCGTATCGGAGCGCTCACCTTCATCGCCGATGATTCGGCATGGCTCTAGGAAGCACCTCTCGATGTTGAGGCGCTCCCGGTCCGCGGGGCTGCGCACTTCCGCGTGAGCTCCTGTGGAGTGTTGCCGCGTCAGCCTTCGACTCCTTACATGTTGGCTCCCCTTGCTGTTCGCGGTTGCAAGCGGTCCGACCGCTCATGACTTCAGCGCTGGGTCAAACACACAGTGGCGGGTCAAACTTCTCTGCAGATTGCAGCACTCGAGCCCGCGAGTCCCTTCACGGCGTGTCCGAGTCGGATTCCAATCCGTCCGATGTGCCTTCCGAGTGCGAAAGTTGCGATCCCGCAGCGGAGGTCTTGATGGCAGGCTCTCATCAGAGTTCGCCGCCTGGCTTCGGCCATGGCACGCGCGAGGTTGGCGGTCTGTTGAATGAGTAGCCGCGCCGCGAGGAGGAGGTTCTCCATACCCCCATCATTGGCGCGACTGCCGAGGCTCAAGCTTTGGAGGCCACGCGTATTCGTTTGGAAGAACTCCAGGCAGAACTTGATGAGCGCGCCTGCTAGCGCCCGCCACGCCCCAGTCAACGTCAACGACAACTGTTTCCGACTGGATCTCACGACGACGTTGAGGTATATCGAACTCCTGTGTTAAGCATTATTACCGCTGCGAGGATAGCAGATTCCATTCAGCCATCCCGGTCAGAGGCTAGAAGAGGGCTGATGCAGATCAGAGCACTGTTAGATGCAGCGCAGCGGCAAAATTCAGTAGTTTCTCAGTCCTGCAACATGATACATAGCAATTCACCCAGGACAGAGACCGTTCAGTTGACACATAGCCCTGGATCACCCTTCCTCCGTCGGGGCGGAGGTTTCCGTGAAGAGCAGGTCAGAGATCAGTTTCACCGCAAAGACCACCGTCGAGTGCCCACTCCTCCGTAGAGTGGTCCGTACGTGTCCTAGCGCCAAGATGATAGGCGCTCCTTTGGTGACGAGTGGAATGCAGGCTTTGACGCCCGTGACCTCCTTGTTCAGAAGTGGATTGACAGGGGCAGAGCCCACAGAGAAGGACACGACAGAGATTTTCTGAGTGGTAGCTCAACTGTGGTTTCTGGTCCTGAGTGTTTGAGTAGAGCCATACGTTCTGCAGAGATTCCCCCCAACTTCAGGTTGGCGGCGGGGATCGGGAAGTTTACTGGCGAAACAAAGCTAGAGACTTGGTTAGATGATTACCGAGTGGCTGTGCAAATTGGTGGCGGAAATGACAATTTTGCCATGAAGCACCTATCCTTGATGTTAGATGGTCCAGCTCGAGCTTGTCTGAATCCTTTGGCTCCTTCCAGTATACATTGGTGGGAGGATCTTACCCAAGTGTTTGTCCGAACCTTTGAGGCACCTACAAGCGTCCAGCTGGTCTAGTCGACTTACAACACTGTGTTCAGAAGCCCAATGAAAGCTTGAGAGATTATATTCAGCCACTCTGCATCATACAGTGGAGAATGTGTCGGAACACCAGGCTGTTTATGCATTTAAGGCCGATGTGAGATACAGAGAACTATATCTGAAGTTTGGGAGAACAGGTGATATTTAACTCGATAAGATGATGGAAATCGCCACTCAGTATGCCAATGGCAAGGAAGAAGACCGCCTCCGTAGCGGCAAAGGAAAAACAGTCGTCAATGAGGCTGGTGGTAGACTTAATCGGAAACAGAAGTGAAAAGCTGAAGATCTGGTTCAAGCAGAAGCGATAGCACTGGTGACTCAGTCCAAGAACAAGGGAAAAGCTAAAGCACAGTATGCCCTCAAGAAAGGGAAAAATCAGTCAGGAACTGATATCATGGATCAGCAGTGTGTAATTTACATGAGGAAAGATGTGGAAGGCATTCTGATTTTGCCCAAGCATACCACTCGACAGTGTCGGACCCTTATCCAGCAATTCAAGGGGAACACACCGAGTGATAAAACTCTTGGGAAGGGAGATGAAGATGAAGATAAAGAAACATTCCAGGATGTCACTGCTACACTGGTGATCTTTGCTGATGTCGAGAGCAAGAGCCATTTGAAAGTCATCAACTAAGATATCAACATGGCTGTACCAGATACCCCCACCTACCTCAAGTGGTCCCAATATGCTATCACATTCAACTAGACAGACCATCCTGCTCATGTGGCCACCCCCGGTCGACATGCTCTGATAGTTGATCCGGTGGTGGGGGGACTCGACTTAGAAAGGTCCTCATGGACGGCGGCATCGGCCTAAACATTCTCTATGCAGATACCCTAAAAGGGATGGGCATTCCGATGTCCCGTCTGAGTGAAAGCAACATGTAGTTTCACGGGGTCATCCCAGGAAAGAAGGCCAAGTCACTCGGCTAGATAGCATTGGATGTGACGTTCGGGAACGACAAAATTTTTCGAAAAGAAAAGTTAAGATTTGAAGTCGTGGATTTCAAGAGTGCTTACCACGCCATTCTGGGTCGACCCGCGTATGCACGTTTCATGGCCCAACCATGTTATGTGTATCTCAAGTTGAAGATGCCAGACCCTAAGGGCGTGATCATGGTCACACGCAATCGACAACAGGCTGAAGAATGCCTCCAGCAAGGCTCCAAGATCGCCGATCACCAGATGGCCATGGTTGAGTTGGAGGTGTACAAGAAAACCATCGACCCTACTGATTTGCTCCACGCAAAGAAGCCGACTTCGGAGTCGGCATTTCAGTCGGCAGGGGAAGTGAAGAAGGTACACATCCATCCAACGGATTCTACTGCTGCCCCGACAAATATCTCATCAACACTCGACAACAAATAGGAAGCCGAGCTCATCTAGTTCCTCCGTGAGAACTGGGATATCTTTGCATGGAAGCCTGCTGACATGCTAGGGATTCCCAGGGAGCTGGTTGAGCACCGTCTGCGAATGGATCCGAAGGCCAAACCCGTCAGGGAGCATTTGCGTTGCTCAGCGCCAGAGAAGCGCAAGGCAATCGGAGAAGAAGTGACTTGTCTCTTGCAAGCCAAGTTCATTCAGGAGATTTACCACTCTGAGTGGCTCTCGAATGTTGTGATGGTGCCAAAGAAAGATAAGTCGTGTGCATGTGCATTGACTTCAAACATCTCAACAAGGTGTGCCGAAAAGACCATTTTCCGCTCCCCCACATAGATCAAATTGTTGACTCAACAACGGGGTGTGAGCATTTATTGTTTTTGGATGCTTACTCTGGGTACCATCAGATCCGTCTGCATGGCCGAGACAAAATAAAGACAACCTTCATCACCCCATTCGGGTGTTTTTGTTACATCACTATGCCTTTTGGTCTCAAGAATGCGGGCGCTACTTTTATGCACATGATTCAGAAATGTTTACTCGACCAGATCCCTTGGAATGTCGAGGCATACATGGGCGATATAGTGGTCAAGTCCCGCAAAGGTTTCGACCTGCTGGCTGATTTGGCCGAGACATTCGCCAATCTGAGGCGATTCGACATAAAACTGAATCCGGCCAAATGTACTTTCGGTGTCCCTGGCGGCAAGTTGCTCAGTTTTCTCGTTTCCGAGCGAGGAATTGATGTCAATCCTGAAAAAATCAGCGCCATTACCCATATGAAGACTCCCATGCGAGTGCACGACATTCAGAAGCTCACAAGTTGCTTGGCAGCATTGAGTCGATTCATCTCTTGTCTTGGTGAGAAGACTCTGTCTTTATATCAATTGATGAAGAAGTACGACACGTTCGACTGGAATCCCGAAGCTGAAGCAGCGTTTGTTGAGGTCAAAGACCTGCTCTCCACCCAGCCGATGCTTGCCACTCCTGCCAGCAAAGAGCCCTTTCTCCTGTACATCGCGGCCACAAATCAGGTCGTCAGTACAGTACTGACTGTCGAGCGGGAAGAGGAGGGTAAAGCTTATAAAGTCCAACGGCCAGTTTATTATGTCTCGGAAGTATTGTCCCCCTCAAAGCAAAGATATCCACACTATCAGAAGCTGGTTTATGGTATTTACCTATCAGCGAAGAAGGTGGCGCATTATTTCCAAGACCACTCAATTTCAGTCGTCAGTGATGCTCCTCTACCAAAATTTTGAATAATCAAGACGCATCAGGCCGAGTGGCTAAATGGGCAATCGAGCTTGGACACTTTGACATCAGATTCGAAGCCAAAAAAGCAATCAAGTCCCAAGCATTGGCAGATTTCATGGACGAGTGGATTGAACAGCAACAACCTATCGAAGTTCACTCGGTGCATTGGAGAATGTTGTTTGATGGCTCCAAAATGTTGAATGGGTCCAGTGCTGGTGTTGTCTTGATATCTCCCAGGGGCGACAAGCACAGCTATGTCTTGCAAATTCACTTTCATTCCTCCAACAATGAGGCAGAGTATGAAGCACTTTTGCATGGTTGCGCATGGGTATCTCTCTCGGCGTCAAGTGCCTCATGGTTTATGGCGACTCAGATCTGGTGGTGAATCAAGTGATGAAGGAGTGGAATGTTCGAAACCCTGCTATGTCTGGATACTACAATGCAGTCCGGAAGTTGGAGAAGAAATTTGAAGGCCTGGAACTTCATCATGTTCCCCGACTGAAAAATCAAGCGGTCGATGAGCTATCCAAGAGTGGTTCCACTCGACGGCCTGTCCCTAGTGGTGTGTTCTTGGAGCACTTGCACACTCCTTCGGTTCAAGAAGATCCTTTCACCGAAGAGCCCCCACAAGCTTTGAGTTCCACTGACCCGACAGAAGTCAATGTCCCTGTAGTGATTGACCTGGTCATGGAGATTCTGGTTATCACTCCTGATTGGACTGTGCCTTACATTGCCTATATCCTCAGACAAGATCTCCCTGAAGATTAAATAGAGGCTCGACAGATTGTGCGCAGGTCCAAGGCTTTTACTATGATGGGAGACCAGCTGTTCAGAGAGAGTGCGACTGGTGTTACACAACGTTGCATTACCCCGAGGAAGGTCAAATGATTCTAGACGAGATTCACTCGGGAACTGGCGGCCACCATGCATCCTCAAGGATGATCATCGCTAAAGCATACCGAGCTAGTTTTACTGGCCACGAGCTAATGAGATGGCTAAAGACATCGTTGATCATTGTGATGCTTGCCAGTTCTATGCAAACTTGTCACACAAGCCGACATCTGCCCTGAAGACAATTCCTCTTGCCTGGTCGTTTGCTGTTTGGGGACTCGACATGGTTGGCCCTTTTCGACCCGAAAAAGGAGATTTACCCACTTATTGGTAGCAGTCGACAAATTCACCAAGTGGATAGAAGCCAAGACAATCAAGAAACTGAACTGCCACACAGCGGTCACATTCATGAGGGAGATAATTTATCAATACGGCATTCCGCACAACATCATCACAGACAACGACACTAATTTTGACTCGGAAGAATTCAGGAACTTCTGCAACTCCCAGGGCACCCGGGTAGATTATGCATCTGTCGCTCACCCACAAACCAATGGGCAAGTCGAGCAAGCCAATGGCCTCATATTAAAAGGTCTTAAGCCTCGTCTCATGCGTGACCTAGATCATGCCACTGGTGCCTGGGTAATCGAGCTGGCTCTGTGTTATGGGGCCTGAGAACTACTCCAAATCGGTCGACTGGACGGACTCCCTTCTTCCTGGTCTATGGTGCTGAAGCCGTTTCCGAGTGACTTGTTCCACAATTCTCCTCGAGTGGAGCTATATTCTGAGGCTGAAGCTGAACAGGCCAGATAGGACGGTGTAGATCTTCTGGAGGAGGAATGAGAGATGGCTCTGATCCGGACTACTGCCTATCAGCAGGACCTGCAGCGCTTCCATGCGAAGAATACCAAGAGTCGGTCGTTTCATGAAGGAGACCTGGTGCTCCAAGTGAATCAACACCGACATCACAAGCTTGCTCCTGCATGGGAAGGTCCTTTCGTCGTCACTAAGGTGCTAAACAACGGAGTCTATCATCTGTACAATCTCATGAAGCGAATGGACAAGCCACAAGCCTGGAGTGTAGATCTGCTCCAGCATTTTTATACCTAAGACAAAAGAATTCCTCGATGTAATAAGAGTACTTCATCAATGCAATTCACATTTCTGCAATATATATGTTGTCGGCTCCAATCGTACAACTACATTCTTGGGAATACTCCGAGTGATGAGCTATCCTCACACTCGGGGGCTTAGCTGCGAACATGCTTTCGCCTAAGTTAAAAAC
Source organism: Hordeum marinum (assembly GCA_022496015.1). Classification (NCBI taxonomy): domain Eukaryota; kingdom Viridiplantae; phylum Streptophyta; class Magnoliopsida; order Poales; family Poaceae; genus Hordeum; species Hordeum marinum. Next base: position 164,402,687 of record CM039675.1, read on the forward strand.
CCTATCGGGTGGATAGTAGTCCATTCACTCGACGACCTATTTGCGAATCCGTCTTTGCTTAGGTTCAAATATACTCCGAGTGATGAGCAATCCTCACACTCGGGGGCTTAGCTGCAAACATGCTTTCGCCTAAGTTAAAAACCCTGTCAGATGGATAGCAGTCCATTCACTCGACATCCTATTTGCAAATCTGTCTTCGCTTAAGTTCAAATATACTCCGAGTGATGAGCAATCCTCACACTCGGGGCCTTAGCTACGAACATGCTTTTGCCTAAGTTACAAACCTTGTTGGGTGGATAGCAGTCCATTCATTCGACGGCCTATTTGCGAATCTGTCTTTGCTTCGGTTCAAATATACTCCGAGTGATGAGCAATCCTCACACTCAGGGGCTTAGCTGCGAACACGCTTCGCCTAAGTTAAAAACCTTGTCGGGTGGATAGCATTCCATTCACTCGACAACTTTGCCGCGAATCAACATTTGCCTAAGTTCTAAACTACTCCGAGTGATGAGCAATCCTCACACTCGGGGGGCTTAGCTGCGAACATGCTTCACCTAAGTTAAAACCTTGTCGGGTGGATAGCATTCTATTCACTCGACAACTTAGCCACAAATCGACATTCGCCTAAGTTCTAAACTCCTCCGAGTGATGAGCAATCCTCACACTCGGAGGCTTAGCTGCGAACATGTTTTGCCTAAGTTAAAAAACAAATTCAGTCGAACAGATGATTGAAAGCCAAATACGAGTAAAATCCAAAGGTTAAACCACAGGTAAACGTTTCGTAAAGAAGAAAATGTGCTCAGGCATAAGGCCTGAATGATGTTTTAAGGATACAATTTCACTCGGCATACCGAGGTGAATAAAAGTATTTCTTCCAAAGACCAAGTCTTTTAAGCACCCGACGGACTGACTGGCTCGACAAAATTGTCCAAGTCGATGCCGTCAGCGATTCTGGTGTCTGCCTCAATGAAGGTTTCCATGAAGTCCTCAAACTGGAGTTTCTTCGTGTTTACTACCTGGAGCTCCTTCAGCTTCTCTTCCCTCACGTCCCTGCAATGGACCCTGACAAGTGATAACGCCACGTCGGCCCTGCAGCGAGCAACAGATTTCTTTTAGGCCTGCACTCGACTGGGAAGTTCATTCAGGCGAGCCATCATGGAGTTAAGGTCGAGCTGACGAGTGTCCTCAGGCCATAGCTCCTTGTCGGTTCTTTCCATTGTAGATTTCAGTTGGGCAATATATGCCTGGACGCCTTGGAGCCGAAAGTTGAGTCTGAACATGTTCATGGCCACTACATCTGCGACAGGTGACTTAGTGGGATCTAGATTGGGTTCAATCTCCTCTGTCTCCTTCTCCAAGTCTTGGCAGAATTCTGTTGAAAAGTTGGAATGGGAGGGGAGTCGGTGAGCTACGACCTTCAAAGATTTAATAAATTTCAGTCGACAAGAAACAATCTCCGTCGAGCAGGATATACATCTTCCTCGAAAATTCGCCCAAGTGCTTCTCTAGGCCGTTGCTCCTTTTGTTTAGCTGCTCGGCCCTTTTGATGAGCTCCACGTGCTCCTGCTTCAGCTTCGTGTTCTCCTCTTCCAGCTTCTTGGCGGCCGCCAGCTTCCGATCTGCAGCTTCGATCTTGTCCCTGGCTACCCATTGAGCGTCGGCGAGTGTTTTGTCCTTCTCCCCTAGTGCCTTCTTCATGAAATCTAAAGAAACAACATTGTTGAGTCGCACTTGGAGTTGATGATTTTCATTGTGCACGTCTGTTCGAGTGAGAGCACTCGGTTCAAAACATGAAAAGTGAAGATGGGGATGCAGAAAGTCAACAGTAAGTACCTCCCAGAGACTTCAGCTCAGCCCGCGCTCGCTCCAGAGCATTGTTGGTGACTTCCAGATCCACACGCAGCTCGTTCCTCTCATCCTCTAGATCCTTGTACTGTGTCCCATGTTCGCAAGCCCTCTGAAACCAACAAAAGAAAGAGATTCAATCGACAAGTAATGCGAAGGACGGTCGACTGGTTTATGAACACCGTCGAATGACTGTCTTACAACCTTGCAACATCATCACATATTGGTTGACCTATGATGTCCATGAAGCCCATGTCCAGGGGAAGAAGAATTCAAGAAAAAAGTCCACTCGACATGTCGAGTGGCCCTGGCGCTCCGCGCGCCGTAAACAAATTCAAAGCGGTCTCTATTAAAACCCCTGCCAGTGCAAGCACTCGACAACGGTCTCGGGGACTACACCTAGTGGGTGCACTTAGAGTGCCCCCACTGATACGGTTAACTCTCGATCTGTCGAGTAACTCGTCAGAAAAAATGCACTCGACATGTCGAGTGACTCCAGTACTCCGCGTACGACAAGTTTTCAAGACTACTGCTTATCGTCTGCGATTAACAGTAGCCTCAGGGACTACACCCAGTGGGTGCACTTAGCATGCCCCACTGGTTATTAAAACATTCGACAAGGTCAGCCCTGTCAGAACATCCACCCGTCACTCGACCCGTCGAGTGACACACCTCCCTGCTCTGTGAAGTTCAATCTATCCTTATGCAGCGTCATATCATGGTTTGTCAATAGTATCCATGAAACTTGCAAGGTAGCTTCGGAGTGGTGCGATCCAAGGCAAAATGTATCCCATATACAATAAACTCTAAGACCCCCACCGTTGCAAGCACTCGTTAGCGGTCTCGGGGACTACACCCAGTGGGTGCACTTAACTTGCCCCCACTAGATCTGCCAATTCTCGATCAGTCGAGTGGCAGAAACATCCATCACTGGAATATCTGTCACTCTGAGAAGTGCAGTCTATCCTTATGCAGCATCATATCATGGTTTGTCAATAATATCCATGAAACCTACAAGGTAAATTCGGAGTGGTGTGATCCAAGGCGAAATGTATCCCGTATGTAATAAGCTCTAAGACCCTTGCCGATGCGAGCACTCGACAGTGGTCTCGGGGACTACACCCAGTGGGTGCACTCAGAGTGCCCCCACTGAGACGGTTAACTCTCGATCCGTCGAGTAACTCATCAGAAACAAATGCACTTGACATGTCGAGTGACTCTAGTACCAAGCGTACTATCGACCCAAATCCTACTCGACTATGACCCGACCTATTCGAGTGGAGAAATTTCAAACGTCCTACGAGTGGATACTAAGCACCCACTGGGTGTACAGTCAAGAAAGACAGGAATTCAATCAGAAATGTACTTACAATCGAACTTACTCGAACATTGGTGCGGAGGGCTGCACTGACATCGTAAGCCAGCTTGCTGGCCTCGTATGCCTCCTTAGTTCGCATCATTATCTGCTCTGCCTGGATCACAGCCTCCTTGCCGCTCCGGTCTGATCTTCCGAGACGCGATGCAGAGAGAAAGCCGTCATAGGCGGGATCGGTGTAGTGGCTAGGGCAGCATGTGCAGTCTAAGCAGGTCCGGTTGGAGTCGATGTCACGATGGTCGAGATAGCTAGAGGGGCATTCGATAGAGGTACCGTAGGTTCAGCTCTGACCTGTGTCGAGTCATCTATCCCCTCGGAGGACTCTATAGTCAAACATTGAGGCGTCTGTGCTGATGAAGCTCTTCGGGTGTGGGTGCACGAAGTGTCTAGGTTTTCCTCGTCATCTTCCAGCTAGATGATCTCTGCAACATCAATTGACAGTGTTAACTTTTGCAAGTGACGAATCCCATTCGGATGAATCAAGAATTTACTAACCTCTATGAGAAGTGGCAGCATCAGCAGTGTCAATGTCCATCGCCTCCCCTCCGCCTTGATGAGGCGAGGTTATGGACGTAGCAGCTCTGGCGGATCAAACAACATTCAGTTAGATACAACTCAAGACCACAGTCGACAGAAAAAATTGGAAATAAATACTTACGTGGAGACGACTGGTACAGCCATCCTCATGCGAGGCAATGCCTTGCGATGTTTGGTCGTGACTTGCTTGGGCTGCTTGGCCGGCCTCTCACTTGACTCAATAGTCGAAGGGCGACTCCGCTTTGGGTTCTTCTCGCTAGGGCCTGGAGCCCTGTCCTCAACGACTGCTGGATCCTGGCGGGACTTGGTGCGGCCTTCGCGCCGGGGAGGTGACTCGACTTCTTCCTCTTCGCCGGAGTCCTCGTATTCCTCCTCAGAGTCAGTGGGACTGTCGCCGTCCATGCTCCCACCCTCGCTCACCATGCCATCTTCAACATGGTTCCTTTTGGGAACAGGCGAGTGCATGTGTGTCCACTCCTGCATGATTGAAGCAAAGAAGTCAGTTCATAGATCAATATATCACTCGATAGTACAAGTACATCAGTCGACACCGTGCAACTCACCAGATTATTCGGCGGGTTTTCGGCCGAGTAAGGTCGGATCCTCTTGGCTCCCAAAGGGTTGTCGTAGGCTCTAGTGATGCTACGAAGCCACTGCTCGATAATTTTTTGTGGAACCTCTTCTGGGTGCGCCCTGGTTGAGTCCTCAGGGCCTGCGTAGTGCCACATGGTGTGATCTCTGGCTTGGAGCGGCTGAATATGTCAACTAAGAAACGTCTCCAACAGATCCATGCCGGTCACCCCACCCTGGATCAACTGCACCACCGCCTCAACCAAGATTCCCGTTTGGACATTATCCTCTTCGGTCAACCTCAGAGACTTGGGGACAGCTGGACGGTCAGGTGTATAGGGGGGAAGGTCAGTCGACATGTTGGGCGATGCTATATCTTTGAAGTAGAACCAAGTCGACTGCCAGCCTCTAACAGACTCAGGAAAAGTCATGGCAGGGAAGGAACTACGGGCTCTTTTCTGAAGTCCTAAACCTCCACACAACTGAAGCACATGAGTCTTCCCATCACCTGGGAGAGCTTTCTTGACGGTCTGGGATCTGACCATGAAGATGTGCTTGAACAGCCCCCAATGGGGAGAGCAACCCAGAAAACACTCGCACAAAGTGACGAAGGCAGACAAGTATGCAACCGTATTCGGTGGGAGATGATGCAGTTGGGCGCCGAAGAAATTCAGGAATCCTCTAAAGAACCGGTGGGGTGGCATAGAGAAACCCCTTTCAACGTGGGAGAGAAGGAGGACCCGCTCCCCGTCACGCGGCTTCGGCTCGGACTCTCCCATCGGCAGCCTCTAGGCGCCGTCCGCCACGAGCCCGTCGACAACAAGGCCCTCCATGTCCTCTTGAGTGACTACGGAGATGAGAAAGTCCCCCTGCATCCACCCCGCCGGTACGGTGAACCGAGCGGTCGAAGGCTTCTTGCCCTTGAGCTTCATCGCCCCCTTCTTAGCTCGCTCCAGCTTCTTTGTGGTACCCTTTGTCATCATCGCAGCGGCTCTCATCGTAGAAGAACAAGATGAGGACAGAGGAGGCAGAGGAAGAGAGGGGGTTTGGGGAATAGTACCGTGCGAACCGCAGCGCTCCGAGATTTATACCCCGCCGAGTACCTTCGTTGACTGGTGGACCCGCGAGATCACCGCGCACGCCAGCCGCAGTCCGCGTCCAATACGTGGCAAAATGTTTGGTATGGAGATCAAGGCGTCGTGCTCCCACTTGCCCTGATTGTGGCGTCATCATCGCACGCGCACGCTTCCCAAATTTTTGTATCCCGCAAAATCCGGGTCTAATAGACTGACCCGTCACCTCCAAAGATGCTTTCAGTTCACTCGGAGCCAAATAGACATTGAACATCCACTCGGACACTTTTAAGGCTGAATGGATCCGGGCGAATGGAGAAGAATTCAATCGACGCAAGTTTCATTGAAGCCCCGAATATTATTCGGAAGATTCGGCATCTGGATCCTGAATTGACGTCAATACTCAGGGTTCAGTCGACACAAGTTTAATTGAAACCTTGAATATCATTCGGAATATTTGATACTACATTGGAGGACTTGAAGATCAATCATAAACTTCCGGTTGGATTCCTTGAGACGTTCAAGTCACTCGACAGGTTATCCACTCGGAGACTCCTTCTTCCACTCGGCAGTCGCGTGTCACTCGGAAGACCTCATTGTCACTCGACACCAAAAGATAGGAGTCACCATCAAGAGCCCAACGGGAAAACGTTAGTCCAATCGTCATTAATAGCTTTTATTACGTATGTTACCAGTAACGGCAGACTTTAACCCCACGATCGGACCCTTAGATGCTGGGTAATTATGAGGGGCAGCAAACTCTATATAAGCCGCCCCTCCCCTCTGGCACAAGGGTTCGCAACCATTGTAATCTCTATATTCCACACGACATAAGCTCCCGATGTAGGGCTGGTACCTCCACGAGAGGGGCCTAAACTCATACATCCATGTGTACACCCGCACCGTAGCTAGGACTCTGCCCTCTCCTTACGCACCCCTACCATCTACTGTCAGACTTGTTCCCACGATAGGATCCTTGAATGTATTTCTCCCCCATTTTTTTAAGTAAGAGGGATCATCAAAAAATGAAAATTTCACAGAATGAAACTCAAAGATTTATAGATTCAAACACAGACTGAAACATGATAGAAAGTCGGTGGCTCCGAGACAAACTTGTCGGTGGTACCGATATGATGTTATGCAGCTCATCTACAGAATCGGTAGAACCGAGTCCTTTGTATCGGAGGCTCTGAGGTACAAAACAGAAACTTGGCAAAGTTTGAGAAACTTGCAAATTTGTGAATTTGTAACAAAGAGTCAAAACGAATTTGTAAAATAAAATCAACTAGAGAAGAAGAGTAAATGATTACTAGATTATCTGCATTTCATTTACAAAGAGGTATCAACTAGAAAAGATTTGAATGGTTCCAAGAAATTGTGCAATAGAGAATGCACCAAACAAGATTCTGAGCTAGATGATGGGCGGTGACTAGGTCACCTATGTTTGAGTCTATTGACTTAGGAGCCAAGCAAGAATACTTGATCATAGGTCATACTCATCCTTAAGCTCAAAATGGGGTTACCATTTTTCGATTAAGCATTTTAATGTCTTCATATCACTTGAGTTGATATATCTCATAACTCGGAGTAAAGCCTTTTTCAAGAATATGAATACATATCTTTGAGTGATGTTGTTGACGTAGCTTGTAGGTGAACTTGATGAGGATGCTCGAGGTTGATGAAGTTCATCTTGAGTTGGGAGAAATCCTTTTTGTTTTCATTCACTTTTCACCTACATGGGTTAGTCACGCATGAAAGAACATGATATATCCATATGAAATGATACCGATTGTGAGTTGATACCAATTGAGAAATATAGGTCAAGGATATGTTTTGTTGTCTTCTTCCTTTCATCATCAAAGCAAGGTTGTGGATACTTGGTCATGAAAGGATTGCTTAAGATATGAGTCAATGGAAATCTTGTGGAGTGTTGTTCTTCCAAGTACCTATAAAGGGTTAGATGCAAGACAAGGGAGCATAGAATTCCAAGATATGACATTCAAGATAATCGTATGGAATAGACAATAGAGCTTATCTCCTTGCATGCATCCGAGTGAGCTTAGCTCAAGTTTGAAGCATCAATGATGTTCAACTCACTACTCAAATGACAAAACACTTTTTCATCAAGTGGCTTAGTAAAGATATCGTCCAATTGCTTGTTAGTGCGAACATGCTTAAGATTAATATCTCCTTTGGCATCATGATCAAGAATGAAGTGATGTCGAACTTGAATATGCTTGGTTCGAGAATGTTGCACATGACTATGACAAATATTAATAGCACTTTCATTGTCACAAAGTAATGGAATATTTTAAACATAGATTCCATAATATTTAAGCATTTGTGTCACCATAATAATTGCGGACAACGTAACCCAGCAGCAATGTATTCCGCTTCAGCTGTAGATAGAGACACCGAGTTTTGTTTCTTGGAGGACAAAGACACAAGAGATCTACCAAGAAATTGACATGTATCCGAGGTGGATTTTCTATCAAACTGGTCACCGACATAGTCCGAGTCGAAGTAGCCAACAAGATTAAAAGAGGATCCCTTGGGATACCAAATGCCAAAGTTTGGTGTATGAATTAAGTATCTCACAATGCGTTTCACAGCCTCAAGATGACATTCTTTGGGTGCAACTTGATATCTAGCACACATGCAAACACTAATAATAATATTAGGACAAGAGGCACATACATAAAGCAATGAACTAATCATTGATCGATAAACCTTTTGATCAACCGGTTCACCCTTCTTAGTAAGATCATCGTGTCTGCTAGTGGGCATGGGAGTTTTCATACATTTGTACTCTTGCATGTTGAACTTATTGATCAAGTCCTTGGTGTACTTCGTTTGAGGGACGAATGTACCTTATCTCGTTTTCTTTATTTGTAGACTAAGAAAGAATTTCAGCTCACACATCATACACATCTCATACTTCTCTAAAATCAACCTTCCAATTTTTTCACTAAATTGTGGGTTAGTAGATCTGAAGATAATATCATCCACATAAATTTGGCACACAAATAATTCACCATTAATTCTCTTTGTGAATAAGTTTGCGTCAATTTTACCAATTTCAAATCCTTTTTCAATAAGAAACTTCGTTAGGCATTTATACCAAGCACGAGGAGGTTGGTTAAGACCATATAAAGCTTTGCGAAGTTTGTGAACATGGTCAGGTTTCTTAGGATTTACAAAACCAGGTGGTTGCTGAACATAGACCTATTCTTCAATCTCACCATTTAAGAATGCACTTTTAATATCCATTTGGTAAAGAGTGATATCAGGGTGATTGGCATAAGCAAGAATAATTGGAACAACTTCTAGTCTAGCAATGGGGGCATAGGTCTCACCTTAGTCCATACCTTCGACTTGCGTATATCCTTGGGCTAGGAGGCGAGTCTTGTTGAGAACGACTTGACCGTCTTCATATTGCTTGTTCCGAAATAAACATTTTGTGCCAATGATGTTTTGTTCGTCTTTGGTCTTCTCCACACTTTGTTCCTCTCGAAGTTGTGAAGCTCTTCATGCATAGCTTCACCCAATCCGTGTCTTCAAGAGCTTGTTCGACCTTCAAGGGTTCAATGCTAGAGATGAAAGAATAATGCTCACAAAATTTAGCTAAGCGAGTTTTAGAGCGAGTGATCCTTCCTGTTTGTATATCACCAAAGATTTGGTTTAGGGGATGGTTCTTGGTCATTTGTGCTCGAACTCGGGGTAGCTTTGGCTTTTTAGACGGTGGAGATTCTTCTTGATCATCTCCTTCATCTCCGTTGTTGTCGAAGTGGTTATCTCCTTGAGGTGGTGTTGAAGGAGGTTGTGGTGGATGTTCATGATGTACTTCCTCCTCCCCTTCATCTTGTCGTGTTCCACTTATGGGTGCTTCCATGTCGTTTTGTTGGTAGCCTTGATCCAAAGTACGAGCTTCCACTTGGGTTGATGAAGTACTTTCCTTCACCTCCATGGGAAGAATCTTGCCAATGGGAAAATCTTAGATAGCTTCTGAAGGATCTTTATCACCTACACCATTTGGCAATTGTTTGACTTGTGAACCATTAAAATCATGAAACTTCACATCTACCGTCTCTTCAACTTTTCGAGTGAAGTTGTTATAGACACGGTAGGTGTGAGAGTCCAATCCATAACCAAGTAGGAAACCTTGATGAGATTTGGGAGAAAATTTAGCATGGCGATGCTTATCAAGAATGTTACACTTAGAGCCGAATACCCGAAAGTATCCAACTTGGGGTTTGTTACCGATGAGAAGCTCGTGTGTCATTTTACCAAGAAGCTTGTGCAAGTAGAGTCGGTTCGTGGCATGACATGCTGTTTTCACGGCTTCTGCCCAAAAGTATCTTGGAGTCTTGTATTCTTGCCATATCAATGAGGGTTTGGTTCTTCCTCTCAACAACTCCATTTTGTTGAGGCGTGTACGTAGCCGAGAACTCATGTGAGATACCCTCTTAGTCAAGAAAGGTATCCACATGGGTGTTCTTGAACTCCAATCAATTATCGCTTCGAACCTTCTTGATCTTCACTTCAAACTGATTTTTCGCTTTGCATGTGAAGTTCTTGAAGATCTTTTGTGCCTGCGACTTATCATCAATAAAGAATACCCACGTAAGTCTGGAAAAATCATCAACTATAACTAGACCATAAGAGTTTCCACCGAGACTCTTGTACGCATTGGGACCAAAAATATCCATATGAAGTAAATCGAATGGTCTCCTAGTGGTCATGATGTTCTTGACCGGATGACTTCCACCTACTTGCTTTCCTGCTTGACAAGCACTACAAAGCCTATCTTTGTCAAAGATGACATCTTTAACACCAAGAATGTGATCGCCCTTGATAAGCCTATCTAGATTGCACATGCCTACATGTCCAAGCCTTCTATGCCATAGCCAACCTTTACATGATTTTGCAACGAGACAAGTATGAGGTGGGGCCTTTTTAGTGAAATCGACAATGTATAGATCACCTCTACGAATACCGGTAAAGACAATTTTATGATTATCAAATCGAAACACTTGGCAATATACTTTAGTAAATAGCACATTGAAACCGAAGTCTTCTAGTCTAGATGTGGAAAGAAGATTGTAGCCAGGGGATTCAACAAGCATCACATTTTGAATGGAGCTATCATGAGATATGACCACCTTACCAAGGCAAAGTACCTTACCCTTAGAGTTGTCTCCAAAGGTCACGTACCTTCGAGGACCTTGATTTGGCGTGATCTCTTGGAACATGTGTTTATCACCAGTCATGTGATCCATGCATCCACTGTCGAGAATCCACTCTTTTCCACGGGACATGTAATCCTTGAAGTTTTCCATTAGACTTAGATTCTTCATGATCTTTTCATGCTTGATGCCGAACAACTCATCTTCCTCACAGTATCCATGTTCTTCAATGTCATCATTTGGTGGAATCTCCTCATCATAGAAACCAAGAGACTAGTTAGAATCATAACCATGACAATGTTCAAGTTTATGAATGCAAATGGCTTCAATAACAATGTTGTTGACAGTGGTGACATCTCCTTTAGCACACATGAGATCACGGAGCTCACATAGGCATTTATCAAAGTTTGGATCACTAGGCTTCATTTTGTGAAAAGCGATGGTTTTATGAAGAATTTCATCAAGATTACTTATTGAAAGATTTGGATATCGTTTCTCCAAATCAGTCCACAAAGTATAAGGACATGCAAAGTTCTTCAATTGAGAAAGCACGAATCTTCGTAAGGCTCTAACAATAAGATTGACAGTTCTAAGGTTACCAAGCATGTTAATTTTCTTTTCATGTGTGTTATGCAATTCATTAATGGGGAGCACATAGGGAGTTTCAATATGTTTTCTCAAATGGAATTTATCAAATAGGTCAATCATGGAATTCTTCCATCGACTATAGTACTCTCCATCAATAATGGGCACTCTACAATACAAACTCTCCACACTAGACACATCCATCTTCCTCCACGGTGTTGAAACGGAAGCAATGGAGACCAGTGCTCTGATACCAATTGCGGGATCACTAGAAGAGTATGTCTAGACGGGGGTGAATAGACTACTAGCAGGAAATTAAAAATACCTCAAGCAAAAGATTAAGGGTTGGCGATTTTAGCATATATAGCAAGTCTAGAACACCCTACATATGCAAGTTATCAAGTATAACAATAGAAAGTAAAGACATTGCACGTGTAAGAAGAGGAAGGGTAGGAAGACCAAATGCAATTTGAAGACACGATGATTTTTCCCATGGTTCCGATAGGTGGAGCTATCGTACATCCACGTTTATGGAGTCTTTAACCCACGGAGGGTAATAGTCGCGAGAGTCCATGTAGGGCTCTACCCATGGAGGGTTCCATGAAGAAGCAACCTTGACTATTCCATAACGGCTTCCGTCCACAAAGGAATAACCTCACTATAGGTAGATCTTCACGAAGTAGGTGATCTCCTTGCCCTTACAAACTTCTTGGTTCACTCCACAACACGAAGTAGGAGGCTCCCAAGCGTCACCTAACCAATCTAGGAGGCACCAACCTCCAAAAGGTAATAGGCTCGATAATGTCGATGAACTCCTTGCTCTTGCCCTTCAAGATGATAGACTCCTCAACACACAATCACTCTCTCAAAGATTTGGCTATGGTGGAAGAGATTGATTTGGTGGAAAGCAACTTGGGGAGGCTAGAGATCAAGATTCATATGGTTGGAATGGAATGGCATTATCTCCACATATGAATAGGTGGCTCTCTCTCAGAATACTGATAGGATAGGTAGGGATCTGTTCTGAGTGCTTCTCTTGTGAGTGAGAGGTGGTGGAGGGGTATATATAGGTATCTCCAAAAATCCAACCGTTACACCTAATAAGTCAGACTCTGTGGAACCAATGTGTTAATCTCGATGGTACCGAGTTGCCTCAAAGGTAGAAAATTTCGAATCTCGGTGAGATCGATACATACAACTCGGTTGCACCGATAAGGTGACCAACAGTCAGATTGCCAAACTCGGTGACGCCGATTCCACAAACTCGATCGAACCGATTTTTTGAATTTGTGTAATAGGAAGTTGGCAACCCAAACTTTGTGATTTTGCACTTTGCGTGCGAAGTTCATGAAGATCTTTTGTACCCATGACTTATCATGAAGAAAGAATACTCACGTAGATCTAGAAAAATAATCAACTGCAACTATACCATAAGAGTTTCCACCGAGACTCTTGTAAGCATTGGGACCAAAAAGATCCATATGAAGTAACTTGAGTGATCTCCTAGTGGTCATGTTGTTCTTGACCAGATGACATCCACCTACTTGATTTCCTGCTTGACAAGTGCTACAAAGTCTGTGTTTGTCAAAGGTAACATATTTAGCACCAAGAATGTGATCGCCCTTGATAATATTATCTAGATTGCGCATGCCTATGTGTCCTAGCCTTCTATGCCATAGCCAACCTTTAGATGATTTTGCAATGAGACAAGTACGAGGTTGGGTCTTTTTAGTGAAATCAACAATGTATAGATCACCTCTACGAATACCAGTAAAGATAATTTTTTGATTATCAACTCGAAACACTTGGCAATCTACTTTAGTAAATAACACATTGAAACTGAAGTCTACTAGTCTAGATACGGAAAGAGGATTGTTGCCAAGGGATTCAACAAGCATCACATTTTGAATAAACCTATCATGAGATATGGCAACCTTACCAAGGCCAAGTACCTTACCCTAAAATAGAGTTGTCTCCGAAGGTCACGTGCCCTCGAGGATCTTGATTTGGCATGATCTCTTGGTACATGTCTTTGTCACCAGTCATGTGATCCATGCATCGAGTGTTGAGAATCCACTCTTTTCCATCGGACATGTAATCCTTGAAGTTTGCCATTAGAGTTACATTCTTCATGACCTTTTCATGCTCGATGTCAAACAACTCATCTTCATCATAGTAGCCATGTTCTTCACTGTCATCATTTGATGGAATCTCCTCGTCATGGAAACCATGACAATGTTCAAGTTTATGAATGTGAATGGCTTAAATAATAATGTTGTTGATAGTTGTGACATCTCCTTTAGCTCGCATGAGATCACGAAGCTCAAATAGGCATTTATCAAAGTTTGGATCACTAGGCTTCATTTTGTGAAAAGAAACAGTTTTATGAAAAATTTCATCAAGACTACTTAATGAAAGATTTGGATATCGTTTCTCCAAATAATTCTACAAAGTATAAGCACATGCAAAGTTCTTCAACTGAGAAAGCACGAATCTTGGTAAGCCTCTAACAATAAGATTGACAGTTCCAAGGTTACCAAGCATGTTAATTTCCTCTTCGTGTGTGGGATGCAATTCATCAATGGGGAGCACATAGGGATTTTCAATATGTTTTCTCAAACGGAATTTGTCAAATAGATCAATCATAGCATTCTTCCATCGACTATAGTACTCTCCATCAAGAATGGGCACTCTACAATACAAACTCTCCACACTAGACATATCCATCTTCCTCCACGGTGGTGAAACCAAATCAATGGAGACCAATGCTCTGATACCAATTGCGGGATCACTAGAAGAGTATGTCTAGAGGGGGGGGGGTGAATAGACTACTAGCAGGAATTTAAAATCTACACAAGGTGCAAAGTTAAGTGTTGGCAGATTTTAGCAATTATGGAAAGTCTAGCACACCCTACACATGCAAGTCATCAAGTATAGCAGCGGAAAGTAAAGATATTGCACATGGAAGTAAGGAGTAGAGACAAGAAGATCAAACGCATGAAGGAAACGAAGATTTTTCCTGTGGTTCCGATAGGTGATGCTATCGTACGTCCACGTTTATGGAGTCTTCAACCCACGGAGGGTAACAGTCGCGAGAATCTAGGGAGGGATCTACCCACAGAGGGTTCCATGAAGAAGCAACCTTGACTATACCGTGATGGCCTACATCCACAGAGGACTAGCCTAACTCGGGGTAGATCTTCATGAAGTAGGCGATCTCTGATGACCTACAAGTATAGGGGATATATTGTAGTCCTTTCGATAAGTAAGAGTGTCAAACCCAACGAGGAGCAAAAGGAAATGACAAGCGGTTTCCAGTAAGGTATTCTCTGCAAGCACTGAAATTATCTGTAACAGATAGTTTTGTGATAAGATAATTCGTAACGAGTAACAAGTAACAAGTGTAGCAAAGGTGCAACAAGGTAGCACAATCCTTTTTGTAGCAAAGGACAGGCCTGGACAAACTCTTATATAAAGCAAAGCGCTCCTGGGGACACATGGGAATTTCTGTCAAACTAGTTTTCATCATGCTCATTTGATTCGCGGTGGTTACTTTGATAATTTGATATGTGGGTGGACCAGTGCTTGGGTGCTTCCCTTACTTGGACAAACCTCCCACTTATGATTAACCCCTATGGCAAGCATCTGCAACTACGAAAGAAGAATTAAGGTAAACCTAGCCAGAGCATGAAATATATGGATCCAAATCAGCCCCTTACGAAGAAACACATAAACTAGGGTTAAAGCTTATGTCACTCTAGCTACCCATCGTCTACTTATTAGTTCCCAATGCCTTCCCCTAGGCCCAAATAATGGTGAAGTGTTATGTAGTCGACATTCACATAACACCACTAGAGGAGAGACAACATACATCTCATGAAAATATCAAACGAATACCAAATTCACATGATTACTTATAACAAGACTTATCCCATTTCTTAGGAACAAACGTAACTACTCATGAAACATGTTCATGTTCAAGATCAGAGGAGTATTAATTATGATAAAGGATCTGAACATATGATCTTTGTCACATCCCTAGCTAGCTTTCTTAGGACAACACATGTGTGCATCATGTTTCACTTTTTGCATCAATTTGAAATGGGGATTAACAGAAACCCCGAACCCTCACTTGAATCAAACCAATTTAAAGGTTGTGAAAAACCAACAAATACAAAATGCCCATAAAAAATGTCCCCTACGTCTGATAAATGTGGACATGAATATATCAGGGGTCATTCTACATATTTGAGCAATTATAGCATTTCAAAAATAAATATTAAAGCTGCTGAAAATGCCAAATAAAGCATTATAAATATTTCAGTTTTCAAAATATTCTGAAACTTTTTATAGAAGTTTGAAATATTCAAACTAGGTTCTATAAAATATTTGGGATATTTTATACCTAACATTTGTGCCTAAAAATAAATGAAATAAATGTCAGAAAAATAAAACAGAAACTGGAAATTTAAATAAAGGAAAGGAGGAAGCACCTGGGCCGGCCCAGCTGGCCCAGCACCATCGTCGTCCTCGTGGCAGCCACGAGTACAAGTGTGTGCTCACCGTGTGCTCGCGGTAGTGCTGCCATGCAGCCTCCCGCATGCCTGCTTCCCCTGCCGCGCTGGCGAGTGGATGAGCACGCGCTGCCGTCCCCATCTCTCTCTCCCTCTCGCCATTTGCTCCCCTGCTTCTTCCTCTCCTCTGCTCCGCCATGGCCGACGGCCCCGCTAGCTCACCGCCGTAGCTGCAGCTGCTCCCGTGCCTCCCTGAGCCTGCCAGAGGCTCCGCCTCATCGTCCCCGTCCTCTGCGCCGAGCCACGCATCGCCAGGAGCCCTGGAGCATCGTCCTTGAGCTCATCTTCTTCCTCGGACCCGAGTTTGCCACCGTCAATTCGTCGCCCTCGAGCCCTCCCCGAGCCAGCTCTCGTCGGCTCCAAGCCCGCTGTGAGATCCATGCCCTTTCCCCTCTCTTCCCCAGCCTTTTCCCCCTTTGTAGGCCCCGGTTGCGTCGGCTCCCGAGTGCCCCGCCACACGAGCTCATCGCCGGCATTGCTTCGGTGACCAGTTGGTCCACCCGAGGTCACCATCGAGCTCGTGGGGGCGCGTAGGGCCCGTAGGTGCTAAGCCCCGCCCATGTGGTGCCCTGGTTCACCGAGCTCGTGCTCGCCCGAACTCCGATAGCTGCCGAGCTCGCCGCCGTCGTCGATCCCGCCCGTCTCAGCCTCTGAGAGGTGTCAGGATGGACGCGCGCGTGAGCCTAGACCCGTCTGGTGCCCTCCGCTGTCCTTTTGGTCGCCGGAGGAAGGAACCTGACCCCTCCGGCGGGCCCTGTTGGTTAGGATTAGTTTAAAATTTAATTAATTAAGTTAATTACGTTAATGACCCACTGACCAGTGGCCCCTACCCTAATCTAATTAGTAATTAGTTAATTAGTTAAGTCTGTTTTAGCTGGGTCACTGACTAGTGGACCCCACTGGTGAGGCTTGACCTGTCAACGGCCTGTTGACCAGCTGACGTCATGCTGATGTCATGCTGATGCAATAATGAATTTTCTGAATTAAATTAATTCCAGAAACTATTCAAAACTTAGAAAATTCATTGAAATTAATCTATAACTCAGATTGAAATAATTTATATATGAAAATTTATCAGGAAAAAATTCAATGAATCCAATGGTGCTATTATCATGCATGTTAGAGCAACCTAAGTAGATGAACATTAACACTTACTAATAGGTTAACATATGGAATATGTAAAGGAGAATGATTTTGAACCTATATTGAAAATCACTTTATTTAATTTGGACAGTAGTTGCATTAGCTCATCCATACATGCTGCCATGTCATGATCATGCATCATATTGTTGCACTTGCCATGTATTGATTGTTATTTAGCTGCATTGCGGTAGGCCCTGCTTCTAAGGATACCTCCGAGTATTCCAGCGAAGGAGAAAACCTTCCCGCTTCCCATCCAGGCAAGCACCCCCATTGATCATTCCGATAACATCCCACTTTCTCGCTCCTGCTCTTGTTTATTGCAATAGGACAAATGTTCACTTGTCTGTCATACATGGTAGATGAACCCATTCCCTTGCATGGCCTGCCATTGTCATAGTAAATAGCTAAACCTTGCAACCTAGCATACCTGGTAGGTGCTTGTGCCATGATGTGCTGTGCTTACTTGCCTGCTATGCTTGCTATGCTTAGAGTTGTGTCAGGTCTGATTCATCTGGGTGATGAACTGGAGTGAAACAATGTTGTTCTGATGTTATAAGCTTATGATGAACCCGATTTGGTAAAGATAGCGATGAGAGTCTATGTAGGAGTACATAGTGGGTTGTCTCATTGGGACCGTTCTTAGGAATTGAGTTCTTGTTTGTGATCCAAGACTAGTTAGTACCACATGCTGGGCCCTAAAATATGACCCCGCTCGACTTATCAATTGCTTAGTCCTTGGTTCAGGAGTTGCAAGTAGTTTCTGGTCTTTATAGCATGCTGGAGGCTATGCGTAGCGCTGACCCTAGGGGTGCGTTACAACGCGGTAGGCAGTGGCATGGTGTACCAAGGGTCACCCGAATGGTGCACTTGGGAACCCCACGCAAAACGTTTTGGGCCGTAGCGGAAACTTTGGCCGGACTTCTGTGCGGGTTCAGTCTCAAATAGGCGATAGCCTGGACTAGAGGTCTTATGGGATTGACGGTCGTGGCCGACTCCCTCGCTGGGCTTCCGCTTGAAGGTTGCCGAGGTGCATGGTTTTATGAGCACACATCGATAAGTGGCGAAAGCGTGTGTGAAGAAGTACACCCCTGTTGGGTATGAAACTATTCGAATAGCCGCGTCCTCGGATATGGACTACTTGGAGAACTTATGCTATTCATATATAATTTAATGGATACTCAAAAAAATATCAAGACAAGTGTGAGTACCGTGGATGGCACTCTTGTAGGAGACGGAAGTGAATCCATGGTGGTGTATTGATGTGGAGTTACTGGACTCGTGTGCAATATCTAAAATTTAAACAAAGAGTTAAAGTTGTGTAGTATAGGTTAGCCATGAGTCAAAGCTGGCATTGCTGCAAAAACTCCACCACTCCCCTTGTTGATTCATGAGCATGAATAGTCTAGGTCTATTTTAAAGACTTGCTGAGTACGTTTGTACTCATGTTTGCTTAATAAATGTTGCAGATGAGACTCAGGACCCATCAGGTGTTTCTATCTAGATGTCGACGATGCCGAATAGCTGGTGTCCCAGCTACGACCTTATGCCCTGTGGCACGCTGTAGATAGTCAGGCCATGTGCCTTTTTACCCTTTCAACTGTCTGTACTCAGACATCTTTATGCTTCTGCTTGGTTTGTATGAACTTGCTTTTATGACTTGACTGTCGGGTCATGTGACCCCTACCTGTAATAACATATTATGCAAGGCTCCTCTGAGCCTCTTAAATAAAAGTGTTGTTAATGTATGGTTATGTTGTGATGCCATGGTTGTATCTATGCATATCGGGCATGTCGTGCGTACCGGTGACATGCAACGGTATGTATGGGATCCGACACCTAGTCATGTGCCTTTAGTAGTACTCTTTACAGGAAACTTCCTCTTTGTGCTTCCACCGAGCCTTGGTAGCTTGCTACTGCTCCGAACACATTGATTGACCGACATGTATCCTTCTTTGCTATTGTGTCTGTCCCTTCAGGGAAATGTCTCGCAGTGTAATGGAGTCCCTGTAGCCTGCTACGACTTGTCTACGTGCAGTGATGACATTTATGTCCCATGGCGTAATGGGGTCCTTGTCGCTTGCTATGACTCGACCTCACACGCTTGAGGCCGACACCTGCATTGCTGGCTTACGTATGCCTGTTTCCGTACGGATGTGCCACTTGGGTTCTTTGACTAGTCATGTCGGCCCGGGTTCTTTGTCATTTGATTTCCAGTGACATGTTCACATACATGATCCAAAAGACGCAAACGGTCCCGGCTAAGGTAAGGCTGGAGCCGTGGAGCTTACCGTGTGTGAGGCCGCAAAGTGATGTGATATGTTACAGTCTGGATTCATATGACTTAGGATCGGGGTCCCGACAGTGTTGGTATCAGAGCTGACTGACTGTAGGACTACCAAGCCAAACCGGTTGAAGTTGAGTCTAGAAACACTATAGAAAAGTAGGGGAATTGATTGTGGAAGGGAACGTAAGGCTCTTTTTGCTCCTCTTCCCAAGTTATTCTATTCTGAGTCATTCTCATCTTTTATACGGGGTTAAGAACCAGGCTTCTCATCTATTGCTTAGGATGACGAGTTACTAACCATGGATTATTAGCTAGCTTGTTTGCAAGTGAACTTCGTACTCGAGTATTGTTGGTGTGACAAACAGTTGGAGAAGAGATTTGAGTCTAGATAGTTGAGTGGTTATGCTTTTCCAATCATTTGCAGTTGTCTCTAAATCCTTTTTGAGCAATTACATCTGTTATTCTGTCCAATTTGTGCTAGAATCTCTAATGTCTTTGCATCATTCTTTGTTTCAGATGCCCCCTTGTCCTTCCCGTTAGATGGTCCGTCTGACCAGGTGCATCGATGTACCTGGTCACACGGCCATATTGGTTAGAGTTATGATGGAGGCTGGCTACCGTTGGTACCCAGAGTACACAGTGGAGGAGCAGTATCGAGATTTCAACTAGAGCCAGTATCTGTGTACTGTTAAGATATATCCATCATATCCTGGAGCTGGAGAGACGCTTCATTGGACTTATGGGTTAGGTGTCACCATAGACATGGCAGTTCTAGAGCCGCCTACACCATGCTGACTATCATGAGGTTTCACCATGATCTGCTTCAGAACACAGAGTTCTGTTATGTTCCTGCTTCTCTGGGAGGAGAGGATAGCTATCTTAGCGCAGCCTACTATGATCATTCTCATGAGGACCCTAGGCTGCAGGTGACCACTCAGATGTTGGAGAACAGGGATCGTGATGCACGTGCCCTTCGCATGGAGCTATGTGCCACCCGTGCACGTCTTTGGACAGCCCCGACGCAGCTAGCACCTGTCGTGCAGACAGGCTATGGAGATTTGGAGATGCTGAACCCATCATAGACTCATCTGCCAACACACGTAGACTGGCCCGATGTTGTAGGCATCACTCCTCTTCGAGGACCGCTGTTGACACCAACAAGGGGACCGAGTCCACATCCGTGTCGTTACGGTTTCCAGGGATTGCAGGCTAGAGTGTTTCCAGATCCTCAGGTTCAGCTCCTGGGTCACAGGGGTAACCTATATGAGGCATTCTATGACAATGCTTGAGTACGTGGATGTTAGTACTAGTATGGTAGTAGTTGTATTGCCACAGTCGTGTGTGTCTTGTGGGATATGACTGAGGTTGAGAGCTTAGTTCCGGAGGTGTAGATATATAATGTATAGGAAGCTTGTAATGCCTCCGATGAGTTGTGTCATCTCTCTATAGTTTGTATTTCAGCTTGGGCTTGTACTGAACTATGTCATGGTGTGTATGAATCATGGTGTTCATATGGCAGTTGTTATTACCATGTTGATCGGGTGTTTACCCATGCATGCCATGTTGTCCGGTACATTCCTTATCTCATTATTTAGAGTTGGTGTCTTCCTTGTCTAAGCTGTGGGTTTGTTTTCCTAGGATGGTGGCAACTAGGAATAACCCCGTGCCTGCCCGAGCAGGGCAAGGGAAGCCAACCAAGGCATGAGAACCTGCCACATGCGCCCTCTTTGGCAGAAGTGATGCTTGAAGCTGAACGTACCAAAAGGGAGACCAACAGGTTGTTGGAACGTATTGAGCAGAACACAGCGCGTCAATGACTTCTATGATGGTGTGTCTCTCAATGATCGCTATGATGGTGTGTCTCTCAATGACTTCGTCAAGCTGTGTCCACCCAAGTTTCACCATTCGGTCGACCCGCTCGACGCGGATGACTGGCTGACCAGCATGTCCCGCAAAATCCGAGTTGCCAATGTATCTGAGGCCAACAAGGTGAGCTTTGCTGCTTACTTTCTAGAGGGACCTGCCAATCTATGGTGGGAAAATTATGAAGCTATGCGTCCCACAGGCCCCGCACCAACTTGGGAAGATTTCAACACGGCATTCCGTACCCATCACATCCCCGAAGGGCTGACGGATCTCAAGAGAGAGGAGTTTTGTGCTTTCACCCAGGGCAGAATGACAGTGTATGCCTATAGCCGTGAGTTCGGCAATCTTGCTCACTATGCTCCGGAGGAAGTGTCAACCGATGCCAAGAAATAGGCTAGGTTCCGCAAGGGACTTAGTCCTGAGCTCTGTCGAGATCTGCGCCTACATGAGTGCACAACCTTCCAGGCTCTCGTCAACAAGGCTATCAATGCCGAAACTGGACAGATTGACTACGAGGCAACTAGGAAGCACACCCGTGACTTCAGCCCCGCATCTGGCTAGGGCTCCAACAAACGCCGGGTGTGGGTGCCCAACGCAGCTCTGCCGCCAAGATACACCGCGAGGCCATCCTTCCAGGCACCTCGCCCAGCTCAGCCCAACCCTCCAGCCAGGACATTTGGAGGTCCTCCTGCCAATGCTGGTCCCCGTGCCACCGTTGTCTGCTACAAACATGGAGAACCAGGACACTACTCCCGTGAGTGTCCTTAGAACAATGCTAAGCCGGCTGGACGTGGGAAGCCGGGAAAAGCCTTCTATGTGAAGCCATCTCCTGCTCGTGGTCAAGTGAACTATGTTTCTTCTGAAGAAGCCCTTGAGCACCTTGATGTTATCCTAGGTATGCTCCTTGTCAATAGTCATCCAACAATTGTTCTATTTGATACTGAGTCATCTCATTCATTCATCTCAGAAAGTTATGCACAATTGCATAACATGTCATTTTGTGATATGTCTACTCCTTTAGTAGTTCAGACTCCTGGATCAAAATGGCAAACTTCTAGAGTGAGCCATGACAATGAAATTCTTGTGGATAGGCTAGTCTTCCTAGCATCTTTGATAGCCCTCAAGTCTTTAGACATCAATATCATCTTAGGCATGGACTGGATGAAAGCCCACTATACTAAGATTGATACTCATACTAGGAATGATCAAATTACACATCCCTTGGGTGAGATAGTTAATGTTTCCACTCGAGCAGCCAAGCGCCAACTCTATTCTCTCAATGCTATCCCTCTTCCAGAATTAGAAGATATTCTGGTAGTCCGTGACTTTCCGGATGTCTTTCCAGAAGAACTGCTAGGAATTCCACTTGTGAGAGATGTTGAGTTTTTGATAGAGCTCATCCCAGGGACTGTCCCAATCGCCAGAAGACCCTATAAGATGGCACCCTTAGAACTAGCCAAACTTAAGAATCAACTCGATGAGGCTTTGAAGAAAGGTTTCATCCATCCTAGTTCTTCTTGTTGGAAATATGCCCTAGAGGCAATAAATAAAGTGTTTATTATCATATTTCCTTGTTCATGATAATCGTTTATTATCCATGCTATAATTGTATTGATTGGAAACACATTGCATGTGTGGGTAAATAGACAACACTGTGTCCCTAGTATGCCTCTAGTGAACTAGCTCGTTGATCAAAGATGGTCAGGGTTTCCTAGCCATTGACATGTGATGTCATTTGATAACGGGATCACATCATTAGGAGAATGATGTGATGGACAAGACCCAAACTACAAATGTAGCGTATGATCGTGTCATTTTATTGCTACTGTTTTCTGCATGTCAATGTATATGTTCCTATGACCATGAGATCATGCAAATCATGGATATCGGAGGAGTGCCTTGTGTGTATCAAACGTCGCAACCTAACTGGGTGACTATAAAGGTGCTCTACAGGTATCTCCGATGGTGTCTGTTGAGTTGGCATGGATCGAGACTGGGATTTGTTACTCCGTGCGACGGAGAGGTATCTCGGGGCCCACTCGGTAATGCAACATCTCAATAAGCTTTGCAAGCAATGTGACTAATTGTTAGTTGCGGGATCTTGTATTACGGAACAAGTAAAGAGACTTTCCGGTAATGAGGTTGAACTAGGTATGGAGATACCGACGATCGAATCTCGGGCAAGTAACATACCGAAGAACAAAGGGAACGTTATACGGGATTAACTGAATCCTTGACATAGAGGTTCGACCGATAAAGATCTTCGTAGAATATGTAGGAACCAATGTGGACATCCAGGTCCTGCCATTGGTTATTGGCCGGAGAGGTGTCTCGGTCATGTCTACATAGTTCTCGAACCCGTAGGGTCTGCACACTTAAGGTTCGGTGACGTTTCGGTAGTGTAGAGTTATGTATGGTGGTGACCGAAGATTGTTCGGAGTCCCGAATGAGATCCCGGATGTCACGAGGAGCTCTGGAATGGTCCGGAGGTAAAGATTGATATATAGGAAGTCCTAGTTTGGTCGCCGGAAAAGTTTCGGGCTCATCGATAGTGTACCGGGAGTGCCGGCAGTGTACCGGGAGACCACCGGGAGGGGTATTTCGACCCAAGAGGCTTCATGGGCTGTGGGAGAGTGTTTACCAGCCCTTAGTGGGCTGGTGGAAGTCCCACACGAGGCCCATACAGCTGGGAAGAAAAGCCCAAAAGGAAAAAGGTGGAAAAAGGCAAATAGGGACCAAATAAGGAAGGAGTCCTAATCCCACTTGGAGTGGAGGAGGAAGGACTCCTCCCTTTGGTTCGGCCGAACCAGCCTTGGCTTGAGAGCCAAGGCTGCCTCCTCCTCCTCCTCTCCTCCTATATATACTAGAGGGGTTTGAGGGTTTTGGCATAAGTTCTTTCTTCCACGTGCAACCCTAACCTCCAGTGCACAGTTTCTCCTCTAGATTGGTTTTCTGCGGTGCTTAGGCGAAGCCCTGCAGGAATAACTCCACCACCATCACCGGAGCGCTGTCACTCTGCCGGTGAACTCTCCCTCCTCTCCGCCTCCTCTTGCTGGATCAAGACGGTGGAGATCGTCATCAAGCTGCACGTGTGCTGAACGCGGAGGTGCCGTCCGTTCGGTACTAGATCGGAAGGATCGTGATCAAGGCCACGGGACGTTTTTGATCGGATCGCGAGACGGATCATGACAAGATTGCGGGACGGTTCGTGATTGGTTCACGGGATGGTTCCTGATTAGATCGCGGGACGCTCGGCGATTTGGATCGCGAAGAAGTACGACTACACCAACCGCGTTTCTCAACGCTTCCCGCTTAGCGATCTACAAGGGTACGTAGATTCGCTCTCCCTCTCATAGATGCTCATCACCATGGATAGTTTTGCGTGTGCGTAGGAATTTTTTTGTTTCCCACGCGACGATACCCAACAGTGGTATCAGAGCTAGGTTGATGGTTCGATGAAATCTCGAGTAGAACACAAAAGGTTTGTGGGCGTTGATGCTTAGATTGCTTCCTCCCTTGGTCGTGTTTTGGTTCAGCGGTATTGTGGGATGAAGCGGCCCGGACCAACCTTACTCGTACGCTTACGAGTGACCGGTTCCCTCAACTGCACTTGTTGCAACAGATGGCTAGCGGGTGTCAGTTTCTCGTACTTTAGTTGGATCGGATTCGACAAAGGCGGTCCTTGAGAAGGTTGAAAAGCAACTTATGTATCACCGTTGTGTTTTATGCGTAGGTGAGAATCGTTCTTGCTAGATATCCGTAGCATCCACGTAAAACTTGCAACAACAATTAGAGGACGTCTAACTTGTTTTTGCAGGGTATGTTGTGATGTGATATGGCCAATTACATGATGAGATATATGTGATGTATGAGATGATCATGTGATATATAGAATTTCACGACTTGCATGTCGATGAGGACGGCAACCGGCAGGAGCCATAGGGTTGTTTTTAATTATTGTATGACCTGCGTGTCAATCATTAAGCGCTATGTAATGCTTTACATTATCGCTACGGTAGCAATAGTAGTAGAAGCATGCAGGGCGTGACAACCCCGAAGGCGACACGTTGATGGAGATCAAGATGATGGAGATCATGGTGTCGTGCCGGTGACGATGGAGATCATGCCAATGTTTTGAAGATGGAGATCTTAAACGCAAGTTCATGGCCATATCATGTCACTTATGAATTGCATGAGATGTTAATCCTTTTATGCACCTTGTTTTGCTTAGTACGACAGTAGCATTATACGGTGATCCCTCACTTAAATTTCAAGATAAATTGTGTTCTCCCGAGTGTGCACCGTTGAGAAAGTTCGTCGTGTCGAGAAACCACGTGATGATCGGGTGTGATAGACTCTACGTTCACATACAACGGGTGCAAGCTAGATTTGCACGTGCAGAACACTCGGGTTAAACTTGACGAGCCTAGCATGTACAGACATGGCCTCGGAACACAAGAGACCGAAAGGTCAAACATGATTCATATAGTAGATATGATCAACATAATGATGTTCACCATTGAAGCCACCTTAACTCACGTGATGATCGGACTTGAGTTGGTGAATTTGGATCATGTGACACTCAGATGACCTGAGGGATGTCAATTTGAGTGGGAGCTTTAGTAATTTGATTAACTAAACTCATTATCTTGAACAATAGTCTAAGTAACCTTTGCATATTTATGTTGTAGATCAATGGCTCGTGCAGTAGCACCCCTGAATTTTAATGCGTTCCTAGAGAAAGCTAAGTTGAAAGATGATGGAAGTAACTTTGTTGATTGGGCCCGTAATCTGAGGATTATCCTCACGGCTTCCCAGAAACAATATGTCCTTGATGCACCGCTTGGTGACCAACCAGAAGACATGACCTCCGAAGACGTTAAGAACGCTTGGGAGGCTCGTGCTGGAGACTACTCAATAGTTCAGTGTGCAATATTGTATGGCTTAGAACCGGGACTTCAAAGACGTTTTGAACGTCATGGACCATATGAGATGTTTCAGGAGTTGAAGCTTATTTTTCAGAAGAATGCCCGGATTGAGAGGTATGAGACCTCCGATAAGTTCTATGCTTGCAAGATGGAGGAGAACGGGTCTATCAGTGAGCATATACTCAAAGTGTCTGGGTATTCAAACCGTCTAGCTGAGTTGGGAATTACCCTACCGCAAGAGGCGATCATTGACAGAGTTCTTCAATCACTGCCACCTAGTTACAAGAGCTTTGTGATGAACTATAACATGCACGGGATGAACAAGTCTTCATCCGAGCTGTTTGCGATGCTAAAAGTCGCTGAGTCTGAAATCCAGAAAGAACATCAAGTGTTGATGGTCAATAAAACCACTAGTTTCAAGAAAAATGGCAAGGGCAAAGGCAAGAAGGGTAAAACCAAGAAGGATGGCAAAGCAGTTGCTACTCCTACAAAGAAGCCTAAGCATGGACCTAAGCCAGAAACTGAGTGTTTTCATTGCAAAGGAACTGGTCACTGGAAGCGGAACTGCCCCAAGTACCTGGCTGACAAGAAGGCGGCCAAAGACAAACAAGGTATATATGATATACATGTTATTGATGTGTACCTTACTAGTTCTCGTAGTAGTGCCTGGGTATTTGATACCGGTTCGGTTGCTCACATTTGCAACTCAAAGCAGGAACTACGAAATAAACGAAGACTGGCAAAGGATGAAGTGACGATGCGCGTGGGAAATGGTTCCAAGGTTGATGTGATCGTCGTCGGCACGCTCTCTCTTCGATTACCATCAGGATTAGTGATGAACCTGAATAATTGTTATTTAGTGCTTGCGTTAAGCATGAACATTATATCTGGATCTTGTTTATTGCGAGACGGTTACTCATTTAAATCATAGAATAAAGGTTGTTCTATTTATATGAGTGATATCTTTTATGGTCATGCACCCAATGTTAGGGGTTTATTCATATTGAATCTTGATAGTGTGACACACATGTTCATAACATTGATGCCAAAAGATGTAGAGTTGATAATGATAGTACCACTTTCTTGTGGCACTGTCGTTTAGGTCATATTGGTGTAAAACACATGAGGAAGCTCCATGCTGATGGACTTTTGGAGTCACTTGATTTTGAATCACTTGACACATGTGAACCATGCCTCATGGGCAAGATGACTAAAACGCCGTTCTCTGGAACAATGGAACATGCAAGTGACTTATTGGAAATCATACATACTAATGTGTGCGGTCCAATGAATGTTGCAGCGCGCGGTGGATATCGTTACTTTCTCACCTTCACTGATGACTTGAGTAGATATGGGTATATTTACTTGATGAAACACAAGTCTGAAACGTTTGAAAAGTTCAAGCAATTCCAGAGTGAAGTTGAGAATCATCGTAACAAGAAGATTAAATTTCTGCGATCTGATCGAGGAGGTGAATATCTGAGTTATGAGTTTGGCATTCACTTAAGACAATGTGGAATTGTTTCACAGTTGACACCGCCCGGAACACCACAGCGTAATGGTGTGTCTGAACGTCGTAATCGAACCTTATTAGATATGGTGCGTTCTATGATGTCTCTTGCCGATTTGCCACTATTGTTTTGGGGTTATGCATTAGAGACAGCTGCATTCACTTTAAATAGGGCACAATCAAAATCCGTTGAGGCGACGCCATATGAACTGTGGTTTGGCAAAAGGCCAAAGTTGTCATTTCTTAAAGTTTGGTGATGTGATGCTTATGTCAAAAAGCTTCAGCCTAAAAAGCTAGAACCCAAAGCGGAGAAATGCGTCTTCATAGGATACCCGAAAGAGACAATTGGGTATACCTTCTATCTCAGATCCGAAGGCAAAGTGTTTGTCGCAAAGAACGGAACATTTCTTGAGAAAGAGTTTCTCTTGAAAGAAATGAGTGGGAGGAAAATAGAGCTTGATGAGGTTATTGAACCTTTACTTCAACTAGAAAGTAGCACAGCGCAGAAAGATGTTTCTGTGGAACCTACGATGGTAGAAGAGGAAGTTAATGATGATGATCATGAAGCTTCAGATCAAGCTACTATTGAACCTCGTAGGTCGACAAGGAAGCGTACTACGCCCGAGTGGTACGGCAACCCTGTCTTGGAGGTCATGTTGTTAGACAACAATGAACCTACGAGCTATGGAGGAGCAGTGATGGGCCCGGATTCCGAGAAATGGTTAGAGGCCATGAAATCCGAGATGGGATCCATGTATGAAAACAAAGTATGGACTTTGGAAGTACTACCTGAAGGGCGAAAGGCCATTCAGAACAAATGGATTTTTAAGAAGAAGACGGACGCGGACGGTAATGTCACCATCTATAAAGCTCGACTTGTGGCAAAGGATTTTTCACAAGTTCAAGGAGTTGACTACGATGAGACTTTCTCACCCGTAGCGATGCTTAAGTCTGTCAGAATCATGTTGGCAATAGCTGCTTATTTCGACTATGAAATTTGGCAGATGGATGTCAAAACGGCATTCCTCAACGGTTTCCTTGAGGAAGAGTTGTATATGATGCAACCCGAAGGTTTTGTCGATCCGGAGAATACTGACAAAGTTTGCAAACTCCAGCTATCCATTTATGGACTGGTGCAATCATCTCGGAGCTGGAATAAGTGATTTGATGAAGTGATCAAAGCGTTTGGGTTTATACAAGTTTATGGAGAAGCTTGCATTTACAAGAAAGTGAGTGGGAGCTCTATAGCGTTTCTAGTGTTATATGTGGATGACATATTGCTGATTGGAAACAATATAGAAACGTTGGAAAGCATGAAGGAATATTTGAATAAGAAATTTTCAATGAAGCACCTAGGAGAAGCTACTTTCATATTAGGCATTAAGATCTATAGAGATAGATCGAAACGCTTAATAGCACTTTCACAGAGCACATACCTTGATAAAGTGTTGAAGAAGTTCAAAATGGAGCAGTCCAAGAAAGGGTTCTTGCCTGTGTTACAAGGTCTGAAGTTGAGTAAGACTCAATGCCCAGTGACTGCAGAAGATAAAGAAAAGATGAGTGTCATCCCCTATGCTTCAGCCATAGGCTCTATCATGTATGCAATGCTGTGCACAAGACCCGATGTCAGCCTTGCCATAAGTATGGCTGGAAGGTTTCAAAGTGATCCTGGAATGGAGCACTGGCAAGCGGTCAAGAATATCCTTAAGTACCTTAACAGGACTAAGGAGATGTTTCTCGTTTATGGAGGCGATGAAGAGCTCGTCGTAAAGGGTTACGTCAATGCAAGCTTTGACACTGATCCGGACGACTCTAAGTCGCAAACCGGATACGTATTTATTCTTAACGGGGGAGTGGTAAGCTGGTGCAGTTCCAAGCAGAGTGTGGTAGCTGATTCTATGTGCGAAGCGGAGTACATCGCAGCCTCGGAGGCAGCGAAGGAAGGTGTCTGGATGAAGTAGTTCATGACAGATCTTGGAGTAGTGCCTAGTGCACTGAATCCAATAAAACTGTTCTGTGACAACACTGGTGCCATTGCTCTTGCCAAGGAACCAAGGTTTCACAAATGGACCAGACACATAAAGCGACGCTTCAACTCCATACGGTTCTACATCGAGGAGAAGGACATAAATATTAGCAAAGTGCACACGGATCTGAATGTTGCAGACCCGTTGATTAAACCTCTTCCAAGGGCTAAACATGATCAACACCAGAACTGTATGGGTGTTCGATTCATTACCATGTAAATCACATAGTGATGTGAACTAGATTATTGACTCTAGTGCAAGTGGGAGACTGTTGGAAATATGCCCTAGAGGCAATAAATAAAGTGTTTATTATCATATTTCCTTGTTTCATGATAATCGGTTATTATCCATGC
The DNA here is from genome assembly GCA_022496015.1 of Hordeum marinum. NCBI lineage: Eukaryota > Viridiplantae > Streptophyta > Magnoliopsida > Poales > Poaceae > Hordeum > Hordeum marinum. The sequence continues at coordinate 164,432,543 of CM039675.1, forward strand.
TATAATTGTATTGATTGGAAACACATTGCATGTGTGGGTAAATAGACAACACTGTGTCCCTAGTATGCCTCTAGTGAACTAGCTCGTTGATCAAAGATGGTCAGGGTTTCCTAGCCATTGACATGTGATGTCATTTGATAACGGGATCACATCATTAGGAGAATGATGTGATGGACAAGACCCAAACTACAAACGTAGCGTATGATTGTGTCAATTTATTGCTACTGTTTTCTGCATGTCAATGTATATGTTCCTATGACCATGAGATCATGCAACTCACGGATATCAGAGGACTGCCTTGTGTGTATCAAACGTCGCAACGTAACTAGGTGACTATAAAGGTGCTCTACAGGTATCTCCGATGGTGTCTGTTGAGATGGCTGGATCGAGATTGGGATTTGTTACTCCGTGTGACGGAGAGGTATCTTGGGGCCCACTCGGTAATGCAACATCACAATAAGCCTTGCAAGCAATGTGACTAATTGTTAGTTGCAGGATCTTGTATTACGGAACAAGTAAAGAGACTTCCGGTAACGAGGTTGAACTAGGTATGGAGATACCGACAAGTAACATACCGAAGAACAAAGGGAACGTTATACGGGATTAACTAAATCCTTGACATAGAGGTTCGACCAATAAAGATCTTCGTAGAATATGTAGGAACCAATGTGGACATCCAGTTCCCGCCATTGGTTATTGGCCGGAGAGGTGTCTCGGTCATGTCTACATAGTTCTCGAACCCGCAGGGTCTGCACACTTAAGGTTCGGTGACGTTTCGGTAGTGTAGAGTTATGTATGGTGGTGACCGAAGATTGTTCAGAGTCCCGGATGAGATCCTGGACATCACGAGGAGCTCCGGAATGGTCCGGAGGTAAAGATTCATATATATGAAGTCCCAGTTTGGTCGCCGGAAAAGTTTCGGGCTCATCGGTAGTGTACCGGGAGTGCCGGCAGTGTACCGGGAGACCACCGGGAGGGGTATTTCGACCCAAGAGGTTTCATGGGCGGTGGGACAGTGTTTACCAGCCCTTAGTGGGTTGGTGGAAGTCCCACACAAGGCCCATACAGCTGGGAAGAAAAGCCCAAAAGGAAAAAGGTGGAAAAAGGCAAATAGGGACCAAATAAGGAAGGAGTCCTAATCCCACTTGGAGTGGAGGAGGAAGGACTCCTCCCTTTGGTTCGGCCGAACCAGCCTTGGCTTGAGAGCCAAGGCTGCCTCCTCCTCCTCCTCTCCTCCTATATATACTAGAGGGGTTTGAGGGTTTTGGCATAAGTTCTTTCTTCCACGTGCAACCCTAACCTCCAGTGCATAGTTTCTCCTCTAGATTGGTTTTCTACGGTGCTTAGGCGAAGCCCTGCAAGAATAACTCCACCACCATCACCGGAGCGCCGTCACGCTGCCGGTGAACTCTCCCTCCTCTCCGCCTCCTGTTGCTGTTTCGACGGTGGAGATCGTCATCAAGCTGCACGTGTGCTGAACGCGGAGGTGTCGTCCGTTCGGTACTAGATCGGAAGGATCGTGATCAAGGCCATGGGACGTTCGTGATCGGATCACGGGACGGATCGTGACAAGATCACGGGATGGTTCGTGATTGGTTCGCGGGATGGTTCGTGATTAGATCGCGGGACGCTCGGCGATTTGGATCGCGAAGAAGTACGACTACACCAACCGCGTTTCTCAACGCTTCCTGCTTAGCAATCTACAAGGGTACATAGATTCACTCTCCCTCTCGTAGATGCTCATCAGCATGGATAGGTGTGCGTGTGCGTAGGAAATTTTTTGTTTCCCATGCGACGTTCCCCAACACTTCTCCTTGGGCTTGCCCTGTCCTCTTCTTAAGAAGAAGGATGGATCGGATCGGATGGTTGTGGATTATTGGCCAGTGAATCTGGTCACCATAAAGAACAAGTATCCGCTCCCCAGGATCAACGATTTGTATGATCAACTCGATGGATCCTCTGCCTTTTCCAAAATGGATTTGAGATTGGGATACTATCAAATCAGAATTAGAAACGGGGACATTCCAAAAACAGCTTTTGTTACTCGTTATGGCCAATACGAGGACACCGTCATGTCCTTCGGTTTAACCAATGCCCCAGCCACCTTCTCTCGCTTGATGAATTTGATCTTAATAGAGTATTTGGATAAATTAGTCGTGGTTTACCTCAACGATATACTCATCTACTCGAAGAACGAACAAGAACATGTCGAGCATCTAAGGCTAGTATTGATGGAACTTTGAGAGCATTAAATGTATGCCAAATTCTCCAAGTGTGAATTTTGGTTGCCAGAAGTGACGTACCTAGGCCACGTGATCTCTGGTAAAGGTATTGCTGTCAATCCCGGGAGAGTTCAGGCCATCCTTGATTGGACTCAACCTGAATCGGTTAAGCAAGTTTGGAGTTTCCTTGGCTTAGCGAGCTATTGCCACCGCATTGTCGAGATTTTCTCCAAGGTTGCGAAACCTCTGACTGAACTCCTCAAGAAAGATAAAAAGTTCGAATGGACTCCACAATGCGAGCACAATTTTCAGGAGTTGAAAAGAAGCCTGACCTCTGCTCCCGCTCTGGTGCCACCAGACTTCTCTAAGGACTTTGTTATCTATTGTGACACCTCGTGACAAGGATTAGGTTGCATTCTTATGCAAGATTGTCATGTGATTGCATACGCATCTCGATAGTTGCGTTCACATGAGGATAATTATCCAACACATGATCTTGAGCTTGCAGCTGTGGTCCATGCTTTGAAAACTTGGCGACATTACCTCCTGGGTAATCGTTGTAAAATTTACATTGATCAACAAAGTCTGAAATATATTTTCACCCAACCGGATTTGAATCTCATGCAAAGACGGTGTATTGAGTTGATTACAGATTACGACTTAGGGATAACTTACACCCCGGGAAAAGCCAATGTCATGGCTGATGCACTAAGTCGTAAGTCTTATTGTAACAACTTGATGTTACAACAAGGTCAACCACTTCTCTATGAGGAATTTCAGAAGTTGAACCTTCACATTGTTCCTCAAGGATTCCTTTCCAACCTGGTGGCGAAACCTACTCTTAAGGATCAAATTATAGCTGTCAAAAAGCGTGATAAGGGTATTTCCCGGATCAAAGAGATCCTCGTTAGCGGTATCACTAAGGATTTCTCTATCGATGATCAAGGTGTGGTGTTCTTCCAGAACCATTTGGTGGTTCCCAAGAACCAACATCTGCGGCAGCTGATCCTTAAGGAGGCTCATGATTCTCCTCTCACAATTCATCTGGGAAGTACCAAGATGTATCAGGACCTACGCTAGAGGTTCTGGTGGACTAGGATGAAGAGATAAATTGCTTAGTTCGTTGCTAACTGCGACGTTTGTCGTCGCGTTAAGGCAGAACATCAAAGGCCTGCCGGCACCCTTCAACCTTTAGCTATTCCTGAATGGAAATGGGATAAGGTCGGTATGGATTTCATTACCGGATTTCCCAGGACTAAGAGAGGGAATAATGCTATCTTTGTGGTCATCAACCGCCTTTCCAAAGTGGCTCATTTTCTTCCTGTTCGGGAGAGTGTAACTGCTAGCCAGCTAGCAGAGTTATATATTTCTCGAATAGTTTCTCTTCACGTGATCTCAGACAGCAGAAGTATCTTTACGTCCTGATTTTGGGAAAGTTTCCAAACCTCTATGGGGACTCATCTATCCTTTAGCACTGCTTTCCACCCGCAATCAAGTGGTCAAGTTGAGCGAGTCAATCAAATCCTCGAAGATATGCTTCGAGCTTGTGTTATATCCTTTGGTATGAATTGGGAGAAATGTCTTCCATTTGCCGAATTTTTTTATAACAATAGTTATCAATCAAGCTTGGGCAAAGCCCCTTTTGAAGTTCTCTATGGACGAAGGTGTCGAACAACTCTTAACTGGTCAGAAACCGGAGAGAGGCAACTCTTTGGCCCGGATATGATCCAGGATGCAGAGGAGCAAGTTCGCATTATTCGTGAAATGTTGAAAACCGCCCAATCTCATCAAAAGAGCCAATATGATTGTCATCATAAAGCTGTGACCTGTGAAGTTGACGAGAAGGCTTATCTTCGGGTTACACCTCTGAAGGGTACTCATTGATTCGGTATCAAGGGCAAGTTAGCTCCTTGTTACATTGGACCTTTTCACATTCTTGCTAAACGAGGAGAGGTTGCCTACCAATTCGAACTTCTGCCGCATCTTTCCAAGGTTCATGATGTCTTCCACGTCTCGCAACTCAGGCGTTGCTTCTCAGACCCTATCCATGAAGGAGACCACGAAGCGCTTGATCTCCAAGATAACCTTACATATCGAGAATACCCTGTTTGTATTCTTGATCAAGCTGAGAGTACCACTCGGTATCAGAACATCAAGTTTCTCAAGGTTCAGTGGTCACACCATTCTGAGAAGGAGGCCACATGGGAAAGAGAGGGCCGTCTTCGACTAGAGTACCCCGCGCTCTTCCCGATGACTTCAAAATCTCGGGACAAGATTCTTTTGAGTGGGGGTGAGTTGTCACATCCCTAGCTAACTTTCTTAGGACAGCATGTGTGTGCATCATGTTTCACTTTTTGCACCAATTTGAAATGGGCATTAACATAAACCCCAAACCCTCATTTGAATAAAACCAATTTAAATATTGTGAAAAACCAACAAATCCAAAGTGCCCATCAAAAATGTCCCCTATGTCTGATAAATGTGGACATGAATATATCAAGGGTCATTCTAAATATTTGAAAAATTATAGCATTTCAAAAATAAATATTAAAGCTGCTGAAAATGCCAAATAAAGCATTATAAATATTTCAGTTTTCAAAATATTTTGAAACTTTTTATAGAAGTTTGAAATATTCAAACAAGGTTCTATAAAATATTTGGGATATTTTATACCTAGCATTTGTGCCTAAAAATAAATGAAACAAATGTCAGAAAAATAAAACAGAAACTAGAAATTTAAAAAAAGGAAAGGAGGATGCACCTTGGCCGGCCCAGCTGGCCCAGCACCGTCGTCGTCCTCCTGGCGGCCAGGAGGACGAGCGTGTGCTCGCCGTGCGCTCGCGCCGGTGCTGCCACGCAGCCTCCTACGTGCCTGCTTCCCCCGCCGCGCTGGCGAGCGGATGAGGACGCGATGCCGTCCCCATCTCTCTCTCCCTCTCGCCATTCGCCCCCTGCTTCTTCCTCTCCTCTGCTCCGCCATGGCCGATGGGCCCGCTAGCTCGCTGCCGTAGCTGCAGCCGCTCCTACGCCTCCCTAAGACCGCCAGAGGCTCCGCCTCGTCGTCCCCAACCTCTGTGCCGAGCCACGCATCGCCAGGAGCCCTGGAGCGTCGCCTCGAGCTCATCTTCTTCCTCGGACCCCGAGCTTCGCCCCGTTGATTCGTCGCCCTCGAGCCCTCCCCGAGCCAGCTCTCGTCGGCTCCGAGCATGCTGTGAGCTCCAGGCCCTTTCCCCTCTCTTCCCCAACCTTTTCCCCCTATGTAGGCCCCGGTTGTGTTGGCTCCTGAGTGCCTTGTCGCACGAGCTCATCACCGGTGTTGCTCCGGTGACTAGTTGGTCCACCTGAGGCCGCCATCGAGCTCGTGGGGTCGCGTAGGGACCATAGGTGCTAAGCCCGGCCATGTGGTGCCCTGGTTCGCCGAGCTCGTGCTCACCCAAGCTCCGGCAGCCGCCGAGATCGCCACCAGCATCGATCCTGGCCGTCTCAGCCTCTGAGAGGTGTCGGGATGGACGCGCGCGTGAGCCTAGGCCCGTCTGGTGCCCTCCGCCGTCCTTTTGGTCGCCGGAGGAGGGAACCCAACCCCTCCGCCGTCTCTGTAGCCACTGGTGGCTCAACGCCGGTAGGTTTGGCCGACGTTGACCATGGGGGTTTGACCCCTGGGTCGCTGGCAGGTGGGGCCGGGCCCTGTTGTTTAGGATTACTTTAAAATTTAATTTATTTATTTATTCAAGTTAATGACCCAATTACCAATGGCCCCTACCCCAATCTAATTAGTAATTAGTTAATTAGTTAATTCTGTTTTAGCCGGGTCACTGACTAGTGGACCCCACTGGTCAGGTTTGACCTGTCAATGGCCTGTTGACCAGCTGACATCATGGTGATGTCATGCTGATGCAATAATGAATTTTCTGAATTAAATTAATTCTAGAAACTATTTAAAACTTAGAAAATTCAAAGAATTTAATATATAACTCGGATTGAAATAATTTATATATGAAAATTTATCAGAAAAATTCAATGAATCCACTGGTGCTATTATCATGCATGTTAGAGCAACCTAAGTAGATGAAAATTGACATTTAATAATAGGTTAACATATGGAATATGTAAAGGAGAATGATTTTGAACGTATATTCAAAATCACTTCATTTAATTTGGACAGTAGTTGCATTAGCTCATCCATACATGCTGCCGTGTCATGATCATGCATCATATTGTTGCACTTGTCGTGTATTGATTGTTATTTAGCTGCATTGCGGTAGGCCCTGCTTCTGAGGATATGAAGGAGAAAACCTTCCCGCTTCCCAGCAAGGCAAGCACCCCCATTGATCATTCCGATGACATCCCACTATCTCGCTCCTACTCTTGTTTATTGCATTAGGACAAACGTTCACTTGTCTGTCATACACGGTAGATGAACCCATCCCTTGCATGACCTGTCATTGTCACAGTAAATAGCTAAACCTTGCAACCTAGCATACCTGGTAGATGCTTGTGCCATGATGTGCTGTGCTTACTTGCGTGCTATGCTTGCTATGCTTAGAGTTCTGTCAGGTCTGATTCATCTGGGTGATGAACTGGAGTGAAACAATGTTGTTCTAAGGTGATAAGCTTATGATGGACCCGATTTGGTAAAGGTAGCGATGAGAGGCTATGTAGGAGGACATAGAGGATTGTCTCATTGGGACCGTTCTTAGGAACTGAGTTCCGTGTTTGTGACCCAAGACTAGTTACTACCACATGCTGGGCCCTGAAATATGACCCTGCTCGACTTATCAATCGCTTAGTCCTTGGTCCAGGAGTTGCAAGTAGTTTCTGGTGTTTATAGCATGCTGGAGGCCGTGCGTAGTGCTGACCCTAGGGGTGGGCTATGACGCGGTAGGCAGTGGCACAGTGTACCAAGGGTCACCCGAATGGTGGGCTTGGGAACCCTGCACACATCGTTTGGGGCCGTAGAGGAAACTTCGGCCAGACTTCCGTGCGGGTTCAGTCTCAAATAGGCGATAGCCTGGACTAGAGGTCTTATGTGATTGACGGTCGTGGCCGACTCCCTCGCTGGGCTTCCGCTTGAAGGTTGCTGAGGTGCATGGTTTTATGAGCACACAACGATAAGCGACAAGAGCGTGTGTGAAGAAGTACACCCCTGTAGGGTATGAAACTATTCGAATAGCCGCGTCCTCGGATATGAACTACTTGGAGAACTTATGCTCTTTATAGATAATTTAATGGATACTCATAAAAATATCAAGACAAGTGTGACTACCATGGATGGCACTCTCGTAGGAGACGGAAGTGAATCCATGGTTGTGTATTGATGTGGAGTTAGTGGACTCGCATGCGATATGTAAAATTTAAATAAAGAGTTAAATTTGTGTAGTATAGGTTAGCCATGAGTCAAAGCTGGCATTGCTGCATAAACTCCACCACTCCCCTTGTTGATTCATGAGCATGAATAGTCTAGGTCTGTTTTAAAGACTTTCTAAGTACGTTTGTACTCACATTTGCTTAATAAATGTTGCAGATGAGACTCAGGACCCATCAGGTGGGTTCTATCTAGATGTCGACGATGCCGAATAGCTGGTGTCCCAGCTACGACCTTATGACCTGTGGCGGGCTGTAGATAGTCAGGCCATGTGCCTTTTTACCCTTTCATCTAACTGTACTCAGATAGCTTTATGCTTCCGCTTGGTTTGTATGAACTTGCTTGTATGAATTGAGTGCCAGGTCATGTGACCCCTACCTATAAGAACATATTATGCAAGGCTCTTTTGAGCCTCTTAAATAAAAGTTATGTTGATGTATGGTTATGTTGTGATGCCATGGTTGTCTCTATGCATATCGGGCATGTCATGCGTACGTGTGATGTGCAACGGTATGTATGGGATCCGACACCTAGTCATGTACCTTTAGTAGTACTCTTTACGGGAAACTACCTCTTTGTGCTTCCACCGAGCCTTTGTAGCTTGCTACTAATCCGGACACATTGATTGACCGGCATGTATCCTTCTTTGCTACTGTGTCTGTCCCTTCGGGGAAATGTCTCGCAGTGTAATGGAGTCCATGTAGCCTGCTATGACTCGTCTACGTGCAGTGATGACATTTATGTCCCACGGCGTAATGGAGTCCTTGTAGCTTGCTATGACTCGTCTACACACGCTTGAGGCTGACACCTGCACTGCTGGGTTACATATGCCTGTTTCCGTATGGATGTGCCACTTGGGTTCTATGACTAGTCATGTCATCCCGGGTTCTCTGTTATTTGATTTCCAGCGACATGTTCACATACGTGAGCCAAAAGACGCAAACGGTCCCGACTAAGGTAAGGCTATAGCCGTGGAGCTTACCATGCGTGAGGACGCAAAGTGATGTGATATGTTACAGTCTGGATTCATATGACTTAGGATCGGGGTCCCGACAATCCTCCACCAAGGAAACCAACAAGCATCAACTACAAGGAGTAATCAACACTACTAGCAACAAACAGGTACCAATCTGAGGTGTCGAGACAAAGATCGGATATAAGAGATGAAATAGGGTTTGGAGAGGAGATGGTGCTGATGAAGATGTTGATGGAGATTGACCCCCTCTTGATGACATGATCATTGGTGATGATGATGGATTCGATTTCCCCCTCCAGGAGGGAAGTTTCCCCGACAGAACAACCCTGTCGGAGCTATAGATTGGTTCTGCCCAAGTTCCGCCTCGAGACGACATCGCTTGGTCTTGAAAGCTCTTCTATGATTTTTTCCAGGTCAAAACGCTTCATATAAGAGAAGATGGGCATCGAAGGAGCCATAGGGCCCTCACAAGCCTGCTAGGCGCGGCTAGGGGGGTGGCCGCGCCTAGCAGGCTTGTGGCCTGCCGGTGGCCTCCCTCTGGTTGATTCTTGCGCCAGTATTTTTTATTAATTCCAAAGACATTCTCCGTAAATTTTCAGGAATTTTGGAGTTGTGCAGAATAGGTATCTCAGGTTTGCTCCTTTTCTAGTCCAGAATTCCAGCTGCCGGCATTCTCCCTCTTCATGTAAACCTTGTAAAATAAGAGAGAAAAGGCATAAGTATTGTACCATAACGTGTAATAACATCCCATAATGCAATAAATATCAATATAAAAGCATGATGCAAAATGGACATATCAACTCCCCCAAGCTTAGACCTAGCTTGCCCTCAAGCGAAAGCCAAGATTGATGAATATGTCCACATGTTTAGAGATAGAGGTGTCGATAAAATAAAATATGGACATGAAGGCATCATGATCAACTTTAGAACAACAATACTGATTGTATGAGATTCTTTATACTATAGTAACAATTCATTCACAAGATAAAGTATGAACCAAGAACTCTATTGACAACCAACAAACTATGATCTCAGTCATTAAAACAATTGACAATTTATCATAACATAAGAAAGAGTCAATATAAGAGCTTGTAAAGCAAATCCACATACTCAATCATCTTCTAGTCTTTCGCAGTTGCTAACACTAACGCAGTCCCACGAGATCAAAGCTTCAATCAGACACAGAGAAAGATAGGGACTTATTGTTTTGCCTCCCAACTGTTCACCTCAAGGGTGATGTCAACAATAATAATTCATGATCACCCACATGCGAGTGGATATATAAGTCTAGATCATTCCCCAACACATAATGCTTGCCAAGAGAGATGGAATATACTAAGCGGTGAAAACCAACATGATTCTTGCATAAAGGTAAGTACTAGAAAGTAAAAGTAACAAATAGGCCCTTCGCAGAGGGAAGCAGAGGTTGTCATGCGCATTGTTTTTGGATGCACAAACTCTTAATGCAGAGGAACGCCACATTGTATTTCCCTTTGTGATAGAAACCTTTATTATGCAGTCTGTCGCTTTTATTTCTTCACTATCACAAGTTCGTACACTGCTTATTTACCTTATAATAAAAGATCACACATATTTAGGAGCAATTTTTATTGCCTTATTGCACCCATAACAATTTACTTGAAGGATCTTATTCAATCCATAGGTAGGTATGGTGGCTCTCATGGAAAAACTGGGTTGAGGTGTTTGGATGCACAAGTAGTATCTCTGCTTAGTGTGGAAGTTTTGGCTAATATGAGGTGGAAGAAAGCACTACATGTTGAAGGATCTAAAACCATATAGCTTCTATCCGAAGGTAAGCAAACATAACCCATTATGTTGTCTTACTTGTCCAACATGAAATTCTTGACATGTAATAGTTTAATGAGTGCTCACAATCATAAAAGATGTCCAAGATAATATATTTATATGTGAATCTCTCTTTCTTTATCACTTCCTTTCAATTGCACCAATGACCATTTACTATGTTTGTTAACTCCCAACAATTTTCAATCACCATACTTTTTATATGTGAAGTCATCACTCCCCATAAGATCACTATGTATTCTTTCGTTCTATTATTCTATATTCATTACTTTCAAGAGCATAGTAATCTAGCAAAGCCCTCTCATCAAAACTACTTTTTATTATATAGCTCTCGGACTTGCTTACATAAGGGGAGCAAAAGCAAAAACTATAAGGTAGATCATACCAAAACTTTTATTCTACTAGATCAAAACAAAATCAAAAAGGATCGAACTAGGAAAGATATAATAAAAAACAAAAAAGGAAAAAGGTATGATGTGATGCGATACCGGGGCACCTCCCCCAAGCTTGGCACAAGCTAAGGGGAGTGTCCATACCCATGTGCTCAGGTGTCCTTCTTCGGAGGTGATGGTGGTGGAGTTGTTGATGAGGTTGGAGGCTTGTCCTCCATCTTCCAAGGCATAGGCTCACCATCATAAAAATATGAACGAGTCTTTGGAATCCTCAAATCTGCAGCCAAACTCATTCTCTTAAATTTGTATTCATACTCACAATTTTGATTTTGCAGATCATAGATCTGGGCTTGGAGATGCTCAATTTTCTCATAAAGCTTCAAGATCTGCTCCCCGATGTCCTTGATGTCTAGCTTGTGTTTATGGATAAACTCCGAGATCATCATATGATTGGCATTGAGTACACGTTCCCCCATCACTTGGCACTTGAAGACTTGCTGCTCCTTACTTCGAGCCTTGTTTCCATGCTTCCGGTCTTCTTTGTGCCCTCAACGTCATGGATGTGCAGTACCCCCTCACGCATGTCAATGGTTTGAGGGTATTGCAACACCTCTGCATGGTAAGGGTTGATGACCTTCTCGAAAAACTTGTCATTCGGAGCATCGGGGGACGTCATGACGATCTAAATCTGCTGCAGAAACAGCTCAAAACAAAAACAGGAGGTATTGTCGTGATACGAAAGTCGAAACCTTCTAGAGATTATATAATGAATTTTTGCCGACCCGAAGGGGTGTTCCACAGGAAAACGGAGTCGGGGGGGGGGCACATGGGGTGGTGACAAGCCCCCTAGGAATGGCCAGAGGGGGTGGCGGCGCCTAGCAGGCTTGTCGCCTCCCCGTGCATCCTTCGTACTTCTTTTTATTTTCCTAATTTTTTAAATATTCCAAAACTGAATAAAATTTCTATTGGGAAGATATTAGAGTCGGTTTACTTATCGTACCACATACCTATTCCTTTTTAGAGTTTGAAACGTTGTGGTAAGTCTCCCTAATATGCTCTTCGGGAGTTATGTCATTGATAACATTGGTTTCAACATTAATGGGAGTACCTGAAATACAGTGTTTGATTCTTTGCCCCTTTACCACCTTCGGGAGTTAAGGTAAGTGACATGCTTTACCATAAACCATCTTATACGGAGACATACCCATAGGATTTTTGTAAGCAGTTCTATAAGCCTACAATGCATCGTCGATTTTCTTAGACCAATTCTTCCTAGATCTATGAACAGTCTTTTGCAAAATCAATTTAATCACTCTATTGCTCAATTCTACTTGACCACTAGACTAAGGATGATAAGGACATGCAATTCTATGATTAACATCATATTTAGCAAGCAATTTACGGAACCATGAATAAAATGTGAACCACCATCAGTCATTAAATATCTGGGGACTCCAAATCTAGGTAAAATAACTTCTTTAAGCATCTTAATAGTGGTGTTATGATCAGCACTACTAGTTGGAATAGCTTCTACCCACTTAGTAACATAATCAACAGCAACTAATATATGAGTATACCCGTTGAACGTTGGAAAAGGTCCCATATAGTCAAAACCCCAAACATCAAATGGTTCAATAATGAGAGAGTAATTCATAGGCATTTCCCTATGTCTACTAATATTGCCAATTCTTTGACATTCATCACATGACAAGACAAACTTACGAGGATCCTTGAAGAGAGTAGGGTAATAAAAACTAGACTGTAATACCTTATGTGCAGTTCGATCTCCAGCGTGGTGCCCTCCGTAGGCCTCGGAATGACACTTCCGTGGGATCTGTTCCTGTTCATGCTCAGGTACACAACATCTAATAAGAACATCTACTCCTTATTTATAGAGGTGTGGGTCATCCCAGAAGTAATGTCTTAAATCATAGAAAAACTTTTTCTTTTGTTGGTATGTGAAACTAGGCGGTATAAATTTAGCGACAATGTAATTAGCATAATCAGCATACCAAGGAGCATTATGAGAACCATTTATGATAGCTAATTTTTCATCAAGAAAGCTATCATCAATAGGTAATGGGTCATCAAGAACATTCTCTAACCTAGACAAGTTATCTCCTACGGGGTTATCATCACCTTTTCTATCAACAATATGCAAATCAATTTCTTGTAGCAGAAGAACCCACCTAATAAGACTAGGTTTAGCATCTTTATTTTCCATGAGATATTTCATAGCAGCATGATCACTGTGACAGTTATTTTAGAATCAACAATATAGGGTCTAAGCTTATCACAAGCGAACACAACTGCTAAAAGTTCCTTTTCAGTGGTAGCATAGTTTCTTTGAGCATTGTCTACATTTTTGCTAGAATAATGAATATCATTTAATTTCTTATGAATTCTTTGTCCTAGAACAGCACCAAAGGCATAATCACTAGCATCACACATAATTTCAAAAGGTAGGTTCCAATCAGGTGGTTGAACAACAGGTGCAAAAATCAAAGCATTCTTGAGAATTTCAAAAGCTTCTACACAATCATCATAAAAAACGAATGGAACATGTTTTTGCAAAAGATTAGTGAGAGGCCTAGAAATCTTAGAGAAATCTTTAATAAGTCTCCTATAGGAACCAGCATGACCAAGGAAACTTCTTATACCTCTGATATCCGTAGGACATGACATTTTTTCAATAGCATCAACTTTAGCCTTGTCAACTTCAATACCTCTTTCGAAAATTTTATGTCCCAAGACAAAGACTTCATTCACCATAAAGTGACACTTCTCCCAATTCAAGACAAGATTAGTTTCTTCACATCCCTACAAAACTCGATCAAGGTTGCTCAAAGAATTATCAAAAGAAGTTGCGTTAAAAGAAAAATCATCCATGAAAACCTCAACAATCCTTTCACAAAAATCAGAGAATATAGCAGTCATGCGTCTTTGAAAGGTAGTAGGTGCATTGCATAAACCAAAAGCCATACGTCTATAAGCAAAGGTACCAAAAGGGCAGGTACAGGTGATCTTCTCTTGGTCCTCTTTTGACACAGGTATTTGAGAGAAACCAGAATAACCATCTAGAAAGCAGAAATGTGTGTGTGTTTGCATAATCTTTCTAGCATTTGATCAATGAAAGGTAGAGGGTAATGATCTTTTCTAGTAGCTTTATTCAATTTCCTAAAATCAATTACCATTCTATAACCTGTAACAATTCTCTACGGGATCAATTCATTTTATCATTAGGAACTATAGTAATACCTCCTTTCTTAGGGACACAATGAACGGGACTAACCCATCTACTATCAACAATAGGGTAAATGATACCTGCCTCCAGAAGCTTTAATATTTCATTTCTTACCACTTCCTTCATTTTAGGATTCAACCGTCGTTGGTGATCAGCAACTGGTTTAGCATCAGGCTCCATTTTAATTTTGTGCTGAATAGAGTGGGATTAATGCCTTTAAGATCATCAAGAGTATATGCAATAGAAGCACGGTGCTTTCTCAGAGTTTTCAATAATCTCTGCTCTTCTTGCTCTGAAAGGTTAACACTAATAATAATAGGATATATCTTCTTTTCATCAAGATAAGCATATTTCAAAGTATCAGGTAATTGTTTAAGCTTAAACACGGGATCACCCTTGGGTGGAGGAGGATCCCCAAGTATTTCAATAGGCAAGTTGTGTTTCATAATAGGATGCTGATCAAAGAAAATCCTATCTATTTCATGCCTTTGATTCATATGCATGTCATTTTTATGGTCTAGCAAATATTGCTCTAAAGGATCAGTATGAGGCACAACAATAGAGGCAAGACCAATAATTTCATCCTTACTAGGCAATTCTTTATCATGGGGTTGTCTACGAAATTTAGAGAAATTAAACTCATGAGACGTATCCCCAAAACTTACGGTAACAGTTTCGTTCTCACAATCTATCCTGGCATTAATGGTATTCAAGAAAGGTCTACCAAATATAATGGGACAAAAATCATCTTGTGGGGGACCAAGAACAAGAAAATTAGTAGGATATTTTATTTTCCCACACAAGACTTCAACGTCTCTAATAATCCCAACTCGTGATATAGTATCTCTATTAGCAAGTTTAATTGTAACATCAATTTCCTCTAACTTAGCTGGTGCAATATCATTCATAATCTCTTTATATAAGGAAAAGGGATTTGCACTCACACTAGCACCCATATCACATAAGCCATGATAAAAATTATCTCCTATTTTAACAGAAACAACAAGCATGCGAACAATGGGTCCATGTTTATCTTTAGCATCAGGTTTAGCAATTCTAGCAGCTTCATCACAAAATTGAATAACATGACCATCAATATTATCAACCGAGAGATCCTTAACCATAGCAATACTAGGTTCAACTTTAATTTACTCAGGGGGTGTAGGTGTTCTATCACAGCTCTTACGAACCACAGTTGAAGCTTTAGCATGATCCTTTATTCTAATAGGGAAAGGTGGTTTCTCAATATAAGCACTAGGAATAAGAGGATCAACATTATAAGTAATAGTTTTCTCTTCAACTTTAATAGGTTCAACTACTTTCACTTCAATGGGAGGATGATATTTAAACCACTTCTCCTTGGGGAGATCAACACAAACAGCAAAATATTCACAAAAAGAAGCTACTATCTCAGAGTCAAGTCCATATTTAGTGCTAAATTCGCGAAAAGCATTAGTGTCCACGAAGGATTTAACACAATCAAACTTAAGGTTCATACCTGACTCCTTACCTTCGTCGAGTTCCCAATCTTCAGAGTTGTGTTTAATTCTTTCTAATAAATTCCATTTGAAGTCAACATCTTTCTTCATATAGGAACCAACACAAGAAGTATCGAGCATGGATTTATCATTACGAGAAAGCCGAGCATAAAAATTCTGAATAATAATTTCTTGAGAGAGCTCATGATTGGGGAATGAATATAACATTGACTTAAGCCTCCCCCAAGCTTGAGCGATTCTTTATCCTTCATGAGGCCAAAATTTATAAATATAACTCCGATCATGATGAACTAGATGCATAGGATAGAACTTGTGATGAAATTCCATCTTCAATCAGTTGTAGCTCCATGATCCAATATCATCACATTGCCTATACCATGTTATTACCTTATACTTCAAAGATAAAGGAAATATCTTCTTCTTGACATGATCCTTGGGTAGACCTGCAATCTTAAATAATCCACAAACTTCATCCACATAGATTAGATGCAAATCAGGATGTAGTGTTCCATCTCCTACATAAGGATTACCCAGCAGTTTCTCTATCATACCTGAGGAATTTCATAATAAATAATTCCAGTAGGTTCAGCAGGTTGTGGGAAAACTCTTTGTGTTTCTGGTTGAGGTGAAGATACCCCGAACAAGCCCCTCAAAAGATTACTTTCCATAGTGACAAGTAATAGTAAATTTTGGCAAACTATGTAAATTTTTCCGTACCAAATTCCACTTACCAAAGGATCTTCACTCCCCGACAACGGAGCCTGAAAAGATTCTTGATGACCCACAAGTTTAGGAGATATATCGTAGTCCTTCCGATAAGTAAGAGTGTCAAACCCAACGAGGAGTAGAAGGAAATTACAAGCGGTTTCCAGTAAGGTATTCTCTCCAAGCACTGAAATTATCAGTAACAAATAGTTTTGTGATAAGATAATTCGTAACGAGTAACAAGTAAAAAGTGTATAAAAGGTGCAGCAAGGTATCCCAATCCTTTTTGTATGAAAGGACAGGCCTGGACAAACTATTATATAAAGCAAAGCGCTCCCAAGGACACATGTGATTTTCTGTGAAGCTAGTTTTCATCATGCTCATTTGATTCGCGTTTGTTACTTTGATAATTTGATATGTGGGTGGACCGGTGCTTGGGTGATGCCCTTACTTGGACAAACCTCCCACTTCTGATTAACCCCTATCGCAAGCATCCGCAACTACAAAACAAGAATTAAGGTAAACCTAACCATAGCATGAAATATATGGATCCAAATCAGCCCCGTACGAAGCAACACATAAACTAGGGTTTAAGCTTCTGTCAGTCTAGCAAACCATCATATACTTATTACTTCCCAATGCCTTCCCCTAGGCCCAAATAATGGTGAAGTGTTATGTAGTTGACGTTTAGATAACACACTAGAGGAGAGACAACATATATCTCATCGAAATATCGAATGAATACCAAATTCACATGATTACTTATAACAAGACTTATCCCATGTCCTCAGGAACAAATGTAACTACTCACAAAATATGTTCATGTTCAAGATTAGAGGAGTATTAATTATCATGAAGGATCTAAACATATGATCATCCACCAAGTAAACCAACTAGCATCAACTACAAGGAGTAATCAACACTACTAGCAACCCACAGGTACCAATCTGAGGTGTCGAGACAAAGATCGGATACAAGAGATGAACTAGGGTTTGGAGAGGAGATGGTGCCGATAAAGATGTTGATGGATATTGACCCCCTCTTGATGAGAGGATCATTGGTGATGATGATGGATTCGATTTCCCCCTCCAGGAGGGAACTTTGCCCGGCAGAACAGCCCTGCCGAAGCTCTATATTGGTTCTGCCCAAGTTCCACCTCGAGACAGCGACGCTTCATCCCAAAAGGTCTCCTTTGATTTTTTCTAGGTCAAAAAGCTTCATATAGGAGAAGATGGGCGTGGGAGGAGCCACAGGGGCCCCACAAGCCTGCTAGGCGCGGCTAAGGGGTTGGTCGCAGCTAGCGGGCTTGTGGCCTGCTGGTGGCCCTCCTCCGATTGATTCTTGCGCCGTTATTTTTTATTAATTCCAAAAATATTCTCCATCAATTTTCAGGACTTATGGAGTTGTGCAGAATAGATATCTCAGATTTGCTCCTTTCCAGTCCAGAATTCCAGCTGCCGGCATTCTCCCTCTTCATGTAAACCTTGTAAAATAAGAGAGAAAAGGCATAAGTATTGTACCATAACGTGTAATAACGGCCCATAATGCAATAGATATCAATATAAAAGCAAGATGAAAAATGGACGTATCAATCTCCTTGCCCTTACAAACTTCGTGGTTCACTCCACAACACGAAGTAGGAGGCTCCCAAGCAACACCTAACCAATCTAGGAGGCAGCACCCTCCAAAAGGTAATAGGCTCGATAATGTCGATGAACTCCTTGCTCTTGTGCTTCAATATGATAGACTCCTCAACACACAATCACTCTCTCACAGATTTGGCTTTGGTAGAAAAGATTGATTGGGTGGAAAGCAACTTGGGGTGGCTAGAGATCAAGATTCATATGATTGGAATGGAATGGCATGATCTCAACACATGAGTAGGTAGTTCTCTCTCAGAAAATCAAATAGTATGAGTGGGGATCTGTTCTGAGTGCTTTTCTCTCGAGTAGGTGTTGGTGGAGGGGTATATATAAGCATCTCCAAAGATCCAACCGTTACACCTAATAAGTCAGACTCGGTGACAACAATGTGTTAATCTTAGTGGTACCGAATTGCCTCAAAGGTAGCAACTTTTGAATCTCAGTGAGACCGATACATAGTACTCGGTTGCACCGATAAGGTGACCAACGGTCAGATTGCCAAACTCGGTGACGCTGATTCAAAAAACTCGATCGTACCAATTTTGTGAATTTACATAACAGGAAGTTGGCAACCCAAAGTCGGTGGCACCGAAATGGAATCGGTTGCACCGAAGGGCTAGGGTTTGGCTGTGTCTGTATGAGGCTGAGAATCGGTGGCACCGAGTGGGAAGTGTTGGTTGCACCGATTTTGGATATTTGTCTTTGGACAGACTTTGTGGAAGAGCTTGTGGGTGTATCTGGTGACTATCACTTGTGCACGTATGAGCATTTTGTTCTTACCCTCTTTTGATAGTTTTGATAGTATTGGCTTTCCTATGGACTCAAAGTGATTTCTCACAAATTAAGATGTAGAGTCCTCTTGCTTGAAGCTTTGCCAATCTATTTCCTTGCATCTTCTTCTTCATGGGGCTACTCTTCACACTCCTTTTGCCAACCCATTTCTCTCTATGGACTTTATCTGAAATACACTAGATGAAGGTATTAGTCCAAGAGACAATGTATGTTGTCATGAATTATCAAAACCACCAACGGAGTATATTGTGCTTTCAACTTGTCTCCCTTAGATTTGCTGCCCTGTGATGTCCTTTTCCTGCCAATGTTTTGGGGAAAGAGACTAAGGCAAGGATAACAGGGGAAAGCCACCACCATAGCTGAGAGGACGACAAAATTGAGAGACGGACCAGAGGAGAGAGAGAAGTTCTTCTTACTCCCACAACTTTGTAACTCGTGTTGAAACCACTGAGCAATCCAATCACAAATCAGGATTTGGGTTTTACACTGCAAGGTGGCCCAAACCTGGGTAACTCTCTGTGTTCGTCGTTGCTTCGTGTGCGTTGCCTTGACCATGGAGATGGGTAGGTCATAGATTGCGACCATCTCCCCAGTGTTTGAACCGGGTTCTTGAGAGGTTTTCCTATAGGCACTAAACCATTCTCCGACAATAACCTTCCAGCAGACAAGACACATGAGAGAAAAGGTGAAAGCTTCATAGCATTATACAATTTCATCTCGCTGAAAAATTATATGTACATATATTATGTAAACAAATGTTGAAAGCTTGATAGCATATTGCCACATGCCATTCTACTTCCTTTCACCGACATGTGGTACATCCAACATCCGGGTCCACGTGCTATGCACCAAAATAGAGTGCACAACCGCATGGGAGACTCACCCCAATCGTTGCACCGCATTAGTAATGACTAATGAGTAGTCAAATCAGAAAGCCCCCCTTTCTCAATGTAAGTTGCTCAGACGAAGCAACCATCAATTCACTCTTCTTTCAAGCCGCCCCTAACTCCTTTTATTCAGGAAGACCACCAAAATCAAAGATTGGATGGTAGAAGCAAATCATCAAGCGTATGGGGATCATTCCAGAAAATAAATATTCCCTCCTTTTCGGTTGATAAACTGAAAAATCTAAACCAATCAATAAACTAAAGGATGGTGAGATTTTACTAGTATCATGTAATCCTTGATACTACCAGTGTAGGGTCAAAAATGCTCTTATATTAAGCTTGTAATAGTGGAAGTAACCTAGGTAGTAACATAGCACATTTCAATACAATTTACCTTACGTGCATGTAGTTAATGAGGATAGAGGTGTTTATACATAACCCAAAGAAAAATGAGTCTACAAATTTATAAATGTAATCATCCATGATACTACTACTTCTATGTTACTTTGCACCATGAAGGTAATAACATAGACTAGTGTCATATGCATTACACTAGTCTAAGTTGCTCCACAATATGACTAGCCTTATGGGACTCGGACAAAGCAACCTTAAATTAACTCCTATTTGATATTACTAGTGTATTGTCAAAGCGCTCGTATATAATGGCTGGTCACAATGGGAGTATCATAGGTACTAGTAGTGTCATGCATGCCAACTACGCATTTTAGCTTATGTGGAACATAGTTAATTAAGGAAAGAGAGGGTATAGTATCATACTTAACAGAATATTAGGTTGGAGTATCATACTTAACAGAATATTAGGTTGTCTCTAGGTGTTTGGCAACTCCATATATCCGGATGTTGGCACGGTGCATGTAGAATAAGATACATTCATAACCACTATTAGTAGTATCTCCATGAATTTTATGTGGTGAGAGACTCAAATCACTTTGACTCGATTAGACTCAAACTAAGCCTAATATAATTGAAATCTGAAACATTTGAGATGAGCCCTTTAAACCGGAAAGGAGGGATCTATTGTATTAGGATGGTTGATAGGATTAGTAGAAAGCGAAGCTCCTTTTTAGCCGGGCTTCGATCTATGAAGGTGCATAAAAGTGTTACTACTCTATACAAGTTCAAAACGAGAAAATGGACCTACTCATGACACGCCTATCGTGTTGGGCCTTCAGTCAACGCGCTTCTTCTTAACATATCAATGACATGTGGGAGCGAGTGCGAGCAAACCAACGACAATTAATGACAAATGACCAACCCATCGCTCCTTGAGAGAGCAAGGAGGGAGAACACAAGCGGGCTAGGTGTCGCTCGAAGGCCAAGAAATATGGTGATAGGGTGAGGTGGATCATGTATGAGTACTACTACTTCACTGGGCTTCCATGTCTCACACTGCTCCGCAGTAAATGTTGAGAAGATTTCTTTATCATAGAATAAAAAATAAGGGTGCATACGCTCCATCACGTGGTTCCCAGCTGCTTCTGGATCGTCTGAAATCGTTCTTCTTCCTTTTGCCAACACGTGGGACATTCAGCATCCGAGTCCACATGTCATGCAAGAAATTAGAGATAAGTACAACTGTGGCTCAACAACGGTCACACACGTATGTGGAGTACATGTAGGGGACGCAATAATAATGACTAATGGGTAGTCAAATCACACATGCCCAACTTTCCCACATTAAGTTTCTCAGAAGAAGTAACCACCATTTCACTCTTCATTGAATCCTATCCTACTAGTACCTCCTTTTATTCAAGAACACCACCACACGGAAAGATTGGATGGTAGAATCGAAGCATCAAGTGTATGGGGGACGATTCTAGAAAACAATACTCCCTCCTTCTGGTTTGTGGGGCTCAATTCAAAAATCGAAATGACTAAACCAACTAATGAACTACTAGATGGTGAGTGTTTACTATCATGTATTAATTGCAACGCATGCATTCATGAGCTATACAATGACCTCGTACAATTTCACAGTATGCTTTTTGTAACTTGCATGTCATATACTACCTTTGTCCTAGTTTAGGGCTCCTTTGATTCAAAGGAATTCTATAGTATTTCTGGAGGATTGAGATCCTTAGGAACTTTTCCTATGTTGGTCCTTTGATTCATAGGATTAGGTCCCATAAGAATTTTTCCTATGGAACCTTTTGTACCACATTTCATAGGAAGTCTAACATCTACTCCAACCATTTTTTTACAATGTGTACGATTTTCTTGTGGCATGAAACGCTTCTTGCTAATCCTATAGGATTCAAGTGGGCATGCCACTCCAATCCTATACTTTCCCTATTCCTATGTTTTCAAAATCCTGTGAATTAAAGAGGCCCTTATTTGCCCTCTTTGTATTTTGTGTCAAACTTTGACCTTTGATTTAACTAACAAAATGTTAATGCGTTCCACAAAAAATAATACCATTTGAAATATGTCCAATACAAATCCAACGATATAATTTTATATGACATGCACTAATATTTTATTAGTTAGATCTATGGTCAAACTTTCGCACAAAATAGAAATGGGACCAATAAACCATGTCAAAGGTAGTAATATCGCTAACATGTGTTCAAAGCTTGCCTTAAAAAACGCATTAGACCCTATTTTTATGAATTGAGGGAGCACTACATGCGTTGGTGATTTCAGCGAGTGTGAGCAAACTAACCGCAATTGATGGCAAAATCTCTAACCCGCCAGTCTGTGAGAGAGACGAGGAGGGAGAACACATGAGCAAGTACAACAAGATCATGTAGGCGGGTTGTACGGTGGAGTTCATTTTTGTACGAGGAGGAATCCCATGTGATAATTTGATGCATGTAGTAGTTGTTCACTTAGGGCATGTCCAACAGCAAACCACAAATTCCCTGCTGCAACACTAGAGGCTTCTCTCTTTTAGCATAGCATAGAATGGGTAAACAAATTACTGTTGGACAATTGATAGAAAAGCGCATAGTTATGACATTATAAATGGCATGATCCTATATATAGGCATTAAGTCTATGACAAGTAGAACGACTCCTAGCTGTATCTACTACTATTATTCCACCAATCGACCAACTCCTGTGTGCATCTATGATATTAAGTTCATGAAAAACAAAGTAACACTTTAAGCAAGATGACATAATGTAGACAAAGTAAGATAAGCAATATATACAGATCCCATCATGTTAATCTCATAAGCAACAATACAGTACGTGCCTCACTACCGCTTTTGTCACTAGTTGAGGACAACATAAGATTGAACCCACTACTATGCACTACTTACACTGAAGATTGATAGATCAACTTGGCCAAAGAAACCCATAGATCAGAAAGAATTACATAGCTATATAAATAAAACATAATGAAGTTCAAATTTAACTCAATTACTTTGAATGAATGATCTGATCATAAAATCAAAATTCATTGGATCCCAACAAACACATCACAAAAGAAGATTACATCGAATAGATCTCCGAAGAGAACATGGTATTGAAGAACAAAGAGAGAGAAGAAAGAATCTAGCCAATCACTATGGACCCATAGGTATGTGGTGAACTACTCACACATCATCGGAGGTGCAACAAGGTTGATGTAGAAGCGGAAGAATAGATACTTGCGACGGCAATTTTTTTTATTTCGGGTGGATCTTTGGGGGTTTTAGAATATTTGGGGATTTATAGAGTTTTCATTAGATGAGAGAGAGCCAGGATGGACCCGCAAGACATCAGGACGCGACCACCCCCTAGCCACGCCCTGTTGTCTTTCTGTCTGCTCATTTCATGTGTGGTCTCCTCCTAAGGATTCTAGGGTCGCTCTTGTCTAGAAAAAATGTCAAAAAGGCATGTAGCATTTGGGCTCCATTTGGTTTGGAGTTTCTATGAAACTAAAAATAGGGAAAAAACAATAGCTGGCACTAGGCACTGAGTTAATAGGTTAGTCCCCAAAAATGATATAAAATTGCATAAAAAGTATCTAAGATTGGTAATATAAAAGCGTGAAACAATCAAAAATTATAGATACTTTGGAGATGTATTAGCATCCCCAAGCTTAATTCCTGCTCCTCCGCGAGTAGATAAATGATAAAAATAGAATTCTTGATGTTGAATGCTACCTAGCATGTTTATCATGCAATCTCTTGTACAGAATGAATATTGACAAAGATGAAGTAATTGATATCAACATAATAATATCAATGGATATAAGAACATAATCATTAATTTTCAAAATATACGATGCTTAACAAATGTTATCCCTACTTGTCGAATTATTCAAGCACGACATGACTCTGGATTCCTAACACTACTACATATCGTGAGCACCCCGGTGTTAAGTTAGGCAATCGGATCATACTTTTTCATGCACTTCAGCATTCTCAACTGCACTCAATAATTGAGCGTGAGCCATGGACATAACACTATGGGTGGAATAGAATATGGTGGTAGAGATTAATAAGAGAAGACAAAAATGAAGAAAGTCTCGCATCAACTAAGTGGATCAATAGGCAATATAATGGAGAGGCCCATCAATCCATATTAATGCGAGGAGCAGGGATTGCCATGCAATGGATGCACTAGAGATAGAAGTATATGAAAGCTCAAATTGAAATTTAGTGGGCATGCATCCAACTTGCTTTCTCTATAAGACCTATATGATCATGCAAAGCAATATAATGATGAACACACATGTCACGAAACAGAAATGTGGAAGTTGCATGGCAATATATCTCGGAATGGCTATGGTAATGCCATGATAGGTAGGTATGGTGGTTGTTTTTAGGAAGATATAAGGAGGCTTATGTGTGATAGAGTGTATCATATCACGGGGTTTGGATGCACCGACGAAGTTTGCACTCACTCTCGAGGTGAGAAAGGGCAATGCATGGTACCGAACAGGCTAGCAATATATGCAGAAAATTGGGAGTGCATATAGTACATGAACTCACATTAGTCATAAGGAATTCACATAATTATTGTGTGTCATAGAAGTGTTTGGTTAATGGTACGTTCTCCAAAACCCTGGTTCAAACTCGGGGCCTTTTTGTGTAGATATCTCATGACCCGATGTTGACCTTGGCGAGGCTATGATGAGCAGTGCTTTGCGAGAACACATACACACACGGCACAATAGAGACACATAGTGTTACACATGTTTGGGCGACCGTGCCGTGTAAGACCCTACTCCTACTTTGTGGCACTACTCCCAGGGAAGCACAAGTGTTACAAGGTAGGAGACGGCCGAAGAGTGGTTGAGTGGGTGGGGGTGAATGATCAGACGGAATCCGGATGACCTCTACGGTGGCAACATTGTCGCTCTTATCCTTGCCTTGGTCCTCTTCCTCGAAAATATTGAAGGGAAACGACAGCCACATGACGACAATTTGAAGAGGGACAAGCGCTCAGTCTATCCTAACAAAAGGTGTTAGTCATGTGCAAAGGCACTGTCCATGACGCACCGACGGGCTCTGTGATGCCCTTCATCCTAGTGAGCATCATCATCATGGATGCCTTGCACCAGAATGGCAAACTTTGGGAACCTGCTTTGGAGGAGGCAACGGGCGCTGCACTTTAATCATCAAAGAGGAAATCTATCACATCACTAGAAATTGCTTGTATTAGTTGCATCATTCAGCAGTCATTGCATCCTGTTTAACTTCAAATGAACTTGAAATGGGGATGACCTAACCCAACCCCGAATGGATTAAACCAAATTCAAAGCAAATTTGAATCAATGAATCCAAAATGACCTTCATAAAACCCTAACAAATGGGTTTTACCTAAAACCAAATAACTGGTCCAAATCAACAATTTTAGGATTCAAAATAAATATTTGAAACTAGAGAAAAATATTGTTGGACTTATTTTAATTATTTTGTTTTGCTTTTATTAAAACATTCTGTCCCAATTAGAAAACAAAATGTTCACTATGGGTGGAATAATCCGCTCAATGACAGGAACAAGTTTGAAGATTTTCAAACATGATTTGATTCTGAAATAAAATAAAAACAAATAAAAGAAATAGAAAACAGAAAAAGGGAAATAGTTACCTGGGCCTACCTTGCAGAAGAGGCCCAGCCCACCAGGGGCTGGACCGTCTTCTTCCTCATGCCAATAGACAAAGGCAAGGCTGGCCACGACGCCCGCCGCCTGCAGCCACGCACCAGCCTGCCTGGCCGCTGCAGGCCCGCACGACGGTAGGGATAGACCCCCCGCTGCCTTCCGCATCCCTCTGACCGCTTCGCCACTCTCTGCCTCGTCTCCCTCTCCCTCCCCCCTCCGTGGCCGTAGCCATCGCCGCCTCGCTGCCTTCACCCCCATAGTCATCGAGATCCCCTTGCTCTATCCCTATGCCCAGAAGAACCACGATGTAGACACCGACCTCCTCACCGAGCCAAGCAACCGGAGGATCCCTTTATCATCTCCATCAACATTGTCTTCAAGCTCCGGCTCTGGTGCACCTCTTCGACGATTCACGACCATCTGCACCTCCCCGAGCTCGCAGTCTGCCTCAACCGTCCCGCTGTGATCTCCTGTGTCGAATCCCCTGTCCCCATGGCTTGTACCTTGTCGTAGCCATCACCCCCTTTACTGGACGTAGCATGCTGCCGCACGAGACATCGTCGATGCAGCTCCGGTGACCTACCGGTTTCGTGAGCGTTCCCGTTGGGCTCGTGCGTGCGCATGGGTTCTTCTGGTGCTAGCCGCTGCCCCTGCTATGCACCGCAATGCCAAAACCACCGAGTACCGAACTACGGCCACAACTTAGCTCATCGCCGGCCTCAACTCCGGTGGCCCCGAGCCCACCTATTGCCCCCGATGGATGTGGCGCCACACCAACTGCCCATAGCAGCAATCCACGCTTGAAACCGTGTCCTGTAGCTCGATCCCGAGCACCTTCGCCGTCATGGATGGTCGTCGGCGTTCAGCCGCCGATGGATGTGACATGGCACGTGATTAGCGGTTAATGATGCCCCTAAACAGCTCTTTGTAACACTGATAAATGGACCCCATGGGCTAACTAAACTCTGTTTAAAAATTAAAACATGTTAATAAAGTAACATTCACTGACTGACGGGCCCCACAGGTCAGCTTTGACCTGGCCACGTCAGGGTTGACTGGGCCCACCAGTCAGTGTGTGGAGATGACCCTGTGTCATTGACATGTGGGTCCAGCCAGTCAAGTTTGACCAGGAACAACCCAATTAACCTGCTGACATCACAGTGACCTCACTCTGACGTAGCAAAGCTTTTCTGGAATTAAAATAAATTATAAAATGATTTATCAATTTCTGAAAATTCTTAAAACTTCTAAAAATCATACAAAATAATTTGTAAGTCAGATGAAAATAAATTATATATGCAAAATGATCAAAAAAATGCAAGGAATCTGTTTATGCCATGATCATGTATGTTTGAAAAAGTTAACATCACCAAGTAGGACATTTTATGATTTGAGAAATATATAAAATATCATGTGGAGTTGGAATTCAATCTTGTTTGAATTCCACTTCAATTAACTTGGTTAATTATTCCTCTAGGTCAATTCAGTACCTTAACTTGTCATATCATACATCATGATTGTGCATTGCATAAGTTGAATGCTGGTTCTTCTTGTTTGCCGGTGTTTGTTTCTTCTCGGTAGATGATGGTTCTGACGATGTGATCGTTGACACTAATTAAGAGAAGTAATATCTTCATGACTGTCAGGCAAGCAAACCCCCTTGAGCATACTGATATGAACCCACTCTCTCGCTCCTGTTGTCTTTTACTGCATTAGGACAATAATGATTCAACTGTTACATGTTATCGGTAGTTTAACCCATTCCTTTGCATGACCTGTCTTTGTCATAGTAAATAGTTGAAACCACTTATTATGTGTAGAAAATGTTTGAGCCTTGATGTGCCTACACATCCATGCTTGCTTACTTACTCTGCCTGTTATGCTTAGAGTCGTGTCGTGTCGGGTCTGATCCATCTGGGTGATGAATCAGAATGGCAGTGTTCACGTCCTACTGTGTGAGATCTAAGTGTATGAACACGATTTGGTAAAGGTAGCGATGAGAGGCCATGTAGGAGTACATGGCGGGTTGTCACATTGGAACCGTCCTTAAGAAATGAGTTCTGTGTATCTTATCCAAGACAAGATACTACCACACATTGGGCTTCGGGGTACTCCAAGCTTTCTCAACTTATTAATTGCCTAGACCTCTGTCCAGGAGTTGCAACTAGTTTCTGGTGTTTGTAGGAAAAATGTTGGCGGCCGTGCATAGCATTGCCCGATGGGGTGGGCTGTGATGTGGTATAGGCACAGTGGCACGGTGTACCAAGTGGCACCCGAACGGTGGGCTTGGGAACCCTTCACACATCATTTGAGGCCGTAGCGGAAACTTCGACCGGACTTATGTGCGTGTTCAGTCTCAAAGGCGATAAACCTGGACTAGGTTCTTGTGTGATTGATGGTCGTGGCTGACTCCCTCGCAGGGCTTCCGCTTGAAGGTTGCCAAGGAGCCCTTTTACGTGCACATGGCGATAAGTCGCGGGAGCATGTGTGAAGAAGTACACCCCTGCAGGGTTATGAATCTATTCAAATAGCCACGTCCTCGGATATGGACTACTTGGAAACCTTATGTGGTTCATAAACAAGTGAAATGGATACTTCTAAAATGCGCAAGATAAGTGTGAGTCCTATGGATGGCCTTCTTGTAGGGAGATGAGAGAGGATCCATAGTGGTGTATTGATTGGTGAATATGTGGACTCGTGTGCGCTATCCCACCTCAAAAGAAAGTAGTCGTAGTCGTAGTACAGGTTAGCCAGGAGTCAAAGCTGGCTTGCTACAATAAACTCCACAACCCCCTTTGTTCACAATGATGCATGTGTAGATAGTTGTGATGTAAGTCTTGCTGAGTACCTTTGTACTCACGGTTGCTTCATTTATGTTTTTGCAGAAGAGACGTCAGTCTCAGTAGTGATTCTTATGACGTGAAGTTCGATGTTGACCGGGTTAGCTTGGGAATCCTAGGCAGAGGTCTGGTTCCTTTGGTAGGGTCGTTGTAGCTTTTCAGGCTCCTCCACCCACTTTAGTAGATGTCTGTACCCAGACATATTTTGCTTCCACTTGTTGCTTGTATGACCAGAGTGTTGGTTCATGTCACCCCTGTTTGTAATACCACACTATGTTGTCTCTTATGAGTCATAAATGAATACTTGAGTCATAGAGTTATGTTGTGATGCCATGTTGTATCTACGCATATCGTGTATATTGCGTGTATGTTTCAAATGCGTTGGTATGTGTGGTATTCGACTCCTAGTTGTGTGCCTTTAGTAGTACTCTTTATGGGGAAATGCCTCTTTCTGCTTCCACCGAGCCCTGGTAGGTTACTACTGCTCCGAACATATTGATTGACCGACATGTATCCTTCTTTGCTGCTGTGTCTGTCCCTTCGGGGAAATGTCTCACAGTGTAATGGAGTCCCTGTAGCCTGGTACGATTTGTCTACGTGCAGTGATGACATTTATGTCTCACGGTGTAATGGAGTCCTTGTAGCTTGCTATGACTCGTCTACACATGCTAGAGATCGTCACATGCATTGTTGGGTTACGTATGGCTGTCCCTGTACGGAGGTGCCACTTGGGTTCTACGACTAGTCATGTTGACCCGGGTTCTGTGTCATTTGAATGCTAGCGACACATTTACGTACGTGAGCCAAAAGACGCAAATGATCTCAACCTAGGTAAAGGGGCAGCCATGGAGATAACCGTGCGTGAGGCCACAAAGTGATGTGATGTGTTACAGGCTGGGTTCTTATGACTTCGGATCGGGGTCCTGACAGCGTTGATATCAGAGCTTGACTTCCTATAGGATTACCAAGCCATACTAGTCCATGTTGAGTCTAGAACTGCTTTAGTTATATAAGGGAATTGATTGTGGAAGGGAACATAAGGCTCTTTTTACTCCTTTCCTTGTGTCGTTCTAATTCTGAGTCGCCCTCTTCTTTTCTACGGGGATTAAGAACTAGGCCTTCTCTTTGTCTATCAGGATGACGAGTGCTATGCTAGAGAACTATAGGAAAGTTGTTGTCTTCCTGGATCGATGTCTCCTTAAGAATTCATTTTTATGTTCCTAGTTTTCTTGTGCAGGTTGCCTCATATTTCATGCCCGTACAACCGTTATGCTGTCCGAGTTATCCAAGGTTTCTAAATTATCTGATGCAACCGCAAAACGCTTTCATCATGAGTTAATGTCTTTCAGGCCAGACTAAGCACACTAATTACTGTGTTGGGGTACTCCATTACGTCGACGTGTTTGTTGAAGTGTTAGGGAACCATGTTGTTTCAGTGAACCACCCAACCGTCTAGTTGTGTTTGTGTTTCTAGGGTGATAATTCTGGCCATCATTATCGAAAGCATCCTGTAATGCTACTTAGACAATAGGTACTCTATTTTTGGGTTCTTGAACCCAAGTTTCATTCTGCTCACTCCCGTTGATAGTATTTGCTTGTCTCTTTAGGATGTTAGTAACCTTGTTATAGTCTTCAAGGTTCATGGTATATCATTCTTCCAATACCATGATTCATTGTGGCAGAAGTTCCTTGTGAACTTAATATCACAACAAGAGTGCTCTTGGTGAGTTCTCCATTCCATAGTTGTGACACCGCCAATCCTACCTTTCTGCATGGGTTATCCAGAAGAATCATGTTGAACTCGTTCGACATGCCAACCTATGTGTCTACAACTCAGAAAAATCATGTGCTCTTGAGTTGTCCCTCTTCAATTGTTTCTTGACCCTCATCTATCAATGGATAGTCAGGAGTAGTTGTGCATTCGTATTCATCGATGCCTATTATTCTTGTGGTCCGTCAAGTCATTCCATTTTGAAATGACTAGGAGAACTAAACTCGAGTACCCCATCCATTTCTAGGATTTGGTCAAAGCAGTTGTATTTCACAGATCAAAATGCCAATCCAGCTTTTGTTCTGTTCTACCTCGAAGTATTAACCTCTTCATGTCGGGATTTTCATGAGAATTGCACAACCTCTTATGCCTCCCTAGTACAGTGATACTTCTCACAATCATTATTCATTCCCCAGTCTCCGAATTGGTTGTAACGGGAATACCGACAAGTGAACCGTGATGTGTGAAATCAATACTCCTAGAAATTCTATTGGTTGGAAGTTAATGGACAATAATCTCATTCCTAGTGTGATGGTTATTGAATCACCACCCTAAAGATTGATCGTGCTACCTAGTCCATTTTCCATGGTGCACTTTTTGATCAATGCATTAGGATTGTGTCAATCCTTCGCTCTGTTGATCATACCGACTTGCCTGGAAAAGCAAGATTGTTCTCGAGCTTGATAACATATCGGTGGATTGTGAGTTTTTGAATATCTTTTCAGAAGTATTACCAAGGTGTTCCTTGATCGTTCTGTTAATCTCGTGATCAAGTTGGTTTCCCTATAAACTAACCCTTCTCCAAGACTCTATGTTGGATACCCTGAGTTAGTTGGTTAAGATAAACAACAACTTGGAGAGTTGGAAGATAGGAGCTTGATCTAACTTAGCTCATGTCAAAGGGATATCTTTTGTGTTTCTGTGTGGGTGTGTGTCAAAGAGAGATGATACCTTCCTTGGTGGATCCTTGTGATCAATTGATGCATCTATCATCTTATCCAACCATTGATTTGAGTTGGGCTATCGCCAAATCAAAATCAGAACCAAATATTTTCCTAATGTTGTTTTACTCGTGGATAATCCTCGAGCATACACCACTATATCTTTTGGCCTGACCAATGCTATCACTTTGTTCTCATAGGTGTGGAATTCCATCCATTTGGATATCTCGATGAATTGTTGTTGAGCTCATCAGCAACATTCTCGTCTACTCCATGACTCATGATGGACATTAAGTTGGCGTTGGAAACTTTGTAGGCAATATCTTCGTGTCATGTACATGAGGTATACATTAGGTGTAAGGAGTGACCCCCTCTTAGTTCACATGCATTGGATGCAAGTTGTTGCCATGAATTCGAGAAGGTTCATTTTGCTTCCTTTGGAATCATCCCAAATCAGTCATGCACGTGCGAAGTATTCTATGGTTTGGTAGACTTGCAACCTCCATTCCATATGTATCTCCTAGCACACCAAGCCACTGATTGAGTTGTTCAAGGAAAAGAAGATTCTTCCTAAGAGCTGATCATATGACTCATGCAAGGACTTCGCTACCTCCAATTATGGTTTCTAACGCAAACTCGGTGGTGTTTTGTTGTAAGACGTCTATGTGGTCATGCTTGTCTTGGACAGTGCGTTCACATGTATCTTGCAGTCCAGCTCATGTTTTCGAGTTGGCTTCCGTAGTTCATTTCCCAAGAATCTCGCAACGTCATCTCGTCGATTTGTGTTGCAAACTTTCTTTTCAGATATGCTGAGTCTAGAATATCCTGTCACCAACTAGATCTAAATATTAGGCAGATACGATGGTTGGAACATTTCCCAAGAATTATAATATTGGTCTCATTGTGACCCAGTAAGGTGATGTCATGGCTAACACACCTAGATGGAAGACCTATTGTTTTAATATCTTGTATCAGAAACATCAGCCATTTCCCCATGGACTTTGTATGACTTATTTTAGAATTTTTTCTTCATGGACCCCTTTGATTCCCTAAAGTCCGACCATTTACTTGATGTTCTAGATATCAAGTATTACCTATAATTGGGTTATGCTAGTTCATCAAGGAGAATATTATAAGCG
The DNA here is from genome assembly GCA_022496015.1 of Hordeum marinum. Lineage (NCBI taxonomy): Eukaryota > Viridiplantae > Streptophyta > Magnoliopsida > Poales > Poaceae > Hordeum > Hordeum marinum. Next base: position 164,464,836 of record CM039675.1, read on the forward strand.
GAGTGCTAAATGTCTCTTGGTCGATCATCCCGATTTCGCTCCCTTGGCATAGCTAAGGTGAAAATCTGAGAAAGTGTTGTCTTCCTTTGCATCTACATCCCCCGTCATTGTTCATCATGGTGGTATGATGTGTCACCAAGATCTTGGCATGGATGTTGGTAAAACCTTGATGGATGTGGGAATGCTCAAGTTCATGAGAGCACGCTCACACACTAGGTTATATCCTGAGTATCAATTGGAATGCACTTTCCGTTTGCCGAGTTGCTATATAACTCTAGTTTCCATTCTGATTTGAGTATGCCATTTGTTCGAATTCCTTCAAACAATTGTTTGTGAATCACTTTAACCTAGTACAAAGAGTATCAGTGATCCCTGGATCAAAAGTAATTTTTTTCCACGTAAGGGATAATCCTACGAGTCACCTTTCCTAAGTTTCCCGTTATGGTATGAAGGGCAACTAACTCCTCGCTACTTTGAAACCCATGTTCCATCTTAGCTAAGCGTGGAATTTTTGCCTACCAATTGAACCTCTGTCATCTATCTCATTCCATCGTTCTCGATGTATGTTTTGTGTATCATCTCAAGAGAAGTCCTTGCGTCTCATTCCATGAGTTGATCTTGAGTCTCTTGATCTTCGAGAAGATCGATTCTTGTAGGGTTCTTCGTTCCTCCGTCGTGTTGTTGAGCGAAGGTACCAAAGACAGAGATGTCAAGATCAACAGGAGGCAATGAATCAACATCTTCGAGTAGGGAAATTGGATTGTGAAGATTGTGTGAGTTTATGTTCCCTATGTCCTCTTACCCTATGCCCGAATCTCGGGACGAGATTCTTATTTAGTGGGGGTGAGTTGTCCTAGCCCTAGAAATTTCTTGTATTAGTTGCATCATTGAGCATTCATTGCATCATGTTTAACTTCAAATGAACTTGAAATGGGGATGACCTAACCCAACCCCGAATGGATTAAACCAAATTCAAAGCAAATTTGAATCACTGAATCCAAAATGACATTCATAAAACTCTAGCAAATGGGTTTTACCTCAAACCAAATAACTGGTCCAAACCAACAATTTTTAGGTTTCAAAATAAATATTTGAAACCAGAGAAAAATATTGTTGGAATTATTTTAATTATTTTGTTCCGCTTTAAATAAAACAATCTGTCCAAATTAGAAAACAAAATGTTCACTGTGGGTGGAATAATCTCCTCAATGTCAGGAACAAGTTTGAAGATTTTCAAACATGATTTGATTCTGATGCAAAATAAAAACAAATAAAAGAAATAGAAAACAAAAAAGGGAAATAGTTACGTGGGCCTACCTTGCAGAAGAGGCCCAACCCACCAAGGGCTGGACCGTCTTCTTCCTCATGCCAATAGACAGAGGCAAGGCTGGCCACGCCGCCCGCCGCCCCAGTCACACACCAGCCTGACTGGCCGCCGCAGGCCAACGCAATGGCAGGGATAGACCCCCCCGCTGCCGTCCGCATCCCTCTAACCACTTCGCCACTCTTAGCCTCATCTCCATCTCGCTTCCCCCTACATGGCCGAAGCCATCCCCGCCTCACTGCCATCGCCCCCATAGCCACCGAGACCCCCTTGCCCTATCCCTATCCTAAAAGAACCGCGACGTCAATGCCGACCTCCTCACCAAGCCAAGCAATCGGAGGATCCCTCTATCGTCTCCATCGACCTCGTCTTCAAGATCCGGCTCTGGCGCACCTCTCTGGTGATTCGCGGCTATCTGCACCTCCCTGAGCTCGTCGTCTGCCTCAACCGTCCCGCTATGAGCTCCTATGTCGAATCCCCCTGTCACCGTGGCTTGTACCTCTCCATAGCCATTGCACCCTTTGCTGGCCGTAGCACACTACCGCCTGAGCTCATCGTCGATGCAGCTCCAGTGACCTACCGGTTCCGTGCGCGTGCCCATTGGGTACGTGCGCGTGCGTGGGTTCTTCTGGTGCTAGCCGCTGCCCCTATTGTGCACCGTAACACCAAAACCGTCGAGTCCCGAACTCCCGACACTGCTTAGCTTGTCGCCGGCCTCAACTCCGGTGGCCCCGAGCCCACCTATTGCCCCCGCTAGATGCGGCGCATCACCAGTTACCCATTGCACCAAATTGCGCTCGAAACCGTAGCCTGTAGCTCGATCCCGAGCACCTCCGCCGTCGCGGATGGTCGCCGACGTTCAATCGCCGATGGACATGACGTGGCACATCATTAGCGGTTAATGATGCCCCTAAATAGCCCTCTGTGACACTAACAAATGGACCCCACGGTCTAACTAGACTCCATCTAAAAATTAAAACATATTAATAATGTAACAATCACTAACTGACGGGCCCCACAGGTCAGCATTGACCTCGCTATGTCAGGATTGACTGGGCCCACCAGTCAACCTCTGGAGATGACCCTGTGTCATTGACATGTCGGTCTAGCCAGTCAAGTTTGACCAGGAACAACCCAGTTGACCTGCTGACGTCATAGTGACCTCACTTGACGCGGTAATGCTTTTTTGGAATTAAAATAAATCATAAAATGATTTATGAATTTCAGAAAATTCTTAAAACTTCTAAAAATCATACAAATTAATATGTAAGTTAGATGAAAATAAATTATATATGAAAAATGATCACAAAATGCAAGGAATCTGTTTATGCCATGATCATGTATGTTTGAACAAGTTAACATCACCAAGTAGGACATTTTATGATTAGGGAAATATATGAAATATCATGTGGAGTTGGAATTCAAACTTGTTTGAATTCCACTTCAATTAACTTGGTTAATTATTCCTCTAGGTCAATTCAGTACTTACCTTGTCATATCATACATCATGATTGTGCATTGCATAAGTTCAATGCTGGTTCTTCTTGTTTGCCGGTGTTTGTTTCTTCTCCGTAGACGATGGTTCTGACGATGTGATCTTGACACTAATGAAGAGAAGTAATATCTTCATGACTGTCATGCAAGCAAACCCCCTTGAGCATACTGATATGAACCCACTCTCTCGCTCATGCTCTCTTTTACTGCATTAGTACAATAACGATTCAACTGTTACATGTTATCGGTAGTTGAACGCATTCCTTTGCATGACATGTCTTTGTCACGGTAAATAGTTGAAACCACTTAGTATGAGTAGCAACTGTTTGAGCCCTGATGTGCCTAGTCGTCCATGCTTGCTTACCTACTGTGCCTGCTATGCTTAGAGTCGTGTCGTGTCGGGTTTGATCCATCAGGGTGATGAATCGGAATGGCAGTGTTCACGTCCTACTGTGTGAGAGCTAAGTGTATGAACATGATTTGGTAAAGGTAGAGATCACAGGCCATGTAGGAGTACATGGCGGGTTGTCTCATTGGGACCATCCTTAAGAACTGCGTTCTATGTATGTTATCCAAGACAAGATACTACTACAAATTGGGCTTCGGGTACTCCAAGCTCTCTCGACTTATTAATTGCCTAGATCTTTGTCCAGGACTTGCAACTAGTTTCTGGTGTTTGTTGGAAAAGTATTGGCGGCCGTGCATAGCATTGCCCGACGGGGTGGGCTGTGATGTGATATAGGCATAATGGCACGATGTACCAAGTGGCACCAGAACGGTGGGCTTGGGAACCTTGCGCACATCGTTTGAGGCTGTAGGGGAAACTTCGGCCGGACTTCCATGCGGGTTCAGTCTGAAATAGGCGATAAACCTGGACTAGGGTCTTGTGTGATTGACGGTCATTGCCCACTCCCTCACTGGGCTTCCGCTTTAAGGTTGCCGAGGTGACCTTTTACGTGCACATGGCGATAAGTGGCGGGAGCATGTGTGAAGAAGTACACCCCTACAGGGTTATGAATCTATTCGAATAGCTGCGTCCTCGGATATGGACTACTTGGAAAGCTTATGTGGTTCATAGAAAACTGAAATGGATACTTCTAAAATGCACAAGATAAGTGTGAGTGCTATGGATGGCTTTCTTGTAGGGAGACGGGAGAGGATCCATAGTGGTGTATTGATTGGTGAATATGTGGACTCGTGTGCGCTATCCCACCTCAAAGAAAGTACTCATAGTCATAGTACATGTTAGCCAGGAGTCAAAGTTGGCTGTCTGCAATAAACTTCACAACCCCCTTTGTTCACAATGATGCATATGTAGATAGTTCTGATGTAAGTCTTGTTGAGTACCTTTGTACTCAATGTTGCTTCATTTATGTTTTTGCAGATGAGACGTCAGTCTCATTAGTGATTCTTATGACGTGAAGTTCGATGTTGACCGGGTTAGCTTGGGAATCCCATGCAGAGGTCTGGTTCCTTTGATAGGGCCGTTGTAGCTTTTCTGGCTCCTCGAGCAACTTTAGTAGATGTCTATACCCAGACATATTTTGCTTCCGCTTGTTGCTTGTATGACTAGAGTGTTGGGTCATGTGACCCCTGTTTGTAATACTAAACTATGTTGGCTCTTATGAGGCATTAATGAATATTTGAGTCATAGAGTTATGTTGTGATGCCATGTTGTATCTACGCATATCGTGCATATTGCGTGTATGTTTGAAATGCATTGGTATGTGTGGGATTTGACACCTAGTAGTGTGCCTTTAGCAGTAATCTTTATGGGGAAATGCCTCTTTGTGCTTCCACTGAGCTCTGGTAGCTTGCTACTGCTCTGGACACATTGATTGACCGACATTTCCCCTTCTTTGCTGCTGTGTCTGTCCCTTCGGGGAAATGTCTCACAGTGTAATGGAGTCCTTGTAGCCTGGTACAACTCGTCTATGTGCAATGATGACATTTATGTCTCACAGAATAATGGAGTCCTTGTAGCTTGCTATGACTCGCCTACACACGCCAGAGATCATCACTTGCATTGTTGGGTTACGTATGGTTGTCCCTGTACGGATGTGCCAGTTGGGTTCTACGACTAGTCATGTCAACTCTGGTTCTCTGTCATTTGAATGCTAGCAACACATTCACATACATGAGCCAAAAGACGCAAACGGTCCTGGCCCAGGTAAAGGGGCAGCCATGGAGATAACTATGTGTGAGGCCGCAAACTGATGTGATGTGTTACAGGCTAGGTTCTTATGACTTAGGATCGGGGTCCTAACAAAATCCTCCCTGACCACGCCTGGTGGCACGGTCTTGTCATCCTAGTCTCTCCGGGTGCGTCACCCACATGGTGGTCATGCAGCCGTGCGACCAACGCCGCATGACCCCTCCAAGCGGAGGCCTCACATCAAGCCACCTTGCGATGCTGCCTACTGCTAAAGATGTCTGACTGGAAGAGCCATGCCTCATGGAGAGGGTCCTCGCAAGGTCCGACCCTCGCGAGGTGCTTGACTTGTTTAGATCTTGAGTAGGCCAAGTGTCTCTTCCTGAGCTGCAAGCAGACGGGCCGTGGTACCCTGGTTTCCACTGGACTGACAGTAGTCCCCAGGCCTGTGCTGCACATTTTCCGCCCATTGAGAACAAAACGTGCGGGACCTTGGTGGACTACCGAGGCCTAGATAGGGACATGTGGCAGCACGATGGGACGAGGACACCCCTTCTACCACGATGCCTTGGTAACTTCTCAGTCTGATAAAAGCCTGCTCGCGCGACATGGGTGCAGTCATTGCCTTCCTTCGCCCCATTCTCCGTCCTTATGAGCACTTATCTTTGTTCCACCTTCCTCACATTTCCAATATTGTGGCGCCGCCAGTGCTCCCCCAACCAAGAGGAACAAATACGTCATTGAGGTGGTGATGCAGCCCGCCTTGTTGCAATCCAACATCAACATCATGGAGAGGTTGGATAAGATGATCCCCATGACCGCCAACGACCACAACGATCATGGAGAGCCTCTACATCAACTTTTATGCTCTCATGGAGATGTGCGAATAGTTCACCACATACATACAGGTCCTTAGTTAGTACCTAGATGGCTATCTCTCTCTATGTTCTTTGATACAAAGTTCATCGCATCTTCGCGATGATCTGTTCGATGTAATCACTTTGTGCGGTGTGTTTGTTGGGATCCGATGAATTGTGGGTTTATGTTCAAATTTTTCATGAATTTATATTGAGTTCTTTGCTGGTCCATATATATATATGCATGATTATATGATAGCTTCATAATTCTCTCTGATCTATCGGTTTAGTTTGGCCAACTCGACTGGCTTATCTTCAGTAGGAGAGGTGTGTTGTAGTGGGTTCAATCTTCCGGTGCTCAATCCGAGTGATAGAAGAGACATGGCACACATTTTTATTGCTGCTACCAAGGATAAAATTATGGGGCTTATTCATATTAATTGGATTTACTTTGTCTAAGTCATGTCATTGTTCTCGAAGCATTAATCTGTTTTACTTAATACTCTAGTTGCATGCTGGATAGCGGTCGATGGGTGGAGTAATAATAGTAGATGTAGGCAGGAGTAGGTTTACTTTCTTACATACATGATTCCTATATGTAATGATCATTGCCACAAATAAATATTGCATAACTATGGTGAGGGAGTCCGGGACTAAGGGGTCCTCGGGCCGTCGGCAAATTCCTTGAGGGCCAACCTGTTGGGCTGATCTGCTGAAGACTGAACTATGAATGATCGTGTATCCAAGAAGGAAGGCTTTGTAGAATGGCATGGCCTCCATGTTATGAAGATGGGATATGTGTATCTATCCCTTGTAAATGGTCGATTGTCTGTAACCCTAGGGACCCCTGGTGTCTATATAAACCAGAGGTGTATGGGTTAGGTGAACTCATCTAGGGTTTAGCTTAGATGATCTCAAGGTAGATCAACTCTGTAATCTCTATACACATTAATACAATCAACCATGACGTAGGGTTTAACCTCCTCATGAGGGCCCATACGTAGGTAAATATTGTTCCCTTCATTCCCTGTTACCAATCGATCAAAGGCTCACAAGCCGGGACCCCCTACTTGAGATCTGTCGGTTTTTACACCGGCATTGGTGCTTTCATTGAGAGTTCCACCGTGAGGCCGCCAGAAAGATCGATGGGACGACCGATCGTTAGAGAAGAGATATGCGGCGGGGGCATCCCACTTCCTGGGCAGGTTATCACAATCGATGGCATCATCATTGCTCTGATCCGACCGTCCCCCTCGGTCGGTTAGAAGGTTTCACCCCAGGTCAGGGATTCAGGTTTGGGAGCCCGAGTTCATGGCCGACCCCCAAGGGAACCTAGTACCCACAAAACCCCGGGTTCTTTTGGCAGAGCCCACGGGTCCTAAGGCTCTAGATTTGGGGCTCTCGGGCCCTGATTCTAGGATGGTCATCGTCCCCGGTCCGACCCCAAGCCCGGCCTGGCCGACTCTCGTAGCAGCTCTCCCCCAAAGGTAACCCTTGTCGGGCTAGAGTGCTAGGTGCCCCTCGTGTTCGTCCAATCAACCCATCAAAAGCAGGAGTAGGGTTTTCCGCTTCACAACAACCCGAACTTGGGTAAAACACCAGTGTTACGATCATCATGCCGTCTTGCTATATCCGCTCTTCGTGCAAGTGATCTCGCCCCTGCCAAACCACAAAGGGGCCTACGGCCCCATATGTGATCGAGTAGATCCAGCCACGACATCTTTGGCATGCCAGGTAGGGGGTGTCATGTGTGCGAACCAGAAATTGCAAGTGGGGTGTTGACCGTCATCATCATTCCCTTTGCTAAAAGCGCCAAGGAAGAGAAGTGACGCCGCCTCCTCTGAAGCCTTATCCTCTCCAAGCCAGTTGTGCATTCTCGCTACCGCAATGGTGACTTAGAGGAAGGAGGCCGCAGATGCTACCTCTGGTGCCCCGATGCAGACAGTACAAAGCAGCATGGACTATGGCTAGGGAGAGGACCGGCAGAACAGAAAATCCGCTCTTTCATTGCCGTTGATCGACCTTACCTAATCCATAAAGGTGCGGCTTGGTATGACGAGCAAGAAAAATGTACACGGGTGCACTTCCTCCTCCGCTTCTTCCCCGCCTATAACTAGTCATGCATAGCGGTGGCACCATCAGTGTTGATGGGTTCTCATGTGACTTGGTCCCGCATTTACCCCGTGAGAGGTAAATCCCAAGCCTAACGCCAGAACAAATCCGCTGCTTGGCACCCCCGGAGGGCAAGATACAACAAGGCCTCGTCCACCAATGCGTCCATCGCATTAGGCGTTACGAGGCCGTCAGGTGCAAAGGAATAAGGGAGAGGCTCGACTGCAGGATACTTGCCCCTCCACCTTATTGTTGGCTATGAACAGTTGCATTAACCTGGTAGGATCTTGCTGGAATTATTCCTGATGGCTTCCTCCCCTCCTCCTCCTCCCACCCTCTCCCACCTCATCGTGGCGGCTCCCCATGGCTTCCTCTAGATTGCTAGGATGGACTCCATCATTGATTGGGATTTCTCTCATGGCCAAAGAGTGGCTGCCCATGTGCGTCGGCATTTCAAATCTCTGGTCCATTTTGATGAATCACTCTGTTCCTCGAAGTTCTTGCTAGTTGCAGCCTTTCATTCATCCTCTTTCCATTTGGATGAGGATTCGGCGGCCATGGCCCTTTGTTCATGTCTTGGCAGAAACATTAAAGGATTCAGGGTCATTCTCTTATCTAATCTTTGTTTTCCGTTCTCAGTGGCATCTAATCGTGTTGGACATTTCATTCATTCGCTCAAGGGTTTTTCTGGACATGCCTTTCACTGTTCCTTTCATCTTTTTCATGGTCTGCGGACTCCTGTCCTTCATGATCCTATTAGGGTGGAGACAGGTTGGACATCTTCCTCCAAAAGGCGTCATTTCATGCAGAAATATTTGCGTGATATTCCACCTAATCATGGTGGGGAGGTCAAACCACGTAAAGCTATGGCAGTGAATTCTCGTTTGGGATTTGGCTCTTCACCAAGTGAAATTGCTTGTAATTGTATCTGAGCCTTTAACCCATCAAAGAAACAACCGGTTAGTAACGTTGATGGTCTGATTTTTGATGTATCTTGTGATTCTATGTTCTCTTCATCGGATGAGGCCATTGTAAGACTCCCTTTTGCTATTGGAAGTCTCTCTTTTTGCCTCAGTGCATGGTCCTCTCCTTCATGCCTGCCTTTGTTCAAGCCCAGGAAATTTGGCAATGCAAAAACAATGAAGGATGTGAATTTTCAAATGGCCTTCTCTATTGATCTACTTAAGGATTTGTCCCAAGCTAGTTATACAAATTTCGATATTGTAAGGTTTGTGGGATATCATTACAATGCATGCTCTATTTGCCTTTCTTTTGGGCACACGACGTCATCTTGTCAGGATGTCACAACCATAGCTAGATGTCCTAGGAATAGTATTGTGCTTGCATCATGTTTCATTTTGCATTAAAATGAAATGGGGAACGAAAAGAAACCCCAAGCTCACTTTTAATCCAAACAAATCAAACTTGGTGAAAATTCAACAAATCCAAAATGCCCACTAAAAATGTTCCCTATGTCTGGTAAATTTGGGCATGATTCTAACAGGGACCATTCTAATTATTTGAACAACCAAAGTAATTCAAAAATAATTGATAAGGCTCTTGAAATCATTAAATAAAGCACTATTATTATTTTTGTTTTCAAAATATCCTAAAACTTTTTAGACAAGTTTGAAATATTCAAACTTCATTATAGAAAATATATGGGATATTTCATCAAGTCATTTATAACTGAAAAGAAAATAAACAAATGTCAGTAAAGGAAAACAGAGAAGAAAAAAAAGAAAAAAAGGGAGAAAGGCCCAGGCAGGCCAGCCCACCGGGCCCAGGGAGGTCATCATCCTCCTCGCGGCCAGGAGGACGAGCGCATGGCCGGAGCATGTGCGCTGCCTTGCCTCCATGCTGGCAGCTGCCTGCCTGTGTCCTCCTCACCAGCGCGACGGGGATAAGCTCCCAGAGCCGTCCCCATCGCTCCCTCTCTCTCTCGCCCGCCTCTCTTCCTCTCCCCTCTCTGCTTCGCCATGGCCGAGCCCTTCTCGAGCTCGCCGCCGTTGCGTTAGCCGCTCCCCCTCCCCCCTGAGCCCCCCAATCGATCCGCCTAGCTTTCCTCTTCCTCCTCGCCGAGCCGTGCACCGCTAGGAGCTTCCCATCGCCGTCTTCGCGTCGTCTTCAACCTCTAGCCGCCGGAATTCAATTGGAGCTCGCCGCTGCTCCAGGCCCTCCCCGAGCCCACTCTCGACGTCTCTGCGACCACCATGAGCCCCTGAGTCTTTTCCCCCTTTTCCCCCCTTCGATTGCATTCTCTAGCGCCGGATTCCATCGAGGTTCGAATGCCCTCGCCGCTCAAGCTCGACGTCGGCCATGTTTCGGTGACCAGCTAGTCCGTGTGAGGCCTCCATCGTGTTCGTGAGGCTGTGTAGAGTACGTAGGTGCCAAGTAGAGCTCATGTTGCGCCTTGGTTCGATGAGCCCGTGCTCTCCCGAGCTCCGGCCGCCGCCCAGCTCACCGTCGGCGTCGATTCCGACCATCTCAGCTCCTGGGAGGGGTCGGAATGGACGTGTGCGTGTGTGCTGAGTCGTTTGGTGCCCTCTGTCGTCCTTTTAGTTTTCGGAGGAGGGATTCCGAAGCCCTCCGCCATCTCTGGAGCCACCGGCGGCTCAACGCCAATGGGTCTTGTCGAAGTTGACCACAGGGTTTGACCACCTAAGTCACTGGCAGGTGGGGCCAGGCGCTGTCAAGTCAAAGTTAATTAAGAATTTAATTAATTATTTTAATTAACCTAATTAGTCGCTGACAGTGGGCCTAGTTTCTGTTAATTAATTAGGATTTAGTTTTAATTATTTAGTTAAGTGTCTGAGTCACTCACACGTGGCCCCCACATGTTAGGTTTGACTCTGACCCGGTTAGCTGACCAGCTGACGTCACAATGACGTCAGGCTGATGTCATTATTTCATTTTCTAGTTTAAAAATAATTCCAAAAATTGTTTAAAACTTCAAAAATTCATATAAATTAATATGTAAATCAGATGAAAATAATTTATATCTCAAAATTTATCAGAAAAATCCAATGAATCCAATGTTGCTGTTGTCATGCATGTTAGAGCAATCTAAATAGGTGAACATTGAGAATTACCAATAGGTTACTATATGGAATTTGAAATTAAGAACGATTTTGAACCTATATTCAAACTCATTTTAAATTAACTTAAATAATAATTGAATTAGCTCATCCATACAAGCTATCATGCCACGATCATGCATCATATTGTTGCACTTGCGTGTGTTGATCGTTTCTTATCTACATTGTGGTAGGCCCTGTTTCTGAGGATACCCCCAAGTATCCCGACGAAGGAGAGAACCTTTCCGTTACCCAGCAAGGCAAGCAACCCCTTTGGTCATTCCGATAATATCCCACCCTCTCGCTCCCGCTCTTGTTTATTGCATTAGGACAGTCGATCACATGTCAGTCATACATGGTAGATGATCCTATTCTGCTGCATAACCTGATATTGTCACAATAAATAGCTAAACCTTGCAAACTAGCATACCTGGTAGATGCTTGTGCCATGATGTGCTTCACTTACTTTGCCTGCTATGCTTGCTATGCTTAGAGTTGTGTCAGGTTGGATTTATCTGAGTGATGAACTGAGTGAAATGATGTTGTTCTGATGTGATGATGTTATGATGAACTTGATTTGGTAAAGGTAGCGATGAGAGGCTATGTAGGAGAGCATAGCGGGTTGTCTCATTGGGACCGTTCTTAGGAATTGAGTTTCATGTTTGTGATCCAAGACTAGTTACTACCACATGTTGGGATACTTAATTGACCCTATCGACTTATCATTCGCTTAGTCCTTAGTCCAGGAGTTGCAAGTAGTTGCTGGTGTTTATAGCATGTTGGAGGCCGTGCGTAGCACTGACCCTAGGGGTAGGTTATGACGCGGTAGGTAGTGGCACGGTGTACCAAGGGTCACCCGGATGGTGGGCTTGGGAACCCTGCGCACATCGTTTGGGGCCGTAGCGGAAACTTCGGCCGGACTTCCGTGCGGGTTCAGTCTAAAATAGGCGATAGCCTGGACTAGAGGTCTTATGTGATTGACGGTCGTGGCCGACTCCCTCGCTAGGCATCCGCTTGAAGGTTGCCGAGGTGCATGGTTTTATGAGCACACAGCGATAAGTGGCGACAGCGTGTGTGAAGAAGTACACCCCTACAGGGTATGAAACTATTCGAATAGCCGCGTACTCGGATATGGATTACTTGGAGAACTTATGTTGTTCATAGATAATCAAATGGATACTCATAAAAATATCAAGATAAGTGTGAGTACCATGGATGGCACTCTCCGAGGAGGGGATGTGAATCCATGGTGGTGTATTGCTGTGGAGTTAGTGGACTCATGTGCGATATCTAAAATGTAAACAAAGAGTTCAGATTGTAGTGTAGGTTAGCCATGAGTCGAAGCTGCCATTGCTGCATAACCCCACCTCTCCCTTTGTTGATACATGAGCATGAATAGACTAGGTCTGTTTTAAAGACTTGCTGAGTACGTTTGTACTCACGTTTGCTTAATAAATGTTGCAGATGAGACCCAGGGCCCATTAGGTGGGTTCTTTCTAGACATTGACAATGCCGAATAGCTGGGTTCTTTCTGAGCCTCTTAAATAAAAGTCATGTTGTTGTATAGTTATGTTGTGATGCCATGGTTGTATCTATGCATATCGGGCATGTCGTGCGTACGTGTGACGTGCAACGGTATATATGGGATCCGACACCTAGTCATGTGCCTTAGTAGTACTCTTTATGCGAAACTGCCTCTTTGTGCTTCCACCGAGCCATGGTAGCTTGCTACTGCTCCAGACACATTGATTGACCAACATGTATCCTTCTTTGCTGCTGTGTCTGTCCCTTCGGGGAAATGTCTCGCGGTGTAATGGAGTCCATGTAGCCTGCTACGACTTGTCTACGTGCAGTGATGGCATTCGTGTGTCACGACGTAATGGAGTCCCTGTAGCTTGCTATGACTCGTCTACACATGCTTGAGGCCGACACCTGCATTGCTGGGTTATGTATCCCTATTTCCGTATGGATGTGCTGCTTGGGTGCTATGACTAGTTATGTCGGCCCGGGTTCTCTGTCATTTGATTGCCAGCGACATGTTCACATACGTGATCCAAAAGACGCAAACGGTCCCGGCTAAGGTAAGGCTGCAACCATGGAACTTACCGTGCGTGAGGCCGCGAAGTGATGTGATATGTTATAGTCTGGATTCTTATGACTTAGGATCGGGGTCCCGACAGCGTTGGTATCAGAGCCTGACTGACTGTAGGACTACCAAGCCAAACCGGTCGAAGTTGAGTCTAGAAACACTATAGAAAAGTAGGGGAATTGTTTGTGGAAGGGAACGTAAGGCTCTTTTTACTCCTCTTCCCAAGTTATTCTATTCGGAGTCATTCTCATCTTTTCTACGGGTATAAGAGCTAGGCTTCTCATCTATTGCTTAGGATGACGAGTTACTAACCATGGACCAATAGCTAGCTTGTTTGCAAATGGATATAGTTCTCAGGCATTGTTGGTGTGACAAACAGATGGAGAAGAGATTTGGGTCTAGAAAGTCGAGTGGTTATGCTTTTCCAATCTTTTGCAGTTGTCTCAAAATCCTTTTTGAGCAATTACAACCGTTATGCTGTCCAATTTCTGCTAGAATCTCTAATGTCTATGCATCATTCTCTGTTTCAGATGCACCCTCGTCCTTCCCGTCAGGTGGTCCGTCTAACCAGGTGCATCGATGTACCGGGTCACACGGCCATGTTGGTTAGAGTCATGATGGAGGCTAGCTACCGTTGGTACCCAGAGTACACAATGGAGGAACAGTATCGAGATTTCAACCAGAGCCAGTATCTGTGTACCGTCAAGATTTATCCTTCATACCCTGGAGCTACAGAGCCGCTTCACTGGACTTATGGATTATGTGTCACAATAGATATGGCAGTTCAGGAGGCCGCTTCCACCATGCTGACTATCATGAGGTTCCACCATGGTCTATTTCAGAACACAGAGTTCTGCTATGTTCCTGCTTCTATGGGAGGAGAGGATGGTTATCTTAGTGCAGTCTACTATGATCATTCCCATGAGGACCCTAGGATGTAGGTGACCACTCAGATGTTGGAGAACAGGGATCAAGATGCACGTGCCCTTTGCATGGAGCTTTATGCCACCCGTGCATGTCTTTGGACAGCCTTGAGGCAGTTGGCACCTGTCGTGCAGACAGGCTATGGAGATTTGGAGATGCTGACCCCATCACGGACTCATTTGCCAGCACACGTAGACTGGCCCGATGTTGGAGGCATCACCCCTCTTCGAGGACCGCTGTTGCCACCGACAAGGGGACCAAGGACACATCTGTGTCCTTATGGCTCCCAGGGATCACAGGCTAGAGTGTTTCCAGATCCTCGGGTTCAGCTCCCGGGTCATGGGGGTAACCTGTATGAGGCATTCTATGGCGATGCTTGAGTACGTGGATGTTAGTTCTAGTATGGTAGTAATCGTATGCCACAGTCCAGCGTGTCTTGTGGGATGTGATGAGGTTGAGAGTTGAGTTCCGGAGGTGTAGATAGATAATGTATAGGAAGCTTGTAATGCCTCCGATGAGTTGTGTCATCTCTCCGTAGTTGTATTTCAGCTTGGCTTGTACTGAACTATGTCATGGTGTGTATGAATCATGGTGTTCATATGGAAGTTGTTTTACCATGTTGATTGGTGTTTACCCTGCATGCCATGTTGTCCAGTACATTCCTTATCTCATGTCTTAGAGTTGTTATCCCCTATGATTAAGCTGTGGGTTTGTTTCTCCAGGATGGTGGAAACTAGGAATAACCCCGTGCCTGCCCCTAAGCAGGGCGAGGGAAGGCAGCCAAGGCAAGAGGATCCGCCACATGCGCCTTCCTTGGCGGAAGTAATGCTTGAAGCCGAAAGGAACAAGAGGGAGACCAACACGCTTTTGGAAAGAATAGAGAAGAACACAACACGTGCTCCCCGCAATGACCTCAAGTATGGCGTATCACTTGGTGATTTCATCAGACTGTGCCCACCCATGTACCATCATTCAGTTGACCCACTCGACGCGGATGACTGGCTGACTAGCATGTATCGCAAGATCCGGGCTGCCAATGTGATTGAGGCCAACAAGGTGACCTTTGCAACTTACTTTCTGGAAGGACCCGCCAATCTGTGGTGGGAAATTTTTGAAGCCATGCGTCCCGCAGGCCCCGCACCATCTTGGGTAGAGTTTAGTGCCGCATTTCATACCCACCACATCCCGGAAGGGCTGATGGATAGTAAGAGAGAGGAATTTTGTGCCTTCACCCAGGGCAGACTGTCAGTGGATGCTTATAATCATGAGTTTGGAAACCTTGCTCGCTATGCTCCTGAGGAAGTTTCTACTGATGCCAAGAAGCAGGCTAGGTTCCGCAAGGGACTTAACCCTGAGCTCCACCGAGATCTGCGCCTGCATGAGTGCACCACTTTCTAGGCTCTCGTCAACAAGGCTATCAATGCCGAGACTGGACAGACTGATTATGAGGCCACGAGAAAGCACAACCGTGAGTTCAACCCTGCATCTAGCTCGGGCTCCATTAAACGCCGGATCTGGGTGCCCAACGCAGCTCTGCCGCCAAAATACAATGCGAGGCCATCCTTCCAGGCGCCTCGCCTAGTTCAGCCCAACCCTCCAGTCAGACCATTTGGAGGACTGCCTGCAAATGTTGCTCCCCGTGCCACCGTGGTTTGCTATAAGTGTGGAGAACCAGGACACTACTCCCGTGAGTGTCCCCAGAATAATGCTAAGCCCGCTGGACGTGGAAAGCCAGGAAAAGCCTTCTTCGTGAAGCCACCTCCTGCTCGTGGACGAGTGAATTATGTGTCTGCTGAGGAAGCCCTTGAGGATCCTGATGTCATCCTAGGTACGCTCCTTATCAATAGTCATCTAGCATCTGTTTTATTTGATACCGGGGCATCTCACTGTTTTATCTCAAAAAGTTATGCACAGTTGCATAACATATCTTTTTGTGATATGCCTACTCCTTTAGTAGTGTAGACTCCGGGTTCAAAATGGCAAACTTCTACAGTGAGCCATGATAATGAGATTCTGGTGGATAGATTAGTTTTCCTAGCATCTTTGATAGCCCTCAAGTCTTCGAACATCAATATCATTCTAGGCATGGATTGGATGAAAGCCCACTATGCCAAGATTGATTGATACTCATTCTAGGAATGTTCAACTTACACATCCATCGGGTGAGATAGTTAATGTCTCCACTCGAACAACCAAGCGCCAATTCTTTTCCCTCAATGCTAGCCCTCTTCTAGAGTTAGAAGATATTCCGGTAGTCCATGACTTTCCGGATGTCTTTTCAAAAGAACTGCCAGGAATTCCTCCTGTTAGAGATGTTGAGTTTGTGATAGAGCTCATCCCAGGGACTGTCCCAATAGCTAGAAGACCCTATAAGATGGCACCCTTAGAACTAGCCGAACTTAAGATCCAACTCAATGAGGCTTTGAAGAAAGGTTTCTTCCATCCCAGTTCTTCTCCTTGGGCTTGTCCCGTTCTCTTCGTCAAGAAGAAGGATGGTTCGGATTGGATGGTTGTGGATTATTGGATAGTGAATCTGGTCACCATAAAGAACAAGTATCCGCTCCCCAGGATCAAAGATTTGTATGATCAACTCGCTAGATCCTCTGTCTTTTCCAAAATGGATTTGAGGTTAGGATACCATCAAATCAGAATTAGGAACGGGGACATTCCAAAAACGGCTTTTGTTACTCGTTATGGCCAATACGAGTACACCGTCATGTCCTTTGGTTTAACCAATGCCCGAGCCACTTTCTCTCGCTTGATGAATTCGATCTTCATGGAGTATCTAGATAAATTCGTCATGGTTTACCTCGACGATATACTCATCTACTCGAAGAACGAACAAGAACATTCCGAGCATCTAAGGCTGGTATTGATGAAACTTCGAGAGCACCGCCTGTACGCCAAATTCTCCAAGTGTGAATTTTGGTTGCCAGAAGTGACCTATCCGGGCCACGTGATATCTGGTAAAGGTATTGTTGTCAATCCCGAGAGAGTTCAGGCCGTCCTTGATTGGACTCAACCTGAATCGGTTAAACAAGTTCGGAGTTTCCTTGGCTTAGCAAGCTATTGTCGCCGCTTTGTCAAGAATTTCTCCAAAGTTGCAAAACCTCTGACTGAACTCCTCAAGAAAGATAAAAAGTTCAAGTGGACTCCACAATGCAAGCAGAATTTTCAGGAGTTGAAAAGACGACTGACCTCTGCTCCCGTTCTGGTGCCGCCTAATTTCTCTAAGGACTTTGTTATCTATTGTGACGCCTCGCGACAAGGATTAGGTTGCATTCTCATGCAAGATCGTCATGTGATTGCATATGCATCTTGACAGTTGCATCCACATGAGGATAATTATCCAACACATGATGTTGAGCTTGCAGCTGTAGTCCATGCACTGAAAACCTGGCGATATTACCTTCTCGGTAATCGTTGCGAGATTTACATGGATCACCAAGTCTAAAATATATATTCACCCAGCCGGATTTGAATCTCAGGCAAACACGGTGGGTAGTGTTGATTACAGATTACGACTTAGGGATAACTTACACCCCAGGGAAAGCCAATGTCACGGCTGCTACACTAAGTCGTAAGTCTTATTGTAACTATCTGATGTTACAACAAGGTCAACCACTTCTCCATGAGGAATTTCAGAAGTTAAACCTTCACCTTGTTCCTCAAGGATTTCTATCCAACCTGGTGGCGAAACCTAATCTTAACGAGCAAATAGTAGTTGTCCAGAAATATGATAAGGGTACATCGCGGATCAAGGGGAATATCGCTAGCGGAAACGCTAAAGATTTCTCCAAGAACGATGAGGGTGTTGTGTTCTTCCAAAACCGGTTGGTGGTTCCCAAGAGCACACGCTTAAGACAGCTGATCCTTAAGGAGGCTCATGATTCTCCTCTCTCAATTCATCTGGGTAGTACCAAGATGTATCAGGACCTACGCCAGAGGTTCTGGTGGACTAGGATGAAAAGAGAAATTGCTCAGTTTGTTGCTAACTGCGACATTTGTCGTTGCGTGAAAGCAGAACATCAAAGGCTTGCTGGCACCCTTTAACCTTTAGCTATTCCTGAATGGAAATGGGATAAAGTCGGTATGGATTTCATTACAGGATTTCCCAGGACTAAGAGAGGGAATAATGCTATATTTGTGGTCATCGACCGTCTTTCCAAAGTGGCTCATTTTCTTCCTGTTCGGGAAAGTATAACTGCTAGCCAGCTAGCAGAGTTGTATGTTTCTCGAATAGTTTCTCTTCATGGTGTTCCTTTGGATATTAACTCAGACCGTGGAAGTATCTTTACTTCCCGATTTTGGGAAAGTTTTCAAACCGCCATGGGGACTCATCTATCCTTTAGCACTGCTTTGCACCCGCAATCAAGTGGTCAAGTTGAGCGAGTCAATCAAATTCTCAAAGGCATGCTCTGAGCTTGTGTTATATTTTCGGTATGAACTGGGAGAAATGTCTTCCATTTGCCGAATTTGCTTATAACAATAGTTATCAATAAAGCTTGGGAAAAGCCCCTTTTGAAGTTCTCTATGGACGAAGGTGTCGAACACCTCTTAACTGGTCCGAAACTGGAGAGAGGCAACTCTTTGGTCCGGATATGATCCAGGATGCAGAGGAGCAAGTTCACATTATTCGTGAAAAGCTGAAAACAGCCCAATCTCGTCAAAAGGGCCAATATGATCGCCATCATAAGGCTGTGACCTATGAAATTGACGAGAAGGCTTACCTTCGGGTTACACCTCTGAAGGGTACCCATCGTTTCGGTATCAAGGGAAAATTGGCTCCTCGTTACATTGGACCTTTTTGAATTCTTGCTAAACGAGGAGAGGTTGCCTACCAATTGGAACTTCTGCTGCATCTTTCCAAGGTTCATTATGTCTTCCACGTCTCGCAACTCAGGCGTTGCTTCTCGGACCCTGTCCGTGAGGTAGACCACGTAGCGCTTGATCTCCAAGATATCCTTACATATCGAGAATACCCTGTTCGTATTCTTGATCAAGCTGAGCGTACCACTCGGCGTTGGAACATCATGTTTCCCAAGGTTCAGTCGTCACACCATTCTGAAAAGGAGGCGACATGGGAAAGAGAAGATCGTCTTCGACTAGAGTACCCTGCGCTCTTCCCGACGACTTCAAAATCTCGGGATGAGATTCTTTTGAGTGGGGGTGAGTTGTCACAACCCTAGATAGATGTCCTAGGAATAGTATTGTGCTTGCATCATGTTTTATTTTGCATTAACATGAAATGGGGAACAAAAAGAAACCCCAAGCTCACTTTTAATCCAAACAAATCAAACTTGGTGAAAATTCAACAAATCCAAAATGCCCACTAAAAATGTTCCCTATGTGTGTTAAATTTGGGCATGATTATAAGAGGGACCATTCTAATTATTTGAACAACCAAAGTAATTCAAAAATAATTGATAAGGCTCCTGAAATCATTAAATAAAGCACTATCATTATTTTTGTTTTCAAAATATCCTGAAACTTTTTAGACAAGTTTGAAATATTTAAACTTCATTATAGAAAATATATGGGATATTTTATAAAGTCATTTGTACCTGAAAAGAAAATAAACAAATGTCAGTAAAAGAAAACAGAGAAGAAAAAAAAAAGGAGAAAGGCCCAGGCCAGGCCAGCCCACCTGGCCCAGGGAGGTCATCGTCCTCCTCGCGGCCAGGAGGACGAGCGCATGGCTGGAGCGCACGCTCTGCTGTGCCTCCACGCCAGCAGCTGCTTGCCTATGTCCTCCTCACCAGAACGATGGGGATAAGCTCCCTAGAGCCGTCCCCATCGCTCCCTCTCTGTCTCTCCCGCCTTTCTTCCTCTCCCCTCTCTGCTTCGCCATGGCCGAGCCCTGGTCGAGCTCGCCGCCATTGCGTTAGCCGCTCCCCCTCACCCCTGAGCCCCCCAATCGATCTGCCTAGCTTTCTTCTTCCTCCTCGCCGAGTTGTGCACCGCCAGGAGCTCCCGATCACCGTCTTCGCGTCGTCTTCAACCTTTGGCCGCCAGAAATCAAGTGGAGCTCACCGCTGCTCCAAGCCCTCCCTGAGCCCGATCTCGACGTCTCTACGGCCGCTGTGAGCCCCTGAGTCTTTCCCCCCCTTTCCCCCCTTCGATTGCGTGCTCTAGCGTCGGATTCCATCAAGGTCCGAATGCCCTCGCCGCTCGAGCTCGACGCCGGCCATGTTCCGGTGACCAGCTGGTCCGTCTGAGGCCTCCATCGTGTTCGTGAGGCTGTGTAGAGTACGTAGGTGCCAAGTAGAGCTCATGTTGCGCCTTGGTTCGACGAGCTCGTGCTCGCCCGAGCTCCGGCCGCCGCCCAGCTCACCACCGGCGTCGATTCCGACCATCTCAACTCCTGGAAGGGGTCACAATGGACGCGCGCGTGTGTGCTGAGTCGTTTGGTGCCCTTCGCCGTCCTTTTGGTCGCCGGAGGAGGGATTCCGAAGCCCTCCGCCGTCTCTGGAGCCACCGGCGGCTCAACGCCGATGGGTCTTGCCGGAGTTGACCACGGGGTTTGTCCCCCCGAGTCACTGGCAGGAGGGGCCAGGCCCTGTCAAATTAAAGTTAATTAAGAATTTAATTAATTATTTTAATTAACCTAATTAGTCACTAACAGTGGGCCCCATTTCTGTTAATTAATTAGGATTTAGTTTTAATTAATTAGTTAAGTGTCTGACTCACTGACATGTGGCCCCCACATGTCATGTTTGACTCTAGCCCGGTCAGCAGACCAACTGACGTCACAGTGACGTCAGGCTGATGTCATTATTTCATTTTCTAGTTTAAAAATAATTCCAGAAATTGTTTCAAATTTCAAAAATTCTGATAAATTAATCTGTAAATCAGATGAAAATAATTTATATATGAAATTGATCAGAAAAATCCAATGAATCCAATGGTGTTATTGTCATGCATGTTAGAGCAATCTAAATAGGTGAAAATTGACAATTACCAATAGGTTACTATACAAAAATTGAAATTAAGAACGATTTTGAACCTACATTCAAACTCATTTCAAATTAACTTGAATACTAATCGCATTAGCTCATCCATACATGCTATCATGCCATGATCATGCATCATATTGTTGCACTTGCGTGTGTTGATTGTTTCTTATCTGCATTGCGGTAGGCCCTTTTTCTAAGGATACCTCCGAGTATCCCGACGAAGGAGAGAACCTTTCCGTTACCCAGCAAGGCATGAAACCCCTTTGATCATTCCGATAATATCCCACCCTCTCGCTCCCGCTCTTGTTTATTGCATTAGGACAGTCGATCACATGTCAGTCATAGACGGTAGATGATCCTATTCTGCTGCATAACCTGACATTGTCACAGTAAATAGCTAAACCTTGCAACCTAGCATACCTGGTATATGCTTGTGCCATGATGTGCTTAGCTTACTTTGCCTGCTATGCTTGCTATGCTTAGAGTTGTGTCAGGTCAGATTCATCTGGGTGATGAACTGAGTGAAACGATGTTGTTCTGATGTGATGATGTTATGATGAACTCAATTTGGTAAAGGTAGCGATGAGAGGCTATGTACGAGTACATAGCGGGTTGTCTCATTGGGACCATTCTTAGGAATTGAGTTCCGTGTTTGTGATCCAAGACTAGTTACTACCACACGTTGGGATACTTTATTGACCCTCTTGACTTATCATTCGCTTAGTTCTTAGTCCAGGAGTTGCAAGTAGTTTCTGGTGTTTATAGCATGTTGGAGGCCATGCATAACGCTGACCCTAGGTGTCGGTTATGACGTGGTAGGTAGTGGCACGGTGTACCAAGGGTCGCCCGGATGGTGGGCTTGGGAACCCTGCGCACATCGTTTGGGGCCGTAGCGGAAACTTCCGCCGGACTTCCATGCGGGTTCAGTCTCAAATAGGCGATAGCCTGGACTAAAGGTCTTATGTGATTGACGGTCGTGGCCGACTCCCTCGCTGGGCATCCGCTTGAAGGTTGCCGAGGTGCGTGGTTTTATGAGCACACAACGATAAGTGGCGAGAGCCTGTGTGAAGAAGTACACCCCTGCAGGGTATGAAACTATTCGAATAGTTGCGTCCTCGGATATTGATTACTTGGAGAACTTATGTTGTTCATAGATAATCAAATGGATACTCATAAAAATATCAAGACAAGTGTGAGTACTGTGGATGTCACTCCCCCAAGAGGGGAAGTGAATCCATGGTGGTGTATTGCTGTCGAGTTAGTGGACTCGTGTGCGATATCTAAAATGTAAACAACGAGTTAAAATTGAGTAGTGTAGGTTAGCCATGAGTTAATGCTGGCATTGCTACATAACCCCACCTCTCCCTTTGTTGATACATGAGCATGAATAGACTAGGTCCGTTTTAAAGACTTGCTGAGTACGTTTGTACTCACGTTTGCTTAATAAATGTTGCAGATGAGACCCAGGGCCCATTAGGTGGGTTCTTTCTAGACGTTGACAATGCCGAATACCTGGTGTCCTAGCTATGACCTATGCCCTGTGGCGGGCTGTAGATAGTCAAGCCATGTGCCTTTTTATCCTTTCATCTGTCTGTACTCACACAGCTTATGCTTTCGCTTGGTTTGTATGAACATGTTTGTACGACTTGAGTGTCGGGTCATGTGACCCCTATCTGTAAGAGCATATCATGCAAGGCTCATCTGAGCCTCTTAAATAAAAGTCATGTTGTTGTATAGTTATGTTGTGATGCCATGGTTGTATCTATGCATATCGGGCATGTCATGCGTACGTGTGACGTGCAACGGTATGTATGGGATCCGACACCTAGTCGTGTGTCTTAGTAGTACTCTTTATGGGAAACTGCCTCTTTGTGCTTCCACCGAGCCATGGTAGCTTGCTACTGCTCCGGACACATTGATTGACCGGCATGTATCCTTCTTTGCTCTTGTGTCTGTCCCTTCGGGGAAATGTCTTGCGATGTGATGGAGTCCCTGCAGCCTGCTATGACTCGTCTATGTGCAGTGATGGCATTCGTGTCTCACGACGTAATGGAGTCCTTGTAGCTTGCTATGACTCGTCTACACACGCTTGAGGCCGACACCTGCATTGCTGGGTTATGTATGCCTGTTTCCGTACGGATGTGCCGCTTGGGTTCTATGACTTGTTATGTCGGCCCGGGTTCTCTGTCATTTGATTGCCAGCGACATGTTCACATACGTGAGCCAAAAGACGCAAATGGTCCCGACTAAGGTAAGGCTGCAGCCATGGAACTTATCATGCGTGAGGCCGCAAAGTGATGTGATATGTTACAATCTGGATTCTTATGACTTAGGATCGGGGTCCCGACATAGGATATTCACAGTGGTTCATCACGTTTGAATAATTGTTCATCTGGCCATACTTCCACGTCATGCAGTTCGTTGAAGGGTTTTCGATCTGAGGTTTTCAAGGAGGTTCAGTTTGAAGAGATAAACCGTGCCCCGGCTATTTCACCAGATTTGAGTGCAGACTGTTCACAACAATTTTTTGTTAAATGCCTAGCGGTGGGCCATAGGTCATCGGTTTGTCGCGGGTCTTCACGTTGTCAACTTTGCTGGACCTATGGGCACGCGATTTTTGGTTGTAAAAGACCAAGATTTTCAGGGGCGTCGGTTTGGATTCCCAAGGTAGCTCCTATTAAACAATCTGTTCTAGCTTCCGTCACTCCCTATTCCTCCTCGCGCTCCCTGTCCATTGTGCTGCTCGCATTTACCCCAGGACTTGTCTTCTCTGCTATGCTTGCCATGGCGAACTTCTCCGTCAACCCGTTCGCTTTCCTCCCCCATGGCATGAAGGTGGACCATGGTCCAGCTAATCAAAGGGTTCGTGTCGACTTAGCGCTCTCGGAGCAGCCGCCTCTCAACCATGACAGGTTCCTCATTGTAGAAAAAAGCTGGGCCATCCCTGTTC
Organism: Hordeum marinum; assembly: GCA_022496015.1. Lineage (NCBI taxonomy): Eukaryota > Viridiplantae > Streptophyta > Magnoliopsida > Poales > Poaceae > Hordeum > Hordeum marinum. The sequence continues at coordinate 164,488,771 of CM039675.1, forward strand.
ATCTGCAGGCGGAGGCCAGATCTAATCTTGCTGGTATGCTCAACCACGATGGCTATTCTGTTCGTTTTTTCGAAGATTCTCCGTTGGGGCTGGGTCTGTTCTGTCTGCGCACTCCTCTGCTCCGTGACGCGGTCCTGGGAAAAACCTATATGCTGTATTAGGAGGTTGAGGCAACCTTTGTTAAGCATGATGAGGCTATAAACATGTGTATCCCGGTGCTCGCGAGGTACTCGTGGGTTCTCTTGCTCGCTTTCCCACAGGATTACCAGACCCAATTCTGGGTGGATAAAGTAGTCTCCCAGTTCAGTACGTTGCTATCTTGGCACAGCCCGAGGGAACCTCTGTCGGGAGTACTTGTGCAGGCTTGGATCATGAGCCCTTCCCTCGTGCCGAAAGATTTCTTGATGCGACAGATGGGGGAGAGAGGAGATCATGGACGGTCCCAGTAGTGCTCCTTCGGTTAGATGATGCCAACATCTTCATGCAAGATGTGCCGCTGGAAGGGGAAGACCCCTCCCTCCTAACGGTGATGCACACCCTCTGTTCAGGCCTCACTCTACGGTAGAGCCAGCCTTCCAAGTAAGATTGCAGGCATGGCTGGCCCGCAATGCTATGCTACCCCAAGGTATGGGTGCTAATGGTGGTAATCATGCCCAGCATCACATACTCGAAGCTCCCCCTTCGCCGTAGTTCATTCCATCCAATAGTCTGATCAACTTTCAGCATCTGCTGTGGTAACAGGATGTTAGCTTTTCCGATGGACTTGTTCTAGATGAGAACATTATGGACAATCCTCTCACTGCTTATCACGATTCAGTCATTGATTCTGCCTCGAACGAGAATTCTCCCATGGAAGAAGATTTGGTGATTCAAGTCAATCGTTGTACTCTCACTGAAAAATTATGTGCTTCTTCTGCTTCTCTGGATTTGATTCTATTAGTGCTTAAAGCTGTTTCTAGGCATGTTATACTAAAGAACCCAGTTAGCTTGTAGCTCCCTCCCCTGCCATTCAGTTTGGTTAGATTCCTGAATGTTCAGACCATGCTTGATCAATGCTCACTCCATGGGAGCAATGGAAGGAAGGTGGCAAGGAAACTTGGTTTCGAGAATTCCCCAGGGTTTTGCCTCTCTAGACCTCATGCTGTTAATGATGGTTTGGATAACAGTTCTTTGGTTGTTTTTGCTGCTCTACTTGATCCAAGCAATGTGCCTGATCCCTCAGCTGTTGATGCTATGTCCACTACAATTGCCAGTGCTTCTAAAAGGAAGCTTAAGAAGGCCTCTACTCCAATTACCACAACTGAGGTTCGCAAAAGCTGTCGATCCAACATGTATCGTGGGTTCAGGGTGCCTCGGCCCACTGATACACGCAAGCGTAAGTCTGCAATTGTCCCAACCATTGTGATGACTGTTCTGGATCCTGCACCGAGAAACTTTGCTCCTGAACACAAAACCGCAAGACATAGGCACGGTGGAGTGTGGTATCTCGGCCTCTAATCTGACAGAAGAGAAGTTGTTGGCTCCTAGGGCCAGCGATCAAGCTCAAGACTGAGGGCCTCCTTCTCATTTGATCTTGCTCCTTCGCTCGCTAGGTTCTTTTGCCTGCTACTTTATGTGAACTTTTATCTGTGATCTTCAGTTTAGTATTCGTTCAGGTTTTATGCAGTTTTATTTTAGGAGTTTTCTTAGTTGGTTCTCGGATTATATAACCCTTGGTAATGAATCAAATCACTAAACCTTGGAATATTTTGTGTTGGAATTTTTGTGGTATTGGGGTAGAGAAAAAGCACACGTCGATTCGTTCTCATATTGATACTTGGGGCTGCGCCATTATTTGTATTCAGGAAACCAAATGTGATCATTTTGATAACTCTTACATTCAAAATTTTTATCCTCAGTGCTTCGATCAATTTGCATTTGTCCCCTCGATTGGAAACTCAGGCGGATTGCTTGTCGTTTGGAACATCGCAATATTCACTAGCACAGTGATTCAATCCTTGCAATGGGCCCTAGTTATCTCGTTTAACTCTTCTCATTCCTCGGCTTCTTGGATGCTAGCCAATATCTATGGTCCTTTTGCGAGAGAGGAACGATCCTGGTTCATCTCTTGGTTATATGATTTGAATATCGGTTCTAATGATGATTGGGTCCTTCTTGGCGATTTCAATTTCATGAGATTTTCTGTGAATAGAAATAAACAAGGAGGAGATGTCTCTCATATGTTTTTGTTGAATGATATTATTCGTGCTCTTAACCTCATGGAAATTCAGCTTCGTGGAGCCTCCTTTACTTGGAGTAATATGTAGAATGACCCAATCCTGGAACAGCTCGATTGGTTCCTAACCTCGAATCATTGGACATCGTCATACCCGAACACAACTGCTAAGGCTTTAGCTAAACTAGTTTCTGATCATGTTCCTTGCCATTTCTCGGTTCAGTCAAATATTGCGTGCGCTAAACTGTTCAGATTTGAAATTTTTTGGGTGTCTCACCCAGGTTTCCATGAAGTGGTTCGCCAAACCTGGAGTAACCCAATTAGATCTTCTAATCCAGCCAGGAGGCTTAATATCAAACTTAACCAGCTTCGATCTGCTTTAAAACAGTGGAGCAGAAATCTATCCAAATTGTCATTAATGATTTCTAACTGTGAAAATGCGCTGAAGCTCATTGACAGCATTGAGGAACATAGACAGCTGCTTCTTCAAGAATGGAACTTTTGAGTCATTCTAAAGAATCATATTGTTCGTATATTGGCCTACAAAAACCAATATTGGTGTAATTAATGTACGATCCGGTATATCAAATTTGGCGATGAACCTACTAAATTCTTTCATTGAATGGCTACTCAGAGGCATAGAACCAACTCCATTGCCACGCTACTGCTACAGAATGGGACTATTTTAGATGATCATGATAGTGGAGCGGCGGCTATCTTCACTGATTTACGCGAAAGGCTTGGTGCATCCATTCCTATTGACATGAAATTCAACTTAGATGCGCTTATTTCTACTAATCTTGATCTGAATAGTCTCTCTGCCCCTTTCACTCGCAAAAAATTGATGAAGCGGTGAGCAAAATCCCAAGTTATAAATCGTCGGGTCCGAATGGGTTTAATGGGTGTTTTTAAAGGCTTGTTGGGATATCATTAAGGAGGATTTTTATGATCTCTGTTTTCAGTTCTGGGAAGGTAATCTCACCCTGGATTGTCTTAATTCTTCCCTCATTACATTTATTCCCAAAAAACTAAACCCATCTACGGTTAATGATTATCAGGCAATTTCCTTGCTTAATTGTTGCCTCAAGCTGTTAACTAAACTATTGGCTGATTGGCTTCAAAAGGTGATTCTGCAACTTATTCATGACAACAAATATGGGTTTATCAAAGGCAGGTCCATCCGAGACTATCTGGCCTGGACATTTGAGTTCATTCACAAGTGCCAACTGTCAGGAAATGAAATTGTTCTTCTAAAACTGGATTTTGAAAAGGCTTTTGACTTGGTGGAGCATGATATTATCTTAACAACGATGCAAAAGCTGGGTTTTGATGATCGCTGGATTCAATGGATCAAAATTTTGCTGTCCTCTGGTAACTCCTCTGTTTTACTTAATGGTATCCCAGGACAATCTTTCCATTGTAAGAGAAGGCGATCCTGTGTCGCCTCTTCTTTTTGTGCTAGCAGTAGAATTGCTGCAATATGGATTAATCATTAGTTTGAGCTTGGTCACCTATCATTACCAATTCCCAGGCAAGGCAAATTTCCTATTATTCAATATGCAGATGACACGATCATTGTCCTTCCTGCCAGTAATTGTTGGAAATATGCCCTAGAGGGAATAAATAAAGTGTTTATTATGATATTTCCTTGTTCATGATAATCGTTTATTATCCATGCTATAATTGTATTAATTGGAAACACATTACATGTGTGGGTAAATAGACAACACTTTGTCCCTAGTATGCCTCTAGTGAACTAGCTCGTTGATCAAAGATGGTCAAGGTTTCCTAGCCATTGACATGTGATGTCATTTGATAACGGGATCACATCATTAGGAGAATGATGTGATGGACAAGACCTAAACTACTAACGTAGCACATGAACGTGTCAGTTTATTGCTACTGTTTTCTGCATGTCAAGTATATGTTCGTATGACCATGAGATCATGCAACTCATGGACATCAGAGGAGTGCCTTGTGTGTATCAAACGTCGCAAAGTAACTGGGTGACTATAAAGGTCCTCTACAGGTATCTCCGAGGGTGTCTGTTGAGTTGGCATGGATCAAGACTGGGATTTGTTACTCCGTGTGACGGAGAGGTATCTCAGGGCCCACTCGGTAATACAACATCACAATAAGCCTCGCAAGCAATATGACTACATGTTAGTCACAGGATCTTGTATTACGGAACGAGTAAAGAGACTTGCCGGTAACAAGGTTGAACTAGGTATGGAGATACCGACGATCGAATCTCGGGCAAGTAACATACCGAAGAACAAAGGGAACATCATACGTGATTAACTGAATCCTTGACATAGAGGTTCGACCGATAAAGATCTTTATAGAATATGTAGGAACCAATATGGGCATCCAGGTCCCGCTATTGGTTATTGGCCGTAGAGGTGTCTCGGTCATGTCTACATAGTTCTCGAACCCACACGGTCTGCACACTTAAGGTTCGGTGACGTTTCGGTAGTATAGAGTTATGTATGGTGGTGACTGAAGGAGGTTCGGAGTCCCGGAGGAGATCCCGGATGTCACGAGGAGCTTCGGAATGGTCCGGAGGTAAAGATTGAATATATATAGGAAGTCCTGTTTTGGTCGCCAAAAAAGTTTCGGGCTAATCGGTAATATACCAGGAGTGCCGGTAGTGTACCGGGAGACCACCGGGAGGGTATTTCGACCCAAGAGGCTTCATGGGCTGTGGGAGAATAATTACCAGCCCTTACTAGGATGGTGGAAGTCCCACACAAAGCCCATGTGGCTAGGTAGAAAAAACCCAAAGAGAAAAAGTGGAAAAGGCAAAAATAGGGTGAATCCTAGTCCTACTAGGATTGGAGGTGGATTCTACCTATCCCACCTGGTTCGGCTGACTCCTAGAGGCTTGGACCTTGGGCCAAGCCTCCTCCTCTCTTCCTCTTATATATACTGGAGGTTTTAGGGTTTTTGCATAGAATTTTTAGTCACGTGTTGCCCGTTCCTCCAGTGCATAGTTTCTCCTCTAGATCGGTTTTCTGCAGCGCTTAGGCGAAGCCCTGCCAGAATAGCTCCACCACCATCGCAGGGGAGCCATCATGCTGCCGGAGAACTCTTCTTCCTCTCCTCTCCTTCTTGCTGGATCAAGACAGCGGAGATCATCATCAAGCCGTACGTGTGGTGATTGTTCGAAAGGTGCCGTCCGTTTGGCGCTAGATCGGAAGGACCGTGATCAAGTTTGCGGGACAGATCGTGATTGGATCTTGGTACGGATCGTGATTGGATCGCGGGATGCTCAGCAATTTGGATCAAGAAGACGTTCAACTACACGAACCACGTTTCTTAACGCTTCCCGCGTAGCAATCTACAAAGGTACGTAGATCCACTCTCCCTCTCGTAGATGCTCATCACCATGGATAGATCTACGTGTGCATAGGAAATTTCTTGTTTCCCATGCAACGTTCCCCAACAGTGGTATCAGAGCTATGTCTATGTGTAGATGAGATCTCGAGTAGAACACAAAAGGTTTGTGGGCGTTGATGCTTAGATTGCTTCCCCCTGGTCGGATTTTGGTTCAGCGGTATTGTGAGATGAAGCGGCCCGGACCAACATTACTCGTACGCTTACGAGAGGCCGGTTCCCTCGACCGCAACTTGTTGCATGTATGGCTTGCTGGTGCCAGTTTCTCTCACTTTAGTTGGATCGGATTCGACAAAGGCGGTTCTTGAGAAGGTTGAAAAGCAACTAGTGTATCACCGTTGTGGTTTTTGCATAGATGAGAATTGTTCTTGCTAGATACCCGTAGCAGCCACGTAAAACATGCAACAACAATTAGAGGACGTTTAACTTGTTTTTGTAGGGTATGTTGTGGTGTGATATGGCCAATTACATGATGTGATATATGTGATGTATGAGATGATCATGTGATGTATAGATTATCACGACTTGCATGTCGCTGAGTACGGCAATCGACAGGAGCCATAGGGTTGTCTTTAATTATTGTATGACCTGCGTGTCAATCATTAAGCGCTATGTAATGCTTTACTTTATCGATAAATGGTAGCAATAGTAGTAGAAGCATGTTGGGCGTGACAACCCCGATGGCGACACGTTGATGGAGATCAAGATGATGAAGATCACGGTGTCATGCCGATGACGATGGAGATCATGCCGGTGCTTTCTACATGGAGATCAAAAGCACAAGTTCATGGCCATATCATGTCACTTATGAATTGCATGTGATGTTAATCCTTTTATGCACCTTGTTTTGCTTAGGACGACGGTAGCATTATAAGGTGATCCCTCACTTAAATTTCAAGATGAATTGTGTTCTCCCCGAGTGTGCACCGTTGCGAATGTTCGTCGTGTCGAGACACCACGTGATGATCAGGTGTGATAGACTGTATGTTCACATACAACGGGTGCAAGCCAGTGTTGCACACGCAGAACACTCGGGTTAAACTTGACGAGCCTAGCATGTATAGACATGGCCTCAGAACACAAGAGACCGAAAGGTCGAGCATGAGTCATATAGTATATGTGATCAACATGAGATGTTCACCATTGAAGACACCTCAACTCACGTGATGATCGGACTTGAGTTGGTGAATTTGGATCATGTGACACTCAGATGACCTGAGGGATGTTGATTTGAGTGGGAGCTTTAGTAAATTTGATTAACTAAACTCATTATCTTGAACAATAGTCTAAGTAAACTTTGCATATTTATGTTGTAGATCAATGGCTTGCGAAGTAGCACCCCTGAATTTTAATGCGTTCCTAGAGAAAGCTAAGTTGAAAGATGATGGAAGTAACTTTGTTGACTGGGCCCGTAATTTGAGGATTATCCTCACGGCTTCCTAGAAATCATATGTCCTTGATGCACCGCTTGGTGACCAACCAGAAGACATGACCTCCGAAGACGTTAAGAACGCTTGGGAGGCACGTACTGGAGATTACTCAATAGTTTAGTGTGCAATATTGTATGGCTTAGAACCGGGACTTCAAAGACGTTTTGAACGTCATGGAGCATATGAGATGTTCCAGGAGTTGAAGTTTATCTTTCAGAAGAATGCCCGGATCGAGAGGTATGAGACGTTCGATAAGTTCTATGCTTGCAAGATGGAGGAGAACGAGTCTATCAGTGAACATATACTCAGAATGTCTGGGTATTCGACTCGTCTAGCGGAGTTGGGAATTGCCCTTCAGCCAGAGGCGATCACTGATAGAGTTCTTCAATCACTGCCACCTAGTTACAAGAGCTTTGTGATGAACTATAACATGCACGGGCTGAACAAGTCAGTCGCCGAGCTGTTTGCGATGCTAAATGTCGCTGAGTCTGAAATCCAGAAAGAACATGAAGTGTTGATGGTCAATAAAACCACTAGTTTCAAGAAAAATGGCAAGGTCAAGGGCAAGGGAAAGAAGGGTAAAACCAAGAAGGATGGCGAAGCAGTTGCTACTCCTGTAAAAAAGCCTAAGCATGGACCTAAGCCAGAAACTGAGTGCTTTTATTGCAAGGGAACTGGTCATTGGAAGCGAAACTACCCCAAGTACCTAGCTGACAAGAAGGCGGCGAATGACAAACAAGGTATATATGATATACATGTTATTGATGTGTACCTTACTAGCTCTCGTAGTAGTGCATGGGTATTTGATACCAGTTTGGTTGCTCACATTTGCAACTAAAAGCAGGAACTACGGAATAAACGAAGGCTGGCGAAGGACGAAGTCACGATGCATGTGGGAAATGGTTCCAAGGTTGATGTGATCGCCGTCGGCACGCTCTCTCTTCGATTACCATCGAGATTAGTGGTGAACCTAAATAATTGTTATTTAGTGCCTGCGTTAAGCATGAACATTATATCTGGATCTTGTTTATTGCGAGACGGTTACTCATTTAAATCAGTGAATAAAGGTTGTTCTATTTATATGAGTAATATCATTTATTGTCATGCACCCAATGTTAGAGGTTTATTCATATTTAATCTTGATAGTGATGACACACATGTTCATAACATTGATGCCAACAAATGTAGAGTTGATAATGACAGTACCACTTTCTTGTGGCACTGCCATTTAGGTCATATTGGTGTAAAACGCATGAGGAAGCTCCATGCTGATGGACTTTTGGAGTCACTTGATTTTGAATCACTTGACAGATGTGAACCATGCCTCATGGGCAAGATGACTAAAACGCCATTCTCTGGAACAATGGAACGGGCAAGTGACTTATTGGAAATCATACATACTGATGTGTGCGGTCCAATGAATGTTATAGTGCATGGTGGATATCGTTATTTTCTCACCTTCACTGATGACTTAAGTAGATATGGGTATATTTACTTATTGAAACACAAGTCTGAAATGTTTGAAAAGTTCAAGCAATTTCAGAGTAAGTTGAGAATCATCGTAACAAGAAGTTTAAGTTCCTGTGATCTGATCGAGGAGGTGAATATCTGAGTTATGAGTTTGGCAGTCACTTAAGACAGTGTGGAATTGTTTGACATCGCCCAGAAAACCATAGCATAATGGTGTGTCCGAACGTCATAATCGAACCTTATTAGATATGGTGCATTCTATGATGTCTCTTGCTTATTTGCCACTATCGTTTTGGGGTTATGCATTAGAGACAGCTGCATTCACTTTAAATAGGGCACCATCGAAATCCGTTGAGATGACGCCATATGTACTGTGGTTTGGCAAGAGGCCAAAGTTGTCTTTTCTTAAAGTTTGGGGATGTGATGCTTATGTCAAAAAGCTTTAGCCTGAAAAGATGGAACCCAAAGCGGAGAAATGTGTCTTCATAGGATACCAGAAAGAGACAGTCGGGTATACCTTCTATCTCAGATCCAAAGGCAAAGTGTTTGTTGCTAAGAACGAAACATTGCTTGAGAAAGAGTTTCTCTCGAAAGAATTGAGTGGGAGGAAAATAGAGCTCGATGTGGTTACTGAACCTTTACTTCAACCAGAAAGTAGCGTAGGGCAGAAAGATGTTTCTGTGGAACCTACGATGGTAGAAGAGGAAGTTAATGATGATGATCATGAAGCTTCGGATCAAGCTACTATTAAACCTCATAGGTGGACAAGGTCACGTACTACTCCTGAGTGGTACTGCAACCCTGTCTTGGAGGTCATGTTGTTGGACAACAATGAACCTACGAGCTATGGAGGAGAAGTGATGGGACCAGATTCCGAAAAATGGTTAGCGGCCATGAAGTCCGAGATGGGATCCATGTATGAAAACAAAGTATGGACTTTGGAAGTATTACCTGAAGGGTGAAAGGCCATTCAGAACAAATGGATCTTTAAGAAGAAGACAGACGCGGACGGTAATGTCACCGTCTATAAAGCTCGACTTGTGGCAAAGGGTTTTTCACAAGTTCAAGGAGTTGACTACGATGAGACCTTCTCACTCGTAGCGATGCTTAAGTCCGTCAATATCATGTTAGCAATAGCTGCATATTTCGACTATGAAATTTTGCAGATGGATGTCAAAACAGTGTTCCTCAATGGTTTCCTTGAGGAAGAGTTGTATATGATGCAACCGGAAGGTTTTGTCGATCCAGAGAATGCTAACAAAGTTTGCAAACTCCAGCGATCCATTTATGGGCTGGTGCAAGCATCTCGGAGTTGGAATGAGCGCTTTTATGAGGTGATCAAAGTGTTTGATTTTATACAAGTTTATGGAGAAGCTTGTATTTACAAGAAAGTGAGTGGGAGATCTATAGCGTTTCTAATATTATATGTGGATGACATATTGCTGATTGGAAACAATATAGAAATGCTGGAAAGCATGAAGGAATATTTTAATAAGAGTTTTTCAATGAAGGACCTGGAGAAGCTGCTTTCATATTAGGCATTAAGATCTATAGAGATAGATCGAAACGCTTGATAGCACTTTCACAGAGCACATACCTTGATAAAGTTTTGAAGAAGTTCAAAATGGATCAGTCCAAGAAGGGGTTCTTGCCTGTGTAACAAGGTGTGAAGTTGAGTAAGACTCAATGCCCAGTGACTGCAGAGGATAGAGAAAAGATGAGTGTCATCCCCTATGCTTCAGCCATAGGCTCTATCATGTATGCAATGCTGTGCACAAGACCCGATGTCAGCCTTGCCATAAGTATGGCCGCAAGGTTTCAAAGTAATCCTGGAATGGAACACTGGGTAGCGGTCAAGAATATCCTTAAGTAGCTGAAAAGGACTAAGGAAATGTTTCTCGTTTATGGAGGTGATCAAGAGCTCATCGTAAAGGGTTACGTTGATGCAAGCTTTGACACTGATCCGGATGACTCTAAGTCACAAACCGGATACGTAATTATTCTCAATGGGGGAGTGGTAAGCTGGTGCAGTTCCAAGCAAAGCGTGGTAGCCAATTCTACATGCGAAGCGAAATACATCGTAGTCTCGGAGGCAGCGAAGGAAGGTGTCTGGTTGAAGCAGTTCATGACAGATCTTGGAGTAGTGCCCAGTGCACTGAATCCAATGACCCTGTTCTGTGACAACACTGGTGCCATTGCTCTGGCCAAGGAACCAAGGTTTCGCAAGAGGACCAGACACATAATGCGACGCTTCAACTTGATCCGCGATTACATCAAGGAAAATGACATAAATATTTGCAAAGTGCACACGAATCTGAATGTTTCAGACCCGTTGACTAAACCTCTTCCAAGGGCTAAACATGATCAACACCAGAACTGCATGGGTGTTCGATTAATTACAATGTAAATCACATAGTGATGTGAGCTAGATTATTGACTCTAGTGCAAGTGGGAGACTGTTGGAAATATGCCCTAGAGGCAATAAATAAAATGTTTATTATTATATTTCCTTGTTCAGGATAATCGTTTATTATCCATCCTATAATTTTATTAATTGGAAACACATTACATGTGTGGGTAAATAGACAACACTTTGTCCCTAGTATGCCTCTAGTGAACTAGCTCGTTGATCAAAGATGGTCAAGGTTTCCTAGCCATTGACATGTCATGTCATTTGATAATAGGATCACATCATTAGGAGAATGATGGGATGGATAAGACCCAAACTACAAACGTAGCATATGATCGTGTCAGTTTATTGCTACTGTTTTCTGCATGTCAAGTATATGTTCCTATGACCATGAGATCATGCAACTCACGGACATTGGAGGAGTGCCTTGTGTGTATCAAACATCACAACATAACTGGGTGACTATAAAGGTGCTCTACAAGTATCTCTGAGGGTGTCTGTTGAGTTGGCATGGATCAAGACTGAGATTTGTTACTCCGTGTGACGGAGAGGTATCTCAGGGACCACTCGGTAATACAACATCACAATAAGCCTTGCAAACAATGTGACTAAGTGTTAGTCACGGTATCTTGTATTACGGAACGCGTAAAGGGACTTTTCGGTAACGAGGTTGAACTAGGAATGGAGATACCGACGATCGAATCTCGGGCAAGTAACATACCGAAGAACAAAGGGAACATCATACGGGATTGACTGAATCCTTGACATTGAGGTTTGACCGATAAAGATCTTCATAGAATATGTAGGAACCAATGTGGGCATCCAGGTCCCGCTATTGGTCATTGGCCGTAGAGGTGTCTCGGTCATGTCTACATAGTTCTCGAACTCGCAGGGTGTGCACACTTAAGGTTCGATGATGTTTCGGTAGTATAGAATTATGTATGGTGGTGAACGAAGGTTGTTAGGAGTCCCGTATGAGATCCCCGACGTCATGAGGGGATTTGGAATGGTCCGGAGGTAAAGATTGATGTATAGGAAGTCCTGTTTTGGTCACCGGAAAAGTTTCGGGCTAATCGATAATGTACCGGGAGTGCGGGTAGTGTACCGGGAGACCACCGGGAGGGGTATTTCGACCCAAGAGGCTTCATGGGCTGTGGGAGCATAATTACCAGCCCTTAGTGGGCTGGTGGAAGTCCCACACAAATCCCATGCGGCTAGGGAGAAAAAACCCAAAGAGAAAAAGTGGAAAAAAAAGGCAAAAATAGGGTGAATCCTAGTCCTACTAGGATTGGAGGTGGATTCCACCTCTCCCACGTGGTTCAGCCGACTCCTAGAGGCTTGGCCCTTGGGCCAAACCTCATCCTCTCTTCCTCTTATATATACTGGAGGTTTTAGGGTTTTTGCACAGAATTTTTAGCCACGTGCTGCCCGTTCCTCCAGTGCATAGTTTCTCCTCTAGATCGGTTTTCTGCAGCGCTTAGCCGAAGCCCTGCCAGAATAGCTCCACCACCATCGCCGGAGCCCCGTCACGCTGCTAGAGAACTCTTCTTCCTCTCCACTCCTTCTTACTGGATCAAGATGGCGGAGATTGTCATCAAGCCATACGTGTGCTAAACGCGGAGGTGCCGTCCGTTCGGCGCTAGATCGGAAGGACCGTGATCAAGTTCGTGGGATGGATCATGATTGGATCGTGGGATGGATCATAATTGGATCACGGGATGCTCGGCAATCTGGATCGCGAAGACGTTCGACTACACCAACTTCGTTTCTTAACGCTTCCTACTTAGCGATCTACAAGGGTACGTAGATCCACTCTCGCTCTCTTAGATGCTCATCACCATGGATAGATGTGCATGTGCGTATGAAATTTTTTGTTTCCCATGCAACGTTCTCCAACAGTAATTCTCAACTATCTCATTTCAAAACAGTGCTTCAGGACTTTGCACTCTCCTCTGGTCTGAAAATTAATTTTCACAAGTCCATGATGATCCCCATTAATGTTGATGATGCTTCTATGGCATCCCTAGCTGCCAACTTTGGTTGTGTTGTGGGCAAAAATCCTTTCACTTATTTGGGCTTACCTATGGGCACCACCCAATCTTCAATGACTGATTTGCTCCCATTGGTAGACAGGGTGGAAAGAAAGCTTTCTAGCACATGCTCCTTGCTCTGCCATGCCTCCAGGATTACCATGGTTAATTCTCCTTCCACATCCATGTTGAGATATGCTATGTGCACCCTGCAGCTAAACCCCAAGTTCATTAAGTACTTTGATAAAGTCAGACGATGCTTTATTTGGACCAAAAATCTGAGCAAGATACTTCCTGTAACTCAATGCTTGCTTGGCAGAGGGTTTGCTGCATAAATCCTCGGGGGGTTTAGGAGTGATCAACATTACAATCCAGAACAAAGCTCTTCTTTTGAAGTTTCTTAACAAATTCTACAATAGAACGAATATCCCTTGGGTCAGGCTTGTTTGGGATACCTACTACTCTAATTCCATCCCCCATGCTGCTGCAAGCTGCGGTTCCTTTTGGTGGAAGAAACTACGCAAGCTCATGCACACGTTTAGAGGAGTTTCTAAGGCTATAGTTGGGAATGGACTTGACATTGCTATGTGGCATGATAATTGGAACACAAATCCCTTGGCTCTTTGCTTTCCCTGCGTTTTCTCATATGCTAAATTGGTTGACTGCTTAGTGGCAACCTTTTTTCCTCTACAAACCTGGCAGATCTTTTCCACTTACCTATGTCTCCGGAAGCATTCGATGAACTCCAACAGGTGCAAGCCCTAAAACCTAACACTCTGGATCAACAGGGGGGCTTGGACACTTGGACTTTTCAATGGGGTAAGGACTATGTTGCAAGGAAGTTCTACATGAACTGTCACAAGGAAATTATTGCTCCTGATCCCATTCTCTAGGTTTGGAGTTCGGACTTACAAATGAAGCACAAGGTTTTCCAATGGTTTCTCATGGTGGACAGGCTACACACTAGGAATCTGCTAAGGAGAAAGCATGTCTAGACAGAGGATGGTTTTAATTGTGTTTTGTGTACCTATGATCAGGAGGAAACAATTGATCACTTAATCTTCATGTGCCCTTTCAGTGCTGCCTGCTGGGAAGCTGTGGGTATGTCTTGGGACTATTCTCAGGCCCGACTCCACGCCATCCAAGCTGCCAAGCAGAGTTTCACCGGGAGTCTTTTCTTAGTGGTTTTTGGCATTGCTGCCTGGAACATCTGGAACGAGCGTAATAACCTCATCTTCAGAAGCATTCAACCCACTTTGGCAGCTTGGAAGCAGAGGACCAAGGGATACCTTCTGAATTTAAAGTATAGACTTTCTAAGGAGTATTGGGACTACATTACCTTACTTGCACTCTCCTTGTAAGACTATACCTAGACTATACTTAGACTTCTAACCCACCACCCTTTGTATCCTATTCTCCTAGGTTTTTTCTGGTTTGTGGTCATATCCATCCTGAGGGGCTGGCAAGCCCCATCATGGGTTGTGTAGCACTGTATGTAAACTTCTTTTTTAATACAAAATAGTATGAGCCTCTCCTGCTGATTATACCCTAAAAAGGATCTTGCTGCAGAATTATGTTAATGACAAATGGATCCCCAAGTTTCTCTATTTTTCGTCTCTCCTCGTTCCCTTTTCTTCCTAGGATGGCAATGAGTACATTGGTATATACTTGCCGGGGAACTTGAGGAAAAAGGACACTAGTGAATGAGGGAAAAGACGAGAAGTGCAGATGGGCACGATGCAAGACTGAATGAAAATCACGACGAAAGATAAGTTGACATGACTATTGGCTTTTGTTAAAGACTTGCATATGCATACGCCCCTTTGACAACCTAAGATTCATGCGGTGACCCTTGTGTATGATGGAACCTTACTGTCTCATTGTTTGAGCCCTCGCTTTGTTCTGAACCTTCTTAACAAGGCGTGCGGCAGTTGTAACAGTCCGGGACCGACGCTCCAGAAGATTCCCCTTTTACTCCAGTGTCGTCGTGCGTTTCGTGTGGTTGTTGCATTCATCATCTCATCATTCGCATCATCTGCATAGCATCATCACCCGTTTTTGAAAACATGCATCCATTCATAGTCACAAGTTCTCTCCATTCTTGCAGTTGCCCGTTTTGAGACCAACCACACATGCACGCGCCCGCGACATCATTTAAAAAAACCTGTTTTTAAAGCGTGCAAAAAATATTCCCGGATAGGGTCGAAAGTTGGCGTACGGTCTTACTATAGTGTAGGTAGGCCGCCTACCAAACTTTGTCGCATTCTATGGTCATGTGATACCCCATCGGTCAGTCATTGCCGTGTCATTACCGGTTTATTATCGGACATTTTCGGGTCTGCAAAACTTGTCACGGTCCGCACCATCTCTCTCTCATCTCAGTCCAACTCCTCTAACACAACCCACCTAGCACACCTAACACAACCCCGCAACCGGAGCCGTCCGATTGCGATCGCACGGCTCGAATCGGTGCAAAAACCACCCCTAACCCTAGACCTGCCTATTTAAGAAGCTCCCCATGCCATTTTCGGAATCCCTAGTCTCCCACCTTGTTTTCGATGCGCCCCCAATCATCAGCCGCTGCCTCCTCCTGCCTCCAGCGTCGCCGACCTGCCCAAGCCCATCTAGGGGCCCACCCCGGGCTCGAACCGCCTCGCCGCCTGAGCTCCCTACTCGCCTAAGCTAGGGGCGCTCCACTGGACCTTGCCCTGCCCCACCCCTCGCCCATCCTCGGACCTCGCTAGAGGGCCGTCAGAGCCCCGCCACCAACGACCATCAGGTCGAGCCCGCGTCGCCCCTCTCCTTCTTCTCCCTCCTCTTTCCATCTCCCCTAACCTCCCATTGTTCTTCTCCTCCTACAGGCCAGCCCCGCCCATCATGGTTGCTCCAGGAGCTCACCACCGTGTGTGGACCTCGCCACCGGCCGGATCCGGCCAGATTCGGGCCGGGGAACCCATCCCTGCCTCCGGCCAACGCGCCGCCGGCCGGAGTGGCCAGCGCCTCCCCTGGTTCGCACCGCCATGGACGAGCGCGTGCTCCATCCCACGCTGCGTTGACCCGCTCGCACGCTGTAGCGCGCTTGCATGGGCCACGCCTCCTCTCCCCGGCCGAGCTACCCCATTGACCGGCCCAAGAGGCCCTAGGTGAGCCCCTGTAGTCCCCCGCTATATCCGCCCTGTGCGCTTGGTAGCTATGCAGCGCCCATGTCCTGTTGGGCCAGATCCCAGATTCGGCTCGTAGACATATTTTACCAGTTCTGTGAATTTGCTAATTATCCAATGAATTCAGATTTACATCAAAACCCCTACATTTCATGCATTTAATAACTCACCAACCGGGCATCGTGTGAGAAAACTTTATGTATGAAAAGTGACTAGAATTTCATGGAGATTCACAATATTCAACTCTCACATGTGTTTAAAATGTTTAACCTCATGTTTTCATGTAATTTGCATAAATGCCATGTCAAAATGATTTATTTCAAAACTAGAAAACCGTAGCTCCGATAAAAATGTTCCACGTATGTAACTTGGCTATAAAAATGTGTAGAATCTCATGGTGACATTTATTTTTCTGGTTAACAACTCTAAAATATGGTTAGTACAGATTTGGACTAAATTCATATGATGCTTATGGCGATGTTTCGGAAATGCTATATGTTGCTTCCGGCCTCATTTAAACTGCCTAGATGATATAGTTGTTCATGCTTCACCTCTTGCCATGATAAAATAACATTAACCACTTTTCTCGTAATATGGAGAGTTATTATTTTTTATATGTATGTTGCCCGTCTCCATTTAAAGTTGCTTAATTCCATCTTTGCCTTATGCCATGACCACCCGTGTTAAAAACATTTAATATTGATGAGTACCTAACGAGAGTGAACTAAATAATTCGAACGTGGAGTTTCGTCAATATGCAACTCGTTGCATATTGAACTTCACTTAATATGTAGTAGTTGTTTGTTGTTCTTGCCATGCCATGCCATGCGTTGCATATTAAACTATACATGCATCATATTTGTCTGCGCATCATCTCATGCATATGTTGTGGTGTATCGTGTGTTGATTGTTGTTTCCGGTTTGCTTCTTCTCGATAGAGTTCCGAAAGCGTTCGGAGTGTGAGGATTTGTTCGACTATGTTGGATTGTGTTCTTCATGGACTCATTCATCTTCCGAGCGGGATCTCAGGCAAGATGACACATTTCCCTGGATACCACTACTATAATTGCTATGCTAGTTGCCTCGTTTCCATCGTTATCTCTCTCTACCTACCACTTGTTTGTCAAGCCTCCCAACATTGCCATGAAAAGCCTCTAACCCCTCCACATCCCAGCAAACCTTTGTTTGGCTATGTTACTGCTTGCTTAGCCCTTCTTATAGCGTTTCTAGATGCAGGTGCAATTGCTTCCATGTGACAACATGGACATTATTTTGTTATCACAAGATTATTGCTATTTAATTTAATGCACTTATACACTTGGTAAAGGGTGGAACACTTGGACTTTTGCTCGATGTTTTTTTCCACTCTTGCCGCCCTATTTACTTGTGAACCGGTGTTATGTTCCATAATTGACTGCTCCTAACATGCTCGGGGTTGTTATGGGAACCCCCTTGATTTTTGTTTTAGGATAAAACTTGTCTGGCAAGGCCCAACTTTGGTACTACATTTGCCTAATAAGTAATAAACTTGCATAGGGACTTTCCGGACCCCGTGGATAATTTAATCAACCCCAGGACAGTGCTCCTCATGAGTGTTGGTACAAAAAACAGCCACTTGTGGGGCCACCCGGGGCAACTCGGGGGATTTCTATCTGGCCACCATACGTACTGCTCATCCGGTTGTGCCATGAGAATGAGATACGCAGCTCCTATCGGGATTGTGTGCACGTCGGGCGGCCTTGCTGGATTTGTTTTACCTTTCTCGAATATCTTGCGTGAGGAACTATGATCTTCTTTGTGCTATCTCGAGGTGTCAGATTTCCCTTGGAATTGCCTAGGATGATCACGAGATTCATGGTCGAGGTTATTCCTATGGCGTGTGGTTAATTTGTGATGGATGAGTTGGAGCACCCCTGCAGGGTTAAATCTTTCAGAAAGTCGTGCCCGCGGTTATGTGGCAAACTTGGATATTTTGTCTAACACCCGGTCATAGCAAACTTGAAGTAAACTCAAATAAAATACACCAACTGTGTGCATAACTGTGACTGTCTCTTCTCGTGAGTCCTTATCCGAGAGAAAACCCGGTGAGGTTATGTTTGACGTAAGTAGGTGTTCAGGATCATTTAGTGATCATTTCTAGTTCACGTACATTATGCATAGACCACCCACTTTTCTTTCTATGTTCGTAAGATCGCCACTCAAATAAAGGCTTAGTCACTTGCTGCAGCCTCACCACTTAACCATACCACACCCGTTAAGCTTTAATAGTCTTGATACCCTTGGAAATGAGATTGCAGAGTCCCTATGGCTCACAGATTACTACAACAACAGTTGCAACTACAGGTAGTGTGACACTTGAACGTGAGAGCGTTGCTTGTTTGTTGGAGTTCTTCTTCTTCATCATCGATCTAGGATGGGTTCTAGGCGGCAGCCTGGGATAGTAAGGATGGATGTCATTTTGTCGTTTGTTTTCGTCCGTAGTCGGACCCTGCTCTTCTGTATGATGATTGAATATGTTGTTGTATTGATGTGATATTGATATAGCTTGTGGCGAGTGTAAGACAATTCCATATACTCATCTCTTCTGTAAATCTACTTGTAATGATATCCATTCTTGCAACACGACGAGATGCGCTTCTATCCCTGTCGAGGCCCTCGTGCCAAAATAAGAATTGGACCGCATCTTGTGCCTGACAAGTTCGTATCAGAGCCTGTACCGACCTAGGAGCCCCCTTGATTGATCGAACTTGGCCGAGCCGAGTCTAGTGAAAAACTGTTTTGAGTCTGGTTATGTCGGAGAGTAGGATTCTTTTTTACTTCTCTTCTATATTCTGGTGAGGAATTACGACTTAGGAATTTCGATTGTACCCTCTTCTCACTCAAATTTTTTTTAGGATCACACGGATATTTTGGAATCTATATGATGCCGATGTGACGGCGTTCTATACTTGTTCCTCCTACTATCGAGGAGTAGAGCTCCAAGGGATTCTTGACACATCGTTATCATTCAATTTCCTTAGTATCTCAGGACGGAGGATGTTCAAAATTGCTTCAAAACTAGTAGTGGCGAGAGGAGTCCAACATCCCCAGTATTTGTGGAGAGAGTTCGGATCTACTGCCATTCTTAGTATCATTGTGTTTTCGAGGGTCCGAGAAATATGAAGTTCTTGAGCCTCTGGTTATGTGTTGAAGGATGGATACAGTTGTGGTGTAGGGCTTGTTAGTTGTGTGAGACATTTTCCTCCTTGTATACCCAACACCAGATTGCATAACCAAAAAGTTTCGGGAGTTCTTAGGTTGGAATTCACGTAGTTACCTAGGCTTCTTCCAACAGATCACGACGTCAGGTTGGGGTTCGACATCTAGTGGATTCATTTGTTCACGGTCTTTCTTATAGAGCTTCTAGTTGTGTCTTAAAGAGTCCTTGTAGCTTGCTATGACTCGGGGACACATCGTATGTCCTGTGCACTGCCTTGCACATGATGGCTACTATAAGATCGAGCCCGTGCGAACCTTACCACGAAGATATCGAGTGAAATCTCTGTCATGTATTTGTTCTAGCTTGTTTCGTAAGCCTCATCCTTTGTTTTGTTTTCGAATATGGTAATCCGAGTTGCTTCGATGTCAAGTGGTGATTTCATATCTTTTCTAAGTAGTGTTCTCATATTTTACAGGAATGCTTTTCCTTTTGGTCAACTAGAGTGGTCATATTAATTCTTTTCAATCGGTGCGCTCCTCTTCAAGATAATTTTATCCTCTTCAATATTGCAAGATCAATCCGCTTATTCTTTCCAGGAGTTCATTCCATCTGTTCCAAGTTTTCCTTGTTTTCCCCACCCTCCCGCCCTTTTTGTTCAATGATCAAATTCTCATCGAAGTGCCTTTTCTATTCATGTGATGCTTCCGCTATCTTTTATTTTGTATCATATCCTGTGATTTCTTGTGGAGATTCTCAAGAGTTTCAATTTCAAGATCTATCCTCATATTCCTAGTTCTTGTTGTTATTCTTCTCCGGCAGATTTGAGTCAAGCTCTCGGTGTTCATCATATCCTTTCTCATTCGTTCAATGGTTTCCTTGTTTGGAAATTATTTCAAGCCTCTCTTGGTTTTCATATCTCTCTATTCTATCAGGAGTGCTCAAGATATCTCAGAAGACTTTAGTTTCCATTCATATCTCTTAAATTATTTCGACATTCTCACGTCATCAAGATTTTGTTGTACTGGTGCAATCTCTCTTCGTAAGCAATTGTTTCAACGGTGATCTCTTTGAGTGGGCCATAAACCATAGGTTTTTCCCCAGGATCTTACTTGGCTCTTCTAATCTTTCTGGAGATCTCAAGTTCTTTCCAATATGATGTAAGAATGATTTCATCAGTCATATGCCTTCTCGAAGATCGCTTCATATTTATTTTCATCATTGGCTCAACCTTTCCTTATTCATCATTCCGAGTGCCTTAGTAATTCATGGTATTGTTTCTCGGCATCATTCTCAGCTTTGTAGATCGAAGGAGAGTTTCTCTTAAATTGTTGTTCGTTCTTCCAAAGATTCATGGTTTTAGGTTGTTGCTATCATTTCAAATTATTTCGATCATGAGTAATTCCTCCCATATCTATCCGGAGTTTTTTATAGTTGTCATTTCTCGATCCTCCAAAGGCCATCATTTCAGAAGATTTCTTCCTTCTCAGCTTTCAGCTTTCATTCTCAAATTCTTCTCAACTGTTTTCTCTTCGTTCGTTTCTCAATTACTCCGGTGCTTCGTTCAAGATTTATCTAGGTGAATATGATCTCTTCATTCTCCTGTCATGTATCTCCACTCATTTGTAGTGTCCTCTTTAGTTTCTAATTCTTACCGTGTTCTCTTGCAAGACTTCTTCTAGTTTGTGATCTCTCTCTCTCTTTCTCTCCAATTTTTTTGCAAGAAGAATAAGTGGTGTGCGAAATCCATTGCGTGTCATCAATTTAACTTGATGAAGGATAAGCATAACATAAATCTTATTCATGTTTCATCAAGTGATTTCAATCCCTCTTCCAGAGTTGTGAATGATATCAATTCTTGGTTCCAAGTGTTCATCTTTTCTTTTTTGGTGTTCCAAGTTTTCTCAATATCTCGTTGGGAAGCTTCATCTAAATCTTAGAAGGCGTCAATCTTGTTCTTTCAACCTTCACTTCTTTCTATCATCTTTTCATTCCATAGTTCATTCCGATGCTTCTTCATGGTGGTTTGATAAGGATGTAATTCTTATCGAATTGTTCTTCAAGATTCTTGTTGGAGGTGCTCAAGTTTTCTTTATCTTGGATGTTTTAATTCAGTTCCTTCTCCATTGTCGTTGAGATGGTGTTATTAAGTTCTTGGTTATGAGGAGTCTCGAAGGAAGTTGTCGAGAATGAGATAAGTAAACCCATCTTTTCTTCTCGGAGTTATCTTGGGTTGGATTTCACGTAAAGCATTTCCTAAGGATTCTTGCTATCATGGTGTCATAAATGATCCAAGTGTCCTCCTCCTCCTCTTGGTGAAATAAGTTTTGCATATCTTGTTGCTCCCTAGATATCTATTGTTTTTGTTGTGGCTAGTTGTCACCTCATAATTTTGAGATGTTTTCCATAAGCCCACAACAAGATATTCTTTTCATTGTTGATTCTCCGTCAACCCCGTTCAACCAAGCTTTTCAAATTTAATGGTGGTAGAAGTTGTCATTTTCTTATTAGTTCTCTTATCTTCAAATATCTAGCTTCCATTCTTTTGTTCCGGAGGCATTGTGGTGTTGCTCTTTTCAACTAACATCTAGTTTGATTAAGATCATGTTCTTCCCTTGCTTGTCCATTAATCGGAGTGCTATGAAATCTTTTCATGCACCTTCCATCTTATGAAGTTTTGATTCTAATCCAACCAAAGTTTGGTGCCTCTCTTTCAATTTCTGTCTATCATATATATTTTTGTCCCTCTATCCTATCGAAGTGCTGCCCAAATTTCTTGTGAATTCATGCTTGTTCCTCATGTAATTATTCATCTCTTCCCAACCTTCATGATCATTGGTTTCACTCGTTTGTTAGACAAGCAACTAAGTTTACCTCTTGCTCTTCCTCTTCCCCTTCTAATTCTTAGATCTCGGGACGATATCCTCATGTAGTGGAGGAGAGTTGTAACAGCTCGGGACCGACGCTCCAGAAGATTCCCCTTTTAGTCCTTTGTCGTCGTGCGTTACGTGTGGTTGTCGCATTCATCATTGCATCATTCGTATCATCTGGATAGCATCGTCACCCATTTTTGAAAACTTGCATCCGTTCGTAGTCGCCAGTTCTCTCCGTTCTTGCTGTTACCCGTTTCGATACCAACCACACATGCACGCGCCCGCGACATCATTTAAAAATCCCGTTTCTAAAGCGCGCGAAAAATATTCCCGGATAGGGTTGAAAGTTGGTGTCCGGTCTTATTATAGTGTAGGCAGGCCGCCTACTAAATTTCGTCGCATTCCAAGGTTGGTTGATACCCCATCGGCCAGTCGTTGAAGTGCGGTCATCAGTTTATTATCGGACGTTTTTGGGTCTATAAAACTTGTCACGGGCCGCACCATCTCTCTCATCTCAGCCCAACTCCTCTAACACAACCCACCTAGCCCAGATAACCCAACCCCGCGACCGGAGCCGTCCGATTGTGATCACACGGATCGAATCAGTGCAAAAACCACCCTAACCCTAGACCTGCTTATTTAAGCAGCTCCCCATGCCATTTTCGGAATCCCTATCCTCCCACCTCGTTTTCCATGCGCCCCCAATCATCAGCCGCCTCGTCCTCCTGCCTCCAGCGTCGCCGGCCCGTCCAAGCCCATCTAGGGCCCGCCCCGGGCCCGAACTGCCACGAACCGCCCCGCCGCCCGAGCTCCCTGCTTGCCCGAGCCGAAGGCGCTCCGTTGGACCTCGCCTCGTGCTGCCTCTCGCTCGTCCTCGGACCTCACCAGAGGGCCGCAGGAGCCCTGCCAACGGCGACCATCGGGTCGAGCTCGCTTTGCCCATCTCCTTCTCCCTCCTCTCTCCATCTCCCCTAACCTCCCATTGTTCTTATCTTCCCGCAGGTCAGCCCCGCCCGTCGTGGTTGCTCCAGAAGCTCACCACCGCGCGTGGACCTTGCCACCGGCCGGATCCGGCCAAATCTAGTTCAGGGAACCCATCCCTGCCTCCAGCCAACGCGCCGCCTGCAGGAGTGGCCTACACCTCCCCTGGTTCGCGCCGCCTAGGACGAGCGCGTGCTCGATCCTGCGTCGTGTTGACCCACTCGCCCGCTGTAGCACACTCGCGTGGGCCGCGCCTCCTCGCCCCGGCCCAGCTGCCCCACCGATCGACCCAAGAGGCCCTAGGTGAGCCCCTACAGTCCCTCGCTATATCACGCCCTATGCGCTTGGCAGCTATCCAACGCCCATGTCCTATTGGGCCAGATCCTAGATTCGGCCCGTAGACGTTTTTTTCCAGTTTTATGAATTTTCTAATTATCCATTGAATTCAGATTTATAGCAAAACCCCTACACTTCATGCATTTAATAACTCACCAACCGGGCATTGTATGAGAAAACTTTATATATGAAAAGTGACTAGAATTTCATGTAGATTCACAATATTAAACTCTCACATGTGTTTAAAATGTTTAAGCTGATGTTTTCATGTAATTTGCGTAAATGCCATGTCAAAATGATTTATTTCATAACTACAAAACCATAGCTCCGATAAAAATGTTCCACATATGTAACTTGGCTAGAAAAATGTGTAGAATCTCATGATGATATTTATCTTGCTGGTTAACAACTCTAAAATATGGTTAGTAAAAATCTGTAACAAATTCATATTATTCTTATGGGGATGTTTCAAAAATGCTATATGTTGCTACCGGCCCCATTTAACATGCCTAGATGATATATTTGTTCATGCTTCATCTCTTGCCATGATAAAACAACATTAACCACTTTTCTCATGATATGGAGAGTTATTATTTTGTTATATGTACGTTTTCCCTCTCCATTTAAAGTTGCCTAATTCCATCTTCGCCTTATGCCATGACCACCCATGTTAAAAACATTTAATATTGATGAGTACCTAATGAGAGTGAACTAAATAATTCGAACGTGGAGTTTCTTCAATATGCAACTCGTTGCATATTGAACTTCACTTAATATGTAGTAGTTGTTTGTTATTCTTACCTTGCCATGCCATGTGTTGCATATTAAACATGACATGCATCATATTTGTCTGCACATCATCTCAGGCATATGTTGTGGTGTATCGTGTGTTGATTGTTGTTTCTGGTTTGCTTCTTCTCGATAGAGTTCCGAAAGCGTCCGGAGTGTGAGGATTCGTTCGACTACGTTGGATCATCTTGTTCATGGACTCGTTCTTCTTCCGAGCGGGATCTCAGACAAGACGACACATTTCCCTGGATACCGCTACTATCATTGCTATACTAGTTGCCTCGCTTCCATCGTAATGTCTCCCACTTGTTTGTCAAGCCTCTCAACATTCACATGAAAAGCCTCTAACCCCTCCACATCCCAGCAAACCTTTGTTTGGCTATGTTACCGCTTGCTCAGCCCTTCTTATAGCGTTTCTAGCTGCAGGTGCAATTGCTTCCATGTGACAATATGGACATTCTTTTGTTATCAGAATATTATTGCTATTTAATTTAATGCACTTATACACTTGGTAAAGGGTGGAAGGCTTGGACTTTTGCTCGGTGTTTTGTTCCACTCTTGCTGCCCTAATTACTTGTGAACCAGTGTTATGTTCCATAATTGAGCGCTCCTAACATGCTCGGGGTTGTTATGGGGACCCCCTTGATTTTCGTTTTAGGATAAAACTTGTCTGGCAAGGCCCAACTTTGGTACTACATTTTCCTAATAACTAATAAACTTGCATAGGGACTTTCCGGACCCCGTGGATAATTTAATCAACCCTCGGGCCGGTGCTCCTCATGAGTGTTGATTTAAAACAGAGCCACTTGCGAGGCCACCCGGGGAAACTCGGGGATTTCTATCCGGCCAACATACGTACTGCTCATCCGGTTGTTCCCTGAGAACGAGATACACGGCTCCTATTGGGATTGTCGACACATCGGGCGGCCTTGTTGGATTTGTTTTACCTTTCTCGAGTGTCTTGCGTGAGGAACTCTAGTCTTCTTCGGGCTATCTTGAGGTGCTGGATTTCCTTTGGAATTGCCTAGGATGACCACGAGATCCATGGTCGAGGTTATTCCCGCGGCGTGTGGTTAATTTGTGATGGATGAGTTGGAGCACCCGTGCAGGCTTAATTCTTTCGGAAAGTTGTCCCCGGGGTTACGTGGCAAACTTGGATATTTTGTTTAACACCTGGTCATAGCAAACTTGAAGTAAACTCAAATAAAATACACCAAATGCGTGCGTAACTGTGACTGTCTCTTCTCGTGAGTCCTTATCTGAGAGAGAACATGGTGGGGTTATGTTTGACGTAAGTAGGTGTTTAGGATCATTTAGTGATCATTTCTAGTTCACACCCATTATGCGTGGACCACCCACTTTATTTCTGTATTCGTAAGATAGCCACTCAAATAAATGCTTAGTCGCTTGCTATAACCTCACCACTTAACCATACCTCACCCATTAATCTTTAATAGTCTTGATACCCTTGGAAATGAGAGTGTTGAGTCCCTGTGGCTCATAGATTATTACAACAACAGTTGTAGGTACAAGTAATGCGATGATTGGATGTGAGAGCGATGCTTGTTTGATTTGGATTTATTCTTCTTCTTCATCATCAATCTAGGATGGGTTCCAGGCGGAAGCCTGGGATAGCTAGGATGGATGTCATTTTATTGTTTCATTTCGTCTGTATTAGGACCCTGCTCTTCTGTATGATGTTTGAAGATGTTGTCGTATTGATGTGATATTAATGTAGCTTGTGGAGAGTGTAAGCCAATTCCATATACTCATCTCTTCTGTAAATGTAGTTGTAATGATATCCATTCTTGCAACATGACGAGATGCGCTTCTATCCCTGTCGAGGCCCTCGTGCCGAAATAAGGATATGACCGCATCTTGGGCGTGACAGCAGCATCGTGGACCGTCAAGGGAAAACCCACCAGCAATGTGTTCTTGACCGCAAAATGCTAAGGACTTGTTCCTCATGGCAATCGCAGGAACACGATGCCACCAGAAAACCATAAGTGCATAAGGAGAGTAACCGTACAAAAGTCTTAAGGAAGGCAAAGGGGATGCCTTACGTCTACGCAAAGACGATAGTTTGATAAACATCAAAGCAAAAATAGAGCATGGTCTAATACAAGATACATATTGTGTCTTAAGTACAAGCCAACACGGTGGCATGGGAAACTTAGAGCTAATTGCGGAGGCTTCCTTGAACCCTGAGGACTTTAAAGGACCTTGTCGGCGAGAGGACCGACCTTTTCCACGGGAGCAGAGACGTCAACACCTGGCAGTAACTTCTTGAAGGCGACGGAGAGGTCCAGCCCTGGCTGGATGAAGACGAGGTTGCTTAGGACCATGAAGAGAGCCTTGCGAGCCAGCTTTCGGGATTCATCAGCGAAGCTAGCAGCTCTATCTTCCTCATACGTCTTTAGTCCGTCAATCAAGCCTTCGAAGAAGATTGCCAATTTAACATTTGGAGCCTCGTGCTGGCCAACGGAGAAAGCACAACTCTTCATATCCATCTTGGCAATCTGGGCAGTAAGGCATTGAGCGATGTGATATGTCTCCAATGTATCTACATTTCCAAACTCTTTTTCCCTTGTTTTGGACTCTAATTTCCATGATTTGAATGGAACTAACCCGGACTGACGCTGTTTCCAAGAGAATTGCCTTGGTGTTATGTTTGTGCAGAAATAAAAGTTCTCAGATCATCCTGAAAATTTACGGAGAATATTTTTGGAAGTAATAAAAAATACTGGCGCAAGAATTAACCAGAGGGGGCCCACCAACAGGCCACAAGCCTGCTAGCCGCGTGGGGGCAGGCTTGTGGGCCCCCCGTGGCTCCTCTGACCTCCTCTCTAGCTCCATATAACCCTATTTGTCGAGAAAAAAATCAAAGAGAAGAGTTCATCGCGTTTCACGATACGGAGCCGCCGCCATCGCCAGTTCTTCCTCGGGAGACCAGATCTGGAGTCCGTTTTGGGCTCTAGAGAGGGGAAATCAATGCCTTCGTCATCATCAACCATCCTTCACCACCAATTCCATGATGCTCCCCATCGTTCGTGAGTAATCTCATCATAGGCTTGCTTGAAGGTGATGGGTTGGATGAGATTTATCATGTAATCGAGTTAGTTTGGTTAGGGTTTGATCCCTAGTATCCACTATGTTCTGAGATTGATGTTGCTATGACTTTGCTATGCTTAATGCTTGTCACTAGCACTCGAGTGCCATGATTTCAGATCTGAACCTATTATGTTTTCACGAATATATGTGTTTTTTGATCCTATCTTGCAAGTTGTAGACACCTATTACGAGTTCTGATCCGCATCCCCCAGGGTGACAATAACTGGGATTCTTTCCGATGATTACCGTAGTTTGAGGAGTTCACGTATTCACTAAGTGCTAATGCTTTGGTCCGGTTCTCTACTAAAAGGAGGCCTTAATATCCCTTAGTTTCCAATAGGACCCCGCTGCCACGGTAGGGTTGGACAAAAGATGTCATGCAAGTTCTTTTCCATAAGCACGTACGACTATATATAGAATACATGCCTACATTAAATTTATGAATTGGAGCTAGTTCTATGTCACCCTATGTTATAATTGTTGCATGATGAATGCCTTTCATATATTGATCTTCGCTCAGTTACTTTTCCGTTGCTACTGTTACAAACACTACAAATTGCTACTATCACTTTGCCACCTTTACCGTTACTACCATATTACTTTGCTACTGAATACTTTGCTGCACATATTAAGTCTGTCAGGTATGGTTGAATTGACAACTCGACTGCTAATAATCGAGAATATTCTTTGGCCCCCCTTGTGTCGAATCAATAAATTTGGGTTGAATACTCTACCCTCAAAAACTGTTATGATCCCCTATACTTGTGGGTTATCAAGAAATTTTTCTGGCGCCGTTGCCGAGAAGCATAGCATTATTCTCTGAGTCACTTGGGATATATATGTGTTGATCACTATGAAGAATCTGAAAGATCCAAATACCAAGATCTATCCTTCTACTATGAGGGGAGGTAAGGAACTGCCATCTAGCTCTGCACTTGATTCACCTTCTGTTATGAGTAAGTTTGTGACACCACCACCTGCTAGTAATCCTGATATGTTGCAAGTAACTGATGATGCTACTTCTTCGATCCATGATGCTTATGATAATTTTCTTGATGATACTATGCCACTGGGAGAATTTCTTGATGAACAAATTGCTAGGGCTAACGTTGAAACTGATAATGTTTCTGAATCTGATGAAATTATTGAAAGTCAACACTATGATTCACCCGCTAGACCTAGCTCTCCTAGATATGAACTGCCTGATATGCTTGAGGGATATGTTATGGAAGGAGAGATAGCTAGGGACTTTCTTGCTTGTAAGGATAGAGATGATCTTAAGAAATTGCTTTGCAAGTGGAAGGAAAAATCTCTGAATGCTAGGATGCAATATGATCCTAAGTTTACTACTTCACCCATCTTTGTTACTGATAAGGATTATGAATTCTCTGTCGATCCTGAGTTAATTACTTTGGTTGAATCTGATCCTTTCCATGGTTATGAATCTGAAACTGTTGTGGCACATCTTACCAAATTGAATGATATAGCCACCATATTTACTCATTAGGAAAAAATCGCTATTACTATATTCTTAAGTTGTTTCCTTTCTCATTAAAGGGTGATGCTAAGAAATGGGTTAATTCTCTTGCTCATGGTTGTGTGCGTAGTCCCCAGGACATGGTTTATTACTTCTCTGAAAAATATTCCCCGCCCCATAAGAAACAAGCTGCCTTGCAGGAAATATTTAACTTTGTGTAAATTGAAGAAGGGGGTCTCCCACAAGCTTGGGGGAGGCTTCTCGAATTACTTAATGCTTTTCCTGATCATCCTCTCAAGAAAAATGAAATACTTGATATCTTTTATAATGGACTAACCGATGCTTTTAGGGGCTACCTAGATAGTTGTGCTGGTTGTGTTTTCAGGGAACAAGCTGTTGAACAAGCTGAATTACTATTGAATAATATATTGAGCAATGATAATGATTGGACTATTTCCGAACCACCTCCAAAGCCAACTCCAAAGAAAAGAGGTATTCTATTCCTCAATCCTGAAGATATGCAAGAGGCAAAGAATTCTATGAAAGAAAAGGGTATAAAAGCTGAAGATGTTAAGAATCTACCACCTATTGAAGAAATACATGGTCTTGATAACCCGACATAGGTAGTAGAGGTAAATTCTTTCAAAAGATTTGATGAAAGAGATATCCCTTATAATAATCCTGCTAGCCAATGCTTGGATGAATTTGATAGTTTTATTATGAAGCACGCAAATTTCAATGCCTATGTTAGTAGACGATTGAAACATAATGCTTATATGCTTGATCGCTTGGGTGATTATTTGAGTAGAGCTATCAATGGTCTTAATCTTAGTAGTAAACATGCTTCCATGGTAACCTAGAACAAGTACTTTAGTCTCAAAATGATTTGCTTAATGAGATGAATAGTAAAGACACTGATCATTCTGTTAAATTTGTGACTAGACGTGGCAGAATGACTCAGGAACCTTTGTATCCCGAGGGCCATCCTAGGAGAATTGAGCAATATTCTTAGAGAGTTAATACTAACGCACCTATTCCTTCCAATAAGAGTAGGAAAAAGAATGATGATAGTACTTTGCATGCTTCTAGTGAACCTGTTATAGATACGCGTGAGAATCCAAATGATATTTCTATTTCTAATGCTAAGACACAATCTGGTGATGAACATGAGCCTAGTGATAACATTAATAACGATGTTCATGCTGATGCTCAACCTAGTAACGATAATGATGTGGAGACTGAACCTGGTGATGATCTTGATAACCCACAACCTAAGAATAAAAGATATGATAAAAGAGACATCATTGCTAGGAAACATGGTAGAGAAAGAGAACCATGGGTTCAGAAACCCATGCCCTTTCCTCCTAAACCATCCTAGAAAAAGGATGATGAGGACTTTGAGCGCTTTGCTGGAATGCTTAGACCTATCTTTTTACGTATGTGATTGACCGATATTTTGAAAATGTCTCCTTATGATATGAAAGATATTGTGACAAATAAAAGAAAGATACCAGAAGCTGAGATTTCCACCATGCTTGCTAATTATACTTTTAAAGGTAGAATATCTAAGAAACTAGGAGATCCACGAGTACCTCTATACCATGCTCTATTAAAGGAAATTATGTTAAAACTGCTTTATGTGATCTTGGAGCTCGTGTTAGTGTTATGCCTTTCTCTTTATACCGTAGACTTGATTTGAATAAGTTGACACCTACTGAAATCTCTTTGCAAATGGCTGATAAATCAACTGCTCTACCTATCAGTATTCGTGAGGATGTACCTGTCGTAGTTGCAAATGCTACTATCTTGACGGACTTTGTTATTCTTGATATTCCCGAGGACGATGGTATGTCAATCGTCCTTCGTAGACCCTTTTTGAATACTGCAGGGGATGTTATTGATTGCAACAAGGGCAATGTCACTTTTCATATTAATGGTAACGAGCATACGGTACACTTCCTGAAGAAACAACCTCAAGTTCATAGTATCAACTTTATTGAAAAAATTCCAACAATTATTATTAGAGATTTTGAGTTCCCCCTTCCTACTATCAAGAAGAAATATGATATACTTATTGTTGGCGAAATGCATATCCCCATTGAGGTAACTTAGTGTTATTCGAAAATACTTTCGTTTCATTTCATTCGAAAGAAGTTCGTTAATAAGACTTGATCAACCTTATTGATGAATTCCTTTTGAGGAAAATGAGATGGATGAATTTAGAAAGCACAACTTCCTGCACCTAACTTTTACTTTCCGTTACCTAGTTGAAATTAAGTAAAAATGCTTTTAGTTTTCTGTTTTCTGAGTTTTCCGTGCAATAGAAAAATGACCTGAAAATAAAAGTTCCCAGAATACCCTAAAAATTTAGTATGATTTTTTCTCGAATATTTAAGAAGTTTTGGCACTGAGAATGCATCAGGGGGCTGCACCAGTGGTCCAGAAGCCTGCAGGGCGCGGCCACCCCCCTGGCCGCGCCTAGCAAGCTTGTGGATCCCACGTGGCCCCCCTCTACTTATTCCAGCACCCCTTCACTTCGTCTTCCTCCAAAAGAACCCACCATTGCTCAAACCCGTGTTCTAGCCCATCTTGCTGCTATTTTCTATCTCCTTGCTCAAAGCTCTATTTGCAAAACTGTTTTAGGGGATTACTCGCCGATATGTGACTCCTCCTAGGATCCAATTAATTTTCGTCCTAGTGCCTTATATATTGCAAATTTTCGCTGCTACGATGACCCTGTTCTTGAGCTTTCATGTCAAATTTTTATGATCCCAAGTAGTTTTGATGCATGATATGATCTCTAGTCACTTGAGGGAGTAGTTGCTATGATTTTTGTTGAGTTTTGTTCACCTCTATTTTCACTCACTAAAAATTTCAGAAATTTTCAGAGAGGAAAAGATGTTGAGGAGAATGTACCAAGGTGGTTCCTCGAGAAAGAAAGCCCCGAGACTCATGCTATGTGAGCCCGATTTTGAACTACCCAGGGAAGCTCGAGTACTACCTTGTGAATGGTCGTCGGATCAACTCATGCAAAACGCCGGATTTAAGGAAGAGTTTATGCGTATATAAGGAAATCTGGCCTTGTGGATTTCATTTCAGATCGATGCCAGCAATATTATCAACTCACTGACTCTTTCCTGCGGAGGTTTGAATTTTCATCTAAGCGTAATTCTTATTTAGTTCTATTTGATCCTGATGATAAGACCTATACCATGGACTTAGAAGATTTTATTGATGCATGCAAAACTCCACAGTGGGCTAGTTGTAGCGATCCTCATAAAAATGATTATAATGATTTCCTTGCTAGCATCATAGTGGGAGAAACTAGAATCATTACACAAGCTACTTTGGGGAGCATTCCCTTTTCGGCTATACATTATTTTGCTCTCTTCATAGGTGGATGTATTAATGGTAAACTTGAGTATAGCCACCTTTGCGTGCCTGATCTGAGCATCCTTAAGAGTGTGGTAATGGTAGATAGATGATATAACTTGGGGGCTATTATTGCCAGGAGGTTACATCATAATGCTAAGGATGGAGATTTCTTTGGTGGAATTTATGCCACACATGTAGCTAAGTATCTTGGGGTGCCCGTAAGAGGGAATGACATTCAATTACCCCCTGCTTTCCTTGATTACGAGGCTTTGGTGTGCTATCAGTTTCTTGAAAGAAACAAACAATCCCTTCAGTACCGACTAATTTTTGACAAGCAACGTGTTGTCCATGTTAGCCTTCTTGCTCCTGCCTTCTTTAATTTTCAGGAAAAACAGAGATATTTTATAACCAGGGAGGAGGCAAACGAGTACGAGCGAAATGCAGAAACCGTTCGCCTTCACGCTACAGTGTTACAGGCGGTAGCCGCCGCAGCCCAGCACAACCCCAACTTTGACTTCGGATATTATCCAGGCCAGCCATGGCCCTAGACGAACTTAGGCCAAAAGCCTAAGCTTGGGGGAGTGCATATTTCCCATCGACATTATATTCATGTTCACACACTTATTTCAGTTGTCGGTGTTCATACTTTTGCATTGTACTATCCATGGTAGTTTAATTCTTGTTTTGCTTTATTCTTGTGTGTTTAATAAACTTTGAGAAAAATACAAAAAAATCAGTTCTAGGTTTATTTCCTAGTTGCTTAGTTGTAGCATTAAAGAGAAAACCCAAAAAGATCTCTCGTTCTTCTTTTTGCTTGTTGGGAGCTTTCTCGTGTAAATAAATTTCCTTTATTTTCTTTGGGTTGTAAGCAGAAGACCACGATGACGTGTTGAGTGGCTCTCATATGCATTATTGTTTATCTTACAAAGAGCCCATATTGCCTTGTCTTCTCCTTTGGTTTATTGTTTGCAGATTCCAGCTTAGTTGTAACATCCCTAGCTTTAGCATGCACTAGGATCCATGTTGTGATTGCATAATATTTAAAATTCTATAAATTTGAAATGTGGATGATCAAAATCCCTAACACCATTTGAATTTAAATAGCTTAACCTAAAATAATTTTCAATGAACCAGAGTGACTCTAAAAAAATGTTCATCTTCTCTGGAATAATGTGGCAGGGGTGATGCATATTTTTCAATGTCATTTTTGTTTATTGAATTAAATAATTAAATATTTGAATTGGAGTTATAAAATATTATAAATAACTTTATAGCTCCAATAAATTTGAAACTTGGCCAGGGCCTGTGGAATATTCACTTTTGTGCCCAGAAAAAGTTTCATATTTTTATAAAATGTTTTAGTGCCTAAACTAAAATAAATGCAACAACAGAAAATAGAAAAAAAGAACAAAATAAAAAAAGATGCAAACCCTACCTGACAGCCCATCTACGGCCCAACCCACTTGGGGCAGGAGGGTCTTCTTCCTCCTGACGCCAGTGGACATGGCATGTAGCCGGCGCGCGTGTGCGTGGGCGTGCCACCACGCCACCTGCCTACCTACACGTTCCCCACCAGCGAGACGTCACGGACGACCCCGCAAGAGGCGTCCTGATCGATCCGGCCTCGCCTTTCTCCCCTGCCGCTCTCTCTCCCCTCTGCTCTCTCTCCCGCCTGGACTGAAGCCGTCGTCGCCGTCGTCGATCCGCCGACCCCGCGCGTCCCCAACCATGCCACCGGAGCCAGAGGCCCCCAAGTGAGGCCCCGGTCCTTCTTCCCCTAGCCCTGCTGCCATTTTCCCCTTCTAGCACGCGCACCATCTCGGTCGAGCTCCGGCCGCCACGAGTGAGGTCGCCGCCGGCGGCTCTGGCATCCCCCCGCGGCCCTAGATAGCCTCCCCGGGTGCGAGCGAGCGAGGGCTTCGCCCCAATGCCCCCAGCCACCGCTCCCGTTGTTGGTAGCGCGGACGCCACCGTGACCAGAGGTCACCGGCAACGAGTCGTCGCCTGAGCCACCGACCGGTTTGGCCCCATCGTCAGGTGATTAGCTTAAGGCTAATCACCATTTAA
The DNA here is from genome assembly GCA_022496015.1 of Hordeum marinum. NCBI lineage: Eukaryota > Viridiplantae > Streptophyta > Magnoliopsida > Poales > Poaceae > Hordeum > Hordeum marinum. Next base: position 164,523,088 of record CM039675.1, read on the forward strand.
TTGACCCCTGGGTCACTCACATTGGGGCCCAGCCCTGTTAACTATTTAGTTAGGTTATTTTAAAACCCTGTTAGATGAGTGAGTCAGTGACATGTGGGGCCCAGTCGCCAGGTTTGACCTGGGCTGGCGCCTTTGACCTACTGACGTCATAGTGACGTCAGGCTGACGTAATAAATGCATTTCTATATTTTTAATAATTACAGAAATTGCGAAAAACTTAGAAAATTCATATAAATTAATCTGGAGGTCAGATGAAAATAATTTATATATGAAATTGATCAAAAAATCCAATGAATCCATATGTACCATTTTCATGTATGTTAGAGCAACCTAAATAGATGAACTTGGACATTTTAGTTCAAATGCATTATGGAACTCCATATATGAAGTTGATTTGGAACCTTGAGTTCAAACCTATTTCATTTAAACCTGTTGCTAGATGCATTAGATCAAACACGTCATATTGCCATGTCATATTCATGCATCATATTGTTGCATTAGAGGTGTATTGATTTGTTCCCCCTTCAATGGTTGTTCTTCGTGTGAGGCACTGTTCCGGAGGATACGGTCGAGTATCCATCTGAGGAGCAGTAACGTGATCGTCTTATCAGGCAAGCAAACCCTCTTGAACATATCCAATACAATCCCACTCTCCCGATCTTGCTCTCACTTATTGCATTAGGAAAAAACGTTTCAACTTTTACATGTTCCGGTAGTTGAACCAATTCCTCTACATGACCTGTCATTGTCACAGTAAATAGATGAACCATGCAACCTAGCTTACCTGGTAGATGCTTGAGCTATGTTGTTCCTTTAACCTTCTATGCTTGCTATGCTTAGAGTTTAGTCAGGTCTGATTCATATGGGTGATGAACCGGAGTGAACTAAACCTGTTCTGATGATGAGAGTTAAGTTGTGAACCTGATTTGGTAAAGGTAGCGATGACAGGACATGTAGGAGTACATGGTGGGTTCTCTCATTGGGACCGTCCTTAAGAACTAAGTCTTGTGTATGTTGTCCAAGACTAGCTACTACCGCACATTGGGATCCTTAAATGACTGTCTCGACTTGATCTCTATCTAGGAGTTGCAACTAGTTTCTGGTGTTTGTAGGACATGCTAGTAGTCTACCGAGTGGCACCCCGTATAGGTGAGCTTGGGACAGACTAGGCATTGTGGCCCGACATACCAAGCATAGTACCATCCATCGAGGTGGGGATGGGAACCCTATACACATCGTTTGGGGCTGTTGAGGAAACTTCGGTCAGACTTCCTTGCGGGTTTAGTCTCAAATAGGCCATAAACCTAGACTAGAGTCTTGTGTGGTTAGTCTGGTCGTGGCCGACTCCCTTGCTGGGCTTCTGCATGAAGTTTGTCGAGGTGCCTTTTTATGAGCACATGGCGGTAAGTGGCGGGAGCATGTGTGATGAAGTACACCCCTGCAGGGTAATCAATCTATTTGAATAGCCACGTCCGTGGATATGGACTACTTGGATACTTATATGGTTCATAGACAATTTAAAAGGTTACCCATAAAACCTTCAAGACAAGTGTGAGTACCATGGATGGCACTCTTGTAGGAAGACGAGAGCGGATCCATGGTGCTGTATTGTTGTGGTGTTAGTGGACTCGTGTACAGTTCATAAAACTTTTCAAAGTCATGAAATTCATAGTATAGGATAGCCACCGAATCAAAGCTGGCTTGCTGCATTGAACCCCACAACTTCCTTGTTGATACCGATGCATATGTAGTTAGTTCTGATGTAAGTCTTGTTGAGTACTCAGTACTCACTGTTGCTTAATTATGTTTTTGCAGAAGAGACTCCAGTCTCGCTAGTGGTTTCTACGATAAGATCGATGTTGGCCATTTAGCTTGGGAATCCCAGCCAGAGGTCTGGTTCCTATGGAGGGCCTTGTAGATAGACAAGCTTCCTCAGCCATCTTCTTTTCTAGATGTCTGTACCCAGACATGTTAAGCTCCGCTTGTTGTTTGTATGATTTGTGTCTTGGGTCATGTGACCCTTGTTTGTAATATCACACTATGTTGGCTTATAAGCCTCGTAAATAAATTTTGTGTTGTTTGTTATGGTTATGTTGTGATGCCATAGTTGTATCTATGCATATCGGGCATGTCGTGCATACGTGTGACGTGCAATGATATGTATGGGATTCGACACCTAGTTGTGTGCCTTTAGTAGTACTCTTTACAGGGAACCAGCTCTTTGTGCTTCCACCGAGCCTTGGTAGCTGGCTACGGCTCCGGACACATTAATTGACCGACATGTATCCTTCTTTGCTGCTGTGTATTTCTCTTCGGGGAAATGTCTCGCAGTGTAATGGAGTCCCTATAGCCTGATACGACTCGTCTACGTGCAGTGGTGACATTTATGTCCCACGGCGTAATGGAGTCCTTGTAGCTGCTATGACTCGTCTACACACGCTAGAGTCTGACACCTGCATTGCTGGGTTACGTATGCCTGTTCCTGTATGGATGTGCCACTTGGGTTCTACGACTAGTCATGTCGACCCGGGTTCTTTGACGTTTGAATGCTAGCGACATATTACATACGTGAGCCAAAAGACACAAACGGTCCCGACCTAGGTAAGGTGGCAGCCGTGGAGTTAACCATGCGTGAGGTCGCAAAGTGATGTGATGTGTTAGATGTTGGATTCTTATGGCTTAGGATCGGGGTCCCGACAACGTTGTTATTAGAGCTGACTGACTGTAGGATTACCAAGCCAAACTGGTCGATGTTGAGTCTAGCAACACTTTAGTTATATAAGGGAATTGATTGTGGAAGGGAACGTAAGGCTCTTTTTACTCCTTTCCCCCATGTTATGATGATTCTGAGTCACCCTCTCCTTTTCTATGGGGATTAAGAACTAGGCTTCTTACCTATCTACCAGGATCTCGTGTTACTATTCCATAGACTTATAGGAATGGTTGATCTGAGTTACAATCCAGTCCTCGAGTGTTATCTGTGTAGCTTGTTAGTTCATCAGATTCTTGAGATTGTTATGTTAGTGGTCATGGCACCTAAATCTATTGCAGAATGTCTCATTTATGAGCATTCGCAGCCGTTCTGTTGTCCAATTTTTTCCCTAGGATTTCTTTGGAGATCAAATCTTTTGCATTCCCTCCTATCTATTTGGTATGCCACCATGTATAATCCTAGTTTCTCATCATCAGGATGTCCTGCAGTACCCAAGCTGCCCTTGGTCGCAAGAAGGGCCAGAGACGTGGAACCAGAGATGCAGAAGTTCTGTCGGATTCACCTTCGTTGGCACAATTCGTGCTAGACGTTGAGAAAGACAAGCGTGAGTCAAATTGCTTGTTGGCACATATTCAGGAAAACACCGCACATCAATGTGCTGGAACAGTGACCATCCATGATTTTACCAAGCTATACCCACCCACCTTCCATCACTCCATTGAGCCACTCGATGCAGATGACTGGCTCCATAGCATCACAAACAAGCCGCGTTCCGGGAATGTGGCCGAGGCTGACAAGGTCACCTATGCTACATATTTCTTGGAGGGTCCTGCTAGTATATGGTGGGAGAACTATGAGACTATAATTCTAGCTAGCTAGATTCCTACCTAGAAAGAATTCACAAAGGTTTTCCGTGAGCACCATATTCCTCAGGGTCTCATGGATCGAAAGAGGGAAGAGTTTTGTAACTTTACCCATGGTAAGATGGCTGTAGATGTTTACAGTCGAGAGTTTGGGAACCTTGCATGTTATGCCACAAAAGAAGTGTCCACGGATGCCAAGAAGCATGCTAGGTTCATGAAGGGTCTCAACCCAAAGTTGCGTCGTGATCTTCACCTGCATCATTGTGACACCTCCCAAGCTCTTGTGAACAAGGCCATTAATGCAGAGACAGCTCAGTTCACCTATGAAGAATCTCGCAAGCACAACCGTGATATGGCTTCTACCTATGGTTTTGGATCTCAGAAGCGGCTGATTTGGGTTTTGAACTCATCACTTCCTCCTGGATATGCATCGAGGCGATCCTATGTGGTGCCTCGTCCAACTCAGCCAAATGCTCCACTCAAACCTGTTGGTGGGCCTGTCAATGCAGTTCCACATCATATTTCTGTGATTTACTACAAGTGCGGAGAATCAGGCCACGTTGCTCAAAATTGTATTCTGTCCAGCATTGCCTCAACCAACTCTGCAAAGCCCGTTGATGGTAACAAGCCATCAGTGAAGGTGATCCATGCCAAGCCAACCATCACTGAACAGGGATGTGTGAATCACGTCTTAGCCAAAGAAGCTAATGATGATCTAGAAGTTCTCCTTGGAACGCTCTTTGTCAATTTCCATCCGGCATCAGTTCTGTTTGATACAAGAGCATCACATTCCTTCATCTCAGAAGGCTATCCCCGGTTGCATGACATGGCATTTTGCGATAGGCCAACTGCTCTTGAAATTTAGACTCCAGGGTCTAGATGGCAGACCACAAGAATAAGACACGGAAATAAAATCCTTGTTGATCGACTTGTATTCCTTGCTTCGTTGATAGCTCTCAAGTCTTCAGATATTAATATCATCTTGGGTATGGACTGGATGATAGCTCACCATGCCAAGATGGATTGCTCCACCAGGTCTGTTCATCTTACGCATCCATCTGGCAAGATAGTCCATGTTTCAACACGATTTGGAAAGCGTCAGCTCTATTCACTCAATGCCAACCCTCTACCCAAGCTTGCAGATATACCGGTAGTAAGAGATTTTCCGGATGTCTTCCCAGAAGAGTTGCCAGGCATTCCGCCTGACACGGATGTAGAGTTTGTGATAGACCTCATCCCAGGAACTGTTCCAATTTCCAGAAGACCTTATAAGATGGCATACTTGGAGTTAGCTGAGCTCAAGAAGCAACTTGATGAGTCCTTGCAAAAGGGTTTCATTCGACCTAGCTCTTCTCCTTGGGCTTGTCTCGTTCTCTTTGTGAAGAAGAAGGATGGAACAGATCGCATGGTTGTGGATTACCGACCCGTCAATTTTGTCACAATAAAGAATAAGTATCCGCTCCCTACGATCAATGATTTGTATGATCAACTTGCTGGATCTTCAGTGTTCTCCCAGATGGATTTGAGGTTAGGCTACCATCAAATGAAGATTAAGAATGGAGACATTCCCAAGATGGCATTTGTCACTCGTTATGGCCAGTACGAGTACACATTCATGTCCTTTGGACTAACCAATGCTCCAGCAACATTCTCCCGTTTGATGAACTCAATCTTCATGGAGTACTTAGATAAGTTCGTCGTGGTTTACCTTGATGATATTCTGATTTATTCGAAGAATGAAGAAGAACATGCTGAGCACCTCAGACCTGTGCTAGAAAAACTCACAGAGCATCGTCTTTATGCCAAGTTCTCCAAGTATGAATTTTAGTTACCTGAAGTGACCTATCAAGGTCATGTGATCTCCGGAAAGGGCATTGCAGTCAATCCTGAGAGAGTTTAGGCCATTCTCGACTAGACTCCACCTGAAATAGTTAAGCAAGTTAGAAGTTTCCTTGGTTTAGCAAGCTATTATCACTGCTTCGTTGAGAACTTCTCCAAAGTTGCCAAGCCTTTAACGGAACTCCTCAAGAAAGATAAGAAGTTTGAGTGGACCCCACAATGTGAGCATAGTTCCATATACTAAGTTCCATTTACCATTATCTCCTGAGGCCCATGATGAATTCCTAACTCTGATGAATCTCAAACCACTCTTTACAGATAATGCATCAGCATCTGATTCATGGACATACAGTTGGGGTAGCAGATTCACGTCGAAGAATTTTTATATGCATTGACACTCAACTATAGCAGATCCTGCTCCTTTCTTATGGATATCTACACATGAAACTAAAGGTTTTCATGTGGTTTCTTCTAGCTGATCGACTGAACACTAGAAACATGCTAAAAAGGAGACATTTCAACATTGGTGATATTTACTCATGTGTGCTTTGTTTTGCTGGGTGCGAGGAAATGATTGAGCACCTTATCTTTGAGTGTCCTTTTAGTGTACATTGCTGGAGCAGAGTGGACATTGCCTGGAATTCAGATGTTTCTACCATCTCTGCTCTTCAGCAAGCCAAGCTATCCTTCACAGGTCATCCGTTTTTTGAATTGGTGGGAATTGTTGCTTGGAAAATCTGGAAAGAAAGAAATAACTTTATCTTCAGGCACATTCCACCTCAATATTCTACCTGGAAGGACAGAACAAAAGAAGACCTTCTTTGGTTAAAGCAAGTGTTGATCCTAAGTTTTGGGACTACTTAATACTTTTAGCTCTTGCTTTGTAATTCCTCTGGTTGCACCCAGAGCATCTTCACTCTTTCCTTAGACTTAATCTCTTGTTTTAGTTTGTCCCTGGGGAGACCATTCGGTCAAACCCACAACATGTAAAGTGTAACACTACTTAATTAATCTAAAGCAGTAGGAGCCTCTTCTACTGATTATAGCTCAAAAATCTGAGCAGAGTTTCCAGGAACTGAAGAGACGTTTGATCTCTCCTCCCGTCCTTGTGCCACCTGACTTCTCCAAGGACTTTGTCATCAATTGTGACGCCTCTAGACGAGGACTTCGATGTGTTCTTATGCAAGACCGACAATTGATCGCCTATGCATCCCAACAGTTGCACCCACATGAGGAAAATTATCCAACACATGATTTGGAGCTTGCAACAATAGTCCATGTACTCAAGGTATGGCGACATTACCTTCTTGGTAATCGTTGCGAGATTTACACCGATCACCAAAGCCTGAAGTATATGTTCACTCAACCAGATCTGAATCTCAGACAAAGATGATGGTTAGAGCTGATTAGGGATTATGACTTTGGAATTACTTACACCCTAGGCAAGGCAAATGTCATGGCAGATGTGTTAAGTCGTAAATCCTACTGCAACAATCTTAAGCTGCAACAAGGTCAACCCATTTTTCATGAGGAATTTTGCAAGCTTAACCTCCACATTGTTACTCACGGATCCCTTTTAACTTTGGTTGCAAAACCTACTCTAGAGGATCAGATTATAACAAGCCAACAGTATGACGCAGGTATTATCCGGATCAGGGGTAATGTTGAAAAGGGGATTGCTAGTAGTTTCTCCATTGACGATAAATGTGTAGTATACTTTGGGAATCGGCTGGTAGTTCCTAAAAAGCAGCAACCTCGAGAGTTGATCCTTAAGGAGGCTCATGAAGCTCCTCTCACCATTCATCCTGGCAGCACCAAGATGTATCAGGACCTACGCCAGAGGTTCTGGTGGACTAGAATGAAGAGGGAAATCGCTCAATTCATTGCTAATTGGGATGTTTGTCGTCGCATGAAGGCAGAGCATCAGAGACCTGCCAGCACCCTTCAGCCTTTAGCTATTCCTGAAAGGAAATGGGATAAAGTTGAAATGGAAATCATCACCGGATTTCCCAAGACCAAGAAAGGAAATAATGCAATCTTCGTGGTTATTGATCTCCTTTCTAAAGTGGCTCATTACCTTCCTGTCCAAGAGAGTATCACTGCTAGTCAGTTGGCGGACTGGTATATCTCTCGAATAGTGTCCCTTCATGGTGTTCCATTGGAAATCAAGTCGGATCGTGGAAGTCTTTTCACCTCTTGATTTTCGGAAAGTTTCCAGAATGCTATGGGAACCCATCTCTCCTTTAGCACTGCTTATCACCCTCATTCAAGTGGACAGGTTGAAAGAGTCAATCAGATTCTCGAAGACATGCTCAGAGCTTGTGTCATCTCATTCGGAATGAATTGGGAGAAGTGTCTTCCGTTTGCTAAGTTTGCGTATAACAACAACTACCAATCCAGTCTGGGCAAAGCTCCTTTTGAAGTTCTTTATGGACGAAGATGTCGAACACCTTCGAACTGGTCAGAGACCGGGGAAAGACAATTCTTTGGCCCAGATATGATCCAAGAAGCAGAAGAGCAAGTTTGCGTTATCTGCGAAAATCTCAAGACAGATCAGTCTCATTAAAAGAGCTAGTATGATCGCCATCATAAGGAAGTAACTTATGAGGTGGACGAAAAGGCTTACCTTCGGGTTACTCCTCTGAAGAGTACCCATCGTTTCGGTATCAAGGGCAAATTGTTTCCTCGTTACATTGGTCCTTTCCACATTCTTGCTAAACGAGGAGAGGTTGCCTACCAATTGGAACTACCCTCGCATATTTCCCGAGTTCATGATATCTTCCACGTTTCTTAGCTCAGGCGTTGCTTCAAGGATCCTATCTGTGAAGTGGACCACGAAAAGCTTGATCTTCAAGATGATCTTTCATATCGAGAATATCCTGTTCGTATTCTCGATCAAGCTGAGCGTGTAACCCGGTGTTGGAATGTCAAGTTTCTGAAGGTTTAGTGGTCGAATCATTCTGAGAATGAAGCTACATGGGAGCGTGAAGATCGTCTTCGATTTGAGTATCCGGCTCTTTTCCCATTGACTCCTGAATCTCGGGACGTGATTCTTTTAAGTGGGGGTGAGTTGTCACATCCCTAGCTTTAGCATGCACTAGGATCCATGTTGTGATTCCATCATGTTTAAAATTCTTTAAATTTGAAATGGGGATGATCAAAATCCCTAACACCATTTGAATTTAAATAGGTTCACCTAAAATAATTTTCAATGAACTAGAGTGGCTCTAAAAATGTTCATCTTCTCTGGAATAATGTGGCAACATAAACTAGGGGTGATGCCTATTTTTCAATGTCATTTTTGTTTATTGAATTAAATCAATAAATATTTGAACTGGAGTTATAAAATATTTTTGAAACTTGGCCAGGGCCTTTGGGATATTCACTTTAGTGCCCAGAAAAGGTTTCAAATTTTTATAAAATGTTTTACTGACTAAAATAAAGCAAATGCAATAACAGAAAATAGAAAAAAGAACAAAATAAAAAAAGAGGCAAACCTTACCTGGCAGCCTATCTGCGGACCAACCCACTAGGGGTAGGAGGGTCTTCGTCCTCCTGACGCGAGTGGACATGGCGTGTGGCCTGCGCGCGCGCGTGCTGCCGCGCCACCTGCCTGCCTACCTGTTATCGGCCAGCGAGGCGTCATGGACGACCCCACGAGAGGCATCCGGATTGATCCGGCCATGCCTTTCTCCTTGCCGCTCTCTCTCTACCCTCTGCTCTCTCTCCCACCTGGACTGAAGCCGCCGTCGCCGCCGTCGATCCGCCGACCCCGCGCGTCCCCGACCATGCCACCGGTGCCAGAGGCCCCCACGGTGAGGCCTTGGTCCATCTTCCCCTATCCTCATGTCATATTCCCCTTCTACCGCGTGCGCCACCTCGGCTGAGCTCCGTCCGCCACAAGTGAGGTTCCCGCCGCCGGCTCCGGCATCCCCCCGCGACCCTAGCTAGCCTCCCCGGGTGCGTGCGAGCGAGGGCTTCGCCCCAGTGCCCCCAGCCGCCGCTCCCGTGGCCGGTAGAGCGGCCACCGCTGTGACCAGAGGTCGCCGGCAACGAGTCATCGCCTGAGCCACCGACCGGTGGGGCCCCATCGTCAAGTGATTATCTTAAGGCTAATCACCATTTAATTGACCCATGGGTCAGTGACATGGGGGCCTAGCCCTGTTAACTATTTAGTTAGGTTATTTTAAAACCCTGTTAGATGAGTGATTCAGTGATAGGTGGGGCCTAGTCGCCAGGTTTGACCTGGGCTGGCGGCTTTGACCTGCTGACGTCACAGTGATGTCAGGTTGACGTAATGAATGCATTTCTATATTTTTAATAATTCCAGAAATTGCTAAAAACAAAGAAAATTAATATAAATTAATCTGTAAGTCAGATGAAAATAATTTATATATGAAAATTGATCAGAAAAATCCAATGAATCCATTTGTACCATTTTCATGTATGTTAGAGAAACCTAAATAGATGGGATTGGACATTTTAGTTCAAATGCATTATGGAACTCCATATATGAAGTTGATTTTGAACCTTGAGTTCAAGCCTACTTCATTCAAACCTGTTGCTAGATGCATTAGCTAAAACACATCATATTGCCATGTCATATTCATGCATGATATTGTTGCATTTGAGGTGTATTGATTTGTTCCCCATTCAATGGTTGTTGTTCGTGTAAGGCACTGTTCCGGAGGATACGATCGAGTATCCATATGAGGAGCAGTAACGTGTGATCGTCTTATTAGGCAAGCAACCCCTCTTGAACATATCCGATACAATCCCACTCTCTTGCTCTTGCTCTCACTTATTGCATTAGAACAAAACATTTCAACTTTTACATGTTCCGGTAGTTGAACCCATTCCTCTCCATGACCTGTTATTGTCACACTAAATAGCTGAACCATGCAACCTAGCATACCTGGTAGATGCTTGAGCCATGTTGTGCCTTTAACCTGCTATGCTTGCTATGCTTAGAGTTTAGCCAGGTCTGATTCATCTGGGTGATGAACTGGAGTGAATTGAACTTGTTGTGATGATGAGAGTTAAGTTGTGAACCCGATTTGCTAAAGGTAGCGATGAGAGGCCATGTAGGAGTACATGGCGGGTTGTCTCATTGGGACCATCCTTAAGAACTGAGTCCTGTGTATGTCTTCCAAGACTAGCTACTACTGCACATTGGGATCCTTAAATGACTCTCTCGACTTATTAATCGACTTGATCTCTGTCTAGGAGTTGCAACTAGTTTCTGGTGTTGGTAGGACATGCTAGTAGTCTACCGAGTGGCAACCCGTACAGGTGGGCTTGGGACAGACTAGGAATTGTGGCCTGGTGTACCAAGTGTAGTACCATCCATCGAGGTGGGCTTGGGAACCCTGTACACATCGTTTGGGTCCGTTGAGGAAACTTTGGCTGGACTTCCTTGCAGGTTTAGTCTCAAATAGGCGATAAACCTGTACTAGAGTCTTGTGTGGTTAGTCAGGTCATGGCCGACTCCCTCGCTGGGCTTCCGCTTGAAGGTTGCCAAGGTGCCTTTTTACGAGCACATGGCGGTAGGTGGCGGGAGCATGTGTGACGAAGTACACCCCTGTAGGGTAATCAATCTATTCGAATAGCCACGTCCGCGGATATGGACTACTAAGATACTTATATGGTTCATAGAAAATTTAAAGGGTTACTCATAAAAGCTTCAAGACAAGTGTGAGTACCGTGGATGGCACTCTCGTAGGAAGAAGGGAGCGGATCCATGGTGGTGTATTGTTATGGTGTTAGTTGACTCATGTACACTTCACAAAACTTTTCAAAGTGATGAAAGTCGTAGTACAGGATAGCCACCGAGTCAGAGCTGGCTTTCTGCATTGAACCCCACAACTTCCTTGTTGATACCGATGCATATGTAGTTAGTTCTGATGTAAGTCTTGCTGAGTACTCAGTACTCACTGTTGCTTAATTATGTTTTTGCAGAGGAGACTCCAGTCTCGCTAGTGTTTTCTATGATAAGATTGATGTTGGCCATTTAGCTTGGGAATCCCAGCTAGAGGTCTGGTTCCTATGGAGGGCCTTGTAGATAGACAGGATTCCTCAGCCTTCTTCTTTTCTAGATGTATGTACCTAGACATGTTAAGCTTCTGCTTGTTGTTTGTATTTTTTTCGTGTTGGGTCATGTGACCCCTGTTTGTAATATCACACTATGTTGGCTCTTATGAGCCTTGTAAATAAATGTTGTGTTGTTGTTATGGTTATGTTGTGATGCCATAGTTGTATCTATGCATATCGGGCATGTCATGCGTACGTGTGATGTGCAATGATATCTATGGGATTCGACAGATAGTTGTGTGCCTTTAATAGTACTCTTTACAGGGAGCTGCCTCTTTGTGCTTCCACCGAGCCTTGGTAGCTTGCTACCGCTCCGGACACATTAATTGACTGGCATGTATCCTTCTTTGCTACTGTGTCTATCCCTTCGGGGAAATGTCTAGTAGAGTAATGGAGTCCTTGTAGCCTCGTACGACTTGTCTACTTGCAGTGATGACATTTATGTCCCACAGCGTAATGGAGTCCTTGTAGCTTGCTATGACTCGTCTACACACGCTAGAGGCTGACACCTGCATTGCTGGGTTACGTATGTCTGTTCCTGTATGGATGTGCCAGTTGGGTTCTACGACTAGTCATGTCGACCCGGGTTCTTTGAGTTTAAATGCTAGCGACATAGTACATACGTGAGCCAAAAGACGCAAGCGGTCCCGGCCTAGGTAAGGTGGCAGCCGTGGAGTTAATCCTACGTGAGGCCGCAAAGTGATGTGATGTGTTACATGCTGGATTCTTATGGCTTAGGATCGGGGTCCCGACATTAGTCCAATGCACGTGCACTCTTATTATTATTCACATCGTTCAGTCGTGGAAGTGAAAGGTAATAATGACGATATTTGATGAAAATATTGAGATGGAGAAAAGCTGGTATGAACTCGACCTATCTTGCTTTGTAAATATGATTAGCTCATTGTTCTGAATTTAGACATTGATGGGTTGACCATGTTTGCAATAACAATTAGAGATTATAGGTATTCATGCCATGTTTAATTAGCTAAGAGTGGATAATGGTTCGTCTTGAGTGCCAACATGCGCATTAAAATGGTTGTGATGTAGTATGATAGAATGGTATCCTCCTCTGGATGATACAAGTGGCTTGACTTGGCACATGTTCACGCATGTAGTTGAAACAAATCAACATAGCCTCCACAATATTTATGTTCATAGTGAATTATATCCTACTCATGCTTGCATTCAGTGTTAGTTAATCTCAAGGCATGTTGATGACTGTGTCGCTCTCTAGTTGGTCATTCCCCAGTCTTTTGCTAGCCTTCACTTGTACTAAGCAGGAATACTGCTTGTGCATCCATCTCAATAAACCCAAAGTTGTTCCATATGAGTCCACCATATCTACCTATATGCGGTATTTACCTGCCGTTCCAAGTAATTTTGCATGTGCTAAACTTTAAACCTTCAAATAAACCTTCTGTTTTGTATGCCCAACTTGCTCATGTGGCGACTAGGGGCTATTAGTATCTTCCATGCTAGGTGGGTTATTCTCACGATATGTGTTGATTCACTATCATTCATGAGAAAGTTGCTGGTAATCAGGATGCCTAGTCCCAGGATCAAAATAAAAAGAAAAATATAATTAAACAAAACTCCCCCAGGAATGTATTTGTATGGACGGTACCCGTGAATTCGGCCCACCGTGGAGTGTGACTGATTGGTGGAGGGGGAGTAAAAACTTTACAATTTTGTTTGGGAACCGCCTATAATGTATCTAGCATGGAAGATATTGAAAACCTCTTGGTCATTATGTGAGAAACGAAAGCATACCACTCCAAAATCATTACCTATCTCTATTTTAAAAGCTTGAGCTCTGGCACCTCTGCAAATCAATGCTTCCCTCTGCGAAGGGCTTATCTATTTACTTTATTGTTGAGTCATCATCCTCTTATAAAAGGCACCAGTTAGAGAGCACCATTGTCATTTGTATGCCTTGCTATTAATTGATGTTGAGTATGAACATGACTGGATGTTTCTCACCATGAATTACAATGTTTAATCAGTCCTTGTTCTCCAGAGGTTCTCTGCATTTATGTTTTGCGGTCTCAGAAAGGGCTACTGAGATACCATTATGTCATATTGTATCATGACTGTTTTGATAAATTGTTGTCATCCGAGACTTGTTATTATTGCTCGCTATATGGTTATGCCATTGACATGAGAATGTGAGACCTAAATGTTATTGTGAATGTGGTTAGTTTATAATCTTTGCTGAAAATCTGAACATAAGTTAGACATATTTACAACAGTAAGATCAAACAGAGTTTGTAAAAGTTTTTCTTTATGACTTTTAGTTTATCAACTAAATTGCTTGAGGACTATTGTTGAGAGCGTCTTTGTGACCGTCCTCTAGTTCTTTGTTGCGTTGTTGGGATCGGGGCTCCAGCTCCTCGTCCTTACCACGGAGGGCAGCCTTGAGGGCTTTTTCCTAGGAAGAAATCTCCGCCTCTCTGGCATTCATAAGCATTTCACGCTCCGACAGATGGGCACCCTGGGTTGAGACGACCTCCTTGGCCAGGGACAACATCTCATGCTGCCTCTTAAGGGACTAGATCTGCTAGTTGTACCATTCCCGCAGCTCATTTCCTTTGTCCTTTAGCCGTTGGTCCACAAGCTCAGCCTAGTCACATTGTTCCTTGACTGCTTGCCACTTGAGGACATACTAGTGATGCACGTCCTTGAGCCCCGTCGCCATGGTCTCCAAGAAAGCCATATCCTTGGCACTATTAGTAGTCATCGACCTCCTCGACCCTCTGGGACAACAGCGGTAAAATTCTCCCGATTTCATCATCGATGTCCGTTCCCGCTGAGAAGGATGAGTTGAGAGTTGATGCATCTCCAACGTATGTACTTTTCCTAACACTTTTGCTCTTGTTTTGGACGCTAATTTGCATGATTTGAATGAAGTAACCGGACTGACGTTGTTTTCAACAGAACTACCATGGTGTTGTTTTTGTGCAGAAATAGAAGTTCTCGGAATGGAATGAAAATTTCCGGAGATTTGTTTTGGAATATTTGAGGAATTATGCAGCCAGAAGCTACCTGAGAGGGTGCCTAGGGTGCCCACCCACACCAGGGCATGCCAGGCCCCCCTAGCGCGGCCTTGTGGAGGGTGGACACCTCATGGGTCCCGAAACCCTAATTCCAACAGTGTAAATTTACAATTCCCTGGGTAAAAAACAGAGAGAAGGTTTTACCTTGTTTCATGATACAGAGCCGCCGCCACCTCCTGTTCTTCGTCGGGAGGCCAGATCTGGAGTCCGTTTGGGGCTCTGAAGAGGGGAATATTCTGTCTTCGTCCTCACCAACACTTCTCCATCGCCAATTCCATGATGTTCCCCATCAGGAGTGAGTAATTCCTTCCTAGGCTTACTGGTCGGTGAGGAGTTGGATGAGATTCATCATGTAATCGAGTTAGTTTTGTTAGGGCTTGATCCCTAGTATCCACTATGTTCTAAGGTTGATGTTCCTATGACTTTGCCATGCTTAATGCTTGTCACTAAGGCCCGAGTGCCATGATTTCAGATCTGAACCATTTATGTTATCATCATTATATCTATGTTCTTGATCCAATCTTGCCTATTCATATGCACCTATTACGTGTTATGAGCCGCCAACCCCATAGTGACAATATTTGGGATAGTTCACGATGATGACTGTAGTTTGAGGAGTTCATGTATTCACTAAGTGTTAATGCTTTGTTCCGGTTCTCTATTAAAAGGAGTCCTTAATATCCCTTAGTATCCTTATGGACCCGCTACCATAGGAGGGTAGGACAAAAGATGTCATACAAGTTCTTTTCGATAAGCATGTATGACTCTATACGGAATACATGTCTAGATTACATTGACGAACTAGATCTAGTTATGTGTCGCCCTAGGTTATGACTATTATATGATGAATATCATGCAATGAATACTCCGATCCAGTGCCTACGACCTTTCCACTTATTGTTCTTGCTACCATTGTTGCTACTACTTTTACACTTGCTACAAAATCACGGTTGCTATTGTTACCACTACTGTTACTGTCACCACTTATATCAACTATCATATTACTGTGCTACTGATCACTTAGCTGCAGATATTTATCTCCAGGTGTAGTTGAATTGACAACTGAACTGCTAATACTCTCAAATATTCATTGGCTCCCCTTGTCTCAAATCTATAAATTTGGGTTGAATATTCTACCCTCGAAACATGTTTCGATCCCCTATACTTGTGGGTTATCAAGAGCCACACGGCCGAGCCATGTGGTGATCAGCGCCAACTTGCTCATGGAAGACTACAATAGGGAGGCCACATGATAGCTCGAAGGGAAGGGCCCCAAACACTGGAGAGGAGTATACTCCTTGACGGCTATGTCCACGATGGCTATGCTGCCGGAGTATGGCTCTGCCATCTCGATGGATTCCTGGAGTCCCCCGGAAGCTGACTTTCGGTCCTCTGTGGTAGCAATTCTCCCTGCTTCCTCGACAGCGTCCCTCCTGATATCAGCCACCTCTTCCAGCAGCTCACGCTCTTCAGGCATCAGAGCTGCAAACAAGAACAACAGACAAACAAGTGAACATACAGAACTAGCAAGGCACTGAAGACATAAAATAAGGAAAGTAAAAACACAGACAAGTGGGGTACCTGATAGAGGCTGCTGCGGAGAGACCTCTCCTTCCCTGGCACCATTAGTTGCTAGCGTGACGTCTATCTCCACCCTTGCAGAGACGGCCTCGACATGAGCAGGATCTTCAGTGGAGGCCCTTGTCGGTGACCCCTTCTCGCAGGCGATAGTCGACGAGAGATCTTGGATGGAAGGTTCCTCCCGATAGACCTCTCCCTAAGAACCCTTACCCATCTCCCTGCCAGATGTGAGGAGGCCCTCCTCTTCACCCCCATCAATGGGTGAAGCTTGTGCATGAATCTCGTGAGTAGGACTATGTTGGGGGATAAGCGAGGGAATCTCCTTCACGTCTCCTGTTGGGCCCGCGCCTATCACGGAATCTAGTCCTGCCATAGGTTTATCCATCTTGTCTTGGTGCACAAGGGGCTCCTCATCCTCATCCCTACGAGATGCAGTTATTCAAGAATAGTCAAGAAAAATCAAGGGCAAGAAAATCTTCAATAAGGATTAAAGTTGGATAACTTACTGTAAAGCCATGAACATGGAATCCAGTTCGTACGACGTCGGTGGCTAAGTTGATCTACCCCTCTTCACGGTTGGAGGAGCAGGGCTTGGCAGAAACATCGGGACCTCCGGCAGAGGCGATCTTGGTGGAGAAGTTGGGCTTGATGGGGGGCTGGGGTCCACCCCTAAAACCTTCCGCCGCTTGATGGGAGAGTTCTTAGCCTTGGAAAGGCGAAGGGATTGGCGGCATGTCGCCTCACGCTCGCTCCCCTTAGCGGTCGTCTTTTTCACCTTCAAGGAACTCTTCGGAGGAGCGACAACCATCAATTCCCCGCTTTCGCGCTGGCGGAGGCGGCTCCCTAGCTCAGGAGCTTGAGGACCCGCTTCAAGCCCCTCATCCTTCGCCTCGCCTGCTTTGGATCCCTCCTACGTTTTTGTTGCTGCGCTTTGGTAAGCCTCAGCTCCGGCAGCCTCCTCTAGAGCAAGTTTCTCATCTCCTCCTCCTCCTCCACAGAAGAGTGGTCATCCTCTGATTCCCCTTTTCCCTCTTCGCCAGAGGGCACTCCCTTGGTGGGTCTGGCCTCTTTGTCCTTCGTGATCTAGGCAACAATGAACTTTCTCTCTGCTTCCCTGGTTGGCGCAAACATGTGGCCCTCCACCCTGGAAGCCCTTTCTTCCAACATGGAGACCCATTCCATCTCCCTATCCATGTTCAGCAGTGCCCAATCATATCGGACTCTGGAGGCATCACAGTCCGGCATCACTATAGGATTTGACCCCTGGAAGAATTGAGATGCAAGGGGATGACCCTTGCTGGCAAATGGAATGGCCCCATGCGACCGAACAACTGATCGCACAACCAACCATGCCCATAGGTCGTCAGGTTGTTGGCGGAGCCTGGGTACACACACATCTAGTCGACTGGGCCGTTGTACTCCCAAGCAAATCCGTCCCACTTCTGCAGCGACACGCGAGGAAATTAGCGCCCACGCTTTCAATGGTTATCCCTACACCTTTGAGGCAGATGATTCTGTTCACCGCTGGTTGAAGCTTATCATTGGAAGGGCCTGGTTTCCTCCAATCACCGCCACGTGTGATGCATTCAGTCCGTGCCTTGAAGAAACTGGGGTCTTTCTCATCCTTAATCCAACACCAATCACCCCTCCATTCTTTCCACTTTCCGTGGTGATTCCCAGGGAGATAATCCCAATCCTCCTCCTTTCCCCAGGGAATCCACCTTACATTGCCCGAACGATGGGATTTATCTTCTACCTGGGGAGGAAGAAGTGCCTGAACAAATCCACATTGGGGGCAATTCCGACGAAGTTGTTGCACAGATGAGCAAAAATCACCATGCATGCAATCGCATTGGGTGTAAAATCTAGGAGATGAAACTTGTAGGACGCCATCATGGCGCAGAAAAAGTCCAAGAAAGGAGGAGAGAGGCCACAGTAAAAGTACGCGTAGAAGAAGTGGTACCAATTCGATGGTACCTTCTCCTTTGGATTATCTGATAGAACAACATACCTGTAGATCAAGGTATTGTTGTCCAAGTTCGATGGGGAGATAACGACGTCTCTCTGCTGCTGCTTCTCCAACTCTTTGGCTCTCTTCCTCCTTTCTTCGATCGTCGGATCCGTAGGCGTGGCCGCCTACTTTCCCTTAACGATAGCCACCTGCCGCCGCATCTCCTCAGCTTCTATGGACAATGGATTTCCTAGCAGCGTTCGGAGAACTAGAGGCGACAGCGGGAGTTGTTTTTTGATTGAGGAAGAAGAAGAAGGACAGAGAAGAAGATGCGGATGAGTAGTACCCCTATGCGTTCCCCCTTTTTCTTGGGACCCGCTCAGGGGCTGGCTCTTCGCTATCTTCTCAGGAACTACCCTTCCTTTTACTGGCTGTTTTTACTCTCTAATGGCTCTTGTTCCACGACCCCATGACCTACGATAATTACGAGAAGTGGACGTGGGACATGAAGAAAGCGTTTCCTCGACATGTGTTTGTGCACTGTTTGGGGCCTAACCCAACGTGACAAGCAACACATATGGCTCAGGCCTGGGGGCTTCTGTTGGGGTATAAAAATAGGGGTATTTGCCTACCCCTGACTTGTGCACGGACAATGAAGCCTCCGAAACTATAGCCAGAGCCTGCCATGGAAGTCTACACCCACGAGAAGCAACCCAACTCAAGACCAAGCATCGCCGACAAGCTTAGTGCTTCGACCCAAGACAAGCTTGGAGCATGCCAAGCACGTCCCCGGGTTTTTCCGGGGACCGAGGCGCCCAGACCCTTAGAAGAACCGGCAAGCGAGTCCCCAACAAGCATGGGCCGATCGATCACCGCTGCACCGTATCTCTACTCCAGTCACTTATCGATGCGGTGTCGAGCATCCAAGCGGCTAAGTGGCTCTCGCTTAGCACGTGGCGACGCACTGGAAGAAGATTACGCCCCCTTGACACCCGTCTATAGGCATGTCAAGCCATGGTGCATCCGTTATCTAGACCAGTGGTAGGAGCTTTCCGAGAATGCATCCTCGCATGCCACGTAGACTAGCAATGATGGTATTTTGTCCTTAATGCTGTGTTAGGTATGATAAGCTCTGCTAGCTATCTAATCATTAGACAATGTCTATTTTGCCAATGTGGTTACCCCTTGTGCTATAAAAGGAGGGCAAAGGTAACCTAGCTAAGGATTCAGATCCCCGAACACTGGTACTTGCGTAGCAGCTCTCTCCCGAAGGCAACCCTTGCTGGGCTAGAGTGCTAGGTGCCTCTCATGTTCTTCCAATCAATCCACTAAAACTAGGAGTAGGGTTTTACGCTTCACAGCAGCCCAAACCTGGGTAAAACACCCGTGTCAGGATCATCATGCTGTCTTGCTATCTCCACTCTTCGTACAAGTGATCTCGCCCCTACCGAACCACAAATGGGCCTGTGACCCCATTGGTGATCGAGTGCATCTAGCCCCGATACGGGCAGAGAATAAAACAACATCCCTCATCCTCGAGGTACTAGTCAAGACTCTCGCCGTAGAAGAGCTAACAACGCTCCGCTCCATCATGGATAAGGACGACGTGGTCGTCGACAACCGACCGAAGTCTACTTCCTTCAAGCCTGTAGGCGAGATCATTAAATTCCAGGTCCATCCAATGGACCACAAAAAAATGGCATCCATCGGTGCCCAGCTAGACCTCGCGATCGACGAAGCACTGCATGCATTCCTTCGCGAAAATTGGGACATATTCACATGGCATCCCTCATAAATGCCAGGAATCACACGGGAGCTGGCTGAACATAGTTTGAATATAATAGATGGCTTCAAGCCTCTTAAATAGGCATTGCGCCGATTCTCCAAATGAAAGCGTCAAGCTATGGGCGAAGAACTTGCCAAATTACTCGAACCCAGATTCATCCGAGAAATCAAACATCCCGAGTGGTTAGCAAACCTGGTCATGGTGCCCAACAAGGACAGCTCTTTGCAGCTATGCGTCAATATCAAAGACCCCAATAAGGCTTGCCCCAAAGATCCCTTCCCTTATCCCCGCATAGACCAGCTCAACGATGCAACCACCAGACACGATTCACTGTGCTTCTGTTGACATCCGATTTTGGCATGGATGAAAACACTATTAAGGTGGCTTCAAATAAATAACTGCTCCACATGTAAAAGTTTCGTTGTTGACATGAACATTGTTGAAGTTTGGACCATCGTCATCCGATCTCATCTCGAAGACCAAAGTTGTGCTCAAAGTACTAAGATTTCATATGAAGAATACTGTTTAGACAATTAGGCCTCCAAGATGGTATTATATGAAAAACCTTTCAACATGAAAAAGTTCTGTATCATCAAGGCGATCGATTTTGATATAAAGATCATCACAATCGGAGGTCGTACGCAACCTGTGGAGCCAAAACAAAATCATCAACAGAAGCTGCAGAGTCATTTCGGATCCACCTAGTTTTATGACTCGGTGACACCGAGTTGACTCGGTAATTCCAATAAAAACAATTCGGGAACTCTGAGTGAGATTTACAAGAGAAGGATAAGGAGAAGGAGAAGAAGAAGGAGAAGGAGAAGGAGAAGGAGAAAAATATGGAGAAGAAGGAGAAGGAGAAGAAGAAGAAGAAGGAGGAGGAGGAGGAGGAGAAGGAGAAGAAGAAGAAGAAGAAGAAGGAGAAGAAGAAGAAGAAGAGGAAAGAGAAGAAGAGGAATGAGAACAAGATGGATAAGAAGAAGAAGAAGAAGAAGAAGAAGAAGAAGAAGGAGAATAAGGAGAAGAAGAAGAAGAAGGAGAAGAAGAAGATGGATAAGAAGAAGAAGAAGAAGAAGAAGAAGAAGAAGGAGGAGAAGAAGGATAAGAAGAAGAATACAAAGGAGAAGAAGAAGGAGAATAAGAAGAAGAAGAAGAAGAAGAAGAAGGAGATGAAGGAGAAGAAGAAGAAGGAGAATGAGAAGAAGAAGAAGAAGAAGAAGAAGATTCTCCTATTGACATGTGGCACCCAGATAATGAGTAGTTGAGATCATGGGGGGTCATGGGTTTTCCAATCGTGGGAAGTGGAATAGGTTTGAGCCGCAACCGCCCAGAAATTTGACATAAAAATTTTAATATTTCGTTTGCAAATTCTTTAGCTTACAAGGACATGGTGAAGACTTTGAAGGGGTTTCAAATAGAGTGCATATGAAGAATTTGTGAACATATTGGGTTGATTCTATCATAGAGGGGGAACATATCCGATTACATTAACTTAGACGAACATCAATTTGAAGAATTAGCAATAAGTGAATGTTGTTGAGGACATTCAAACTAATATATATATATATATACATATATATATATATATACTAGCAAACATGCCTGTGCGTTGCACCAGAGGATACACTATATATGACCCAAAAACGGACAAAAAAATTGAAAATGTTTTTTCATCAATTCAAAATTTCAATTTTCTTCTTGAGAATTTTGAAAGTGATTACATTTTGAAAAAATGTTTGATATTCGAACTTTTTTTCATCATTTCAAAATCTGTTCAAACTTTTAAAATTTTGTTCATGTTCAAAATAAGTTCTAAATTCTAAATTCCAAATTCCAAAAAATATTAGAAATTAGAAATTTTGTTCATCTTTTAAAAAAATGTTCACGTATTGAAAAAAACTGCAATCTATGTATAAAAATGTTCATCTTGTATATAAATATAATTCAACATGCATTTGAAAATTTTTTGTCCTATATTTTGAAAATGTTTAGGGTTTATTTGAATATTGTTCACCATATTCTAAGAAATTGTTCAGTTCACGTTTTAAATTATTTCCAAAAAAATTGCATTTCAAAACAATTGTTCAGAACTTGAAAAACAATTCACAATTTTAAAAAATGATAATATTTTTGAGAAAAATGTTTTTAAATTTTGTTGATTTTTTCAAAGGTTTGTTCATGTTATTATTATAATTTTGAAAAAAAATTCCTGCCTTCTAAACATTTGTTCGAATTTTTGAATAAATTATGTTCGCATTTTCTTCAAAGAGATGTTCAAAAACCGATCTGGTGCTTTCGTTAGACTTTTATTTTGGTGTTGCTTCTTAATCAGCCTCTGTTGCTAGCTCGGGTGGCTAGCCTCGCTACTATCTAGCATGAGGTAGGGGATTCGATTCCGAGTATTACTATTTATTTTTCATATTTTGTTCCAAGGCTGCAAACTAGGCCAGCCGCTAACCTCGACGTAAGAAGGGATGTAAAGAAAAGCCTTTGACCAAAAAAAGTGGAGAAACAATATCATAAAACCTACTCCGTGTGATAGTACGTGTCATTCCGTACAGACAGTTCTGATAAACATCAGTAATAAGTTTATACTGTTATTGCTTATCGAAGTAGGAAGTGTGGACATAAAGAAGTCATCCTAACATCCTTCATCTCATGGAAGAGTAGTGGTGCATACAATAGTCTAGTAATCGGTTATATTTTTTTGGAAAAACACAAATATTTCTTTATTTTAAAATAATTTTTTTATAATGTTCACTTTTTTATTAAAATTGAAACATGTTTAGAAAATGAACATTTTTTCAATACATGTTTTTGTAAAGAGAATTTTTAGAAAATTGTGATCAATTTTAAGAATGGTGTAATTGTTTGTAGCAAGATATACAAATGGTAAAATTGTTGTATACAATTTGAGAGTTTAATAAATAATCTAAAAGTTTTTCTTACAATTTTGAAAGATTTGCAAATGATTTTTTTGGATTAAAGTGTATTGGTGCATTGAAGTGGGATTGTTTATATACATTTTTTGTTAATATTGAAAGCAAAAAGGGTTTTAATATGTTAGTTACTTTTTAGAAAATGTTGCTTATTTGATTTGCAAGATTATATTATGTTCCTTTTCTTTTGCACTATTTGAACTTGGCCATCATCACCATAAAAAAACCAAGCTTTTCTCTGTTCCCCGTCACATGTAAATTTCGGGTGGATTGTCTAAAAAGGTAAATTTCAAGATGCACCATTTTCACATTCTTTCTACTCTTCATCCTCCCCTCTCTACTCCCTGCCTCACAAACAGCATTGGTGACATCCGGGGTTGAGGAATATCTTAATTGTCAGCAAGCCCCGTGAGCTCCAAATATCTTCTTAAGAAATATTTATTTCCAATATCCCATTCACTTTTCATTTTTTGTATCTGATGATGTATTCATTAGATGTGGTAGGCATGAACATTAAACTAACAATAGCAAGTAATTATATAGATGCTCATTTAGAAAAAAATTGCAATTGGGTGCTAGCATGCATAGCTCTAGCATCTAGTCAGTGCAGCCATTAAAAAATGTTGTCCACATGAAAAGTACCCACCGAGAGCTCTCCGAGTGCGCGGACTACATCGCCATTCTTCCTCCAACAGCGCTTATTATCCTTCCTCTATCCATCGAGTGCTCCCTCAAACGCCATCAGCGGTGCTCTCCTTCGTCTTCTCTCTATCCGTGCTCCACAGCCACACAACACCATGCTCTAGCCGACGGCACCGTGGCGCCCGGATCGAGCACGGATGCGCACACGGTAGTAAAGCTTCTCCCTCTCCGCCCCTGATCCCTTCCTCCCTTTGGAGTTCGTTCCGTTGTTGACCCCATCTCTATCTCTTCTGATTTTTCGATCCGTGTGGTCGTGTTCAAGTCCACCCTCGGACGGCGCCTTGCTGTGGGGCTTCAGACCCAGATCTCATCGGTGGGCGCGTGGATGAAATTTTTCTGAATCTTCACATCGGCTCTCTCTCCTTTAGGATTTAGCTTAAATGGCAAATTAGTTGTGACCTTTCTCCTCTATAAGCTGGGCACTCAGTGCTCCTTTTTTTGGTTCATGCATGATCTTCCTCTTGGGCTCGCTCTTTTGATTGGCTTTTTGTTGGCTCATTAAATGTCGCAACTTTGAACGTATATAAGTTGCTACGATTTGTTGTATAAAGGCGGGGTGGGACTAATAAGTAGAATCTGGAAATTTTTAGCGCATGCCTAAGAAAACTCTGTTTGTCCTAGCCGTAAGAGAAACGAGGTCTGGTGGTGAGTTTGAACTTTTTTCGTGGCCCATAACCAAAATTCTGGCAAGTTATGAGGCAGTAAACAACGTAGAGACCTGGACGTGCGAACGGATGAGCAACAACATACGAAAACGAACACAATTACCGGAAGCAAGAAACGTTTAACCCATTTTTATTATTATTAGGTAAAGATAAAGATAAAGATTTACGGAACCTAGTTTTTTTCCTCCAAAAACGACGGAAAAATAGAAAACATACAAATAGAAAAAAAGAGGACGCATGAAAAGCACCGCACTTCCACAGAGGAGAGCAGGGATTGAATCCCAGCCCCTGCTCCCTTTTTTCATTATTTATTTATTTTTTAACACAAATGCGGCCGACTTACGAAAGAATATAGATGACGAAAAAGAATGGACAAACGATCTGTCCTTTAATATTAGGTATATATATACATATATATAGGACAGGGCTATTGTGTTACTAGTAACAAAATATTATTTTGTTATTATGGCCCCTATAAGGGAGCGACGAGTTCAACATGTACGAGGCTGGACTCTGCTGCGACCCGCCCCACCCCGACCCGCCTCCTACCACCGGAGGCAGTCGTCGCGTCGCCCCAGGTCAGCAGCCCCGTGCGCCGTCCTTGCTCAACGATCCGTTCGACGAGATGGAAAGTGTCAGTACGAGGCTGGGCTCTACTGCGACCCGCCCCATCCTAACCCGCCTCCTACCATCGGAGGCAATCGTCAAGCCACCCCATCCTGCCGGCCACGTGCGCCACCCCAGCTCGACGATCAGTTCGATGAGATGGAAAGCGTCAGTACAACTGCTCAAGGTCGTCAGTTCGGCAATACTATTAGAATAATATAATTTGCTGAACTCTAACAATTGGTTGAAAATTCCTAACGAAAATAGTACAAAAAATAGTGTAAAGTATAGTCAGTGAATAACGCTCAGTACAAACACACACATTTATCACTATGAGTACTTTGTTTTCGGATGGGAAAACAACAAGATGGGTCTCACCGTATTCAAAATTACTCTTAAACGATTGCGAATTTGAGAAAACGTTCAACATGTCTAAGTTTTGCATTTTTGATAGCTTTCTGTCGGTATATTATTTGCCTTATTTGGACAAACTTTTCAAAAAAATCACGTTCGAAATCAAATTTCACCGAATTTGAATTCAACTTCAAACCGTAAAGAATTAGAAAAAACTTTAAATACGCAAAAGTTATGTATTTTCCATAGTTAGCCAACGCCATGTCATTTGCATCAATCCGACAAGCCGTTTGCAAAAAATCGCGAAAATACGTTTCACCCAAAATTTCACCATTTTCCAAATTACTTTTAAATCATGCATAATTTGAAAAATCAATCTGCATATGGAAGATGCGGATTTTTACCGGATTTCCAACGCCATCTCATTTTCTCAATTTTGACAAACCGTTTGAAAATTAAAAATATAATTCACGTTTTTGATTTAAAAAAAAGGTTTTTTTTTCAAAACTGCTCTTAAACCATGATGATTTTACTAAATAAATTATGTGACTGTAATTTAGACGTCAAGGGATTTCCAACGATATATTACACGCCCCGTTCCGACGATTTTTTTGCAATGTTTGATTATTATGTTTTTGAACTAAACAAGATGATCAGTTCAGCGTAATGAAAGCATGAGTCCATCGCTCGAATTCGTCAGTCCAATCTATAAACTACGTCTATATACATCTGGGCTATTCTGTTTCATGTAACAGAATATTATTCTGTTACCCTAATTCAACTGACGTAGTTTACAGATTGGGCTCATGGTTTTTCTAGCGGGTGGACTGATGCTTTCATTACGCCGAACTGATCATCTTGTTTACTTCAAAAACATAATAATCAGACATTGCAATAAAAAATCATCGTGACGGGGCGTGTAATATATCGTTGGAAAGATCTTGACATCTAAATTATATTCATATAATTTATTTTTGTAAAATCATCATGGTTTAAGAGCAGTTTTGAAAAAAAAGTTTTTTTGAAAACCGAAAACGCGAATCGTATTTTGGGGTTAATTTTCAAACGGTTTGTCGGAATTGAGCAAATGACGCCGTTAGAAAGCTGGTAAATCAGCATCTTCCATATGCAGATTGATTTTTCAAATTATCTATGATTTAAAAGTAATCTGGAAAATGGTGAAATTCCACAAGAAACGTATTTTCGTGAGTTTTTGCAAACGGCTTGTCGGATTGACGCAAATGACATGGCGTTTGATAGCTATGGAAAATGCACAACTTTTGCGTGTTGAAAGTTTTTTCTAATTCTTTATGGTTTAAATTCGAATTCGAATTCGGTAAATTTGGTTTCGAACGTGATTTTTTTGAAAAGTTTGTCAAAATAAGGAGAATAATATACTGACAGAAAGCTATCAAAAATGTGAAACTTAGTCATGTTGAACGTTTTCTCAAATTTGCAACCGTTTAAAAGTAATTTTGAATACGGTGAAACCCATCTTGCTGTTTTCCTGTCCGAAAACAAAGTACTCGTACTGATAAATGTGTGCGTTTGTACTAAGCGTTTTTCATTAAATGTACTTCACTCTGTTTTTTGTATTGTTTTCATTGGAAATTTTCAACCATTTGTCAGAGCTGAGTAAATTATATTATTATGTTAGTATTCCCGAACTGACGACTTGGAGCAGTTGTACCGATGATTTCCGTCTCGTCGAACTGATCGTCGAGCCGGGGCGTCGCGTGGGGCCGGTGGGATGGGGCGGCACGACGACTGCCTCCGATGGTAGGAGGCGGGTCGGGGTGGGGCGGGTCGCAGCAAAGCCCAGCCTTGTACTAACGCTTTCCATCTCGTCGAACTCATCGTCGAGCAAGGGCGGCGCACGGGCCCGGCGGGATGGTGCGGCGCGCGGGACCGGCGAGCTGGGGCGGCGCGATGACTGCCTCCGGCGGTAAGATGCGGGTTGGGGTGGGCCGGTTGACAGCAGAGTTCAACCTCGTACATGTTGAACGCGTCGCTCCCTATATAGGGCCCGGGGTAACAAAATACTAATATGTTACTAGTAACAGAATAGCCCTGTCCTATATATATATGTATACCACCCAGGGATAGTTACCCCACATGTCTCATATCCTATCATGTGGTACTATATATACTACTTTATCATTGTAAGTATGTGTATATACTATATATAAGATACTTGAAGGTGAGTTACATGAAATAATTGCATATTGACCCATTGTTTCTATTTTATTTGTGAAATATGTGCATATTTATATGTAAAAAGGAGCATACTCAAAATACGACACATACTACCTTAAAAATGAGATAAATACTTACCCAATTATTTTTATATACTACATACTATGCGTACATATTCTCGATTTTGACAGATACTACATACAACATAGAAAACGCAAGTGGTGATAACTACCAGTGGGTGGTAGGAAACATTTGTCCTATATATATTCAATGAAGAGCACCAATTGTAAAGTTTGAAGAATCTGAACATTTTGAAGAATTTGCAAAATAACAAAAGACATAATTTTGAAGAGTTTCAACTTTGGTTGGTGGCGGGGCCCACCGTATAAGAATGATGATTTCAGACACAGTGTATGATAACCCACAAGTATAGGGAATCAATTGTAGCCTTTCTCAATAGGTAAGAGTGTCAAAAACAACGAGGATCTAAAGGTAGAACAAATATTCCCTCAAGTTCTATCGACCACCGATATAACTCTACGCATGCTTAACGTTCACTTTACCTAGAACAAGTATGAAACTAGAAGTACTTTGTAGGTGTAATGGGATATGTTTGCAAGATAATAAAGAGCACACAAATAGAATCTAGGGGCTGCCAAGATAAAGTAACAATCAATCTAGTTTAACGAGTGTGGAAAAGTTGTGGTGGGAGTTGTGGAATTGTCCCTAGGCAATCGATAACAAGACCGGTAATCATTATTGCAATTTTATATGAGGGAGAGGCATAAGATAACATACCTTCTCTACTTGGATCATATGCACTTGTGATTGGAACTCTAGCAAGCATCCGCTACTACTAAAGATCATTAAGGTAAAAACCAACCATAGAATTATAAGGTATCAAGTCCTCTTTACTCCCATATGCAGCAACCCACCTACTCGGGTTTGTGCTTCTATCACTCAAGCAACTCACCATAGGCGAATCATGAACACATTTCAACACCCTACAACGAGGATCCCTCATGCTTGCGTGACACAGAGAGCACCATAAGACAACACCAATAATAAAACATGCAACTCAAACCAATCATGATCATCAATCAATCCATAGGACAACAAAAATCTACTCAGACATCATAGGATGGCAACACATCATCGGATAATAATATGAAGCATAAAGCACCATGTTCAAGTAGAGGGTACAACGGGTTGCGGGAGAGTGGACCACTGTAGATAGATGGGGGAAGGTGATGGAGGTGTTGGTTAAGATGACGGAGTTGTTGCAATAGATCGCCGTCATGATGATGGCCCTGGCGGCGTTCTGACGCCACCGGGAGAGAGGGGGAGAGAGCTCCCTCCTTCTTCTTCTTCCTTGACCTTCCCCCCTAGATGGGAGAAGGGTTTCCCATCTGGTCCATGTCCCCCATGACGGCCCCTCCCAGATTGGATCTCTCTCTCTCTCTCTGTTTCCTTCTAGTTCCGCGTTCCCTCATTCTGGCCTTTCACCGTTTCTTAAATAGCCGAAGATCCGTAACTCTAACTGGGCTCAAATTTTGAGGGAATTTTGACCCGTATATTAGCTTTCTTGAGGAGAAAGTAAAGCTCCAGCCGACCTAAGGGCTGGCCACAAGGGCCCAGGGCAGGACCAGGGGGTAGGCCGCACCCCCTGGCTTGTGGTCACCCCAGGCATCGTCTCGCGTTGATTCCTTTTCCCCAAAATCACATACATTCAAAAAAATCTACGTAAGTTTTTATCACGTTTGGACTCCGTTTGATATGGATTTTTTGTGAAACAAAAAACATGCAATAAACAGGAACTGGCACTAGGCACTGGATCAATATGTTAGTCCCAAAAATAGTATAAAAAGTTGCCAAAAGTATATGAAAGTTGTAGAATATTGGCATGAAACAATCAAAAATTATAGATACGACAAAGACGTATCAACATTCCCAAGCTTAATTCCTGCTCGTCCTCGAGTAGATAAATGATAAAAAAGATAATTTTTGAAGTGGAATGCTACCTAGAATAATTTTGATCATATAATCTAATCATGGCATGAATATTAAGACACAAGTGATTCAAAGCAATATTCTATAATTCAACATTAAGACAATGATACTTCAAGCATACTAATAAAGAAATTGTATCTCCTCAAAATATAATGGCAAAAGAGAGTTATCCCTACAATATCATATAGTCTGGCTATGCTCTATCTTACCCACACAAAGTATTTATATCATGCACAACCCCAATGACAAGTCAAGCAATTGTTTCACACCTTTTATGTTCAAAAAAATTCAACTCTCACGCAATACATGAGCATGAGCCATGGATATAGCACTATAGGCGAAATAGAATATAATGGAGGTTGTGAAGAAAAAGGAGAAGATAGTCTCACATCAACTAGGTGTATCAACGAGCTATGGAGATGCCCATTAATAGATATTAATGTGCATGAGTAGGGATTGCCATGCAATGGATGCACTAGAGATATAACTGTATGAAAGCTCAAAAATAAACTAAGTGGGTGTGCATCCATCTTGCTTGCTCATGAAGACCTAGGGCAATTTGAGGAAGCATGTCGGTGTACTAGAGTTTTGGGCTCTCCAGTGCCCCTTACTCATGCACGGGCAGTAGTAGCCACCCTTGCAGTGAGACCTAGCAGGGACTTGCCAGATATCAACACAGGAAAATCAAGACCACCAGCAAGGTCTTGTCGGGAGGGCTACTGAACCCCTAGGTGAAGCAAGTCCCCGGCAAGGGGAAGCCTTGGCAAGCCCCTGCCAGCACACGAGGCAGGTGTCAATCCACCTAGACACGTGTGACGGCGTCGATGCTAGAGGGAGCTAAGCGACGCTGATGGGACAGGCTCCCGTCCCGTCCCACTGACGGGAAGAGATGCCTGACGGTGCATTAAATGCGCCTGTCCTACTCCGTCAGTGTTAGGTATGATAGCACTGTAGCTCTATACACCCCGTGTACACACTATACGCCCCTATTGGGATCCCCTTCGGAGTATAAAAGGAGGCACAGGGCGATACGGTGAAGGACTTTTGACTTTGACTTTTGGTGACTTTCTAGCTCACATACGTGGCAGCCTCTCATAGTGATCCTGTAGCTAGAAACCTATGAACACTCTCAAAACAAAAAAGTAGGAGTAGGGTTTTACGCATCCGTGTGGCCCGAACCTGGGTAAAGATCCCTGCGTGCTACTCATCAGACCAGCTCTTTGTGCGATCCTTCCCCCCGCCAAACCGAAAGGGATCTCCATGATCCCATAGGTGTTTGTTCCCATGACATCTTTGGCGCGTCAGGTAGGGGGGATTTAGGTCGTGCGAACCCGTTCTGGTAATCAGCATGCCATTTTCTTCACGCTCACCATCGCCATGGCCCGCAAGAAGAAGGGTCTGACGATAGTTGGCCCATACGCGTCCGCCGTCCCTGTATCTGCACAAACAGGGGACGGTGTAGACACGAGTGAAGGAGGAGGAGGCGGAGCTTCGGAACTTCTGCGACGTTCCGGTGACCAAAGGCCAAACAAGCGGCGATGCTCACCGTGGTGACGCCCATGGCGGCGGTGGGAAGCCCCACGCCCCTGTGTCTTAAGTCGGAGCGGTACCGTCCTCTGGTGGTACGACGAACTCCGAGGGCGGAAGAGTATCTTCCAGGCACCCACGCTGGTACCTACGTCGCGACCTTCTCAGGACGCGCGTAGATATCCATGCCATGGCGCCCGCAGTTCTCGATGCCTCCATGAGAAAGCTCCTACGCATCATTCCCAAGATGCACGGGACCAGCATGCTCACCAGCATGAAAGTGGAAGTGGCATGCCCACGCGGGACCGCGGCGGTGCTCCTTCTAACACGGTTTGAAGTCAGAGCACCTCGCGTTCCTCTCATCGTTCGCAGCCGACCACGTCGGAGGAAGCGATGGCGCGTGCACAACTACTCTTAAACTTCCCTCCTGCTGCGAAGAAGCTCGACGAATGGAGAGCCACCATTCAGAGCCTCCTCAGCCTCACCGATAAGTTTCGGTCCACCGAGCCAGCTCACGCTAGTGGTGAGAGGGCCGGAGGCGGTGCGACTTCAGCACACTCTCCCCCACAGCAACATTGCTGGTCGCCGACTCGACGGACCGACGTTTACGATGGATACTCTACGGCGGCGGCCGACCCACGGACACGTCGTGATCAGCGTCAGGTTCTTCGGGAACGTGGCAAGGGAGACACTCGAACTGCGATCGAGCAGAGGCGGGAAGCGCGCCTCCAGTCTGATAGGTGCGCAGGGCCTACTATAGAAAAGTCTGTGCCAGGGTATCCTGTCAGCCTACCTTATGAGGTGGGCTGTCCAACGTTTACCCGTGAGCTGCAGCAAGTCCAGTGGCCCAACTCCCGCATGTTCAAACCAGAAGTCCCGAAGAAGTATGACAACAAGACTCATCCGTCGGAGTTCCTGAGCATCTACACCATTGCAGTGCAACCTACCAGAGGTCATGACGACAAGATACTCACCAACTACTTCCTGTTGGTGCTTAAGCCCAACATCAGGTCATGGTTGATGCACTTGCCAGAGGGGTCCATCACCTCCTGGGCAGACCTGTCCCACGAGTTTGTTGGTGCCTTCACGGGAGGTCATCAAGCTCCTGGCCAGGAAAGTGAGCTACACATCATCCCTTAGAAGGAGGGAAAAACTTTACGCAAGTACATCCAAAGGTTCAGCCGCGTGCATCACAACATCCCAAACGTTCATCCTGCCACTGTTATCAGCGTGTTCCATTAGAACGTACGCAACCGCAGGAAGCGGGGAGAGCTGGCGATGAACAGAATCAAGGATGTTGCCGAGCTTTATGCTTTGGCAGACAAATGTGCTTGGGATAAAGAAGGGAGGAGACTCCCCGGCGAAGACGTCGGCGCAGGGGTCGACTCCGAAGATGAAGACACCGCTGCCCCAACAAAGAAGGGCCGGCAGGGGAACAAGAAGTGCAAGGGAAAGACCGTACTTGCCATCGAGGGATCCGGCAACCCTGGCGCCGCTAAGAAGGGCAAGGTTGATGACCCCGGCAACGATATTGTCGGGTGCACCTCCTGCTATGCCCTGGTGGCTTCTGGCGAGCCAGAAGACTCCGACAAGCAGTATTGCAAGATCCATCGCACCAAGGGCCACGATCTCCAAGATTGTCTACAAGCTGAGCAGCTTGCCGAGAAGCAGAAGGCCGAGTACGAGAGGAAAGACAAGGAGAAGGGACAGGATGCTGTCGAGGGGTCCGACAAGAAGCGTGCTAGCCAAGGAGGTCGCTGTGGCAAGCCCAAGCAACAAAAAGACTGGCCCGTCCGCGGCCGCGACAAGCAAGAGGGAGATGATGATGACGTTGAAGAGGATGACAAGTCCAGCGAGCACGGGTTTTAGAAGGCTATAGATATGATGTGCATAGAGGGAGGTGCCTTGTCGCATTGTTGTCACCGCCAACTCAAACATTGGGCATGCGAGGTTAACGCGGCAGAGCCCTCTATCGATGCAAAGAGACCTTTGAAATGGTCCAACACTCCTATCATCTTCGACGCCAAGGATCACCCCGATCGTGCAACTGCGGTTGGGTGCCTGTTGTTGTCGGTTTCGCCAACAATCTGCGACCTCAAGGTGATGAAGATGTTAGTCGACAGTGGGGCCAGCCTAAACCTGATCTCACCTGATGTCATCCAGAGGCTGTAGATTCCTGATGAAGATCTCGAGCCAACAGGCGCTTTTCAAGGGGTCAACTCAGGAAGAACCCAGCCGAAGGGCAAGGTCATGCTGCCGGTGATGTTTGGCAGCGATATCAGTTTCAGAACAAAGAAGATCATTTTTGACGTCGCCAAGATCTCATTGCCGTACAACGGCATTCTTGGTCGTCCGGCATTGGCCAAGTTCATGGAGGCCACCCACTTCGCTTACAACATGCTAAAGATGCCCGGGCCAATGAGCATCATCATCATCAACTACGAGAAGAAAAGTGCACTTATCTACGCTGACCAACTCTACTAGGGTGCAGTCGCAGCACTTGCCGCCAAGGGACCTGCTCCTGCTGCTGAAGCTCCTGGGGGGAAGAAGACCGACAAGGCCTCTAGAGCACATTCTAGCAAGCCAACCTCGGAGTGTCGCGCTCCCGTTCACGATGTGCCAGAGAGCTCCACCGGCAAGAGCAAAAAGTCCAAGGCTGCTCCGTGAGAGACCAAGAAGGTGCGTGCCAAGGAGGATGGCATAGGGGGAACTTTCTCCATAAGTTCCACCCTTCACGACAAATAGGAAAGCACACTTGTTGCCTTCCTTTGGGCGAATGCCGATGTGTTTGCATGGAAACCATTTGATATCCTCGATGTTCCCAGGAAGGTGATTGAGCACCACCTTGTCATCTGCCCACACACGCGGCCCGTCAAGCAGAAGGTTCGGAAGCAAGCTTTGGAGCGGTAACAGTTAATTGCCAAAGAGATTAAGAAACTAGATGCAGCTCGCTTGATAGGACGACTACTCCATCCAACATGGTTGGCCAATCCGGTTGTAGTGCGCAAGGCGACTTGAAAATGGAGGTTGTGCATTGATTTCACAGACATCAACAAAGCCTGCCCCAAAGATCCTTTCCCTTGCCGCACATCGACCAAATTGTGGACTCCACCGCCGGTTGCGATCTATTGTCTTTCCTTGATGCCTATTCTAGTTACCATAAGATTTTTATGGCCAAGGAAGACGAAGAGAAGACCGCATTTATCACCCCATGTGGTACGTATTGCTTTTTGTGTATGCCTTTCGGGTTGAAAAGTGCTGGTTCTACCTTTGTGAGAACGGTCCAGATTGGTTTTGAGCCCCAGCTACTTAGAAAGACGGAGGCTTATAGGGATGACATAGTAGTCAAAACCAAGGACAAGGATACGCTCATATCATACCTAGAAGAGAAATTTGCCAACCTGTGCAAGATCAACATGAATCTCAACCCTGAGAAGTGTGTGTTCAGCGTCACATCCGGCAAGATTCTCGGGTTCTTTGTATCTCAACGAGGAATCGAAGCAAATCCCAACAAGATCAAAGCAATTGAGCAAATTGAAGCACCAAGTCGAGTCAAAGACGTGCAACGTCTTGCCGGCTGTGTTGCTACTCTAAGTAGGTTCATCTCAAAATCTGTTGAGCACGCCTTGCCCTTTTTCAAAATCGTGAAGAAGGTAGGTCCAATGAAGTGGACTCCGGAAGCGGAGGCAGCGCTGCAGGATTTGAAGAAGTACCTTTCCTCTCCGCCAATCCTAGTCACGCCAAGACCACAAGAGCCATTGCTGCTGTATCTGATGGCAACAAATCAAGTGGTGAGTGCTGCACTAGTGGATGAAAGAGAAGTTGACGAAGAAACAACATCAACGGCAGGACCGCCAAGAGACAAGCCAGGACATTCCCCGGCAGGGTCTGGTGCCGGCAAAGGAGGATCTGCGCAATTGAATGAAGCAATTCAGAAGAAGAATGTGGTGCAAAGACCAGTTTATTTTGTTAGCTCCGTGTTGTAGGGGCTAGATCAAGGTATTCCGAAGTGCAAAAGTTTCTCTTCAGACTTCTTATGGCCTTGAGGAAGCTGCGCCACTACTTCCGAGCACATGAGATCAACATTGTCATTCGCTTTCTGCTACAACGGATCTTGCGGAACCCAGAAGCTACAAGCAGGATTGTGGAGTGGGCTTTGGAACTATCAAGCGTTGGTCTTAAGTTTGCGCTTCGACCATTCAGAGCAGGGCCTTGGTGGAGTTCATTGCAGAATGGACCCCAACGCCCTATGAAGAGATTCTAGAGTCAACTCTCCCTGGCAAGGAAACTGATCGAGAATGGATCATGTATTTTGATGGAGCCTTCTCACTGCAAAACGCCAGTGCTAGAATGCTGCTTGTCGCACCCACCGGAGAGCACCTCAGGTATGTGATCCAGATACACTCTCCCCGGGAGAGATCAACGAACAACACTTCTAAGTACGAAGGGTTGCTTGCCAGTCTCAGGATCGCGGCAGACCCTGGGATCAAGAAACTTATTGTTAGAGGTGATTCTCAACTTGTCGTCACGCAAGTGAACAAAGATTACCAGAGGCTGATGATGGAAGCCTATCTACATGGAGTGAGGAAGTTGGAAGAGCGTTTTGACGGCCTACAAATGTAGCACATTCCACATGCAGAGAACAACATTGCCGATGGCCTATCGAAGTGTGCTACCCTTAAGTTATCTGTGGAACCAAGAACTTTCGTGATCCAACTAACTCAACCCTCCGTGTCACCATCAACTGGACAAGAGAAGAGAAGGAAGTTATGTTCTAGCAAGTACTTCCCGGTAGAGCTCCTAGAGGCCGCCGGCAAGAAGGTTGCCAACGAGAATGGTACGCTTGCCGTGGAAGCGCACGCTCCTCCCAGGCTTGCCAGGGTGCAACGGGCTCCGTCAGGCCCTCAGGCCTTTGCTATTGAGACGACTGCTACCCTGGCAGAGGATATGCCTTTAGTCCTTAATGTCGAGCCCCAGGCTCCAGCATGGGCACATCACATCGTTCGTTTCCTTCCGACAGGAGAACTTCCCTAGGAACAAGAGGAATGTGAGAGCCTGGCTTAATAGGAATGATAGACTACTCATATCAACAAGGAATTCCTTCTTTTCCGGGAGCCCACTCGAAAAGAACTCAAAATTTAAGCGTGCTTGGCTTGGAGCGATTCTAGGATGGGTGACTGACCGGGAAGTTGGTCCCGGGTGCGCACGAGTGAGGACAAAGTGCGCAGGAAAGACTAGTGTTGGTCTGTGGGGCCAGTCTAGATCCCGCCAGGCGTAACGGGGCGTTACAAGGAAGAAGACAAAGTAGCCCACCGGTCTAGTATGTACCAGTTCATGGACAATGTCCTTTACACAAAAAGGCCAAACGGTGTGAAACTCAAGTGCATTTCCTGGGAAGACGGACTTGGGCTGTTGGCAGAGATACATGGAGGTATATGTGGCTCCAACATTGGATCAAGATCCCTTGTTAGGAAGGCATAACGACAAGGCTTCTATTGGTGCATTGCCCTCCAGGATGCAATGACATTAGTAACCAAGTGTGAAGCATGCCAGTTTCATTGAAAGAGATTACATCAACCAGCTCAAGTACTTCAAACGATCCCTCTCTCCTGGACATTTCCGGTCTGTGGGCTTGACATCTTGGGCCCCTTTCCCCGTGTTGTCAGGGGTTTGAGTACTTGTACATTGCGATCGACAAGTTCGCAAAGTGTCCAGAAGTGGAAGCAGTGAGAAAGGTGACAGCACAGTCAGCCATCAAGTTCTTCAAGGGACTAGTTTGCTGCTTTGGCGTTCCCAACAGGATCATCACTGAAAACGGCACACAGTTCGTGAGTCGCACCTTCATGCAGTATGTCCTAGACCTTGGTAGCAGAATCCGTTTTGCTTATGTTGCCCACCCAAGGAGCAACGGCCAAGCGGAAATGGCTAATGCTGAAGTGTTGCGGGGCCTCAAGACAAGAACTTTTGATAGGCTTCACAAGTGTGGGAGGAACTAGATTGATGAGTTGTCGGTGGTTCTTTGGTCAATCAGAACGACACCAAATCGAGCTACCGGCCAGACACCCTTCTCCCTCGTCTATGGGGAGGAGGTAGTTCTACTCATAGAACTCATATACGGATCACATCGAGTGCTCGATTATGATGAGATCAAGCAAGAGCAGTTGCGGCAAGACGACGCAACATTCCTTGAGGAAGACTGCCTTCAGGCTGCTGTGAGAGCTGCACACTACCAGCAAGCTTTACGCTGCTACCATAGCCGCAAAGTTAATGCTAGAAGTCTTGAGTAAGGCAACCTTGTTCTTCGACGAGTTCAGTCCCCCAAGAATTCCAATAAGTTGACACCAAAGTGGGAAGGCACTTATCGGGTAGTACGAGTCACCAGGCCTGGCGCAGATCACCTGGAGACTGAAGATGGCATCCCAGTGAGCAACTCCTGGAATATTGAATATCTTTGCAAGTTCTACCCATGATGCGCAGTTGACGGGCCCACCCGGCAACCACCTTTTGTACAAGTCTTGCCGCTGAAGCATGTAATCCTTGGTACAAAGCCAGGCTAAGACCCTATGCATAGTTAAATAAAGATAAGTGTTCCACAATCCTGATCGATTCTCATGTTTACTTATGTGCATGTTTATCTGAAGTATTGCATTGCACTTAATACCGGCAAGGGCTAACGGACCGCCAAGGTTCCATACCAATATTTTCTCTTCTTTCTTTTTCTCAAAGGATGGAAGGTCACCTCGCGTGCAGCTTTGGCGGGGGGGGGGAATGGTGGTACGAATACCTATGAGCGATGTCCCAAAAAAAACTTGCCGGAGGGAGCACGTCAACAAAAAAGATAAGTTGCAAAAACCCCAAGTGAATCCTTTCCATGAAATTATTTTCCTTGGGCGATTTTGACTTTTGTATGGAAAACCTGCACGCACTGGAACCTTGCCGCGATTGGCTGTGCCCTCACCATGTTCGGGACCGCTCAACGCCTTAAGTGGCCGCGTCCGTGCTCCTTGTTTCGTTTTGAGTCCTCTCAACCACTCAAGTGATAGCGCTCGCGCCCTTATTCTGATTCAAACGAGACCCACACCTTGAATGACTACACCAAGGACGTCGAGTTATCTTGCCGGCAGTAGCACCGCCAACAGGCTGCTGAGGACGCGTTCCTCGAAGTGCTTGCAGTAGGGCTACGCACGCCGGCAAGATCATTCCGGGAAGGCGTAGGGAAAGTTCCATATACCGAAAAAGGTCTAAGAAGGAAGATAATACACATTCATTCAAAATGGGGTGAAATTTACATAAGATATTGTTTTTCCTAAGTACATCTTTGTTTGACTTTCTCCCCTAGGGGAGATTATAAGAAGAAAAATAAAAATATGGAAAGGAGAGGCATACTACAAGAAGAAAAGGAGGGCGAGAGGCCCCCCGACAGAAGCCCGGCCTGACCCCTCTGGACTAGCAATGCGCGGAGGAGTAGGCTGCCAGATGGCTAGGCAAGAACCTGGCCCCTCCTGGACCAGCATTGCATGGAGGAGAGGGCCAGAGTGGGTGGAAAGGGGGATGGACCCGAGAAGCCGAAGTCCGCGGGCCTTGAAGATGAGGCAGCGCCCGGGACTAAGGTCCCCGACAACGTCATCATGTCGGGAGGGGGAGAGGCGTGAGGCTGGCGATGATGGTGCGACCAGCGGTCAGTCCGAGCTCGAGTCCTCGGGCTCTGACATGACAACTCGAAGACCGGACTCATCGTCGCTATCTTCGCCGCTGTCCTCCCCGTCACTCTCGCCCGAGGACAGGCTTTCGGCGCTGCTCGAGCTCTCTTCGCGGTAGCTGAGATGGACGCCGGAGCACCCATGAATCTTGACGGAGAGCATATTCGCCTCCGTCATTTGGAAGTGAAGGACATGCCCCACCTGGAGGCTATGGGCGCGGGCGAAGGTCTTCTAGGCGTGCCTGAGGAATATGACGCAGTTCACTGGGTAATCGACGTTTACCTGCGTCGTGCCGTTACAGCAACCAGCCACCCGCAGCCATAGGACAGGCGGCTCATCACCCTCCATAGCCCTGGCAAAGAGGCTAGGGAGGCGCAGATAGCTCCTGAGGGGACCGGCCAGCTTGAGGATGAAGTCCAGCGCCGTCCCCTCAGCATGGGTCTCCTGAATGGAGAGGCCCGTTGTTGTCGGAGGAGGTGGAGCGGCACTCCGCCTCCCCCGGCCTCGGCCCCCATGGCGACCGTGGCCCCTCATGCCTCCTCCACCACATGCGCTTTCCCTTTGCCTCTACGGCTGAAGCGGTGGCATGATCCAGATGAGAGCTTCTTCTTGATGTTGAGGACGGTGGTCGTTGATGCCCCCTTTTCATGGCTATGGGTGAGCGCTACCTAAATATTGAGGAGACGTGGAATGGCGAACTATGGAGGTTTGCGCTCAGAAAATGGAGGGAGGATGGATGAGCACTGCACTTGCTTCCCCTCTATTTATAGGGGGAAGTGTGAGGGCCGGCTCTCCTCCACTCCAAAGGACGCCGCCCACCTCCTTCAATAGCAGCACCCTCGATCACTAGGCAAACAACAACCGCCCCATTGCCCCAATCCATGGCACTACAGTTACTACTTTTCCCAGGGACTTTAAGTCATGAGCGCCCATTGCTGGCTCCCCGTTATGCATGCGGCGCGCGTGGCGGAAATGACCTGACGTAGTAATTGAAAATTTGAAGGCTGTGCCACGCACGTATCCCACGTCCCGCATTAATGGGCTTCATGGAGAAGCGCAGCGAGCGCAAAGATCACAACTTCAAATCCCCTGCCACGCATGCCCGTACACTGATTGGGCTCTCCCAACAGAGTCTCATGACGTGTGTGGACCAGCCCTGGGGGCTCCTGTCGGTGCACTAGAGTTTTGGGCTCTCTAGTGCCCCTTACTTGTGCACGGGCGGTAGTAGCCACCCTGGCAGCGAGACCTAGTAGGGACTTCCCAAATATCAACACAGGAAAATCAAGACCACATGCAAGGTCTTGCAGGGAGGGCTATTGAACCCCAGGCAAAGCAAGGCCCCGGCAAGGCGAAGCCTCGACAAGCCCCCGCTAGCGCACAAGGCAGGTGTCAATCCACCTGGACACGTGTCGTGACATCAATGCTGGAGGGAGCTAAGCGGTGCCGATGGGACGGGCTCCCATCCCGTCACACTGACGGGCAGAGATGCGTGACGGTGCATTAAATGCGCCTGTCCTACTCTGTCAGTGTTAGGTATGATAGCACTGTAGCTTTGTACACCCTGTGTACACACTGTACACCACTATTGGGATCCCCTTCGGAGGATAAAAGGAGGCCCAGGTAGATACGGGTGAGGACTTTTGACTCTTGAACTTTTGGGAACTTTCTAGCTGACATATGTGGCAGCCGCTCATAGCACTCTTGTAGCTAGAACCCTAAGAACACTCTCAATACAACAAAGCGAGAGTAGTGGTTTACGCATCCGTGTGGCCGGAACCTAGGTAAAGATCCCCACGTTCTGCTCATCAAACCGGCTCTTTGTGCGATCCTTCCCCCTGCCAAACCAAAAGGGGTCTCAATGATCCCATAGGTGTTTGTTCCCATGACAAACCCCATCATTGGAATATACAAGCCAAGTTATATAATGAAAATTTCCCACTATTATATGAAAGTGACAAAATAGGAGACTCTCTATCATGAAGATCATGGTGCTACTTTGAAGCACAAGTGTGGAAAAAGGATAGTAGCATTGTCCGTTCTATTTTTTTACTTTTTTATTTTTTTTATTTTTGGTGGGCATCTAAGGCCTCTTTTTTTATTTGGGCTTCGCTGGCCTCTTTTATTTTTCATAAAGTCCGGAGTCTCATCCCAACTTGTGAGTGAATCATAGCTTCCATCAATATTTCCTCACAAGGGACAATGCTCTAATAATGATGGTCATCAAAATTTTATTTACTTACAACTCAAGAAATACAACTCGATATCTAGAACAAAATATGACTATATGAATTCCTCCGATGGTGTTCCGAGATATGCAATGATCTAGCATATCAAATGACATAAAAAACAGACAAGCCATGAAAACAGCATGCTAGCTATCTTACGATCATGCAAAGCAATATGAAAATGATGATGTGTGTCATAATAAATGGAACGGTGGAAGTTGCATGACAGTATATCTCGGAATAGATATGGAAATGCCATAATAGGTAGGTATGGTGGCTGTTTTGAGGGAGGATATATGGTGGGTTTAATTCACCGGCGAAAGTTGCGCGGTAGTAGAAAGGCTAGCAAAGGTGGAAGGGTGAGAGTGCGTATAATCCATGAACTCACATTAGTCATAAAGAACTCACATACTTATTGCGAAAGTCTATTAGTCATCGAAGCAAAGTATTAGACACATGCTCCTAGGGGAGAGGATGGTAGGAGTTAACCATCGCGCGCTCCCGACCCTCACACAAAGGTTGACAATCAATAAACAAATCATGGTCCAATTTCCTTACATAATGGTTCACCATACGTGCATGCTACGGGAATCACAAACCTTTACGCAAGTATTTCTGCCAATCCACAATTACTCACTAGCATGACTCTAATATAACCATCTTTATATCGCAAAACTATTGCAAGGAATCAAACACATCATATTCAGTGATCTACAAGTTTTATGTAGGATTTTTATCACTAACCATGTGAATGAACAAGTTCGGTTAACTCTCTAAATAGATATAAGTGAAGCATGAGAGTTTAATTATTTCTACAAAAGATATGCCCATGCTCTAACAAATATAAATGAAGCGAAAGAGCATTCTACAAATGGCAGTTTTCTATGTGTGTGAAACAGGCAATTCAAACTTC
Organism: Hordeum marinum; assembly: GCA_022496015.1. NCBI lineage: Eukaryota > Viridiplantae > Streptophyta > Magnoliopsida > Poales > Poaceae > Hordeum > Hordeum marinum. The sequence goes on from CM039675.1 coordinate 164,564,804, forward strand.
AAATGATATAATTGAAGCACATAAAGCATTCTATAAAGCCATACTCAAAAGATATTAGTCAAGTGCAAAGAGCCTTCTATAAATTGACCAAGGACTTTCTCATACCTGCATGGTGCATTATTAAAAGAAAAAGAAAAAGCACACAACGCTCCAAGATTTACGCATATCATGTGACGAATAAAAATATAGCTCCAAGTAAAATTACTGATGTTGCATTACTGGAAAACAAGAGATGTGGCATAGTTTTTGAGAGAATAGTGGAGAGGTTTTCACACTTAGACCACACATGCACACTCACAAAAACAACACCACATCACAAGCATGACAAGAAAACAAGATGCACTAATGGTATGATGATGATGCCATGATGCCATGATGCATGATGAAAGCCATGAAGCCCAAATTTAGTTCTCAAATCCCAAGATGGAATTTCATAGAAGGTTCACAAATGCATATATTACAAATAAGGCCAGGGGTGCACTTGGGCTGTTACAATTTGTGACGACAATAATAGTTGAATAAGTTGTAGCAATAGAAGCATTTGAATGTTTAGGTGAAGAACTTGCAGTTTTAGGTTTGATGCATTGAAGGCAAGGTGGAACAAAATCTTCCTGGCTGGAACTGATCATTTAAGCAAGCAAAGAATCGTTTTCCATTTCAAGGTCCTCATGAGACACCCTTAGTTTCTCAAGATCTTGCTTTCTTTGAAGAAATTCATAAGAAAGCTTCTGATGGTCAAATAAGAGGGTCTGATGATGACTTTGAAGTCTATCATACTTAACTTGAAAACTTTTAAGATCATCATTTAGTGTTTGAGTTTTATCCATTTTCTCATTCAACAGGCCATCACTTTTGTCTAGCAGTTTCTGTATCTTTTCCACACCATTTTGTTTTTTATTGTGGCAACATTATCAAGTTTGGAATAGCTAGGTTTCAGATTTTCACCATATTCACCTTCACTGAAATCAGAGCAGGAAGGATTTTTTATACCTTAGCACCTTTTTCTATGAAGCAATAGGCGGGAGGAAAGTCATTGTCGCTGACATTAGAGTCATTGATGTAGCCATTTTATTCATTGTTGAAGATGGACTTGCTGATGAGAGTAGTAGCGAGAGCTAGGCTCGCTACACCAGAGTCGGACTCCTCATCAGGTTCCTCCTCTTCTCCATATTCTTCAAATTCTTCTTCAAAATTCATTTCATTGCCAATAACTGCCCAAGCTTTGCTGGAACTATTCTTCTTGTGCAACGAGGACTTTGAAGATTTCTTCTTTTTCTTAGATTCATCAAAACTATTGTCCTTGTAATTCTTCTTCTTTGATTCTTTTTCCCAGAGTGCATAGTCAGCAATGTAGTGGCCATACTTCTTGCATTTGTGGCAAGTTATTTTCTTGTAGTCGCTTGAGGAAGATTCTAATTTCTTCATGCCACTTCTTGATGATTTTCCAAACCTACCTCTCATTGAGAACTTCTGGAATTTCCTCGCGAGCATTGCTAGCTCTTGACTTGGCTCTTCCAGATCACCAAGACTACTATCAGATTCTTCTTCAGATGAGGAAAATGATTTGGCTTTCAGAGCATGAGATCTTCCATAGCTTGGCCCATAGAGGTCTCTCTTCTCAGCTTGTTGGAATTCATGAGTATTGAGTCTCTGAAGAATATCAACATGATATAGTGACTTGTAGTCTCCATGCTCTTGAATCATCAAAGCAAGTGTGTCGAATGAGGAATCAAGAGATCTGAGTGGTTTATTCACCACCTCATGGTTGGTGATCTTAGTGGCACCAAGTGATTGGAGATCATTGGAGATATTGGTGAGAGGATCGAAGGTTTGCTAAACATTTTCGTTGTCGAGTCTTTTGAAGCGGTTGACAAGATTTGGAAGAACAACTACTCGGCACAAGTTGAGTTGAAACTCCTTCATTTACTTTGTATGGCCTATCCCAGATAAGCTTAGTAGATTCCAAAGCACTCACTCCGCCATACTGTCCTTTACTGAGATGGCCACATTGAAAGCACATTTCCTCCCTTGGTGGTTTTGGTAATTAATAAGAACATATATGTTATTGAACTAATATCTCCACTAAGTATGTTTCAGGAAAAGTTCAATGATGGGTTGGCAAAAGGACTGTGGAATACCCCAAGATGCAAGGAAATAGATTGGCAAAGCTTCAAGCAAGAGGACTCTACATTTTACCTTTTGTGAGAAATCACTTTGAGTCCATAGGAAAGCCAATACTATCAAAAGGTGGGAAGGTATTGTTGGTTAAAAAATGCTCATACGTGCATAAGTGATAGTTACCACATACACCCACAAGCTCTTTCACAAAAATCTGTCGAAAGCGAAATATCCAAAATCGGTGCAATCAATACTTTCCACTCGGTGCCACCGATTCTCAGCCTCACACAAACTCAGCCAAACCCTAGTCGTTCGGTGCAACCGATTTTGTGTCGGAGCCACCGAGTTTGGGTTGCCAACTTCCTATTACGCAAATCACAAAATCGGTCCGACCGAGTTTGTTGAATCGGCCTCACCAAGTTTGGTAATCTGACCGTTGGTCACCTTATCGGTGCAACCAAGTTTTATGTATCGGTCTCACTGAGATCCAAAAGTTGCTACCTTTGAGGCAACTCGGTACCACCGAGATTAACACATCGGGGTAACCGAGTCTGACTTATTAGGTGTAACGGTTTGATTATTGCAGATGCCTATATATACCCCTCCACCAGCACTCACTCTAGAGAAAAGCACTGAGAACAGTTCCCCACTCATACCTACTGATTTCCTGAGAGAGAGCCACCTACTCATGTGTTGAGATCATGCCATTCCATTCCAACCATATGAATCTTGATCTCTAGCCTACCCAAGTTGCTTTCCACCCAATCAATCTCTTACACAAGACAAATCTATGAGAAAGTGATTGTGTTTTGAGGAGTTTATCATCTTGAAGCACAAGAGCAAGAAGTTCATTGACATTATCGAGCCTATTAACTTTTGGAGGGTGGTGCCTCCTAGATTGGTTAGGTCTCTCTTGGGAGCCTCCTACTTCATGTTGTGGAGTGAACCAACAAGTTTGTAAGGGCAAGGAGATCGCCTACTTCGTGAAGATCTACCCCGAGTTAGGCTAGTCCTCCGTGGACGTAGGCCATCATGGTATAGTCAAGGTTGCTTCTTTATGGAATCCTCCATGGGTAGATCCCTCTATGGACTCTCGTGACTGTTACCCTCCATGGGTTGAAGAATCCATAAACATGGACGTACGATAGCACCACCTATCGGAACCATGGGAAAAATCATCGTGTCTCCAATCGCGTTTGATCTTCCTACCCTTCCTTTACTTATAGTCTTGTCTTTACTTTCTGCTGCTATAATCGTAGACATGCATGTGTAGGGTGTACTTGACTTGCTATGAATGCTAAAATCAGCCTACACTTAAAATTGGGAACAAGTAGATTTTTAATTTCTCAACTAGTCTAATCACCCCGTTTAGCACTGTTTCGATCCTACAAGTGGTATCAGAGCTTTGGTCTGCATTGCATTGGTTTCACAACCTAGGAGAGTATGGCATCTAGTGAGGGAAATTATCACCATAGAGGTCCGTACTTTGATGGCACTAATTTTGCTAGTTGGAAGAACAAAATGAAAATGCATCTTCTTGGTCATAGCCCCGCCATTTTGGGTTGTTGTTCGTGTTGGATTGCAAGGTGAATTATTTGCGGATGGAAGGGAACCGGATCGCGAAGCGACCGCGGAAGAATTGAAGATGTTGCAACTCAATGCTCAATCATGTGACATTCTCTTCAAGTGCCTATGCATTGAAGAATTCAAAAAAATCAGCCGTCTCGAGAAGGCAAAAGAGATTTGGGATACTTTTGTTGATATGCATGAAGGTACCGAATCTATGAGAGAATCCAAGTTGGATGTTCTTCAAAGTCAGCTTGACAAGTTCAAGATTAAGGATGGTGAAGGAGTCGCTGATATGTACTCTAGTCTAGCTCTCATCACCAATGAGTTTGCGGGCTTAGGAAGCGAATAAATGACCGATAAATTCATCATCAAGAGGATGCTTCGAGCTTTGGATGATCGATATGACACCGTATGCACATTGATCCAAATGATGCCCAACTACAAAGATCTCAAGCCAACGGAAGCAATTGGAAGGATTGTTGCTCATGAGATGACACTCAAGGACAAGGAAGAGCTTCACCACAAGTGTAGTGGTGCTTACAAAGCTACATGTGATACTCCCGCTACCTCAAGCGACAACCTTTTCACAAATGAAGAGATAAGCCTGATGGTCAAGAAATTCAACAAGTTCTAAAAGAATAGAAGCAAATATCGGAACTCCAAATCAAGATATGAAGAGAAGCGTTCGTTAAGTCGTGACCGAAACTGCTAAAATTCGGGAAGCTCGGACACTACTCAAATGAGTACATGGCTACTTACAAAAGGAAAGAAGAGTCACCAAGAAGACGAAGCTCAAGAGATGAGTCACCTCAAAGAGAGAGAATGAGTAGGGATGATCGTTATGAATGAAGACCCTCAAGGAGAAGTAGGGACTCAGAGAAGAAGGACAAGTACACCAAGAGCTACTCAAGAATAAAACAACAAGCTCATGTTGGTGAATGGGTTCCTTATCTGACTCCGACAACCACTCCGAGAGAAGCTACCACTCCAACGCCGACTATATTTAAGATGAACGCGTTGCCAGACTTGCACTAGTAACAACCGACTCCTACGACATATTTGATTCACCAAATGAAGGGAGCGGATGTTGCTTCATGGCTAAAGGCCCCAAGGTATCACACCCCAAGTATCTTGATTTCAATAGTGATGAGGATGACTTGTTAATTCAAGATGACTTGCTATTTGACAGATCTAGTAATGTTAGTCAAAATCAACTGGCTAGTAATGACTCTAGTCTAGATAAGTCGTGCGATGATGATAAGTTGGCAATAGAACGACTAACTCAAGAACTAAAGACTCTTAAGTTAGCTCACGAGTCTACTCTACAAGATCACAGAGAGCTTGCAAGGACACATGCGAAGCTCCACTTCGATAAGCTCAATTTAGAGCAAGAGCATGAGTTCCTTAAATCTATCAATGACAATCTTCGAAAGAAGACTTACTCTTATCTAGCCAAGCAACTTGTCTTGTCTACGTTCATGCCACACGTTAAAACTAAGCAAGCTAGTCACAAAGGCAAGAAAGGTTCTTCAACTAGTAGCAATAAAAATGATAAATCCAATGATATAGCTTCCAGTGGTTCTATTGATCCCACTAACTCTTCTCTTAACCAAGTTACACTTGAGCGAGAAAATGTACTTTTGAAAGGGATTATAGAGAAAGGTATCTCAAAGAGTCTTGAAGGGCGCAAACAATTTGATGAGATTGTACGCAAGGATCGGGGATACCGAAAGAATCATGGTGTTGGCTACTTCAATGCTAATGGAGTTGAATAGGAAGAATTTCAATACCCAAATACTGAGTTTGTTCATCAAAAGGAGAAGTATGAAAATACTCTCCTCAAGGTAACAAAAGCCCATGATGACCTTCCACCACAAGACCCCAAGCTCAAGGGCAGATCAAGCTTCAAGAGGACATTGACTCATATGAAGATGAATACCAAGCTTTGGTGAAGTGGGTTCCCAAGGCTACTACAAGCTCAAATTCTACAACTACTACTTCAACACCAAGGATCCCCATCAACTTGATGTGGGTCCCCAAGAAGAAGAACTAGATAAGTTCTTAAGGGTTGACTCCGCCAGTGAAATCCACTCATATTCATTATTGGCAAGAACTAGTTGCAATCAACATCAACATCATGCAATAGTTCAAGGAGTCACACATTCCCTCAAAGGTAAACAAGGGACAAGGTAATCAACAAATCAATGGACATCATTATGTATGATTTGCACTCCATGTCCATAGATATCCTTGCATTTGTCTCTTGTGTGTTGGGACTAACCCATGTAGTTGAGAAGAGTAATGAAACAACAAGGATGTTCCCAAGTCATGGTGATCTTCATCAACTTTGAGCATCCACTACTACTTCACCTACATGAAGTCTTCATCGACAAAACCCAAGGTTAGCTTATCCCTCCTATGAGGGGTTGTCACATCAAGGGGGATTTTTACTCTAAGACTTGAATTAAAGAATCTCATAGTATGTGACAACATTAAATGCTTTATGTAAAAGTGGTAACCCCACTCGTGCTTAAACGATGAGTATGACATATGATAAAGTATTCTTACTTGGCTCCTATGTCAATATACTCATATATAGATGACTCTGTCACCGCCAATGTGATTGTTAGATGTTATTGTGTTTGTGCATGTTTGCCATGTTTTCATTTGATATTTTATTGTGTGAGCATGTTGGTCTGCATTTATTTACTCATTCGAGGACATCTAATTGTTGCTATTTGGCTTTTGTTTTTTCATTTGCCAATTGGATGTACAAGAATGACTAGGACCACTCTAGCCTTCTACGCTTTCTCACCTCATATTATATTCATGCTTCATCACAAAATTTGAACAAGTACTTTTCGATCTCTCTATGTCAGGAACACTCGGAGTTCCATATCGACAATGGACTGACCATTAAATCCTCCGATGTGCATCTCGATGGAACCAACTCAAAAATGCCGGTCTCACCGAAGGCCTAGGGTTTATATGGTTTTCAATCTCAATACTATCGATTCCATATTCTCAGTTAGACCGAGTTTCCTTGTCAGCTTACAGTTGAGAAACTCGGTGACACCAAAAATTTAGAATCGGTATCACTGACAGTGGAGGGTATATATGATGTGGACCCGATGCTTTGAAATTTAATCTTCAATCGTCGTGCCCCCAAACCCTAAGCTGCTTGTTCGAAGACCCGTGTTCATCTCCTTTGCCTCCCCGAGTGTCTCTGTCAGTGTCAAAACCAGCAGATCTCGGGTAGGGGGTCCCGAACTACAAGACTAGAATCGACGGTAACAAGAGATCAAGGGGACACAATTTTACCCAGGTTCAGGCCCTCCTATGGAGGTAATAGCCTATGTCCTATTTGGTTGTATTGATGATGTAAGGGGTTATAGAGTTAATCTACCTCGATATCGCATAGCTAACCCTAGATGAGTTGTTCTGTATATATACCTTAAAACCCTCCATCTTATATAGATGCCGAGGATGCCTAGGGTTTAGACATGACCGGTTACATGCCTAAGAGATAAACATGCCTAACTACTACATCAGACGTGGAGCGCAAGCCGTGCTTCCCGAAGCTTCCATCCCGGAAACTGGGCCTTAAAATCATTCGGTGTTCGGTAAGTAGCCCTCATAGTCTGGCCCATAACAATAGGTCGGCTATCCGAGGACCCCCTAATCCAGGACTCCCTTAGTAGCCCCCGAACTTGCCTCCAACACCAAGGGTCTTCAGCTCCGACTACTTCGCGAACAGAGTCTTCGGCTTGCGAGGTGAGTTCCTTCCTGTCGAACCATAGTTCAAATTTCGATGACATGTAGTCTCCCGCATAGTGGCACGTCCGAATACTGTATTTAATTGGATTTGAAGCAGAAATGTCAGGGGATAAACAATGGCCCTCTAACAACCTTTCTAACGGAAGGCTACGGCCCACCACGACCACCAGGCCAGTTGCATAGACTCGATTCGTGGTTCGAGGCCATTTTAATCATCATGATCTATCAATATACCGATCATGTCCCGTTTTATACGGGATATACTTAATCATGCGCACGCAACAACTCATGCGTCTCCGGAAGTGGAGGGATTCACGGTGCAGCGAGGGGAGTCCACATCGATAGACATCATAAAAAGAGAAGGAAAACCCCAAAGGCTTTTTTACACTCTCCATTCGACTTCTCCGCCTCCCATTCCCTTGTGCCTCTAGAGCTTAGATCTAGGTCTCTTTGCCCCCACCTTCAGTCTCAGCAATGGATGGTTCCAATGGCTAGTGGGCAGCTTCCAAAGTGACCAACCAGGACATACTCGACCTCAAGGAGGCCGGTTACCTCCCCGCCAACATCCCTCACCACACTGCGGAGGAGGGCCATGTGATCCCCACATCTAGGCCAGGCGAGAGGGCGGTGTTCACCCCCCACTTTATCAGGGGGTTGAACTTCCCTCTCGATCCCTTCGTCAGGGGGTCAATGTTCTTCTACGGCCTCGACTTCCACGAGCTCCCGCCGAACTCCATCATGCACATCTCGGTGTTCATCCTCGTCTGCGAGGCCCTGCTGTGCGTCGAGCCGCACTTTGGGCTCTGGCTGCAGGTCTTCAACATCTAGCCCAAGTGCGTTAGTGGCAAGCACATGGACTGCAAAGGGGCAGTCATCAGCAAGCTCGCCCATGTTGGGTGGCTGTCGAGCACCTTCATCGACACTATCAAGGGATGGCAAAATGAGTGGTTCTATGTCACCAAACCACAAGAAGAGGGCCAGCTCACTGCAACCGCATTTAGATATGGTCCCCCCACCAGACTGGTTCGTGGCCCGAAAAGGGCCTTGTCTAGGGATCAGCCAGGAGGTGACCAATCTGCAGAAGTGCATCCGCTCCTTGGTCGAGGAGGGGATCAAGCTAGCCGATGTGGTCCAGGTGATGCTCCGAAGACGCATCCTCCCCTGCCAGCGTTGGGACACTTGCCTGTGGGCTCGAGAACTCGAAGCTGAGCCCATTGTCTAGAATCTCTTCTACACTATGCGGGAGAAGTTCTGGAAGGCGCTCTTCAAATCAATGCAGAGCTGGCCATGCGAGGAGGAGGACAAGGGTCTGCATGCTACCAAGCCCGATTATGAGGTATGATATTCCCCATCTTGGTCGACTTTATTACACAGAGAATTCCTATAACCTCTCATCCTATATGTTCTAGCAGAGATGGCTGAAGAAAGTCATCAGCATCAACAGTCCGACGCCTCATCCCGAAGACGAGAGGACCAGACTGTTAGCCAAGAAGCTCGTGGTGAAGCCTTATGAGGCTCCACGAAGAAAGAGAAGAAGAAGAAACCAGGCCAGGATAGCCTTCGCATCAGGGACCAACCTAATGCCGCATCCGAAGATACCCCTGCCTCCTCAAATAGGGAGGAGGCCGAGGAGGATGAAGAAGAGGAGGAGGAGGCTGAGGTTGAGAGCGAGGGGGGAGGAAATCGCCCCCCCCCCGGCGCCAAGAAGAGAGAGGCATCTTCGGACACCCCGGGGCAGGTCGCTTGTCCTTCCCGTAAGAGGGCGCGGTACACGCGGGTGGTTCTGTCTGACGACAGCTCGGACTCGAACTCCGCGTCCAAAGACCCCGAGGAGGTTGAACGAAGGAGCCTGAGGGTGAATCCCCCCTCAAAAAGGTTAGGATATGAAGACCATCTTACTCATCATGAGTAGATTTATAGTTTGCTAACATGCAGGTTATTCGCCTTGCAGCCACCCATGTGTTACCCACACCAAGGTGATATCGGATGGGGAGATGCCCGCCGAACTAGCAGAGAGCGGGGACGCCTCTCACCTCACCACTCCAGGCGCCACGAAGGACGCCGTGGAGGTGTCGTCCCATCCTACCCAAGTAGAGGCAGACACAGGGGGCGAGGGAGATCGTATCCTGGCCGATTCTAACGCTTCAGCCACTGAAAATAGGGGCACCACCTCACCCGGACACTAAAGAGGCTGGACGAGCGGACGCTCAGTCCCCTCCGAGAACATCTCCGGAGCGCACAATGCCTTCGGAGGCACCGGTCCAATCCCCGGTGGGTAATCGGGAAATCCGATCATCCCCAGACCCCTGACCAACAAGTGGTCGGCCATGGAGGAGGCTCTATCGAGCGCCTCCACCACTGAGGTTCACTGCACCCTTATGGTGCGGTACTATAAGGCGTCCAGTCCATTGACAATAGACTGAAGGAGGCGTTCAAAGGTCTCCTTGTGGGCATTCAAGTAAGTCATCCGATATTTACAAAGATTTTTTGTTATTCTTATTGTATATGTGGCAGCCCCCGAGATCTAAGTGAGGTGAAAAAGCTCACCTAGGGGTCACATCTGTAGGCGATACCAACCTGGAAGGACTTTAAATGTCCTAGCATGTTAGAATAACCCAACATATGATTGGATTCCTACAATTCGGGAATTGAGAGCTCATGTAATGTATTAATTGTGTGTGTAATGTAGGCTTCATCATCAGCGGCAGCCATAAATGGTGCCAAACTAGATGAGCTAAATCAAAAGCTGAAGCGTGCCAAAGACAAAGCTGAGGTCCTTAGACGAAGGCTCGATGAGGCTCAAGGTATGTTGAAACAGAATCTGAATATCTTCGTCTGGTTTTATAGTCTGAATACCGTCAATGCAGATTCTTTATATTTTTGCACCGCACGCGCAGCCTCGGCGAAGGAGGTGGAGAGGCTCAAGGCCTAGCTCTAGCGCGCGAAAGACGAGACAGCCGCCGAGAGGGCAGCTACTAAGGAAATGGCTACTGCCCTTTCTGCCATGCGGGCCACTAGTGGCTAGCATGAAGATCGCATGGCAGAGGTCCAACAGGAGCTCAAGGATGCTAGCGAGAGATGCAAGGCCTTGGAGCAAAAGAGCAAAGGGAGCTCGGCCGAACTGTCCACCATGAAAGCCGACCTCTAGAAGTAGCGGATGGATAGTCGGTTCTATGAGTAGCAATTGTGACGGGCCAAGGAAATAGCCGGTGGTAAGCCGTACTCATTAAAGTGCGTATTCGAGGATAGCAGATTCGAGTTGTTTACCCGGGTGTGGCGATCCTCAGGCACGTCCGCCGATCTCCAGAAGAGTGTGGCGGATGCCAATCTGCTGTTCGCCTCGCGGGGAGAGGAAGATGAAGCTTGGATGTTCTGGTCACAGTTCGGAGCCCCCGAGTGTCCTCCTCTTCTGGTTTACCAGCTAAAACAGCTAATGGAGCTGCACCAGATGGCAGAGCTGACCATGAAGGACCTCTACATCGGCTTATGGCTCGACGAACCGCTACCAATGAGCTACTTCGGCCTGGTGTAGAGACCGATCGCTGCCACGCCCTGCCTCGACATCATTAAGCGCTCCTCCTGCATCGAAGGAGTCCGGATGGCCCTTGCCAAGGCCAAAGTGCACTGGCCGGGGCTAAATCCGATGAAGATCGGCACCGACCTGCCGCCACCTGGGAAGGAGCACTGATGCCCCGAGCTATACTTCGATGGATTGATGGAGAGTGCTCGGGTGATAGCGTCACAGTGTTCCGGTGAACAATTATTTGAATGAGCTTGTAACATGTCCGAAGATTCATGATAACTTTTAATTACATTAGTATCTGCTCTCATATGGTTTTGCATTCCTTTATAACTCCTATGTGGTTGTTTAATACTGAAAGATGCGAGTCGTCGGCTTTAGCCCCCACGTAAATACTACGTGGGGTGTCTATGCCAATGCACTCTGTCCCTTAGCCGTATTATCGGAACCTGAAGGCGGTGTAGTGCGGCAGACTAGGCAATCAGACTATAATGCTTTATTTCTTTCACTTAACCAAAGGGGCACGAAAAGCACTACGTGAAGCGTACGATTAGCCACCAGAGTGTTGTGATGTTCGGATGAACCGTGGCAAAATTCTACATCATAATGTTTGCACAAAGGGCAAGTTCCTTGTATAACACGGAATAACCACTTACGAGGTTTGAAGTATAATACCTCTAGCTTGGGGTTCATAGATCGGATCGTGCATACTATGATAGTCCGTTTTTGGCTTTCTCCCCTAAGGTGCTTGACCAGACAATCCGGAAACACAATCGCAGAGGTGCTCCCTTTGCCCTTTTAGCCAAATGAGTGGACCATAAAGAGCCGGGCAACCCAACTTAATGACCAAAGATATAGTTCGGAACCGATGTATATAAAGCAACCGCCAAGACGCTGAACACACGATAGTTAAGGTGATTTGTGTTTGAAATCGAGCCCCCGGTCTATTAGCCGCTTACCTCGGGTCATATCGAACAGGTTCACGAGAAGAGGGAGAAAGAAGAAAAAGTATGCGCCAAAAACAGGACAGTTGAGGCATACTTGCGCCATGCAATTTTGCATGTTCTGAACAACTCTTATAACTCGGATTGTCGAAGCAATTGTTTATAGGTATGCGACACAAAATAAGAAATAAAATCATACAGGAGTTGTTGTACCAGGGATCTTCAATTGGTGACCTAACGTCCTCGATATGCCCCCTTGCTAGTTGCCTCCTGCTCTTGGATGCATCTTGATGGGTGTTACTGTTCGGCAGACAGATTTTGCTAACAAAATATTGAGAGGCTACCAAATTGCAGGTGAGCTTTACGCTGTAGGCTGGCTTTTTTAGGAGTGCCTGCATCTTGTCCGAAGACGTGTTGGTGGTAGTAGGTCGGGCCAGCCAAACACCCACCTTTATTTCCCCACCACTTCCCATGGAATCTTAAGTGCGAAGTTGTGCCTCCTCGACACATACTTTGCTGCTCCTGAAATTGTGCGGTGGGGGGCGAGTCCCTATAGAGGGGAAGAGGAAGGATTTGAGTTTTCGGTCTAAAGCTGAACTCGCTTCCCAGCCTTATGTGCCTTTATGGCGGATGTCGGAACTTGCCAATCTTCTTTATAGATGAATTTGGCTGCTAGGGCTAGTGCATGTTCCTTAGTTCTAAGGGAGCGCTCAGTGTTGCCGTTGACAGTAATGACCCCCTTGGGGCCCGACATCTTGAGCTTGAGCTATGCGTAGTGTGGTACCGCATTGAAACGAGCGAACCCTGTCCGACCAAGCAGCGCGTGATAGCCGCTGCGGAAGGGCACGATGTCGAAGATCAAGTCTTTGCTGCGAAAGTTATCAGGAGAGACGAACACCACCTCCAGAGTTAACGAGCCCATGCACCGGGCCTCAACGCCTAGGATCACTCCCTTGAAGGTAGTGCTACTGGGTTTGATCCTTGACGGATCAATTCCCATCTTTTTCACCGTATCTAAGTAAATCAGGTTAAGGCTACTCCCTCCGTCCATTAGGACCTTTGTGAGGTGGCACCTATGTATAATGAGGTCTAGGACGAGGGCCGCCGAACCCCCATGACGGATATTGGTTGGATGATCACGCCGATCAAAGGTGATCGGGTATGCCGACCATGGGTTGTACTTCGAGGCTACGGGTTCCACTGCGTAAATTTCCCGGAGGGCACACTTCCTCTCCTTATTTGGTATGTGGGTGGCGTATATCATGTTCACCATTTTTACTTCGGGAGGGAATTTTTTCTGTTTGCCACCGATTGGACCCCCGAAGCTCATCCTTGTCCTCGCTGCGAGAGCTTTTGCCTTGGTCTTTGGGTGGTATCTTGCCGGCCTATTTAAACACCAAGAAGTTGCAGTGTGTGTGGTTGGTGGGCTTTTCCAAAGTCCCATTGAGTTGGCAGGGCCTTTCTATGATCTTCTCGAGTTGAGTGGGTCCATCATGATTGCCTTTACAGGGATTCTTCCGCTGCCCAGGTCGGGAGTTGCGGAATCTGGCATTAACAGCCGTGTCATCGGCACCACTATTATTGTGCCGGTGCTTATTCTTATTGCGCTTTGGCTTTGAGTTGACATCTCGGGCTTTAGGTGCCACGGGATCTTAAGAACTGTGGCTTCGTCTTGCCAGCCAATTATCTTTGCCCGAGCAAAAAGGGTCATGAGGGAGCTAAGGGTGAACATAGTCCGAGGCTTGTCCTGGCCTAGCTAGCAGGCCAGCCATTCGTCCTGAATATTGTGTTGGAAGGAGGCTATGGCCTTAGCATCCGGACAGTCGATGATTTGGTTCTTCTTAGTCAAGAACCAATTCCAGAACTGTCGAGCAGACTTACCGGGCTTCTGGACGATGTTGCTAAGATTCGAAGAGTCCGGCGGGCAGACATAGGTCCCCTGGAAGTTAGAGCGGAACACATCTTCCAGGTCTTCCCAGCATCCAATGGAGTTTTCAGGGAGGTTGTTTAACCAGTGCCAAGATGGTCCCTTAAGCTTAAGAGGGAGGTATTTGATGGCATGGATATTGTCTCCTCGCGCCATGTGGATATGGAGGAGGAAGTCTTCTATCCATACGATTGGGTCAGTGGTCCCGTCATACTATTCTATATTCATGGGTTTAAACCCTTCAGGGAACTGATGCCGCATTATCTCATCTGTGAAGCACAATGGGTGAGTGGCGCCTCTGACCCGAGCTATGTCCCACCTATGTTCGGCGTGTGTGCGGGGCCGGTTGCGTTCCCGGACTCTGTTGTTTTGGTCGAACCATGGTCTATACCCGCCACGTCTACCGAGCGAGTACTCTGGATTCGTAGATGGATTTAGTGTGCCCTACTCTATGATCCAAGTCATGTCGCGGGTCGAACCTGTCAGTGGGCTCTAATGGCTCCTTGCCCCGTCTTTTGGGTACTACCAGTATATAACCGACGTCCCCCATCCTGTCCCAACCATGATAGGGGCAGTCCCGTTTGTCATATGGAGTACGGCCTGGAGATGGTGTATCAGTAAGTTCATCATCGAATTGTGGCAGCAGCCTTCTCCGAGGGTAGCTTTTGGGATGGTTTGGCAGACCAGTGCCGTATACTTCCTCGGTTGAAAGGACTTTCATTTATCGATCATTGAGGTTGGCCTGTTCGGCTTTGAGTTGCCGTTCCTTGGCCTTTATGATGCGATCCGTTGGAAAGAGCCACTGCCTGATTTCTTCCTGATCTTCAAGGTTGTCAGGATGTACAAGTCATCGGCTTCCAGTATATCTTCCTCATCGACGGGGGGAAAGGTACTCATCGCCTTCAAGGTTGTCGACATCATCAGCGTTGTTATGGTCTTTGGGCCATTTGGCACCCTCAAACGGGTGCTCGGGGATACCAAGATTGTCATCATCAGCGGGGGCATCACCGTCCCTATTGCTAATAATAGCTCCTTTTCCCTTTTTGCTCTTAGACCACTTATGCGATTTTTGGTGCCTTGATGGCGCATTGCCTGATTTGTCGCTGTCGTTGTGAGGCATGTTGTTGCCATTGGTTGCAGGAGTATCCACCATGTAGACATCATATGTAGAAGTGGCGGTCCAACTCCCGGTGTTAACGGGGGTGGGAGCATAGTCCTCTTCATCCATTTATTCTGCCTCCTCGGAGGCATAGTCCAGCACGTCGATTAAATCTTCGACGGTGGCTATCAAGTGGGTGGTGAGTGGGTTGAAAATTCGTCCCCGCCCACACCATGACCGAACCAAGCATAGATCGGGGTTGGATCGTCAGTGATCCTCATCGACGAAAATCGCTCCAGGGCCTCACAGAGCATTGAGGGCCCGATCAGATCTAGCTGTTCGGAATTCGTGGAGTTTTGCTCCATGACATCCAGACATGAGGGGGGCTTGGAAAGAACCTGTGTCCGGTTATCTGGCTTAGCAACCGGAACGGGATAAGAGATCGGCGGGTCACCATGGGTGACCCCTTTGGCATGTCCAAATATGGAGATCGAGGTTAAGGCCTCAGAGTCGTCGGAGGCTACCAGCAAAGCTGCAAGCCCGATTAATGTCAAGTCACCCCAAGAGTGGATGGAGAACTCTAGGTTTCCAAATCTGACCTCTCGATCAGGGGCGAAGTTCTCAATGCTACCAAAGGTGAAGATTTGTCCAGGGACGACGACGTCCATGTTGCGGACCTCTTCGTTGATGACAAGGCAAGGCATCGATTCCATCTCGCTCATAGAGGAACTCTC
Organism: Hordeum marinum; assembly: GCA_022496015.1. Lineage (NCBI taxonomy): Eukaryota > Viridiplantae > Streptophyta > Magnoliopsida > Poales > Poaceae > Hordeum > Hordeum marinum. The sequence goes on from CM039675.1 coordinate 164,580,492, forward strand.
AATGAAAGCACCAATGTCGGTGTAAAAACCGGCGGATCTCGGGTATGGTGTCCAGAACTTTGAGACTAGAATCGATGGTAACATGAGACGAAGGGGACACAAGTTTACACAGGTTCGGGCCCTCATATGGAGGTAATACCTACATCCTGCTAGGTTGTATTGATGATGTAAGGGGTTACATAGTTGCTCTACCTCAAGATTGTATAGCTAACCTTAGATGAGTTGTTCTGTATCTATACCCTAAACCCCTCCGGCTTATGTAGATACCAAGGATGCCTAGGGTTTACACATGGTCAGTTACATGTCGTAGAGATAAACATGCCTAACTACTACATCACACGTCGAGTGCAAGCCATGCTTCCCGAAGCTTCCATCCTGGAGACTCGGCCTTCAAATCTTTCGGTGTTCAGTAAGTAGCCCTCATAGTCCGGCCCATAACAATAGGTCATCTATCCGAGGACCCCCTAATCTAGGACTCCCTCAGCTGCTAGTTCGAAGACCCCTGGTCATCGCCTTCCCTCCCCGAATATATCTGCCACTAGGAATCGCCATCACCGACGAAATCTTCTCAATCGTCACCGCCGTAGAGGATCCATCGCCAAGTTAGGTATGAATTCGCCCCCTCTTGCGCTCCAATATCTAATTCAGGCACATTAGGGTTCTTCCATCGTCTAGCCACCGTTGAGATTGATCTATCTACAAGAAACTTCAATCAGATGGCGAACAATCAATTTTCTAGGGTTTGCCGTCCGCCCGATGAAACTCGGTGGATCCGAAGTGAACAAATCGGTGTCACCGATTTGCCCTCTCAGCCGTTGAGAACTATCTCGGTGAAGCCGAGTACTCTTTGTCGGTCTCACCGAAAGGAGTGCTAAGTTTCTGTTAAAGAGAAGGTCAGTCTCAGTAGCACTGAAGTTTTTTCTTTGGTTGTACCGATTTTCATGTGACATAATGCATACCTTGAGAATCTTTTGTTCAAACTTTCAAAAAATCTGCATTTTCTTGATGAATTATCCTAGTCTACTCTTCTCAACTCTATTCACAGGCTCAGCTATGAAGGTTCATAGGAAAGCCAGAACTTGCAGGAGTAGAACATTGACATGAGTTCAGGCACTAGCCCTGGGTCCAACTCTTTTTCTGATCCAGGGACCCCTAGTCCGCATGGGTTTTCTAAGGCTACTACAAGGACTAGAAAAAGACTGAATTCATATGAGGAGGATTCATATTTCGTGCCAGAGGAGGTTCTTGCTAAGAAGCAAGAGAAGTCTGCCAAGAAGTCAGCCAATGAGGCCACCTCATCTAGAAGAGTGGTCAGCAAGACATATGCACCTCCAGAGACTGTGAGAGCACCTGAGAGTGCTAGGGATACCATGACTATTAATCCCCCAAGGAAGTCTTTGCCTAAGAAGGTAGGAGAGGAGAAGGCCAGGAAGAGGATCATTCGTGATGTTGGCAGGACTACCTCAATGTTTGAGGATCCCGAGGAGGGTGCTGGTGCTGCTGCTGAGGAGGAGGAGGAGGAGGAGGAGGAAGAGCATGTTGTCAAGGCTCCTCCCAAGAAGAAGGGGAAGAAGCTATTGGCAGATGCTATGCCAAAGCCAGGTCCCTCGAACAGCAGCAAGTCCGCATGTGAGAAGGTTGCTGCAGAGAAATGTGATAGACATTCCAACTGCTGAGAAGAACAAAGCATCTACTTTCAGAGATGCTCCTGATGATGCTATGTCTACTTTGTTTAAACTCAGGCCTCATCTTGCAGAACACAATGCTACCCATCCTATTGCTGTTGATATGAAGACGAAGAAGGATGCAGGATTGAGAGAATGGAGAGCCATTGATCCTTACTCTCAGAGGAAGAAGACAATTGTGGACTACAGGTTCTACACTAAGGAGCAACAATATTTCTATGATATAATCTTGCTTGACAAGAGTCCAGCTGTGAGCGATATGAGATATCTCGATTAAAAATACATCAAGGAAAATAAGAACTATTTCCCATGTGTGCAAGACAACTTCCACTTCATTGGCATTGATCAGTTTGTTGGTAGAGAGTTCACTGCATGAAATGACAAGACGATCATGCAATTCTACTCCACTTCTCACTTCTATGGGGATGGATGGATAGTGTGGATGACACAAGGGGCAAGATACGAGTCTAAAATTGATGAATGGGCTACCATCTTAGGAGTCCCAAAGGCACAGGATGGAGACATTTGCGTATACTCGGAGTCCAAGGCAAGCCACAATGCCATGAATGACATGTATAATGCCATTCCTGTTGCACAACTTCAGTCCCACAAGCTAGGATCCATCTATCACCTCCAGGAAGGTCTCCGCACCATCAACACTATTCTGAGTTGATGAGAAGATGATCCAAGGCTAATCCATCAACTTGCTGATTCATCTTGACCAGAACCAGAGATTCCGTGTGATGGATTTGATAGTGGAGATAGTGAAGAGGGTTGCTGCTGATCAGAAGCGCTCATGCTGCTATGACCCTACATTCAGACGCTCATCAACTCCAAGCTTGAGAAGCACATCTTTGCTCTGGATAGACCCCACTTGCCCCTACAGCCATATTTCGAGGACAATGTTGTGGTGATGGACCCAAACGATCCCACATCAGCTGCAACTTAGGCAGAGGCAGCTAGAGCCACTAGTGCTCAAGTCCCTAGATCCAGGAACGATCAGATGGATCTCTTGATCTCTATAGTCATGGATATGAAGAAGGACATCAAAACCACACTGGATAGTCAGGAAAGCCTTGTGAACATCTTTGAGGACAGAGTGAAGACTCTAAATGACAAGGTGGATGGGCTAACCAAGACCGTCAATGAGTTCAAGAAGGAATAAGATGAAGCTCCTAGCCGTCTCACCTCTTCAGAGTCTCATTCTTCTTCTGATGATGAGGTCAATGCACATATCAGGACGACTGCCCAGTTCAGGACACATGCCAGGAGACCTACAGTGCCAGCTCCGGAGACGAGACCTTCATCTTCTGCTCCAGCCACAGTGACTTCAGCTCCATCAGCTCTTTCAGTGCCTCCATTTGCCACTCCAACTCCGTCCAGGACATCGGCAGAGGTCTTTGCCGACGTAGTTCTCTTGACTCCGACATCAACCATCGGAGGAGATCAGCCATAGAAGGATGATTCTCTATATCTCTTTGAACTTTTTGGTAACTTGTTGACAAAGGGGGAGAAGTTGTATATATATCTAGGCTTCGAGTGATAGAGCGTCTGGTTTTTATCACTGTTTTTTCAAAAGACAAATGTTCTTCCAAATGTTCTTTTGGTTTGGATGTGATATACTTTTGGTTGTGTTTGATCATACGCTTTATGTATGTTGCTATTATTTCCTATCCTTTTGATGGTTATGAGATGATCATTCACTTTGCTTGATGTGTTGTGCTATGATATTAACTCTTATTACTCTCGCACACCACCAAGATGTATGTGACATGGAAGAAGTGCCTCATGTACCTAATCGATTGTGCATTTGTATTCAAATGCGAATTTAAAAACAATGCACAAATTTAGCGGGAGCTCTTGCTTATCACATACTTCTCAAAGTGAAGATTATATTCTTTGATTATACCATATGTTGAAGCTTTGATCTATAGGTTGTCTTCAATTACCAAAAAGGGTGAGACTGAAAGCACATTTGCTCCCTTGGTGGTTTTGGTAATTAATAACAATAGATATGTCGTTGAACTAATGTCTCCACTAAGCATGTTTCAGGAAAAGTTCAATGATGGGCTGGCAAAAGGATTGTGTAATATCCCAAGATGCAAAGAAATAGATTGGCAAAGCTTCAAGCAAGAGGATTCTACATTTTACCTTTTGTGAGAAATCACTTTGAGTCCATAGGAAAGCCAATACTATCAAAAGGGGTTAAGGTATTGTTGGTGAACAAAATGCTCATACATGCACAAGTGATAGTCACCACATAGACCCACAAGCTCTTCCACAAAAGTCTGTCCAAAGCCAAATATCCAAAATCAGTGTGATAACCCACAAGTATAGGGGATCACAAAAAATTTCGAGGCTAGAGCATTCAACCCAAATTTATTGATCCGACACAAGGGGATCCAAAGAATAATCTTGAGTATTCAAAGATGAGTTGTCAATTCAACCACACCTGAAAGATTTAATATGTGCAGCAAACTATTCAGTAGCAAAGTAGTATGGAAGTAAGGTAACGTTGACAAAAGTGACAGTAGCAGTTTTGTAGTGATTGTAATAGTAGCAACGGAAAAGTAACTTAGCAAGGATCAATATGTGACAATCTCATAGGCAATAGATCAGTGATGGATAATTATGTCGGATGTCATTCATCATGCAACAGTTATAATATAGGGTGACACAAAACTAGCTCCAATTCATTAATGTAATGTAGGCATGTATTCCATCTGTAGTCAAACATGCTTATGGAAAAGAACTTGCATGACATCTTTTATCCTACCCTCCCGTGGCAACGGGGTCCTAATGGAAAGTAAGGGATATTAAGGCCTCCATTTAATATTGAACTGGACCAAAGCATTAGCAGTTAGTGAATAAATAAACTCCTCAAATTATGTTAATCACTGGAAAGAATCCCAGTTATTGTCACCCTGGGGGTGTGGATCATAACTCGTAATAGGTGTCTACAACTTGCAAGATCGGATCAAGAAAACATATATATTCATGAAAACATATTAGGTTCAGATTTGAAATCATGCCACTCGGGCCCTAGTGACAAGCATTAAGCATAGAAAAGTCATAGCAACATGAATCTCGGAACATAGTGGATACTACGGATCGAACCCTAACAAAACTAACTCGATTACATGATAAATCTCATCCAACCGATCACTGTCCAGCAAGCCTACGATGGGATTACTCACAAACGGCACACATCATCATGGAATTGGTGACGAAGGATGGTTGGTGATGATGATGGCGTCGATTTCCCCTCTCTGGAGCCCAAAACAGACTCTAGATCTGGCCTCCCAAGGAAGAACATGAGCTGGCGGTGGCTCCATATAGTGAAACACAATGAACTCTTCTCCTTGATTTTTTTCTCCATGAATACGAATAAATAGAGTTGGAATTGAGGTCGGTAGAGCCACAAGGGGCCCACAAGCTTGACAGGCGCAACCAGGGGGTGGCCACGCTTGGTGGGCTTGTCACCTATGGGTGGCCCCCTCCAGTTGATTCTTTCGCCGGTATTTTTTATTAATTCTAAAAACTGAGGACTTTTATTTCTAGACAAAAATAACACCAAGGCAATTCTCCTGAAAACAACATCAGTCCGGGTTAGTTCAAGTAAAATCATGCAAATTAGAGTCCAAAACAAGGGCAAAAGACTTTGGAAAATTGGATATGATGAAGACGTATCAACTCCCTGAAACTTAACCCATTGCTTGTCCGCAAGCAATTCAGTTGATAAACTGAAAGTGATAAAGAAAAACTTTTAAAAACTCTATTTGACCTTGTTGTGGTAAATATGTCTAATTGATGGTCAAATTTTCAGCAAAGATTATAGACTAACCACGTTCACAATAACGTTTAGGTCTCACATTTACTCATATCAATGGAATAACCGACTAGCGAGCAATAATAATAACTCTCCGATGACAACTCTTTTATCAAAACAATCATGATACAATATGATATAATGGTATCTCGCTAGCCCCTTCTGAGACCGTAAAACATGACTACAGAGCACCGCTAAAGAAGAAGGACTGGCTAGACATTGTAATTCATGGTAAAAGAGATCCAGTCACACTCATACTCAATATCAATTAATAGCAAAGCATAAAAATGATGATGGCGCTCTCTAACTGGTGCTTTTTATAAGAAGATGATGACTCAACCATAAAGTAAATAGATAGGCCCTTTGTAGAGGGAAGTCGTGATTTGCAGAGGTGCCAGAGCTCGAGCTTTTAAAACATGGATGAATAACAATTTTGAGCGGTATGCTTTCATTGTGATAATAACGACCAAGAGATTTCAGAATCTTCCATGCTTGATACATTATAAGCGGGTCCCAAACAGAATGATACAGGTTTTACTCCCCCTCCACCAATCAATCACACTCCACGGCAAGCCGAATCCACGGGTACCGTCCATACAAACATAGTCCTCAGGGAGTTTTGTTTAATAATATTTTGATTTGATTTTGAGCATGGCACTAGGCTTCTCGATTATCAACCACTTTCTCGTGAATGATAGGGAATAAACACATATCGTGAGAATAACCCACCTACAATGGAATATATTAACATCCCCTAGTCTCTACATGAGCGATTCGGGCATACAAAACAGAATAATTATTTGAAGGTTTAGAGATTGGAACATGTAAATTTACTTGGAACTGCGGATGAATACCGCCTATAGGTAGGTATGGTGGCCTCAGATGGAATAACTTTGGGTTTGAAGAAATGGATGCACAAGCAGTATTCCCGCATAGTACAAGTGAAGGCTAGCAAAAGACTGGGGAGCGACAAACTAGAGAGCAACAACAATCATCAACATGCTTTGAGATTAACAACCATTGAATGCAAGCATGCGTAGGGTATAAATCACCATGAACATAAACATCGTAGAGGTTATGTTGATTTTGTTTCAACTACATTCATGAACATGTGCCAAGTCAAGCCACTTGAATCATTCAGAGGAGGATACCATCCTATCATACTAGATCACAACCATTTTAATATGCATGTTGGCAGTCAAGACAAACCATTATCCAGTCTTAGCTAATTAAGCGTGACATGAATAACTATAATCTCTAATTTTCATTGCAAATATATTTCACCCATAATGAACTGAATTCGGAAGGATGAGCTAATCATATTTACAAACACAAAATAGGTCGAGTTCATACCAACTTTTCTCCATCTCAATCTTTTCATCATATATCATCATTATTTCCTTTCACTTGCATGATCGAACGGTGTGAATAATAATAAGAGTGCACGTGGATTGGATTAAGCTGGAATCTACAAACAATAACACAAAGGAGGAGGCAAGGTTATATGGGCTCTCTGATAGATAAACAATAATGCATATGAGAGCCACTCAACATTTTCATTGTGGTCTTCTCCATACGACCCAAAGAAAGAAAATTCAAAAGAAGAACAAGAAAAACTATTTACACAGGAAAGCTCCCAACAGGCAAAAAGAAGAATGATAAATCTTTTTGGATAAAGGTAAAGGTATAACTAATTTTTTTCAATTTTTCTCAAAGTTAATTAAACAAACAAGAAGAAAGTGGAAGGAAGAAATAAACTACCATGGATGGTACAATGAAAAAGTATTAACTCCGACTACTAAGATGAATGTGTGAACATGAATATAAAGTCAGTTAAAAATACATACTCCCCCAAGCTTAGGATTTTGTCCTATGTTGGTCTAGGGCCATGGCTGGCCAGGGTAATACCCAAAGTCATAGTCGGGGTTGTATTGAGCTGCGGCGGCTACTGCCTGAACGACTGCAACGTGAAGGCGAGCGGCTTCCGCATTTCCCTCGTACTCGTTTGCCTCCTCTCTGGTTATAAACTGTCTCCGCTTTTCCTGAAAGTTAAAGAAGGCATGAGCAGGAAGGGTAATATGGACAGCACGCTATCTATCGAAAGTTAGTCGGTACAGGAGGGATTGTTCATTCCTCTCAAGAATCTGATAACGCACCAGAGCCTCAGAATCGAGAAAAGCAGGTGGTAAATCCATATCATTTCCCCGTATAGGTACCCCAAGATAATTAGCTACACTAGTGGCATAAAACCCACCAACGAAATCTCCATCCTTAGGATTATTATGCAACCTTCTAGCAATAATGTCCCCTAAGTTATATCATCTATCACCCATTATCACACTCTTAAGAATACTAAGATCGGTGGCACAAAGGTGGCTATGATCAATTTTACCATTAATGCATCTACATATGAATAGAGCAAAATAATGCATAGCAGGAAAATGAGTGCTCCCAAAGGTAGCCTGAGTAATATTTCTAGTTTCTCCCATAGTGATGCTCGCAAGACAATCAATATATTCAGTTTTGTGCGGAGCACTATTGCCGCCCCATTATAGAATTTTGCACACATGGTTAAAATCCTCTATGTCCATAGTATAAGATTTGTCATAAAGATTAAATAAAACGAAAGGTTTATTATGCTCGAATGAAAATTCAAACCTCTGTACGAAAGAGTCTGTGAGTTGATAATATTGCTTGGACTGGTCTGAAAGGAAATCTTCAAGGCCCACATTTTCTGCGTATGCATAAAATTCTTCCTTGAAACCGGCATCAACCATGAATTGATCCGATGGCCATTCACGAGGCCGCACTTGTGCTTCCCTCAGTGGTTCAAGGTTGGGGTCGCGTATCGCGAGTCTCGGGGCCTTCTTGCTCGAGGATCCCCCTTGGTATATTCGCGCCAACATTGTTTCTTTCTGAAAAATTCCGAATTTTTCAGTGACTCAAAATAAAGGTGAATAAAACTCAACCAAACATGTAGCAACTACTCCCACAAGTGCCTAGAGGCTATATCATGCATCAAAACTACTTGGGACCATACAAATTTGGCATGCAAGCTCAAGAACAAGGTCACCACGGCAACCAAAATTTGCAATATGTCAAGCACTAAAACAAAAACTAATTGGACCATTGGAGGAGTCACATACCGAAGAACAATCTCCTAAAACATTTTTGTGAATGGAGCTTTGCACAAGGAGATCGAAAATGGCTGCAAAATGAGCTAGAACATAGGTTTGAGCACTGATGGGATTTTTTCTGGAGGAAGACGAAGTGGATGGGTGCTGGAATAAGTGAAAGGGGCCTACGTGGGACCCACAAGCCACCTAGGCGCGACCAGGGGGGCGGTCGCGCCATGTGGGCTTGTGACCCACTGGTGCTGCCCCCTGGTATGTACTCAGTGCGAGATATTTTTAGATTTTTCAGAAAAAATCATACTACATTTTCAGGGCATTTGAATAATTTTAATTTTTAGGTCATTTTTCTATTACACGGAAAACTTAGAAAACAGAAAAATAATAGCATTTTTACTTTATTAACTCTAACTAACAGAAAGTAAAAGTTGTGTACAAAAATTTGTGCTTTCTAAATTCATCCATCTCATGTCTACCAAAAGGAATCCATCAATAAGGTTGATCAAGTCTTATTAACAAACTTCTTTCAAGTGACATGAAACCGGAGAATTTTCGAATAACACTATGTTACCTCAATGGGGATATGCATATCCCCAACAATAAGCATATCATATTTCTTCTTGATAGTAGGTAGAGGGAATTCAAAATCTCCAATAATAATCATTGGAATTTTTTGAATGGAGTTGATACTATGAACTTGAGGTTGTTTCTTGGGAAAGTGTACCGTATGCTCATTACCATTAATATGAAAAGTTACATTTCCCTTGATGCAATCAATAACAGCCCCTACAGTATTCAAAAAGGGTCTACCAAGGATGATCGACATATTGTCATCCTCGGGAATACCAAGAATAAGAAAGTATGTTAGGATAGTAGCATTTGCAACTATGACATGCACATCCTCACGAATACCGCTGGGTTAAGCAGTTGATTTATCATCCATTTTCAAAGAGATTTCAGTAGGTATCAATTTATTCAAATCAAGTCTACAATATAAAGAGAAAGGCACACTAACACTAACTACCAAATCACATAAAGCAGTTTTTAACATAATTCCCTTTAATAGAGCATGGTATAGTTGGTATTCTTGGATCTCCCAATTTCTTTGCTACTCCACCCTTAAATGTATTAGCAAGCATGGTGGAAATCTTAGCTTCTGGTATCTTTCTTTTATTAGTCACAATATCTTTCATATACTTAGCATAAGGAGACATTTTCAGAATATCAGTCAAGTGCATACGTAAAAACACAAGTCTAAGCATTTCAACAAAGCCCTCAAAATCCTCATCATTGGATGGTTTTGGAGGAAAGGGCATGGGTGTCTGAACCCATGGTTCTCTTTCCTTACCATGCTTCCTAGCAACAAAATCTCTTTTGTCATATCTTTTATTCTTAGGTTGTGGATTATCAAGATTACCGCAGGTTCAATCTCCACATCATTATCCTTACTAGGTTGAGCATCAACATGAACATTATCATTAATATTATCACTAGGCTCATGTTCATCACCAGATTGTGTCTCAGCATTATAAACATAATTATCATTTGTGTTTTCAGGTGTATTAATAACAGGTTCACTAGCAGCATGCAAAGTTCTATCATCATCCTTATTCCTCTTATTACTAGAACGACTAGGTGCATCAATATTACTCCTATGAGAATCTTGCTCAATTCTCTTAGGATGGCCCTTAGGATACAAAGGTTCCTGTGCCATTCTACCACCTCTAGTCACAACTATAAAAGAATGCTCATTGTTCTTACTATTCATCTCATTAAGCAAATCATTATGTGCCTTAAGTACTTGTTCTACTTGAGTGATTACCATGGAATCATGTTGACTAATAAGCTTAAGATCATTGATAGTTCTACTCATATAATCACCTAAGCGATCAAGCATGTAAGAATTATGTTTCAATTGTCTCCTAACATAAGCATTAAAATTTTCTTGCTTAATATCAAAGTTATCAAACTCATCCATGCATTGGCTAGCAGACTTATTATAAGGAATATCACCTTCATCAAATCTACAGAGAGAATTTACCTCTACTACATTTGTCGGGTTATCAAGACCATCTATGTCTTCAATAGGTGGTAGATTCTTAACATCTTCAACTTTAATACCTTTTTCTTTCATAGAATTCTTTGCCTCTTGCATATCATCAGGATTAAGAAATAGAATACCTCTTTTCTTTGGAGTTGTCTTAGGACGTGGTTTGGGGATAGTCCAATCATTATCATTGCTCAATATATTATTCAATAGTAGCTCAGCTTGTTCAATAGTTTGTTCCCTGAAAACACAACCAACACAACTATCTAGGTGGTCCCTAGAAGCATCGGTCAGTTCATTATAAAAGATATCAAGTATTTCATTTTTCTTGAGAGGATGATCAGGTAAAGCATTAAGTAATTGGATAAGCCTCCTCGAAGCTTGTGGGAGACTCTCTTCTTCAATTTGCACAAAATTAAATATTTCCTGAAAGGCAGCTTGTTTCTTATGGGCAGGGAAACATTTTTCACAGAAGTAATATATCATATCCTGGGGACTACGCACACAACCAGGAGCAAGACAATTAAACCATATCTTAGCGTCACGCTTTAATGAGAAAGGAAACAACTGAAGAATATTGTAATAACGATTTTCTTCCTCATGAGTAAATAGGGTGGCTATATCATTCAATTTAGTAAGATGTGCCAAAAGAGTTTTAGATTCATAACTAGGGACAGGATCATATTCAACCAAAGTAATCAACTGTGACAGCCCGGGACCGATGCTCCAGAAGATTTCCTTTTTATTTCCAAACTCGTCTATGTTTCATTTGGTTGTTGCATACATCATCGCATCATTCGCATCATATGCATTGCATCGTCACTTGTTTTCGAAAACTTGCATCCGTTTGTAGTTGTCGGTTCTCTCCGTTCACGTCATTACCCGTTTCGAGACCAACCACACACACACGCGCCCGTGGCATTGTTTAAAAAACTGATTTTAAAGCGCGTGAAAAAATATTCTCGGATTGGGTCGAAAGTTGGCGTCCGGTCTTATTACATTGTAGGTGGGCCGCCTGCCAAATTTCATCGCATTCCGAGCTTGTATGATTCCCCATCGGTCAACCATATTAGTGCGGTCATCGGTTTCTTTGCGGTCGTTCCGGTGTTCTAAAACTTTTGTCACGGGCTGCCACGTTCCCTCGCATCTCAGACATAGCCCATCTACACGTCCCCACTAGCCCACCTAGCCCTCCTCCGCTTCCGGACCATCCGATCGAGATCGAATGGTCCGTAAACGAAGCAAAACCCCATAACCCTAGTACCCTTGCCTATTTAAGCAGATCCAACCTTCCAAATCTGGCCTTCTCCCTCCTCCTCCCTCGTTTTCCATGCCCCATCAACCCCTAGCTGCCACCTGCCTGCGCCCACCTTCTCCCCTAACGGCCAGGGCCCTCCAGGCCCAAATCGAGGCCCGCCCGAGTCCATCTAGGCCCGGGCAACCGCTGCCGCCGCGCAAGGAGGCAAGCTCCTCAACCCTGCCTCCAGATCCCTCGCCCCGTCGGCCTTCCCGTGGCCACCGCCGCCGCTAGCTCGCCGGAGCACTGGTCGGAGGCCGCCCGCGCCATGCCCGAGCCTCCCGCAGTGCGTCCCCGTCACCACAGATCGGCCCTGCTTCCTCGTGCCCCGCCATGGCCTCAAGCTCGTCGCTACCGCCCCAATCTTCACCCCGCTGCCGTAGGACGACGACCCAGACCGGATCCGGTAGCCCCGCCTCAGATCTCCATGTTCCCGTCCTCGCCAGTCGCCTCCTCTGGCCGCCTCTGAGCCCAGCCTCGCCGGAGTTCAAGCGCCGCCGCCGCAGCTCAGTCACTCTACTCGGGATCAAGCAGGGAGCGAGCGTCCGGCCCCGTTGACCGTTGTGCCCACGTGGGCTGGCCTCGCATGCGGCCCAGCCAACAGCTCTCGCGGCCCAGCGCTCTGCTCCAGCCGGCCAAAGGCCCAGGGTGAGAGCCGCCTATTCCCCGCCCGAGCGCCATATAGTTATCATGCGTCCTTTGTCTGGTTTAGGCCTGTGGGCAGAATCGTCCCAACTCTTTTTTTACGTTCTGCGAATTTTGTAATTATCCAGAGAAAAACTATTTTGTAGAAAACTCCCTAATGATCATGCATTTAATAACTCCACATCGGTGCATCGGATTAAAAAACTTGATATCTGAAACTTGACTAGAATTTTATGTAGTTTCACAATAACCATCTCTCACATGTGTTTTAAAATATTTAAACTTGCTTTTTGTATTGATTTGCTTAAATGCCATGTTAAAATGATTTATTTCATAACTACTAAACCGTAGCTCCGATAAGAATGTTCCACATATGTAACTTGACTAGAAAAATGTGTGGAATCACATGGTGACATTTATTTTGCTGGTTAACAACTCTAAAATTGTGTTAGGACAGATCTGGACCAAATTCATATAATGCTCATGGGTATGTTTCGGAAATACTATATGTTGCTTCCGGCCCCATTTAAAATGCCTAGATGATATAGTTGCTCATGCTTCACCTCTTTCCATGTTTAAAAACATTTAATATTGATGAGTACCTAAACGGGAGAGAACTAAATAATTCAAGCGTGTAGTTTCGTCAATATGTAACTCGTTGCATATTGAACTTCACTTAATATGTAGTGGTTCCTTGTTGTTCTTGCCATGCCATGCCATGCGTTGCATATTAAACCGGACATGCATCTCATTTGTTGCACATCATGTCATGCATATGTTGTGGTGTATCTTGTGTTGATTGTTTGTTCCAGATTCTTCCTTCTCGATAGAGTTCCGAAAGCGTTTGGAGTGTGAGGATTCGTTCGTCTACGTTGGATCGTCTTCTTCATGGACTCGTTCTTGTTCCGAGCGGGATCTCAGGCAAGATGACACATTTCCCTAGATACCACTACTATCATTGCCATGCTAGTTGTCCCTCTTTTATCGTTATGTATCGCTACCTACCACTTGGTTGTCAAGCCTCCCACCATTGCCATGAAAAGCCTCTAACCCTCCACCTTCCTAGCAAACCGTTCTTTGGCTATGTTACTGCTTGCTCGGCCCTTCTTATAGTGTTTCTAGCTGCAGGTGCAATTGCCTCCATTTGACAACATGGACATTCTTTTGTTCACACAATATTATTTCTATTTAATTTAATACACTTATACACTTGGTAAAGGGTGGAAGGCTTGGCCTTTTGCTCGGTGTTTTGTTCCACTCTTGCCTCCCTAGTTACTTGTGAACCGGTGTTATGTTCAATAATTGAGCGCTCCTAACATGCTCAGGGTTGTTATGGGGACTCCCTTGATCTTCGTTTTAGGATAAAGCTTGTCTGGCAAGGCCCAACATTGGTACTATTTTCTTAATAAAAACTAAAATTTGCACAGGGTATGATCACCCCGTGGATAATTAATCAACAACCCGGGCCAGTGCTCCTCATGAGTGTTGGTCCAAAACGGGGTGCCTGCGGGGCCGCCTTGAGGAAACTCGGGGATTGGTTTTTCCCTGTATCTAGACCCATCTGTCATGTCCTGAGAACGAGATACGCGGCTCTTATCGGGTTCGTCGACACGTTGGGCGGTCTTGCTAGACTTGTTTTAGCTTTCTCGAATGTCTTGGGTGAGGAATTCCGATCTTCTTCAGGCTATCTCGATGTGTCGAATTTCCTTTGGAATTGCCTAGGATGATCACGAGATCCGTGGTCGAGGTTATTCCCGCGGCGTGTGGTTAATTTGTGATGGATGAGTTGGAGCACCCCTGTAGGGTTAAATCTTTTTGGAAAGTCATGCCCACGGTTATGTGGAAAACTTGGATACTTTGTTTAACACTCGGTCATAGCAAACTTGAAGTAAACTCCAATAAAATACACCAACTGTGTGCGTAACCATGACTGTATCTTCTCGTGAGTCCTTATCCGAGAGAGAACACAGTGGGGTTATGTATGACGTAAGTAGGTGTTCAGGATCAGTTAGTGATCATTATTAGTTTACGTCCGTGATGCGTAGACCACCATACTTTACTTTCTGTACTCGTAAGTTAGCCACTCAAATAAATGCTTAGTTGCTTGCTCCAGCCTCACCACTTAACCATACCTCACCCATTAAGCTTTAATAGTCTTGATACCCTTGTAAATGAGATTGTTGAGTCCCTGTGGCTCACAGATTACTACAACAATGGTTGCACGTACAGGTAATGAGATGCTTGAACGTGAGAGCGTTGCTTATTTTTTGGAGTTCTTCTTCTTCTTCATCGATCTACGATGGGTTCCAGGCATCAACCTGGGATATCAAGGATGGATGTAATTTTGTCGTTTGTTTTCGTCCATAGTGGGACCCTGCTCTTTTGTATGATGTTTGAGTATGTTGTTGTATTGATGTACATGTACTCATCTACTCATATACTCATGTCTTCTATACATGTACTTGTAATGATATCCATTTTTGCAACACGAGGAGATGCGCTTCTATGCCTATCGAGGCCCTCGTGCTGAAATAAGGATAGGGCCGCATCTTGGGCGTGACATCAACTCGGGATCGACAGAGAATTCATAATCCTTATCAATAACAAAGATAGGTGAAGTAGCAATCTTAGGATCATATTTCATTCTAGCATTCAAAGATTTTTCTTTCCACTTGCATAGCAATTTCTTAAGATCATCTCTATCCTTACAAGCAAGAAAGTCCCTAGGTACCTCTCCTTCCATAACATAACCCTCGGGTATATTAGGCAATTCATATCTAGGAGAGCTAGGTCTAGAAGGTGTCTCAAAGTATTCAGTTTCAATAATTTCATCAATTTCAGAAGTATCATCAGTTTCAGCATTAACTCTAGCAATTTGTTCATCAAGAAATTCACCCAGTGGCACAGTATCATCAAGCAAAGTATCATCATAAGCATCATGCATAGGAGAAATGGCATCATCAATTATTTCCAACATATTAGAATTACTAGCAGGTGGAAGTGTCGCAAACTTACTCATAAAAAAAGGTGAATCAAGTACAGAGCTAGCTGGCAGTTCCTTACCTCCCCTCGTAGTAGTGGGATAGATCTTGGTTTTTGGATCTTTCAGATTCTTCATAGTGATCGACAAATATAAATCCCAAGTGACTCAGAGAGTAGACCTATGGTCCCCGGCAACGGTGCCAGAAAAGGGTCTTGATATCCCACAAGTATAGGGGATCTCAACAATTTTCGAGGGTAGAGTATTCAACCCAAATTTATTGATTCAACACAAGGGGAGCCAAAGAATATTCTCGAGTATTCGCAGCTGAGTTTTCAATATCTGTAGCAAAGTATTCAGTAGCAAAGTAGTATGAAGTAACAGTAATGATGGCAAAAGTGACAGTAGCAGTTTTGTAGTGATTGTAACAGTAGCAACAGAAAAGTAACTTAGCAAGGATCAATATGTGAAAAGCTTGTAGGCAATGGATCAATGATGGATAATTATGTCGGGTGGCATTCATCATGCAACAGTTATAACATAGGGTGACACAGAACTAGCTCCAATTCACCAATGTAATGTAGGCATGTATTCCATATGTAGTCATACGTGCTTATGGAAAAGAACTTGCATGACATATTTTGTCCTATCCACCCATGGCAGAGGGGTCCTAATGGAAACTAAGGGATATTAAGGCATCCTTTTAATAGAGAATCGGACCAAAGCACTAGCACTTAGTGAATACATAAACTCCTCAAATTACGATAATCACCGGAAAGAATCCAAGTTATAGTCACCCTAGGGGATGCGGATCATAACTCATATTAGGTGTCTACAACTTGCAAGATAGGATTAAGAACACATATATATTCATGAAAACATAATAGGTTCAGATCTGAAATCATGGCACTCGGGCCCCAGTGACAAGCATTAAGCATAAGAAAGTCATAGCAACATAAATCTCAGAACATAGTGGATACTAGGGATCAAACCCTAACAAAACTAACTCGATTACATGATAAATCTCATGCAACCCATCAACATCCAGCAAGCCTATGATGCGATTACTCACGAATGGCCGAGAGCATCATGGAATTGGTGATGACGATGGTGTCGATTTCCCCTCTCTAGAGCCCAAAACGGACTCGAGATATGGCCTCCCGAGGAAGAACAGGAGGTGGGGGCGGCTCTGTATCATGAAACACGATGAACTCTTCTCCTTGATTTGTTTCTCCACGAATAGGAATAAATAGGTTTGGAATTGAGGTCTGCGGAGCAATAGGGGGCCCACAAGCTTGCCAGGCGTGACCAGGGGGGTGGCCGAGCCTGGTGGGGTTGTCACTTTTGGGTGACCCCCTCCGGTTGATTCTTTCACCAGTATTTTTTGTTAATTACAAAAATAATCTTCTTTAAATTTTCAGCTCAATCCGAGAACTTTTATTTCTGCACAAAAATAACACCAAGGCAATTCTCCTGAGAACAACGTCAATCCGGGTTAGTGCCATTCAAATCATGCAAATTAGAGTCCAAAACAAGGGCAAAAGAGTTTGGAAAAGTGGATACGATGAAGACCTATCACAGTGCAATCAACACTTTCCACTCGATGCCACCAATTCTCACCCTCAGACAGACTCAACCAAACCCTAGCCATTCGGTGCAATCGATCCTGCTTTGGTGCCACCGAGTTTTGGTTGCCAACTTCCTCTGTCGCAAATTCACAAAATTGGTCCAACCAAGTTTTTTAATCGGCATCACCGAGTATGGCAATCTGACTGTTGGTCACCTTATCACTTCAACTGAGTTTTATGTATCACTCTCACCGAGATTCAAAAGTTGCTACCTTTGAGGCAACTCGGTACCACCGAGATTAACACATCAGTGTCACCGAGTCTAACTTATTAGGTGTAACGGTTGGATTTTTGGAGATGCCTATATATGCCCCTCCACCACCACTCACTCGAGAGAGAAGCACTTAGAACAGCTTCCCACTCATACCTACAGATTTTCTAAGAGAGAGCCACCTACTCATGTGTTGAGATCATGCCATTCCATTCCAACCATATGAATCTTGATCTCTAGCCTCCCCAAGTTGCTTTCCACCCAATCAATCTCTTCCACCAAGCCAAATCTGTGAGAGAGTGATTGTGTGTTGAGGAGTCTATCATCTTGAAGCACAAGAGCAAGGAGTTTATCGACACTATCGAGCCTATTACCTTTTGTAGGGTGGTGCCTCCTAGATTGGTTAGGTGTTGCTTGGGAGCCTCCTACTTCGTGTCGTGGAGTGAACCAAGAAGTTTGTACGGGCAAGGAGATCGCCTACTTCGTGAAGATCTACCCCGAGTTAGGCTAGTCCTCTGTGGACGTAGGCCATCATGGTATAGCCAAGGTTGCTTCTTCGTGGAACCCCCCATGGGTAGAGCCCTCCATGGACTCTCGCGACCGTTACCCTTCCTGGGTTGAAGACTCCATAAATGTGGACGTAGGATAGCACCACCTATCGGAACCATGGGAAAAATCATCCTGTCTTCAATTGCGTTTGATATTCCTACCCTTCGTTTATTTACATGCTTGTCTTTAGTTTCCGTTGCTATACTCGTAGACATGCATGTGTAGGGTGTACTTGACTTGCTATGAATGCTAAAATCCTCCTACACTTAAAATTGGGAAAAAGTAGATTTTTATTTGGTTAAGTAGTCTAATCACCCCCTGTCTAGCACTACTTCCGATCCTACACACATATGATATTCTTCAGTTGAGAGTCGAGTTGCTTGAATCTCTTCACACAATAGTCAAACTAGAGTGTTCCGAAAATATTGGGACTGACCAACCACAGGCACCGTGTCCAGCCCCCATTTGTGTGATATGCACGAGGGAAATTGCGAGCATGAACAACTTCTGAGGCCAACAAGTTCTTACCAAGGACACGACAATTTTGAGGAAATAATATCTTAATGTTGAATAAGAGAGTACATTACATTAACAAAAAAGCTTGCTATTGTCACGGACATGGATGTGCTTAAGGATGTGATGCAACCAGGCAGCGCCCTTAAAAGATAGATAAAAACGCAGTCGTGGCGGACACAGGTCAGCTGGAGGATATGGTGCAGCCATTTGGTGCCCCCAAAATATGAAGAAAAACGCTAACATGAAGGACACAACTCAGCTCAAGGATGTGATGAGCCAGGCGGTGCCCTCGTGTCACAGTCCCGCCATGTCTGAGCTGGCACGTGGGTGGGAGCTCAAGCGGCCTTGTGGCGGCGCAGAAAGAGCGGCTTCGGGGCATGTACAGCCCCCTTGCATTCATATCTGTCAGGTCACGGATAGAACTTGTCGAGATGTTGGATGTTCCATGTGTTTTGTACCGGACCACCCTCCTCCGTCTCTAGCCTTGCTTTGCCAGGCCAAGAAACATGGGTGACCCTAAACAGGCCTTCCCAGATTTGTGAGATCTTGTAGAGTGTTTTCCTGGAGAGGATCCTTTTTAGGACAAGATCGCCAACCTCAAGCGTGCAGGAGCGTATGTTGTGGTCGTGGTAGAGACGCAATGCCTGCTAATACCGGGCCGCACTGACAGCTGCTTGGTGGCGTGCTCCCTCGAGCAGGAGCATATCGCCTTCCAGCGGGCCTTCCAGACGCTCCTCATCGAAGGCTAGGACCCATGGGGACCCGTGCTTGAGCTTGGTGGGTAGGACCGCTTCCGCCCCATATTCGGAGGAAGAAGGGTGTGTTTCATCGGTAGAAATGGTCGTTGTTGTGCGGATCGACATAGCATAGACTGGAGTTCGTAGAGTCAGCCTTTGCCGCAAGCTGCGAGCTTCTTGTTGAAGCTTCTTGTCTTGACGCCCATCAGGACGTTAGTGTTGGAACGCTTGGCCTGGCCATTGCTTCGGGGATGCACCACAAAGGCGTACTTGATATGCGTACCAAGGCTGGCGCAGTAAGCCTTGAACATGCCGCTCATTAATTGCGAGCCGTTGTCGCTGATGATGCGGTTGGGAACGCCAAAGTGGCACACCAGGCCCTTGATGAACTTGATAGCTGACATGACTGGGATGGAGCAGACAGGTTCCACTTCGGGGATGGAGCAGACAGGTTCCACTTCGGGGATGGAGCAGACAGGTTCCACTTCGGGCGACTGGTGAACTTGTTGATGGCCACGTAGAGGAAACTGTAGCCACCTGCTATGCGAGGAAACGTACCACAATATCAAGCCCCCAGACTCCAAAGGGCCACGAGAGGGGGATGGTCTGGAGCCCTTGCGCTGATTGGTGGATCTGCTTAGCGTGGAATTGGCAGGCTTCATAGGATTGGACCAGCTAGGTGGTGTCTTGAAGCACAGTGGACCAATAGAAGCCACTATAGAAGACCTTGCCCGCAAGAGCGCGCGATGAAAAGTTGTGGCCGTTGTCTCCACCATGTATATCAGCAAGTACCTTGCATCCTCAAATATGCAGCATATCGCCACTCCAATAGAACACCTTCGTAGAGACCTCTATCTCGGAGGCACTATGATGCGGCTTGGCAGGCCACACACTCTGCCTCATCATCGTCCATCGAGAGAGTTCCACTCTCCAAATAGACCTTAAACTCTATGGCCCAACTGTCGGCTTGTGCGACCAGTGCCAGTAGAAGGCAGAAGCTTGATTGTGGGCCGCAATTGGATGCACCTATGGAAGGCACGGGAGGAAGTTCCTCTCGAGGTGTCATGGTGCCGATGGCTGATGGCTTCAGGAGCCGCTCCTTGAAGATGCCCGGGTCATATGGCTCACGATAAGATGCCCTCTTGGTGATGTCGTTGGCTTGCCATTGTTGCCGTGAGGGATGTGCTGAAGCTCCATGCCTAGGAAACGATTCTCAAGATTGCGCACTTCCTCAAGATAGGTAGCCATGTGCTCGTCCTTGGGCTTGTAGCTTTTGATAGAGAAGTTAATGAGGAGCTGCGAATAGCCCTTGATGACTATGTGATTGATGCCGAACGCGATGACAATCTTGAGTCCGGTGATGAGGACCTCGTATTTGATTATGTTGTTAGAGACCTTGTGGTCATGACTGAAGTAGAGTTGCACCGTGTAGTAGTGCTTATCCCTTGTAGGCTAAGTGAGCACTACGCCTGCCCCTGCGCCCTACTAGGAGAATGCCCCATCAAAGTGCATGGTCCAACCATCAAGCGTGTCCTTCCCAGGCAGGAGGGATTCTGCCTTGTGAGGCTCGCCTTGGTGCGGATCCGTCCACTCTGCCATGAAGTCAACCAATGTTGCGCCCTTGATTGTCCTTGTAGTGAGGAACTCCAGCTCAAAAGGTTGCAACCCAATATTCCACTCTGCTACGTGTCCCATGGCATTGGGGTTGCGAAGCACTTTCTCCAGGGGATAAGATGTTGGGGAGCATTGCATGGGAAACAAAAAATATACTATGCTTCACCAAGATCAATCTACAAGATGGGCATCTACGAGAGGAGATATCGGATCCACATACCCTTGTAGATCACTAAGCGGAGGGTTAAGAAACGCGGTTGATGTAGTCGAATGTCTTCGCGATCCAAATCAGAAGCCATCCTGTGATCCAATCACGATCTAGCGCCGAACGGATGGCACCTCCGCATTCAACACATGTACAACTTGATGATGTCCTCTCCTTCTTGATCCAACAAGAGCGGTGAAGTAGCAGATGAGTTCCAGCAGCACGATGACATGGTGATAGTGGTCATGAAGAAAAATCTCTGCATGGCTTCGCCAAGCACAACGTAAACTATGACGAAGGATAATGTAGAGGGGCAGGGTTGTCGGCACACGGCTTGGGGAAATCTTGATGTTTTCTGGGTGCTAGCCCTACCCCACTATTTATATGTTGAGCCCTAGGGTAAAAACTTGGAGAAAGAGCCTCCTCAAAGTTGGTTTGGCATGCAAGCCAGGATTCCTCCTCGGACTCCAGGACTAAATGTTAGGGTCCTCGGCGTCTGGCCCCAGACGCCAAGGTCCTTCATATCTGGCCCCTTGCCTCCACAAAACTCCTATTTGCACCTCCTAAAGCCTCATGGACTTTACCCTTGTCTCAAATAAAGTGTTCTTGTACCCGAACATTTCAGAAACATCTGAAAGCCCTTTCAATGAATTCCGGAATCCTTCCGAAGACCAAACACTATTATTCCATATATCAATATTTACCTTTGGAGTATTTCGGAGCTCCTTGTCATGTCCGGGATCTCATCCGGGAATGCAAACAACTTTCGGTCACCAACATAATAACTCAACTATACTTATATCGTCACCAAATGTAAAGTGTGTAGACCTTGCGGCTTCGAGAAGTATGCAGACATTACCGAGACACCTCTACTGTCAATAACCCATAGCAGGACCTGGATGCCCATATTGGTTCCTACATATTCTAAGAAGATCTTTATCGGTTGAACCTCTATGTCAAGGATTCATATAAGTCCGTATGTTGTTCCCTTTGTTCTTCGGTATGTTACTTACTCGAGATGCGATTGTCGATATCTCTATACCTAGTTCAATCTCATTACCGTCAAGTCTCTTTACTCGTTCCATAATACAAGATCCCATGGCTAACTCTTTAGTCACTTTGTTTGCAAGGCTCATTATTATGTTGTATTACCAAGTGGGCCCTGACATACCTCTCCATCACACAGAGTAACTAATCCCGGTCTTGATCCATGCCCACTCAAAAGACACCCTCGGAGACACCTCTAGAGAACCTTTATAGTCACCCATTTACATTGTGACGTTTGATACACACAAGGTACTCCTCCGATGTAAGTGTGTTGCATGATCTCATGGTCATAGGAATAGATAGTTGACGTGCAGAAAACAAAAGCAATAAACTAACAGGATCATATGCTATGTTCATTGTTTGGGTCTTGTCCATCACATCATTCTCCTAATGATGTGATCCCATTATCAAATGAGAACTCATGTATATGGCTAGGAAACCTTAACCATCTTTGATCAACGAGCTAGTTTAGTAGAGAGTTAATAGGGATACTTTGTTATCTATTTATCCACACATGTATCTGAGTTTCCAATCAATACAATTATAGCATGGATAATAAACGATTATCATGAACAAGGAAATATGATAATAACTAATTTATTATTACCTCTAGGGCATATTTCCAATAGTCTCCCACTTGCACTAGAGTCAATAATCTAGTTCACATCACCATGTGATTCAGACCCACTGAGTTCTGGGGTTTGATCATGTTTTTCTTGTGAGAGAGGTTTTAGTCAACGGGTCTGCAACATTTAGATCCATGTGTACTTTGCAAATCTCAATGTCATACTGTAGATGCTGCTACCATGCTCCACTTGGAGCTATTCCAAATGACTGCTCCACTATACGTGTCCGGACTTCTACTCAGAGTCATTCGGATTGTGTCAAAGCTTGCATCGACGTAACCCTTCACTACGAAGGATAATTTTGACGCTATCCAGTGATCCACTCCTGGACCACTCTTGTACCCCTTGACAGACTCATGGCAAGGCACACACCAGGTGCGTTACACAGCATGTCATACTATATAGAGCCTATGGATAAGGCATAGGGGATGACCTTCGTTCTTTCTCTTTCTTCTGCCGTGGTCAAGCTTTGAGTCTCACTCAACTCCACACCTAACAAATCAAGAAAGAAATCTTTCTTTGACTGGTCCATTTTGAACTCTTTCAAAATCTTGTCAAGGTATGTACTCATGGAAAGTCTTATCAGACGTCTTGATCTATCTCTATAGATACTCATGCCCAATATTTAAGTGTCTTCATTCCAGGTCTACCTTTGAAAAACTCATTTCAAACAACCCTTTATGCTTTCCAAAAATTATATATTATTTCCGATCAACACTATGTCCACACACACACATATCATAAATTCTATAGTGCGCTGAGTCACTTTCTTGTAAATACAAGTTTCTCATAAACTTTGTATAAACCCAAAAACTTCCATCACCTCATCAAAGCGTATATTCCAACTTCAAGATACTAGCTCCAGCCATTTAGAAGGATTATTGGAGCTTGCACACCTTTTAGCATCCTTAGGACTGACAAAACCTTCTGGTTGTATCACATACAACCTTTGCTCAAGGAAATCATCAAGGAAACGATGTTTTGACATCCATGTGCCAGATTTCATAATCGAAAAATGCAACAACTGCTAACATAATTCCAACATACTTCAGCGTCACTACGAGTTAGAAAGTCTCATCGTAGTTAAATCCTTGAACTTGTTGAAAACTTCTTTCGACAAGTCGAGCTTTATAAATGGTGACATTTACCATCAGCATCCGTCTTCTTCTAAAAGGTCCATCTGTACTCAACGTCGTGCCATTCAACGGGAAAGTCTACCAAAGTCCATACTCAGTTTTCATACATGGATCCTTTCTCGGATTTCATTGCTCCTAGCCATTTGTTGGAATCTAGGCCCACTGTCGCTTCTTCATAGCTTGTAGGTTCACTGTTGTCTAACAACATGATCTCCAAGACATGATTGATGTACCACTCAGGGGCGGTACAACTCCTTGTCGATCTATGAGGTTAGGTAGTAACTTGATCCGAAGCTCATTATCATCATCATTTTCTTCCTATTCACTTCGTGTAGTCGTCACTGAAAGCACATTTTCTCCCTTGGTGGTTTCGGTAATTAATAACAACATATATGTCATTGAACTAATGTTTCCACTAAGCATGTTTCAGGAAAAGTTCAATGATGGGTTGGCAAAAGGATTGTGGAATACTCCAAGATGCAAGGAAATAGATTGGCAAAGGTTCAAGCAAGAGGAATCCACATTTTACTTTCTAAGAAATCAATTTGAGTCCATAGGAAATCCAATACTATCAAAAGGGGGTAAGGTATTGTTGGAGAACAAAATGCTCATACGTGCACAAGTGATAGTCACCACATACACCCATAACCACTTACACAAAAGTTTGTCCAAAGCCAAATATCCAAAATCAGTGCAACCAACACTCCCCACTCGGTGCCACCTATTCTCAGCTCACATAGACTCGGCCAAACCCTAACCCTTCGGTGCACCCGATTCTGATTCGGTGCCACCAAGTTTGGGTTGGCAACTTTCTGCTACGTAAATTCACAAAATCGCTCCGGCCGAGTATGTTGAATCTGTGTCACCGAGTCTGGCAATCTGATAGTTGGTCAACTTATCGGTGCAACTGAGTGTTATGTATTGGTCTCATCGAGATTCAAAAGTTATTACCTTTTAGGCAACTAAGTACCACCAAGATTAACACATCGATGTCACCGAGTTGGACTTATCGGGTGTAACAGTTGGATTTTTGGAGATGCCTATATATACCCTCCACCACCATTTACTCGCAAGAGAAGTACTCGGAATAGATACCCACTCATACCAACTGATTTTCTGAGAGAGAGCCACCTACTCATGTGTTGAAATCATGCTATTCCATTCCAACCATATGAATCTTGATATCTAACATCCCCAAGTTGCTTTCCACCCAATCAATCTCTACCACCAAGCCAAATCCGTGAGAGAGTGATTGTGTGTTGAGGAGTCTATCATCTTGAAGCACAAGAGCAAGGATTTTATCGACATTGTCAAGCCTATTACCTTTTGGAGGGTGGTGCCTCCTAGATTGGTTAGGTGTCGCTTGCGAGCCTCCTACTTTGTGTTGTGGAGCAAACCAAGAAGTTTGTAAGGGCAAGGAGATCACCTACTTCGTGAAGATCTACCCTGAGTTAGGCTAGTCCTACGTGGACGCATGCCATCATGTTATAGTTGATGTTGATTCTTCATGGAACCCTCCGTGGGTAGAGCCCTTCATGGACTCTCATGACCGTTACCCTCTGTGGGTTGAAGACTCCATAAACATGGACATACGATGGCACCACCTATCGGAACCACGTGAAAAATCATCGAGTCTCCAAATTGTGTTTGATCTTCCTACCCTTCCTTTACTACACATGCTTGACTTTACTTTCCGTTGCTATACTCGTAGACATGCATGTGTAGGGTGTTCTTGACTTGCTATGAATGCTAAAATGTGCCAACACTTAAAAATTCAGAAAAGTAGATTTTTTATTGGCCAAGTAGTCTAATCACCCCCCCCCCCTCTAGACCTACTTTTGATCCTACAGTCGCAGAAACATCTTTCTGCGGCGTGCTACTATCGAACTCAAGTGATAGTTCCACAACCTCATCAGGTTCTACTTTTCTCCCACTCAATTCTGTCGAGAGAAACTATTTCTCAAGAAAGGACCAATTTTTAGCAACAAACACTTTGCCCTCTAATCTGAGATAGAAGGTATACCAAACTGTTTCCTTAGGGTATCCTATGAAGATGCACTTTTCCGCTTTGGGTTCGAGCATATTAGAGAGAAGTGTCACATTCCCAAACTCTGATAAATGATAGCTTAGGTTTCTGCAAAACCATAATTCATATGGTGTCATCTCAACGGATTTAGATGGTTACCTATTTAAAGTGAATGTAGTTGTCTCTAATTCATAACCCCAACAATATAGTGGCAAAACGATAAGAGACATCATAATATGCACCATATCCAATAGAACATGACTATGACGTTCGGACACACCATCACACTATGGTGTACTAGGTGGTGTGAGTTGTGAAAGAACTTCCACATTGTCTTAAGTTGTCTAGCAAACTCGTAACTCGAATATTTACCTCCACGATCATATCGTAGGCATTGTATCTTCTAGTCATGATGATCTTAAACTTCACTCTGAATTTGCTTGAACTTTTCAAATGTTTCAGACTTGTGTTTCATTAAGTAAATATACCCATATCTAATCAAATCATTAGTGAAGGTAAGAAAATACCGATATCAACCGCACGCTACAACACTCATTGGACCGCATACATCAACATGTATCATTTCAAATAAGTCACTTGCCCGCTCCATCATACCAAAAAACGGGGTGTTAGTCATCTTACCCATAAGGCATGGCCCGCATGTCTCAACCGATTCGAAATCGAGTGAGTCCAAAGATCCATAACATGGAGTTTTCTTCATGCGCTTTACACTAATATGACATTTAGCGGAAGTGTCACAAGTATCTGGTACTATCATTATTAACTTTACATCTTTTTGGCATCAATATTATGAACATGTGTATCACTACGATTGAGATTCAATAAACAATTCACATTGGGTGCATGAACATTGAAGGTTTTATTCATGTAAACAGAATAACTATTATTCTCTGACTTAATTGAATAACCGTATTGCAATAAACACGATCTAATCATGTTCATGCTCAATGCAGACACCAAATAACATTTATTTAGGTTCAACACTAATACCTAAGTTAGATGGAGCATGCTATGGTGATCACATCAACCTTGGAACCACTTCCAACACACATCGTCACCTCACCCTTAGCTAGTCTCTCTTTATTCGATAGTTTTTACTTCAAGTTACTAACATTATCAAGTGAACCGGTATCTCATACCCAGGTGCTACTAGGAGTACTAGCAAGGTACACATCAATAACATTTATATCAAATATACTTATGTTGACGCTGCCAGCCTTCTTATATACCATGTATCTAGGGTTGTTTTTCTTTAGCGACCACTCTCCTCATAATATAAGCACTTAGTCTCGGGTTTGGGTTCAACCTCAGATTTCTTCACTCGAGAATCAACCAGCTTACCATTCATGAAGTTTCCCTTCTTTCCCTTGCCCTTATCAAAACTAGTGGTTTTACTAACCATCAACATTTGATCCTCCTTGTTGATTTCTACCTTCGCGGTGTCAAACATCATGAAATAGCTCAGGGATCATTATTTCCATCCCTGGCATGTTTATAGTTCATCACGAAGCTCTAGTAGCTTGGCAATAGTGACTTGGAGAACTATATCAATCACTATCTTATCTGGAAGATCAAATCCCACTCGATTCAAGCGATTGTAGCACCCAGACAATCTAAGCACATGCTGACCAATTGAGCTATTCTCCTTCATCTTGCAGGCAAAGAATATTGTTGGAGATCTCATACCTCTCAACACGGGCACGAGCCTAAAATCCAATTTCAGATCTTGGAACATCGTATATGCTCCTTGACGTTCAACACGTATTTGAAGCCTGAATTCTAAGCCGTAATGCAAGACACACTGAACTAATATATCATAATGTGCTTGCTAGATGTTCACAACATCCACAGTCGCCGTTTGAGGGGATCACACACCGAGCGACCCATTAAGGACATAAGCCTTCTGTACAACAATTGAGGATAATCATCCGATCATGGACCTAGTCCGCATAATTTCTACCATCATCTTTCAACTCTTATTTCTCTAGGAACGTATAGAAAACACAGGGGAGCTACAACGTGAGCTATTGATCTACAAACATAATTTTGCAAAGACAACTTAGATTATGTTCATGATAATGAGTTCAATTAATCATATTACTAAAGAACTCCCACTCAAATCAACATCCCTCAGGTTGTCTAAGTGTGACCTGATCCAGATCCACCAACCCAAGTCCGATCATCATGTGAAATTAGGTGGTTTCAATGGTGAACATGCTATATTCGTCAAGTATAACCCGAGTGTTCTGCATGTGCACCATGGCTTGCGCCCGTTGTACGTGAACGTAGAGTCTTTCACACCCGATCATCACGTGGTGCTTTGAAATGACGAACGTTCGCAATGGTGCACACTCGGGGAGAACATAATTTTATCTTGAAATTTTAGTGAGGGATCACCTTATAATGCTACCATCGTCCTAAGGAAAATAAGATGCATAAAGGGATTGACATCACATGCAAATTTTAAGTGACATGGTATGGCCATGAACTTGTGCTTTTGATTTCCATCTCCAAATCACCAGCATGATCTCCATCGTCACTGGGATAACACCATGATCTCCATCATTGTGTCACCATTGGGATTGTCGTGCCCACCATGCTTCTAATACTATTTGTATCTCTTAGCGATACATAGCGCTTAATGATTCACACACATATCATTCAATAATTAAAGACAACCCTATGGCTCCTGCCGATTGCCGTACTCATCGATATGCAAGTCGTGATATTCTATACAAAACATGATCATCTCATACATCACATATATCTCATCATTTCATTGGCCATATCATATCACAGCATACCCTGGATAAACAAGTTAGACATCCTCTAATTGTTGTTGCATGTTTCACGTGTCTGCTATGGGTATCTAGCAAGAACGATTCTTACCTACAGAAAACCATAACGATGATACACAAATTTCTATTCAACCTTCTCAAGGACCGCCTTTGTCGAATCAGATCCAACTAAGGTGGGAGAGATAGACACCCGCCAGCCATATTTATGGAACAAAGTCACATGCCAGTCGATGGAGCCAGTCTCTCGTACGTGGACGGGTAAGGTTGGTCCACGCGGCTTCATCCCACAATACCGCTGAATCAAGAAAAGACCAAGGGAGGAAGCAATCGGAGCATCAACACCCACAAACTCCTTTGTGTTCTACTCATGATCTCATCTACGCATAGACCTAGCTCAAGATGCCACTATTGGGAAACATTGCATGGGAAATCAAAAATTTCCTATGCTTCACCAAGATCAACCTAGGACATGAGCATCTACGAGAGGAGAGATCGGATCCACATACCTTTGTAGATCGCTAAGCGGAAGCATTAAGAAACGTGGTTGATGTAGTCATGTAGTCATGAATAGACTACTTGACCAATTAAAAATCTACTTTTTCCCAATTTTAAGTGTTGGTAGATTTAAGCATTCATAGCAAGTCAAGCTCACCCTACACATGCATGTGTACGAGTATAGCGGCAGAAACTAAAGACAAGCATGAGTAGTAAAGGAAGGGTAGGAAGATCAAACACAATTTGGAGACATGATGATTTTTCCCGTGGTTCCGATAGGTGGTGCTATCGTACGTCCATGTTTATGGAGTCTTCAATACATGCAGGGTAACAATTGCGAGAGTTCATGGAGGGCTCTACCCACGGATGGTTCCCCGAAAGAAGCAACCTTGACTATACCGTGATGGCCTACGTCCACGGAGGACTAGCCTAACTAGGGGTAGATCTTCACGAAGTAGGCGATCTCCTTGCCCTTACAAACTTGTTGGTTCACTCTACAACACGAAGTAGGAGGCTCCCAAGCGACACCTAACCAATCTAGGAGGCACCACCCTCCAAAAGGTAATAGGCTCGATAATGTCGATGAACTCCTTGCTCTTGTGCTTCAAGATGATGGACTCCTCAACACACAAGCACTATCTCACAGATTTGGCTATAGTGGAAGAGATTAATTGGGTTGAAAGCAACTTGGGGAGGCAAGAGATCAAGATTCATACGGTTGGAATGGAATGGCATAATCTCAACACATGAGTAGGTGACTCTCTCTCAGAAAATCAGTTGGCATGAGTGGGGGTCTGTTCTGAGTGCTTCTTTTGTGAGTGAGTGGTGGTGGAGGGGTATATATAGGCATCTCCAAAAATCCAACTGTTACACCTCAAGCGACCAACTTGGTGACATCGATGTGTGAATCTCAATTGTACCGAGTTGCTCCATTGGGAGCAACTTCTGAATCTCGGTGCGACCGATATATGAATCCCGGTTGCACCGTTAGGTGACCAACAATCATATTACCAAACTCAGTGACGCCAATTCCACAAACTCGGTCGAAACGATTTTGTGAAAATGGGTAAAGGAAATTTGGCAACCCAAACATGGTGGCACCGAAGTGGAATCAGTTGCACCAATGTTCTAGGGTTTGGCATGGGTTTGTCCGAGTTTAGGAACAAGTGGCACCGAGTGGAAATTGTTGGTTGCAGCGATTTTGGATATTTGGCTTTGCACAGACTTTTGGTGGAAGAGCTTGTGCGTGTTTTTGGTGAATATCACTTGTGCATGTATGAGCATTTTGTTCACCAACAATACCTTACCCCTTTTAGTAGTATTGGCTTTCCTATGGACTCAAAGTGATTTCTCACAAAGTAAAATGTAGAGTCCTCTTGCTTGTATCTTTGCCAAACTATTTCCTTGCATCTTGGGGTATTCCACAATCCTTTTGCCAACCCATCATTGAACCTTTACTGAAATGTGCTTAGTGGAAGCATTAGTTCAATGGCATATATGTTGTTATTAATTACCAAAACCACCAAGGGAGAAAATGTGCTTTCAATCTCCCGCTTTTTGGTAATTGATGACAACATACATATCAAAGCTTCGACATATTATATAATCAATGAATATAATCATTGCTTTGAGAAGTATGTGATAAGTAAGTGCACCCCCTAAATTTGTGCATTATTTTTAAATTTGCATTTGAATGCAAATGCACAATCGATTAGGTACATGGGACACTTATTCCATGTCGCATACATCTTGGTGGTGTGCGAGAATAATAAGAGTGAATATCATAGGACAAAAAAATCAAGCAAAGTGAATGATCATCTCATAAGCATCAAAAGGATAGGAAATAGTATCAACACATGTTAAAGCATATGATCAAACACCAACAAAAGTTTAACACAAGCAACCAACAGACCATATGTTTTCAAAAAAGAAATAAAAACCAATGCTCTCTCACTCGAAGCCTAAAGATCTATATACAACTTCTCCCCCTTTGGCAACAAGTTACCAAAAAGTTGAAAGAGATATAGCCCTAATCATTCTTCTAGGGCTGATCTCCTCCGATGGTCGATGCCGGAGTCGAGAGAAATGCGTCGGTGAATACCTCTTTTTTTTATGGACGGAGTTGGAGTAGGAAATGGAGGCACTAGCGGAGCTGATGGAGCTGAAGTGACAGTAGAAGGTGCTGATGAAGAAGGCCTCGACTCAAGAGCTTGCAGTGTGGCTCATCTGGCCTAGGTAGTGAAGTGTGTGCCTGGCCTGAGAGGAGAGACATCCTCATCATTCTCATCATCATCATCATCTGTAGAATGAGGAAGAGGCACAAAGTAAAATTCCTTCTTGAGCTCGTTCACGGTCCTGGTAAGCTAATCCACGTTGTCATTAAGGGTCTTGACCCTATTCTCAAAGATCCTCACAAGACTGTTATGGTTCTCCAGTATGTCCTTGATGTCCTTCTGCATGCCCTGAACTGTTGAGATCAAGAGATCCATCTACTCATTCTTGGATCTAGGTACTTGAGCACCAGTGGCTCTAGCTTCCTCTGCCTCTGCCAGTGCCCGAGCTGCAGCTTATGTGGGATGGTCTGGGTCCATCACCACAACATTTTCCTCAAAGTCTGGTTGTAGGGGCAAGTGGGGTCCGTCCAGAGAAAATATGTGCTTCTCCAGCTTGGAGATGATGAACATCTGGGTGTAGGGTGCATAGCAGCTAGAATGCTTTTGATCAGCAACAACCCTCTTCACCGTCTCCACAATCAAATCCATCACTATGAATCTCTGGTGCTGGTCAATATGAAGAAGCAAGTTGATAGAGTAGCCTAGGATCTTCTTCCCGTCTCCTGACTTAGGCATCAAAGTATGCCTCGGAATGGTATTAATGGTACGGAGACTTGCCTGGAGGTAGTACATAGATCCTAGCTTGTGAGACTGAAAATGTGCAACAGGAATAGCATTGTACATGTCGTTCATGGCATTGTGGCTGACCTTGGACTCTGAGTACACACAGACATATCCATCCTGTACCTCTAGGACTCCAAAGATGGCAACCCACTCATCAACAGTTGAATCATATATTCCTCCTTCCGTCATCCACACAATCCTACCATCTCCATAGAAGTGAGAAGTGGAGTAGAATTGCATGATCATCTCATCGTTCCATGCAATGAATTCTTTGCCAACAAAGTCATCTATACCAACACAGTGGAAGTTGTCTTGTACATTGGGGAAATAGTCTTGATTTGCCTTGATGTACTTCCAGTCAACATACCTCATGTCACTCATAGCTGGACTCTTGTCAAGTAGCACAGACTCATAGAAGTCCTATTGCTCCTTGGTGTAGAACATGTAGTTCATAGCTGTTTTCCTCCTCTGAGAGTAAGGATCAATGGCTCTCCACTCTCTCAAACCTACATCCTTCTTCTTCTTCATGTCCACAGCCAGTGGATGGCTGGCATTGTGCTCTGGAAGGTGTGGTCTGAGCTTCATAAAAGCAGACATGGCATCCTCATCCATTCTCTGGAGGATGTTCCCTTGTTCTTGTCAGAAGCTAGAATATGTCTGGATGGCCTCTTAGACTTCTCAGCAGTAGCCTTCTTGGGGGCAGACTTGGTGCTCTTAGATGGACCTTGCTTTGGCATAGCATCTACCAAAAGCTTCTTCTACTTCTTCTTGGGAGGGCCTTTGACAACTCGCTCTTCCTCCTCCTCCTCCTCCGCAACAGCACCAGCTACCTACTCTGGGGCCTCATGCATGGAGGTAGCCCTGCCAGTCACATAGACAATACTCTTTCTAGCATTCTTCTTCACTCCTGCCTTCTTAGGGAATGACCTCCGTGGGTCTCAATGGTCATAGTTGACCTAGCACTCTCAGGTGCTCTCATAGTCTCTGGAGGGGCACATGCCTTGCTAACTACTCTCTTAGAAGAGGTGGCTTCATTAGACTTCCTGGCAGCTTTGTCTTGCTTATTGGCAAGAAATTCCTCTAGCACAAAATATGAATCCTCCTCATATGAATTCAGTTTCTTCCTGGCCCTAGTACCAGCCTTGGGCAACCCTGGAGGTGTGTGGGTCTGAATAGGAGCTAGACCCAGGGCTAGTGCCTGAACCCATGTCAACATTCTACTCCGGCAAATTCTGACTGTCCTTTGAACCTGACATAGATGACCCTGTGAATACAGTGTAGAAGAGTAGAAGAGGATGAGTCATCACAAAATGCAGACATTTTTTAAAGTTTTGAACTGAAAAGTCTTACCTGTAGTTCACACCAAAAAGGAATTTCTGTGTCACCGAGTCAAAACTTTTGATGTTGCCGATACGCACAATACCCTTAACAGAAACTTGGCAGCAGTTTCGGTCTGACCGAAAACTGCCACTCGGTCTCAGCAAGTATTGTCCTCAGTAGCACAAAAAGAAAATCGGTGGAATCGATTTTTATGATTCGATATCACCGGGATGCGATATTGCGGGCAACTAAACCTAATTTTTTGATTCACAAATCTATTGAGCTTTCTAGGGGATTTAGGAGTTTGCAATCGGTGGATTATCTATAATGTAAACTTGAATGTGCAAGAATCAGACGGGGAGCGCAAGGTGGGACGGATCCATACCCTAGCTTGGTGATGGATCCACTACGGCGGCAACGATGGAGAAGATTTCATCAGCGACGACGATGGCCTACAGCGGAGACACACGGGGAAGAAAGGGCGATGACCAGGGTGACATATCAGCAACGTAGGGTTATGAGGGGGAGATGGTTGAAGACTAATTTCAAAGGTTG
Organism: Hordeum marinum; assembly: GCA_022496015.1. NCBI lineage: Eukaryota > Viridiplantae > Streptophyta > Magnoliopsida > Poales > Poaceae > Hordeum > Hordeum marinum. The sequence goes on from CM039675.1 coordinate 164,614,487, forward strand.
GGTCTGCCTCCTTATATATCCGCGGCTATTGGTGACACCGATACTAAATTTTTGGTGTCACAGAGTTCCGAAACTGTCAGCTAACGGGGAAACTCGATGTAACCAAGAATATGGAATTGGTGGTACCGTGATTGAAAACTAGATCAACCCTAGGCATTCGGTGAGACCGAGATTTTTGAGTTGGTTCCACCGAGATGCACTTGGGGGTTCTTAATGGTTAGTCCTTTCTCGATATGGAACTCCGAGTGCTCCTCACACAGAGAGATCAAAAAGTACTTGTTCAAATTTTGTGATGCGGCATGAATAGAATATTAGGTGAGAAAGCATATATAACTAGAAGAGTGGTCCTACACATTCTTGTTCATGCAATTGGCAAAATAAAAAAAATGCCAAATAGCAACAATTGGATGTCCTCGAACGAGTAAATAAATAAAGACTAACATGCTCACACAATAAGATGTCAAATGAAATAATGGAAAACATGCACAAACATACTAGCATCTACGAAGCACTTGGCGATGACGGAGTCATTTATATATGAGTATATTGACTTAGGAGCCAAGTAAGAATACATGGTCATAGGTCATACTCATCGTTTAAGCACAAGTGGGGTTACCACTTTTACATAAAGCATTTAATGTTGTCACATGCAATTAAACATAACAAACACTGGAAATCTTGGTTGAAAGCGTGAACCCATGCCACCTGCCTTAAACCTATAGGCATTCTGACTGGGAGGCGTCCTAGTTTGTATGTTCGTCACGAATGAACTCTTTGCCATACTCCTGCTCTTCCATGCCTGGCCAATTAAATAACCAGTGGCAAGCCAATGAGTACTTTGAATGTACTCGCAAGTAACCCATGTTGGAACAAGGCAATAATCATGCATGATCTAACACCAAATAGGTATTTTGCATATAGCCAATTTCGAATGCAATGACATGATAAAGTAACTACGTAAGCATGCATCAACTATTGCCAGATATCCATATGAACAAGTTACATATATCATCATAAACAAGGGGTTGGACATATCATGTTCAGTCATCATGTCATGTCATCTAACTCATCTCAAGTATCATCTATGTGTCATCCACACACACACCAAGTTTGAGGAAACATCTGGACATAGTTTAAGAAGGACCTCCAACTGTCCATGACCATGGACACGACTAGTCGAATAGTTTTACACTCTGCAAAGGTTGCACACTTAACCCACAAGACTCGGGAAACTTCCTTGTCATCCACAACTCGCGATATATTAGATTATTGAGTTAACCACCCAAACATTGTCTTTCCACTGGTGATACTAAACAAAGAGTCCACTCTATTGGTACACAACCCACATGATGTACATCACAAGCAGCATCCATGCAGGGACCAACGGTGTGCCCGGTGCCTGTGAAGACAGTGCATGATCATCCTTACCGGCACGACCCTGTATCGAGAGTGACCACGTCACTCCCGCCAGTAGTAATCCTGGCTCCATGAAAGTACCCACCAACGTAATCAACAAAGCCCTATCCCATAAGGGGTATCATGGTTGCGCATGTAAGGTTGGGATGGTCAGCAAACCTTAAATCTAATCCGTTTTCGAAAACACACACACTCACTTGCTCCGGTACACCACATTTTCCAAATTGGTCACCGGACACATCATCGTCTCCCTCGTGCATTAGTGGCACCCGATGGGGTTTTCGAAAAGTTTTTGAAATCATTTCTTTGTTTCAATCACCATGCATAATCCTGACCCCACTTTCGTAGCATCTACTAGCATCATATCTACTCCCACCCACACAACCCTCATAATGATGGTAGGGTCATGCAAGATGCAAGTACCAATGGTAAAAGTAACGGAGGAATCCCACCGAAGTGGTCACCGCATCACATGAATAACAACAAGTAATATGGTGTTATATGACATGCATGACAATGGTTTATTAACATGGTCAAAGGCCTACTTGCCTAGCTCAACATAGTCTTCGGGGTCTTCAAAGTCTTCGGGTCCAAATCCCTCATCAACAACGTAATCTATAGTCGCGATGAATTAATAGGAATAATAAGCATCACACAAAAACAGAGTACAGAATCTACTTCTAAAATGTTACCCTACTCTGATAAATAGTAAAAACTATTCAAAGAATATTTCTCTAAGGTTTTGGCATGAAAATGGTTTTCAAAATTATTTTTAACAGTGGCCAAAAATGCCCAAAAGAGGTTTCAAAATAAAACAACACATAAAAGGTTTTCAGAAATTTACACAAATGGCACTATTAAATACTACACATTACTCTAAAATTTATGGTGGAAAAATATTGGGAAAAGGATTTTTATTTAACTTTGTGGGATTTTTGGAAAATCCCACAAAATTAGAAAAAGAAGAGAAAAGAAAAGGCCTCAGCATCCTGGGCCAGAAGCAGCCAGGAGCTGGGTCGGCCCAGTGGCTAGCCAGGCCAGGCGCCCTAGTGCTCGCGCGCGCGTCAGGTTTCAAACCTGACGGGCGGGCACCAATGGCCAAAGAGAGAGAGAGACGCGGGTGAGAGAGGTGGGAGGCCGATAGGTGGGGCCCTCCTGTCAGGTCCGTCTCGCACCTTGGGATAGATGGTAGAGGAGCTCACCGGTGGCAGGTCAGTCCATGGCGAGGGAAGGCGAAGGCTAGGATGGCTTTAGGAGGTCCCCGCTTGTCGGGAGGTACGAGAGTTGGTCGCCGGGGAGGCCTGAGTTGCTGGCGGCAAGGTGGACGTGGCGGAGGGGATCAGGAAGTGATCGCCAGGGCCGTCCTAGGACGCAAAAAGAGCAGGGGAAAGGGGGAATCACATCAGAAGGGTCTCGCGGTTCTAGATGAAGAGAGAAAGGAGGCTTGGAAGCCTTCCTACCATGCGGATGTCGGTGACCCGAGGCGGCGGTGCTATGGTCAATCCCGAGCGCTCGAGCATGGGGAGGTCGAGCTGGACTTTTGGAGGGCGACTAGAAGGGAGAGGAGGGATCCAGAGGGGAGAGCGAAACGAGGGGAGGCCCTATTATAGGGGGCCGGGCTCACCATGGACCGAGCCCACGGGCATCCGCCACAGGTATTCTGGTGGCCACGGGAGGGGCTTGGGGCCTGTTTGTGGTGCTCGTGGGGGAGGAGCAGGGATCTAGGAAGCAAGAGGGGGAGCGGGATGAGCTCGTAGCGGGGCCCACACCTTGCACAGGGAGTGGCTGAAATGGGCGGCATTAGGCACGCGCGGAGGAGGGAGAAGGAGAGAGAATGGAGAGAGGGTCGACTGCCTGTCGTGTTGCGGACGTAGAGGCCGACCAGGGGGGCAAGCTTCCCCATCCCAATGTGGTCGAGAGCCTGAGGATGCTCTTGCTACAGTGTGGTGGCACACCGTAGCGCGCTCGACAGCACCGAACTGGCATGCCATGGCATGCCTTTGGCATTTTGGGCATGGCAACTTGTGTCTAGGGGGTCTAGGGTGATGTAGGCTAGGGAACACTAACATTGGATGCCCTAGGAGGTTGATAGTGTCGGATTTCGGGCTCCACAAAACCTCTAAGGTTTGAACATAGGGGTGTGTGCGAAGATCTCCTGTAGCCTCGCCCAACCTAGCTCGCTACTCAATGAACGCAACGATAAACTCACACGATGACAGGGAAGAAGATGGACACGACAGTTTACCCCAGGTTTGGGCTGCTGCGAAGCGTAATACCCAACTCCTGCTTTGGTGGATTGCCTCTCGCCGAGGTTTGGATGGATGAACTAGTACAATATGCTTGAGACTCGTGAGGGTACTCAAGATGTGTTCTTCGCTGGATCTCTCATGATGGTGACCTATGGTCTATATATAGTGGCGGCCCGGGTCCTCTTCCCTTATCACAATGGCAGGAAGGGATCCCACAACAACCAATTTCAAAGGGGGATAGGGGTTGGTGCTCGCCCTGCCCAAAGGCGGTCTTCGTTTGCAAAGTGATTGTCGACAACGCAAGGATGGGCTCGGTGATGACAGCCGCCCTGCAAGGCAGGTGGTAGTGGTCTTCTTGCACCGAAATGGAAAACTTTGGGGGTGCTTTGGGAACTCGCGCATGTTAGTGCTCCCTTTGCACAAAAGGGGAAACTACGCCTCCTGGCGCACTGGTGCTTGCCTGTCCTTCCTTGCGTCATGTTTGACTCTCGAGGCCGAGTATTGTAGAGATCTCCGCTGCTTCGGAAGGGTCCTGAGGAGGCCCATCCTTCGCGAGTCTTCTCGCCTTTCTTCCTTGTGAGGCTAGGGCCCTCGCGAGGGCCTTGTCTTGAGCGGGGCCTCGCCTGGTCCCACTTGGTCGATGAAGTGGGCCATGTCCTGGGCAACAGGTAGCTAGGTCTGGATACCCCTATTCCCAGAACGGCAACAGTAGCCCCCGGGCCCAAGGTGTGACCGAGCTATCATACGAGCAAAGCTTGGGGGATGGCCCAAGTGCCATGGGCCCCAACCGCCTGGGGGCCAGGCTTTATATGTGGTAGCCCGAAGACTTGTCATCCCTTCTTCTCGGCACCGGACCGGCCATAGCGAGGTTTGCCGAGCCACCCGACTCTCGCCTCAGAGCTTCCTTTGCCTCCCATCGATTCCACCATCTGTTCTCCCTTCTCGTGTGAATCCAACCCCTTCTGCTGAGTCCCCGTGCGTCATGTATTTTTCCCCTTCGTCCTACTCGCTGCGTTTCCGGAGGAGGTGAGAAGTGGAAGCTTGGGGGGTCCGTCCGTCGTAGCGATGCCCCCCGCACTGGGCCGGTCGTTGGTGGTGAACCTCGAGGGGTTGGAGAAGGTCCAACTGGTAGTCCCGGCCAGCTCCAATGAATGGGGGGCCATAGAGATCTGGAAAGGTTCGTGGCCCCGGGGTGAGATGACGGCCTCTGTTGTTCATCTTCATATTCATGATCTCCTCTCCGGCATACTGCCACCATTTTCGAGCTTTCTCACTGCTGTGCTTTCGTAATATCAAATTCGCATGCTCCACCTTGACCCTAGCTCCCTCATTCTCCTCTAGGCCTTCGCGTTCCGGTACGAGGCCTTTGTTGGTGTTTCCCCATCCGTGGCCTTGTTACGCCACTTCTCCCTTGAGTTGGCTTCTGAGGAACAATGTTCCGGGTGCGTGTCCTTGAGAATGGTGGACACATCGGCCCGCAGGGCCCTTGATGCTGAACTCTCCCCGGAAGCAGAAGGGTTTCGGCGGTAGTGGGTGTATGTTGAGACTGCTGAGGCCAAAGCTCTGTTCCAACTCCCGTTGACCCCCGCAACACCAAATCCTGGGTGGGCATGCGTGGAGCTTGCCGACCCTTGGCTTGCACCGGTCCTGGCTAGGCTAGCGAGGCTGAGGCAGGCAGGCATGACGATGGCGATGGTGGTGCGGAAATTCACTCGCCGACGAATTTCTCTTCTTCACCGCCACTCCCGCCCGATGTGGGCCTTCACGGGTCCCCATGACCGAATGCAGATCCAGGTCCCACCTCTTTCCCCTAACGTCCTGCGCGAGCTTCTTCGCTGCCTGACTGCTGGTGAACCTGCTGGTGAACCTGGGAGGCCCTCGTCGCGAAGATTCCGTGCTTCGATGAGTGGGGGTTCCTTCCTCAGGGGGGCGCACGGTCGGGATGCCTCGCTCCTAGGGCTCTTGAGAACTCAGGTCATGCCTCCTTCCCCGCGGCCGAGGAGGGCTGTGTCTCGCTGCCCATTCCCCCGGCTCTTGCCCCGGGTCGAGCTGGGGTCGGCGGCGGCACTCAGTCATTGGTGGAAGTCACCGTCCTTTCCACTGATCATCAACCGTCGGTGACCAGCCCTCCGCCCCCGGGCCCACGCGTTGGCCGCGAATGGAAGGCGCCCAGGGACGGTCGCTCCTCAGTGTCGGGTGCTCCGGTGAAGAGAAAGTGGGTCGCCATAGACGACCTATGCCCTCCTCCATCCTTCTTTTCGGTGCTTTTCTAATGAGCCTTTTATTCCGCAGGCTCCCCACTGGCGATGGGGGAGTTGGGTTGGCGTTGCCTGCTCCTACGGCCGCTGAGCCTCTTGCGGTATCTTCTCTCATATACCACGGGGTTCCCTCCTCCGAGGCACCCGCGCCCAGGCCCATTTTGACGTCTGGTCGCCCTGGGCGCGAGTCCCCCACGGTCCTCTTCGCCCACGGGCTATGGATCCCCTGAGTGGGGCCAGTTCTCCTGACCGCAGCCCCTTCTAGGGTCGTGTTGCGTTGCCCCCCGAACCCCCTTTGCTCGGTGATGTGCGGCTCCAGGGGACGCCTCCTTTTTCTCGGACGCCTGGATGTGAGCCCCCAACCCCCGAGCATAGGTACGGGCAGGGAGGCCCCTCGCGCGCCTCCCTCATTCGCCAGGGAGAATGTGGAAGTTTTGGTTGGCCGCTTGAGCTTGCTGAAGACCTGAGCACCTCGCCATGGGGTTTGCTCCATACCGTGGCGGATGCGTTCCAGCGCCTAGGGGTGGGGCCCGCCAACAATGATGCCCGCTTTGACAAGGAACGTCAGCGCTTTTCATTGGGGTGGCGCCAGCTTGACGTTGCCGTGAACCTCGCCTGCTTGTAGCACAAGTGCGCCCACGTGAAGGTGAAAGGGTACCTTGCCGTGGCGATGGAGGGCTGCGAACGCGCCCTTGCCAAGGCTTAGGAGGCCGATTGCCGACATAGGGCCTCCCAGACTCGCCTTAGGGAGCTCTAGGCCCTCAACGCCGACCTGGAAGGGAAGATCCAACTATGAAGGGCCACACTCGTGGATCCGCCAGTCGAGCTTCTCCCTGCCGGCGCGAGCCTCCTGGCGCCAGTCGACTCGTTGGTGTTGGAAGCGTTGGAGCAGAGCCTGGAACAGGAGAGACTAGAGGTGAGGGAGCATCAGGTATCACTTGACGAGGAGTCCCTTGCCTCTTACGAGGCGAGGATATAGGAGGTGGTTAACAACAGGGTGGCAGAGGCTTGGCATCCCCTTCTCCAGGATTATCGCGCGAAGATGGAGCTCCAGGAGTCCCGTTTGTGCCAGCGACTTGACCTCCTGAAAGGCAAGGTCAACAACCTCAAGAAGAAGTTAGACCAAGAGTAAGGGCGCCAGCAAGCCGCAATGGACGCCCAGGCGGCTGCCAAGGCCGAACTAGCTTTTCTTTATAAACAAGTGAAGGGTGTTGCTATCCGGGTGAAGGAGACTTCGGACGAGGCGGTCCGTGCTCGCGGCCTCCAGCACATGTGGTCCTAGATGTTCCAATCCGTCGAGAAGAGGCCTAGGCAGGACTTGGATGACATCTGCGGCGAGAGTGTTTCGAGCCCCTTGGTTTCGAACGACGCCGTGTATCTTGGCTTCTTTTCCAGGTTTGTGGAGTGCCTTGAGGTGGGTGCAGAGAAGACCCGTGCCCTTGTGGAGGAGAAGAGTCGTGACCTACTCCATCGGGGGGCTCCAACATCTTGTGCCACCACCTTCGTCTCAACACGCACTTTGATCTACATGCGGTGCTTGGTCCCGTGCTTGAGGTGATCCGCGCTGCCCTCACCAATCGTGTCCAGGATCATGTGGACGACCTGGTGGCCGAGCTTTTTCTTGACGAGGCGGAGGGCCGTGCTTGAGCAGGGACACGCGAGGCTGTCGCCAGGTGACGGCGAAGGTGTTCTTACTTCGAGTGGCCTTCTTGAGTTCCTGACAGGGTTATGCACGTGGCCTAATGGCAACTTTGATGTATTCCCAAAGTACCTTCGAATATGTTCCCCATTACCGAGGTGTGTAGTGTCGTCCTCCTTTTGGCTAGAGTCATAGCCAGTCTGATTCTGACGCCTGTGGGGTGGCGACGATTTAGCTCGCGCCCGTGGTTCCGCCTGAGGTGCTTCTCCCTTGCTCGTGGGACGGTCTGAGGGCCCTTTCGTCACTCTGCATCTATAGGTTCTAGTCCCACACATTTCCCCACCAACGTTAGGTACGACCGGAGAGGACACACCTAACGAGGCGAGGCCCGGTACTCTTGATGCCGGCCGAAAACCCTGGACGGCACCAGGAAGTCAAGTGGATTTATGACTGTTAAGGCTCCCGAGGCGCGTTGCCCAGGAGCCCCCTTTTTTGATGCTCAAACCGCTCTACGTCTTCAAGTCCCAATCCCGCGCATTTCCCCACCACCATTAGGTACGACCGGAAACCAAGGACGCACTTCACGGGGTGAGGCCCCGACACCCCTGATGTCGACCGGAAACCAAGGACGGCATGAGAGGGGACGAGTGGCCTTATGACCGGTAAGGCTCCTAAGGCGTGCTACTCAGGACCCCCCTTTGACGCTGGAGCGATCCCCCATTCCTTTCTTCCATGTACCACCCCAGGAGGCCCTGGGTCCCCCCAAGACCCCATTCTGTGATGTGGTGCTGTGGTCGGAGCCCACAGCTCCTCGCAAAACGCCGATCCAAAAAAGAGAGAACTCAAGATCGATAAAACGAGAAAACAAAGAGAAAAAGTACCTACCCCTCTTTTCTTTGAAAACATAAGATCACTAAATCTTCGAGCTTCTGTGAGGTTCAAGCACAAAAAGGCCATTGAAGGCTGCAACTTGCAATACAAAAAGAGCGACAAAACGGCCGCATCCGGCCCTTTTTCTTTGGGGTTGTCCCCTCCTTCGTCTTCCCCCAGCGCTGAGCATAGGGCATCCATGTTGCATGGACATAGCCATTGATGGGCAGTGTTGTCTTCTCCGCCAGCTCCGGGCTGAGGCTGCTACATTGCGTGGGAGGGACCCCTCCGCATACGCGGGGGGGGGGGTGTACAAGTCACTCATTATTACGTGAGAGTGCCATGGTTGATGTAGGTCCCGGGGGTGTGTAGGGAGCCCCACGCCTCACAGACAAGGATCACACTTGCAGCCCCCCGGCTTGTCGTGGTGAAGTGTTGTCTGTGCTGGGCGAGCCCGTGAGCATAGGGGAAGCCCCCTGCGCTCTCTGGACGGAGAGCCCGCTCCAGCAGAAGGTCCTGAGTTTCCCGGGCATTGCCCCAGCGCCTCGCTAGGGTCCTCGGGTTCCCCATGCCGGTATTATGGGCCCTGTCCCCAGGTCGAGCGAACCGGGCCTGGGGACATGGGTGAGCACATGTTCGCTCACCGGCGATCGAACAAAACCCGTTCTAGCGACATGGGCATTTGTTCCACCCTCCGTCCCCTAGCGAGTATCGCGCGCCCTGGAGACAAGGGCGCATGTTCCACCCTAGGCCTCGAGGTTGGGATCATCTGGCCCAGGGAAATGGGCGTGTGTTCCACCCTCCATCCCTAAGCTGGGGCCTCTCAGTCTGGATACGACGGCACATGTTCCACCCTCCGTTCCCGGGTGAGTGACACACGGTCCCCAGACCCAGACGTCTGCTTGAATCAGCTCCCTGTCGGCGGGTCTACATCGCGAGGATCCCCATGTTGGGCATCCTCGCGAGGCCACCCCCGCGAGGTTGTACGTACATGTCCGTGCGGGGGCTCCTCGAAAGGTCGCGTGCATGTCTCCCGCTGTCGTGGTAGCCGATGTCGCCCTCTCTGTGGCCCGGGAGCGCGACAACATGGTCGTGGTCGAGTGGCGCGGGCCCCCGGGTGCAAGCGTAGTCGAACCTCCGGTCCACCTCCTTGGTTATGGAAAGCATGTCGGGAAACGCAAAGCCAGGCCCTATTCGCGCGGCTGGGGCCCGCGCTGCTGGCGGCTCAAGCCAAGTCCCTAGAAGGAGCGGTCCAGCGTAGATGTCTCGAATTCGCCCACGTGGTCTAGACGTCGTGACCTCCGGTTGTGTGGGTCCATCGGCGCGAGCCCCACGGTGGTGTAGCTGGGTTCCGTCGGTAGTGGTGTCGTTCTTAGGAGCTCGTGTGGGCTCCTTGGTGTGGTGGCGGCGGGCGACACATTAGTGCCGAAGCTCCTGCACCACGAGGAGACCAACGTGTTTGTGTGTTGGGTCTTGGAAAACTTGGAGGGGTGGCAGCATGGCCTGAGCGTGAGGACAGGCCGGGGTGACGGGGGCGTGCCATGTGGTTGGTGAAGGCGGCAGCCCCCGGCGCCTGTCGGGGACCTGACCGGTGTTGACTCCTACCGACGGGGTGGCAGAGCGCCACAAGGCGTTCCGGCCCGCCTGCGCCTCCCGCGCCATGCATGCGGCTCGCTGCTCCGCGCGGACTCATAGTCCTTGTGCCATGAGTTTTATGAGCGTCAGCCGGTTGAGATCTGATGGAGATTTTGACACGCTCATATCTGGCACGCCAAATGTCGGATTTAGGGCTCCACAAAACCCCTAAGGTTCGAACACAGTGGCGTGTACAAAAATATCTTCCAACCTCGCCCGACCTAGATCGCTACTCGATGATCGCAACGACGAACTCGCACGATGATGGTGAAGAAGATGAACACGACAGTTTACCCAGGTTTGGGCCACTACGAAGCATAATACCCTACTCCTGCTTTGGTGGATTGCCTCTCGTGGAGGTTTGTATGGATGAACTAGTACAATATGCTTGACCCTCATGAGGGTGCTCAAGATTTGTTCTTGGCAGGCTCTCTCATGGTGTTGTATGGAGTAACTAGGTGTTGGATCGGATTCCCTAGTCTACGATGCAACCTATGCTCTCTATATAGCGGCGGCCCGGATCCTCTTCCCTTGTCACAATGGCAGGAAGGGATCCCACAATAGCCAATTTCAAAGTGGGACATGGGTTGGTGCTCGCCCTGCCCAAAGGCGGTATTCATCTACAAAGTGACTGTCAACAGTGCAGGGACGGGCTTGGTGATGACATCTGCCCTGCAGGGAGGGTGGTTGTGGTCTTCTTGCACCGGAATGGAAACCTTTGGGGGGTGCTTCGGGAACCCGCGCGTGTCCTTGCTCCCTTTGCACCAAACGGGAAACTACACCTCTTGGTGCACTAGTGCTAGCCTGTCATTCCTTGCGTCATCTTTGACTCTTGAGGCCGGGTCTTGCATAGAGATCTTTGCCGCTTCGGAGGTGTTCTGAGGATGCCCATCCTTCACGGGTCTTGTCCGTGTTCTTCTTCGCGAGGCTAGGGCCCTCGCGAGGGCCTTTTCTTGAGTAGGGCCTCGCCTGGTCCCACTTGCTCAATGAAGTAGGCCACGTCCTGGGCCGCAGGCAGGAAGGTCTGGTGTGACAGCCCAAGTGCTGCCCCTACCTTTTATGGCATGTAACCTATGTGGACCCATGTGTCATGTCATGAATGTATTTGAGTTTGCTCTTTTCCCATGCCTTTGTTTCATGCATCTTGCATCATATCATTTCATCATCATGTCATGCATTTATAAATGCGGTGTGCTTCTTGTGACCTTGTTGTGATGTGTGAGTGGTCTTGTGGATGGGTGTGCATGAGTGGGCATTAACCTCCTCCCTTCTCTCTAATTTTCAAAAGACCAAACCTAAAACCTTTTAATCCTATTATCATTCTTCAACAGAAGTAATTTGCTTTATAAATCTATTAAAAATGTTCAAGTTGTAGCCAATATTTTTTTGAGTCTATGTGTGAGGTCCTTTTGGTGTTTTGAACTTTGAGATTTTCGGATTCTAAATAAAACAGGGCCTGCTATTTCAAAAGGTATTTAATTTGCTGGCCCTAAAATTCATCTTGGTATTTTATTCAAATAGGGCATAATTCCTTATGGTGTCAAGTATTTTATTTTGTTGAAAATCCTTTTTCCTTTCACTTGGGATCTTCTTATTTTTTTGTTGTTTATAAAAAAAGGAACCTTTGTTTTGTTTTGTTTGCAAGAGAGGGAAAGTTGGGCCAGTTCCTTCTCCCATGCGGCCCAATCCAGGTAGCTAGCGGCTACCTGTTTCCTTGCCTCCCTTTTCCGTCAGGTTCAGGGAGCAGAGAGAGCGAGCGTGTCGCTGTAAGCTTCAGCCGTCGCGTCGTCGTTAGCCCACGCCTATTTAGCCCCCTCAACGTGCGTGCCTCCTCCTCTAGAGTACCGTGCTTCCCCCTTGCGCCGCCGCCATCTGCCATCTCCTCCTCCCTCTTCCCTTTCCCCTTATCTTCCTTCTCTATCAGGTAAAGCTTCAGAGAGGGTGAGGTTTAGAGAGTCATTGCCGGTCTTCGTCGTCGCCGTCCTCGCGTCTCCGGTGGTCCTCCTCCGTGCCCGGCATGCCGAGGAGGCTGGGGAACGTCCCCACGATCCATTTCCATTGCTAGGAGGAGCCGGGCACCCCACCCTCGATGGCCTCGTCCTCGTCAGAGCTGCGGGCAGGGTGCTCCTGCGCCAGTTCGTCCTCTGCTTTGGGCCAGTGCTTGCCGCTTCTTCCTCCTCATCGCCACGATCAAGCCATCATCGACCTCCCTGCTTCATTGCATGGACAGGTCCGGTCACCATAGCTCTCGCTTTGCTGCTATGCTTGCAAGGCAGGGCCTTGAGGGCCGTCGCCTCTGTTCCCCCTCGTCGCGAGGCGAGCAGGGGAACGGGTTCTCCCTTCTCCACGCATTCTCCTCTCCCAGCCTGCGCGCCGGAGAGCCCTGTAGTCGCCGGATGCCGCCGCCGCGTTCCTCTGTCCCTGCTAGATTTCAGTTTCGTTAGTTAGCGTGCGCGGTAGTATAGGTTTAGTGAAAGCCCCCGTCTATGCAGACGCGCGCATGTAGCAGAGTGGTGTTCGACTCGGGGAACAACCACAATGTCGCGGGATCGAGTCCCGGCTCCCCCCTTTTTGATCTTTTTCCAATTGTCTTGAAGTGTTGTGTATGTTCGGATCCGGTGTGGTGGCTAGATCCTGTGCGTGGTGCTGTGTGTGTGTGTGGATCTGGTGCGGCTGTGTGCCAGATCCAGATGTGGCTGTGCACTAGGTATGTGTGTGTGTGCTAGTGTGTGGTGTGTATGTAGTGGGTCTAGTGTGGCTGCCAGATCTAGGGTGTGTGTGTGTGGTGCTGATGTGCATGAGTGTGTGTGATGTTGTGTGTGTGACGACTGGGCCCTAGCCCCACTTGTCATGCACTAGGGGTGCCTGGTGAGTATGTTAGGTGCCCCCCTGTTAATTTTTTTTTTCTTTTATTTTTTTATTGTTTTAATTGTTATAATTGGTTATTTCCATTTCTAGTATAATTGCTAAATCTGGATATGTGCATTTTTGAACATGGACATATTTCGTTAGTTTTCACTTATAGGAATGTGGGGTAATTTTCTATCTAGTATTTTGTCATGATGATCCATGTGATCATATGAGTATGATACATGATTTTGGGGTAGAATCACCCAAGGAATCCATTGGTGTGACTTGTTTGAGCATTTGAGAAAGTTTGACGAAATGTCATTTTGTCTCAAAGTGCCATTTTGTCATTTTTGTTATATTTAATCCATGCATGCTATGATATTTGTGCCAACATGAATATGGTAGCCCTTGATGAGTAGAATGCCATGGTATTTAGTTTTGTCATGTTAAACTTGCATATGAGTGGGAACCATGATCTAAAGTAGCTACTAAAATGTTGCTGTTTTCAAACATGCCAAATATTTCCAAGTGTGAGAATGTGGTAATATTTTTATGACATGAAGAGTGGATGCTACCAAGTGATATGTTGAGAATTAGCTCAAACTCAATGCTAGTGTTTTGAAGTAGATGGTGTCCTCTATCATCCTGTTAATTTTCATGCCATGAGGTGGTATCTATCACCATTAGTTTCTGCTATCAACTTGCTATCATCTTAACTCAGATTCCAGAAAACAGTTATTTTCTTCAAGTCCCTAAAATCTGTTTCATCATGCCAACTTGTGAGATTCATGCTTATTGATGTGTGCCTCCATTCCGGATTGTGTAGATGAATAATTTGATAAGCATGCTATGTGTTTTCTGTCAAAGCCTTGTTTGTGGTTGGAGACTTCCTGTACCTCTAGTTATTGGTTGTGTAAGTTGTCATGTTGTTGTTTTGTGGCAGATTGTTTGTTTTAGTGTTTTGTGACTTGTGGGAGCTATACTCCATGGAATTTCTTGATCTTTTACTCCATTGTGGTTGGTTTTTCATTTCCTAACCAGTGGCTGCCTTGGAATGCCAAGGAATAGCCCGTGGCCTTCTGTGTCTTGTGTTTTGCCTTTGTAACTTGTCATGAGCATAGTGTGAGATCCGTAACTCCGTTCCTTACATTCTACATATGCATTTGTATCAATTTTGCATGTAGCATCCATATTGCCGTGATCATGCATGTTTAAATAACTTAACATGAGGTTCTGTATAGAATTGTAAATGACCAAACAATGGCATGTGAAACATGACTAGTTTAGGATTGCCATGTTAAATTCTTCAAATGAATCATGCATCATCTTGTTTGTGCATTGCACCTAGGTTGGTTGTTTATTATTGCTGTTTCTCTTGGGTAGACACGAGTGTTGAAACTAAGTACGAGGATCCAGGAGAGTACCACTACGAGGACCCCGCTCTTTGTCCCTCTAAAAAACCAATAGGCAAGATGATCGTACCCGGATCCCAACACTATTTTTGCTTTGCTAGATGTCTCGTTCTTATCGTTACTTATGCATTACCTAAAACTTGAATGTCAAGCCTCCTACATTGCCATGAAAGCCTCTAACCCGTCCACATCCTAGCAAACCTTGTTTGGCTAGGCTATCGTTGCTTAGCCCCTCTTATAGCGCTCTTAGTTGCAGGTACATGTTCTTTCCATGTGATAACATGTATTTTCGCATATCAAAATATTATCTCCTATTTAATTTAATGCACATATATATCTTGGTATGGTGGAAGGCTTGGCCTTTTGCTAGGTGTTTTGTTCTGCCTTTATCGCCATAGTTTCTTGTTACCAGTGTTGTATTTCCATATTCCGCGCTCCTAACATGCTCGGGGTTGTTATGGGGACCCCCTTGATTATTCGGTTGAGATTAAAACTTGTCTGGCAACACCCAACATTGGTACCATTTGCTTAAACAACTTAATAAAATGCATAGGGATTAGCTACCCTGTGGATAATTAATCAACAACCCGGGCCGGTGCTCCTCATGAGTGTTGGTCCAAAAAGGGATGCCTGCGGGGCCGCCTCGAGGGAACTTGAGGATTGGTTTTCCCTATAGCTAGTCACAACTGGTAGTGCCCTAAGACATAGATACGCGAGGCTCCTATTGGGATCTGGCCTGCCGGGTGGTCTTGCTGGACTTCTTTTACCTTTATTGAGTAGCTTGCGTGTGGGGCTCTGGCTTTCTTCGGGCTTTCTCGAGGTGTTGGAATTCCTTTGGAGTTGCCTAGGATGATCACGAGATCTGTGGTCGAAGCTATTCCCGCAGAGTGTGGTTAATTTACGATGGACTAGTTGGAGCACCCCTGCAGGGTTAAAACTTTTGGAAAGCCGTGCCCACAGTTATGTGGCAACTTGGATATTTTTTTAAAACCCGGTTATAGTTAACTTGAAGTAAACTCTAATAAAATGCACCAACTGTGTGAGTAACCGTGATCGTCTCTGCTCGTGAACATGATCTGAGAGAGAACACTGTGGGGTTATGATTGACGTAAGTAGGTGTTCAGGATCCCTTAGAGATCATTCTAGTTGTCAATCGTTTATCATAGACCACATAATTACTTTCGTGTTTCATAAGTTTAGCCACCATAAATGCTTAGTGCTGCTGCAAACTAAACACATACCCCATCCCAACCTATAAACTTGAATAGTCTTGGTACCCGGGCGCGAGATTGCTGAAGAAGCGTGGCAGGATGTACGTCACTTATCCACACGAGTAGAGTGGTCGTGGTCGAGATCTTTGGGCTAGCAAGCCAGTGTCATTGCACCATTTTATCGTTTGATTTCGTCCGTATCCAGACCCTGCCTTTGTATGGATGATTGAATAAATTGTGTGGATTTTTACTTTAGTATGTGGCGAGTGTTGGCCAACTCATATACTCTTCTCTTCTTAAATATATGTAATGATGTTGTACCTGTTAACGACAAGATGCGCCTCTATCCCTGTTGAGGCCCTTGTGTCTTAATATGGATAGGCACACATCTTGGGCTTGACAAGTTGGTATTCAGAGCCATACGACCATAGGTACCCTTTGCTTGGTCGAACTTGGCCGAGTCGAGTCTAGTAAAACTATTTTGAGTCTAGTTATATCGGAGAGTAGGTTTCTTTTTACTCCTCTTCTATGCTCTGGTGAGGTATTCAACTTAGGAATTTTGATTCTACTCCTCTCCTCGCTTTTTAGTATCATGCGGGTATTTTGGAGTCTATATGATACCGATGTGACAGAGTTCTGTCTTGGTGCCTCCTATCTGACTTGATTTCTTCCGGCGAGTTGAGCTCCAGGGAATTCTGGCACATTGTTATCATTCAACTTCCTTAGTATCTCAGGACGGAGAGTGTTTGGAAGTACTTCAATACTTGTCGTGGTGACATAAGGTCGGAGTCACCCAGTATTGGGGAGGCGTCCGGGGTACCACCATGGTTTAGTATTGTTGTGCTTTCGAGGATTCGAGTTAGATGGATTTGCGAGAGCCTCTGGTTATGTGTTGAAGGATGGATACAGTTGGGGTGTAGGTTTGCTAGTTGTGTGAGATATTTCCTCCTTGTATCCCCCCACTGGATTGCATAACCAGAGAGTCTTTGGAAGTTCTTAGGTGGGAACTCATGTAGTTATCTAGGATCATCTTCTTCAGATGTATGAGGGCATATACATTTGTTCCGAGCAACATTAGCTCAATACTATTGTGTTATTGCAAGTGGCTTCTAATATCTGATGATGTTATCACAAACCGAAGAAGGCATTCTTACTCATTTTTCAGTAGGAAGGATGTTTGTGTTGTTCATTCAATTTCTTTCAAGCATTTGATTCAGCTTTGAATTCATCTTTGTCGATGAGGTGCTGATGCTTTTGTCCATCTCCAGGATGGCTCCAACAACTCGCATGACCGCAAGCCGTGGTGAGGAGCAATGTGTTGTTCCACCACCCCCGCCACCGCCTCCTCCTCCTGAAAGCTTGGAAAGCTATGATGGCCGCAACCAATGTGAACACTCAGATGTTGCTCAGACTGTTGCAAGAAAGAGATCAGGGTCAGGAAGGCTTTCAAGGGAATTTTTAGAATCAACCTCAGTTTGCGACACTCAACCAGTTCCTTGCCAATCAGCCCAAGTCTTTCACCTGTTGTGAGCAGCCTTTTGATGCTGGCGATTGCCTCCGTGACATTGGTAAGCATTTTGAGTGCAGCAATGTCAGACCAGAGGACTTTGTCAGATTAGCATCGTTCCAGCTCAAGGGTCAGGCAGCTGATTGGTTGTAGAAGTACAAGGATTCTAGGGGCGATCGTGTTGTTACTTGGGACGATTTCTGTTGTGACTTCAGGGCCCATTACATTCCGACAAGCTTTGTCGAGGAGATGTGTTAGAAGTTCAGGCACCTGAAGCAGGGGAGAAAGTCTACCTATTAGTACAACATCGAGTTCTAGAATCTAGCCCGCTATGCTAAGCAAGATGTTCTAGATGACAAGGCCATGATCCATCAGTTCAGAGGTGGTCTGAAGGATGAGCTTTTGCCAGGTGTAGTCCTTCAAGAGCCTCGTGAGTTTGATTAGTTCTACAACATGGCTTCGAAGGTCAAGGCAACTCAACTCAAGTTGGAGAACTCAAGGAAGCGTTCAAGGGATTCATATTCATCTTCTTCCACCTCTCAGATGGTTCCTAAGCAGCAGAAATATTGGATACCTAATCCTCCTCCGTTTCGTCCTCCTCAGCAATAGAAGTAGTTCGGTGGCCATGGTTCTTCCCACCCACCCAACACAGGATATTAGTAGAGACCCCAAGCGCCAAAGTCAGATTTTGTTCCTCCTCCAGGCAACTTTCGTCCGCTATCTAAGGTTACTTGTCACAAGTGTGGTCAGAAGGGTCACTACTCAAACAAGTGCAACCAGCGGCGTCTTCCGCCTCCTTCTCCAGTCACGCCTCCAGGCAATGCAATGGTGAAGCATAATCCCAAGTCAGCAAGGGTGAACATGGTGAATGCAGCTGAAGCAGAGCAGTCTCATGATGTGATTATGGGTAATCTCTCAGTTAATTCTATTCCTGTTAAAGTTTTGTTTGATACTGGTGCATCGCATTGTTTCATGTCATATCCTTTTGCGGCAAAACATGGTTTTACCACGGAGTTTTTGCCTAATGCATTGCAAGTTGTGTCCCCTGGAAAGCGCCTCAGCTCAAAAATGGTGGTTCGGGAAGCCTCCATCAAGATGGGCAATTATTCTCTTCTGGCTTCTCCAATTGTTCTCGGAAATTCTGACATCGATCTCATTCTGGACATGGCCTTCCTGGCTATGAAGACGTCTTATGTTGATTGTCAAGCAAAAGAAGTCAAGCTGACTCATCCTTCAGAAGATGTGATTATTTTCGCAGCTCGCCATGACACAATCTATCTCTTCGGTCTCAATGAGAAGGGTGAAATCTCACCGATTTCTCAAATTCCGGTAGTTTGTGAGTATGAAGATGTCTTTCTAGAAGAATTGACAGGAATGCCTCCACACCGGCCAGTCGAGTTCGTGATTGACCTCGAGACCGGAACTGAACCGGTTTGCAAGCGCCCTTATAAACTAGGCCCCGAAGAGCTGAGATAGTTGATGAAGCAGCTAGATGAACAAGAACATTTGGGTCTGATCAGACCAAGTTCTTCTCCATGGGATTGTGGTGTTTTGTTTGTCAAGAAGAAGGATGGCACGGACCGGCTTTGTGTCGATTCTCGTCCATTGAACAAGATGACAATCTAAAACAAGTACCCACTTCCCAATATCAGTGAGTTCCTTGAACAACTGAAAGGTGACAAGGTTTTCTCGAAGCTTGATCTTTGCATGGGCTATCATGAGATTCGCATTCGTGAAGAAGATATTCCAAAGATCGCTTTCAGGACGAGTTTTGGCTCTTATGAGTACACCATCATGTCGTTTGGTCTTCCAATGCTCCTCCAACCTTCTCAACAATGATGAAATTCATTTTATCTCCTTTCAAGAATAAGGTCGTCTTGGTCTATTTGGATGATATCCTTGTGTTCTCGGAGATAGAAGAAGAGCATGCAAAGCATCTCAGGCTTGTGCTCGACAAGCTAAGAGAACATCGATTCTATGCCAAGTTTTCCAAGTGTGAGTTTTGGATCAATGAAGTGGTGTACCTTGGGCATGTGATCTCTGCCGAGGGCATTAAAGTGCACCCTGAGAAAGTTGAGGAAATCTTGAAGTGGGAGCCTCCTCAGAATGTGAAGCAGCTTCGTAGCTTCCTCGGGCTTGCTAGTTATTAGAGAAGATTCGTGGAGAACTTATCTCAAATTGCTAATCCTCTGTCTAATCTCCTCCAGAAGATTGTCAAGTATGTTTGGTCTCCTGAATGTGATGTGGCGTTCAATACGCTCCAGTAGAGACTGACTTCAGCTCCATTTCTTGTTCCTCCCGAGCAGTCAAAGCCTTTCCATGTTTTCTGTGATGCTTCTCTTAAAGGACTTGGTGGTGTTCTCATTCAAGATAAGAAGATAGTTGCTTATACCTCATGTCAGTTGAAGCCTTCCGAGAAGACCTACCCCACTCACGATCTCGAGTTGGCGGCAGTTGTGCATGCTCTGATGACTTGGAGGCATTTGTTTTTGGGTAGACCAGTTTAGGTGTACACCGATGACAAGAGCTTGAAGTACATTTTCACTCAACCCAATCTCAATCTTCGGCAGTCTCATTGGGTGGAAATGCTTGAGGACTTCAATCCAAGCATTGAGTATACTCCTTAGAAAGCAAATGTCATTGCAGACGCGCTCAGCCGAAAGGCGTACTACAGCAGTCTCTTTCTGAAGCCTCTTCAACCCGAGCTTTGTGAAGACTTCCACAAGCTCAACCTTCAAATGATTCTGCAAGGATTTCCTGCCAATCTTCAAGTGTCTCCGACTTTGGAAGATCAAGTTCACCAAGCTCAACTTCTTGACGCAATGGTGAAGAATGTGAAGAAAGGTGTGGCCAAGGGCATTCCGAAGTATAAGTGTTTTCACGTTGATGACAAAGATAGCTTGTTATTTGAGGACCATATGGTGGTTCCAAAAGGTGATCTCGGGAAGGTTATCATGGACGAAGCACACAGTTCTCTTGTATCCATTCATCTAGGCAGTTCCAAGATGTATGAGGATCTCAAGCAAACCTTCTTGTGTACTCGCATGAAGCTTGAAATTGCTCAGTTCATGGATGAGTGTGATGTTTGTCGGAGAGTGAAGGCGGAACATCAACGTTCAGTAGGTCTTCTTCAGCCTTTGCTTATCCTAGAGTGGAAATTCGATCATGTGGAGATGGATTTCGTCACTTGGTGTCCCAAGTCGAAGAGAGGCGATGATTCCATATTTGTGGTTATGGACAAGCTAACCAAAGTTGCTCATTTCCTTCCAGTAAAAGAATCTATCTCAGCAACTCAGCTAGCAGAGTTGTATACTATTGGAAATATGCCCTAGAGGCAATAATAAATTAGTTATTATCATATTTCCTTATTCATGATAATCGTTTATTATCCATGCTATAATTGTATTGATCGGAGACTTAAATGCATGTGTGGATACATAGACAAAACCATGTCCCTAGTATGCCTCTAATAGACTAGCTTGTTGATCAAAAGATGGTTAAGGTTTCCTAGCCATGGACATGAGATGTCATTTGATAATGGGATCACATCATTAGGAGAATGATGTGATGGACAAGACCCAAATTACAAACGTAGCATATGATCGTCTCAGTTTATTGCTGCTGTTTTCCGCATGTCAAGTATACGTTCCTATGACCATGAGATCATGCAAATCACTGACACCGGAGGGATGCTTTGTGTGTATCAAACATCGCAACGTAACTGGGTGACTATAAAGGTGCACTACAGGTATCTCCGAAGGTGTCTGTTGAGTTGGCATGGATCAAGGCTGGGATTTGTTACTCCGTGTGACAGAGAGGTATCTCAGGGCCCACTCGGTAATGCAACATCACAACAAGCCTTGCAAGTAATGTGACTAATATGTTAGCCATGGGATCTTGAATTACGGAACGAGTAAAGAGACTTGCCGGTATCAATGTTGAACTAGGTATGGAGATACCGACGATCGAATCTCGGGCAAGTAACATAACGAAGAACAAAGGGAACATTATACGAGATTGACTGAATCCTTGACACAGAGGTTCGAATGATGAAGATCTTCGTAGAATATGTAGGAACCAATGTGGACGTCCAGGTCCCGCCATTGGTTATTGGCCGTAGAGGTGTCTCGGTCATGTCTACATAGTTCTCGAACCCACAGGGTCTGCACACTTAAGGTTCGGTGACGTTTCGGTAGTGTAGAGTTATGTATGGTGGTGACCGAAGATTTTTCGGAGTCCCGGGTGAGATCTCGGACATCGCGAGGAGCTCCGTAATGGTCCGGAGGTAAAGATTCATATATAGGAAGTCCTGTTTTGGTCGCCGGAAAAGTTTCGGGCTCATCGGTAGTGTACCAGGAGTGCCGGTAGTGTACCGGGAGACCTCCGAGAGGGGTATTTCGACCCAAGAGCCTACATGGCCTGTAGAAGGGTGAATACCAGCCCTTAGTGGGCTGGTGGAAGTCCTACACAAAGCCCATGAGGCTGGGAATAAAATACCAAAAGGAAAAAAGGTGGAAAAAGGCAAAAAGGGGCTATATAAGGAAGGAGTCCTAATCCTACTTGGAGGAGAAGGAAGAGGAATCCTCCTTCCTTGGTTTGGCCGACCCAAGGGCTGCCTTTTTGGCAGCCAAGCCTCCTCCTCCTCTCCTCCTATATATACTAGAGGATTTTAGGGTTTTGGCACAAGATTTTCAGCCACGTGCCACCCGTTCTCTAGTGCATAGCTTCTCCTCTAGATCGGTTTTCTGCAGTGCTTAGGCGAAGCCCTGTCGGAATAGCTCCACCATGCTGCCGGAGAACTATTCCTCATCTCCACCTCCTCTTGCTAGATCGAGACGGTGGAGATCGTCATCAAGCTGCACGTGTGCTGAACGCGGAGGTGTCGTCCGTTCAGTACTAGATCGGAAGGATCGTGATCATGGCCACAGGACGTTCATGATCGGATCGCGGGACGGATAGTGACGAGATCGCGGGATGGTTCGTGATTGGTTTGCGGGACGGTTCGTGATTAGATCGCGGGACACTCGGCAATTTGGATCGCGAAGAAGTTCGACTACACCAACTGCGTTTCTTAACGCTTCCCGCTTAGCGATCTACAAGGGTACGTAGATCCACTCTCCCTCTCATAGATGCTCATCACCATGGATAGATTTGCATGTGCGTAGGAATTTTTTTTGTTTCCCATGCGACGTTCCCCAACATATACGTCAAGGATAGTTTCTTTGCATGGTATTACTTAGCTCATCTCATCTGACCGTGGGAGCCTCTTTACTTCCAAGTTTTGGGAGTCCTTCCAGACCGCTATGGGTACCAAGATCCGTTTCAGCACTACATTCCATGCACAGACAAGTGGTCAAGTTGATAGAGTCAATCAGATCCTTGAAGATATGCTTAGAGCCTATGTGATTTCATTGGCATGAAATGGGAAGACTGCCTTCCATACGCTGAATTCTCATACAACAATAGCTTTTAGGCTAGCTCAAGCAAGGCCCCTTTCGAGATTCTATAGGGTAGGATGTGTCGTACCCTGCTTAACTGGTCTGAAACCAGTGAGGGTCAAATTTTGGGCAATGACATGATCACCGAAGCAGAAGAGATGTGTCGTGTCATTCATGAGAACCTGAAAGCAGCTCAATCCTGATAGAAGAGTTATTATGATAACAATCATCGGGATGTTTCCTTTCAAGTTGATGATCTAGTCTATCCTAGAGTCTCTCCCATGAAGGGCACTCAGCGGTTTGGAATTAAAGGGAAGCTAGCTCCTCACTTTTTTGCTCCTTTCAGAGTTGTTGGCAAGAGAGGTGAACTCGCATATCAACTAGAGCTTCCTCCAAACATCGCAAATCTGCACGATGTCTTTCATGTCTCTTAGCTCCGGAGGTGCTTCAAGACTCCCGAGCGTACCATTGACCTCCAAGACATTGATCTCCAAGAAGACCTCTCTTATCGTGAGCATCCAGTAGCTATTCTTGAAGAAACTGAGCGTAAGACTCACAAAAAATCTATCAAGTTTCTCATGGTGAAGTGGTCTCATCATTCTGACAAAGAAGCTACATGGGAACGTGAGGATCTTCTCTGTTCCAAATATCCAGAGTTCTTTCGTTCCTAGATCTCAGGTTGAGATCCTCTTATAGTGTGGGAGATTTGTGACAGCCCAAGTGCTGCCCCTACCTTTTATGGCATGTAACCTATGTGGACCCATGTGTCATGTGATGAATGTATTTTAGTTTGCTCTTTTGCCATGTCTTTGTTTCATGCATCATGCATCATATCATTTCATCATCATGTCATGCATTTATAAATGTGGTGTGCTTCTTCTGACCTTGTTGTGATGTGTGACTGGTCTTGTGGATGTGTGTGCATGAGTGGGTATCAACCTCCTCCCCTCTCTCTTATTTTAAAAAGACCAAACCTAAAACATTTTAATCCTATTATCATTCTTCAACAGAATTAATTTGCTTTATAAATGTGTTAAAAATGTTCAAGTCGTAGCCAATATTTTTTTGAGTCTATGTGTGAGGTCCTTTTGGTGTTTTGAACTTTGAGATTTTTGGGTTCTAAATAAAATAGGGGCTGCTATTTCAAAAGGTATTTAATTTGTTGGCCCTAAAATTCATCTTGGTATTTTATTCAAATAGGGCATAATTCCTTATGGTGTGAACTATTTTATTTTGTTCAAAATTCTTTTTCTTTTCACTTGGGCTTTTCTTGTTTTTCTGTTGTTTATAAAAAAAGGAACCTCTGTTTGTTTTGTTTGCAAGAGAGGGAAAGCTGGGCCGGTTCCTTCTCCCGCGTAGCTAGCGGCTACCTGCTCTGTTGCCTCCCTTTTCTATCAGGTTCAGGGAGGAGAGAGAGCGAGCGCGTCACCGTGAGCTTCAGCCGTCGCGTCGCCGTCAGCCATCTCCCATCCTCGCTCCTCTTCCATCTCCCATATCCTCCTCCTTCTTCCTTTTCCCTTCTCTTCCTTCTCTATTAGGTAAGCTTTAGAGAGGGTCATCGCCGGTCGTTGTCGCCATTGTCCTCGCGTCTCCGGTGGTCCTCCTCCATGCCCGACATGTCGAGGAGGCTGGGGAACATCCCCACAATCCATTTCCGTTGCTAGGAGGGGCCGGGCTCCCCACCCTCGACGGACTCGTTCTCGTCGGAGCTGCGGGGTAGGGTGCTCCTGCGCCGGTTCGTCCTCTGCTTCGGTCCAGCGTCTTCGCTGATTCTTCCTCCTCTTCACCGCGATCAGGACATCATCGACCTCCCCTCGGTGAGCCGTCGGTGTCCCCACTTTGTTGCATGGCCAGGTCCGGTCACCGTAGCTCTCGCTTCGCCGCTGTGCTTGCAAGGCAGGGCTTTGAGGGCCGTCGCCTCCGTCCCACGTCATCATGAGGCGAGAAGGGGAATGGGTTCTCCCTTCTCCCCGCCTTCTGCTCTACTTGCCCGTGCGCTGGAGAGCCCTGTAGTCGCTGGATGTCGCCGTTTCATTCCTCTGTCGCCGCTAGATTTCAGTTTCGTCACCTAGCATGCACGGTAGTATAGATTCAGTGAACCCCCTTCTACGCAGACGCGCGTGAGTAGCAGAGTGGTGTTCGACTCGGGGAACGACCGCAAGGTCGTAGGATCGAGTCTCGTCTCCCCCTTTTTGATCATTTTCCGATTGGCTTGAAGTGTTGTGTGTGTTCGGATCCGGTGTGGTGGCCGGATCCTGTGCGCGATGCTGTGTGTGTGTGTGGATCTAGTGCGGCTGTGTGCCAGATCTAGGTGTGGCTGTGCACTAGGTGTGTGTGTGCCAGTGTGTGGTGTGTATGTGGTGGATATGGTATGGCTGCCTGATCCAGGGTGTGTGTGTGTGGTGCTGATGTGCATGAGTGAGTGTGATGTTGTGCGTGTAACAAGTGGGCCCTAGCCCCACTTGTCATTCACTAGGGGGCCCTTGTGAGTATGCCAGGTGGGCCCCCCCTGCTAATTGTTGTTTTCTTTTATTGTTTTCAGTGTTTTAATTGTTATAATAGGTTATTTCCATTTCTAGTATAATTGCTAAATCTGGATATGTGCATTTTTGAACATGGACATATTTAGTAAGTTTTCACTTATAGGAATGTGGGGTAATTTTCTATCTAGTATTTTGTCATGATGATCCATGTGATCATATGAGTATGATACATGATTTTGGGGTAGAATCACCCAAGGAATCCGTTGGTGTGAATTGTTTGGGCATTTGAGCAAGTTTGACAAAATGTCATTTTGTCTCAAAGTGCCATTTTGTCATTTTTGTTATATTTAATCCATGCATGCTATGATATTTGTGCCAACATGAATATGGTAGCCCTTGATGAGTAGAATGCCATGGTAATTATTTTTTTCATGTTAAACTTGCATATGAGTGGGAACCATGCTCTAAAGTAGCTAATAAAATGTTGTTGTTTTCAAACATGCCAAATATTTCTAGGTCTCAGAATCTGGTAATATTTTTATGCCCTAAAGAGTGGATGCTACCAAGTGATATGTTGAGAATTAGCTCAAGCTCGGTGCTAGTGTTTTGAAGTAGATGTTGTCCTCCATCATCCTGTTAATCTTCATGCCATGAGGTGGTATCTATCACCATTAGTTTCTTCTGTCAACTTGCTACCAGCTTAACTCAGATTCCAGAAAACTTTTATTTTCTCTAAGTCCCTAAAATCTGTTTCATCATGCCAACTTGTGACATTCATGCTTATTCATGTGTGCCTCCATTACAGATTGTGTAGTTGGATAATTTGATAAGAATTCTATGTAGTTTCTATCAATGCCTTGTTTGTTGTTGGGGACTTCCTGTAGCTCTAGTTATTGGCTGTGTAAGTTGCTATGTTGCTATTTCGTGGCGGATTGTTTCTTTTATTGTTTTGTGACTTGTGGGAGCTATAATCCATGGAATTGCTTGATATTTGACTCCATTGTGGTTGGTTTTTCATTGCCTAACCAGTGGCTACCTTAGAATGCTAAGGAATAGCCCATGGCCTTCTTTGTCTTGTGTTTTTCCTTCGTAACTTCTCGTGAGGGTAGTGTGAGATCCGTAACTCCGTTTCTTACGTTCTACATATGCATTTGTATCGATTTTGCATGAGGCATCCATATTGCCATGATCATGCATGTTCAAATAACTTAACATGAAGTTCTACCCAGAATTGTAAATAACCAAACGATGGCATGTGAAACATGACTACTTTAGGATTGTCATGTTAAATTCTTCAAATGAAACATGCATCATCTTGTTTGTGCATTGCACCTTGTTTGGTTGTTTATTATTGCTGTTTCTCTTGGGTAGGCGCGAGTGTTGAAGTTGAGTACGCGGATCCAGGAGAGTACCACTACGAGGGCCTTGCTCTTTGTCCCTCTGAAGAACCAACATGCAAGATGATCGTACCCGGATCCCGACACTAATTTTGCTTTGCTAGATGTCTCGTATTTATCATTACTTATGTGTTACCTACCACTTGAATGTCAAGCCTCCTAAATTTCCATGAAAGCCTCTAACCCCTCCACATCCTAGCAAACCTTGTTTGGCTAAGTTACCGCTCCTCAGCCCCTCTTATAGCGCTCTTAGTTGTAGGTGCAGGTTGTTTCCATGTGATAACATGGATTTTGGCATATCACAATATTGTCTGCTATTTAATTTAATGCACATATATATCTTGGTATGGTGGAAGGCTTGGCCTTTTGCTAGGTGTTTTGTTCCGCTTTTACCGCCATAGTTTCTTGTTACCGGTGTTGTGTTTCCATATTTTGCGCTCCTAATATGCTCGGGGTTGTTATGGGGACCCCCTTGATTATTCAATTGAGATTAAAACTTTTCTGGCAAGACCCAACATTGGTACTATTTTCTTAAACAACTTAATAAAAATGCATAGGGATTAGCTACCCCGTGGATAATTAATCAACAACCAGGGCCAGTGCTCCTCATGAGTGTTGGTCCAAAAAGGGCTGCCTGCGGGGCCGCCTCGAGGGAACTTGAGGATTGGTTTTCCCTATAGCTAGTCACATCTGGTAGTGCCCTGAGATAGAGATACACGCGGCACCTATTGGGATCTGGCCTGCCAGGTGGTCTTGCTGGACTTGTTTTACCTTTATCGAGTGGCTTGCGTGTGGGGCTCTGGCTTTCTTCGGGCTATCTTGAGGTGTTGGAATTCCTTTGGAGTTGCCTAGGATGATCACGAGATCTGTGGTCGAGGCTATTCCTGCGGAGTGTGGTTAATTTATAATGGACTAGTTGGAGCACCCTTGCAGGGTTAAAACTTTTGGAAAGTCGTGCCCGCGGTTATGTGGCAACTTGGATATTTGTTTAACACCCGGTTATAGTTAACTTGAAGTAAACTATAATAAAATGCACCAACTGTGTGAGTAACCGTGATCATCTCTGCTCGTGAACATGATCCGAGAGAGAACACAGTGGGGTTATGATTGACATAAGTAGGTGTTCAGGATCTCTTAGAGATCATTCTAGTTTTCGATCGTTTATCATAGAGCAGATAATTACTTTCGTGTTTCGTAAGTTTAGCCACCATAAATGCTTAGTGCTTCTGCAAACTAAACACATACCCATCCCAACCTATAAGCTTGAATAGTCTCGGTACCCGTGCGCGAGATTGCTGACTCCCTA
Organism: Hordeum marinum; assembly: GCA_022496015.1. Lineage (NCBI taxonomy): Eukaryota > Viridiplantae > Streptophyta > Magnoliopsida > Poales > Poaceae > Hordeum > Hordeum marinum. The sequence continues at coordinate 164,642,158 of CM039675.1, forward strand.
TGGCTCACAGATTACTACAACAATCCAGGTATAGGTACAGATGAGATCGTGCCGGATGATGTGACGCAGCTCCAATGGGAGTATGACGAGGAGCGTGGTAGGATGTATGTTACTTATCCAGACGAGTAGAGTGGCCGTGGTCGAAATCTTTGGGCTAGCAAGCCAGTGTAATTGCAGCATTTTATCGTTTGATTTCATCCATAGCCAGACCCTGCCTTTGTATGGATCATTGAATAAATTGTGTGGATTTGTAATTTAGTATGTGGCGAGTGTAAGCCAACTCATATACTCTTCTCTTCCTAAATATATGTAATGATGTTGTACTTGCTAACGACAAGTGCTCCTCTATCCCTATAGAGGCCCTCGTGTCTTAATATGGATAGGCGCGCATCTTGGGCGTGACATCTGGGTACCCCCATTCCCAGAACGCCGAGAGAGAAAATAAGAGTGGAGGGGAGAGAGAGGTGTTTTACTGTTTTCCATAGGGTGAAAATGGGGTTTTACCCCACTTAACCATTGAGTATTGGCTAGACAAAGCTACTAGAGGTGAGGTGCAATTCTAGTACGATGTGGTAAAAAATTGAAGTGAAGGAGAACAACACAAGGGGGTCAAACAAGGCTCTTTTCAAAATATGAAAAAGTGTTTGATGATGGTTTGGCTAAGAAAATTGAGTTTGCTTGCCATGGGATTTAACAGGATGAAAATATAGGTAGAAATAGAGAGGATCACCAAGTTTGAGGAGCTTTGAAGGAAGTTCACAATGTAACTTTGTAAAACCCTAGAAATCAACAGAATGAGATTCTTGTAGATCTAGGTATGCATTTCAATTCTCCTTGATGCACCACTTGGTTTGGCATCCTTATTTGGGTAATGGAACATGCCCACAAACTTTGGGTCAGAGGAAGAAACTTCACAATGTAAAGTTGTTCTAATTTGAACCTAGACAGGTATGGTTTTGGAATATTTTGATGAATCAAATCAACTAGGATTGAGATGAAACTTTGCAAGATGATCACATATGACAATTTTAACTTGATGGAATTTTCCTGGAATTTATTGATAATTTTTCTTCTAGAAATATTTCAAAAGCTTGGTGTGAGCAGAAAGGGTTTTGAGGGGGCTTGCCCATGCTTTTGAACATGACCATGTGTTGAAACTCATATATATGGAAAATATATGTCCACTGAGTTTCTCTATATTTTATCAAATATTTTCAAAGCATTAAAATAATTTTTCCTTATGAAAAACCATTTCTAGCCTCAAGAAAAAGCCATTAAATAAAAGAGTAAAATAATCTTTAAAATTAATATTTGTTGGTTTTGGGAAGTAATATATAGTAGGTTTCAAATAAAGCCTTTGGGGAAAAAGAATCCACCCAGTTTGAGGACTTTAGTGCAAACCTCAACGTAGGAGATTTTGAAAACCTAATTTGAATAAATCCTTTTTGCTCAAAATAATATTTGATAAAAATAGTTTTGGGTACTATTCACATGCCATGATCATTGTGCAACAAGTTTGGATCAAGGAAGATGAATATGGAGAGGAGTAGAACCTAAGAGTGCCAAATATAATCAACCAAACAATCAAACAAGCCACAGTTCAAACAAACATGCACTCAAAAAGTTTTAATTGGTTCCAAAATTTGTAAATCCAATCATAGCAAGGTGATACAAACACAGGGTGTGACAGACCTACCCCCCTTACAAGAATCTTGTCCCTGGGATTACTAGGCTAAGTGCTAAGAAGATAAGGGAACTCAAATCTAAGTTAGTCTTCATGCTCCCAGGTTTCTTCTGCTTCAGTGGCCTTGCTCCATTGGACCTTAAAGTACTTGATGGTGCGGCTTCGGGTGCAACGCTCCGCTTCATCCAGAATGTGAATTGCCTTCTCACGATAAGTGAGGTCTGGCTGAAGATCGATGGCTTGATGGTCGATGTCCTTGTAGAGGTTGGGGCGGTTGGGAACTTGGAGACACTTCCGGAGTTGTGACACGTGGAATACGTTGTGCACGTCTGATAACTCGGAATGTATTTCTAGCTGGTAGGCAACTTCTCCTCACCTAGCGGTGATCTTGAAGGGGACGATATATCTTGGCGCAAGCTTTCCCTTGACGTGGAAATGATTGGTTCCCTTGAGGGGCATGACTTGGAGGTAGACATATTCTTGGCGGTGGGAGTCACAGCAATTCTTCTCTCTTGACTTGGCGGTCTCGAGGCACTCTCGGATGAGTTGAACTTGCTCTTCTGATTCGCAGAGGATGTCTAGCCCAAAGACTAGTCCTTCTCTGGTCTCTGACTAGTTGAGGGGAGTGCGACACTTGCGTCCATACAATACCTCAAAGGGTTCCATATGAAGACTCGACTGATAGCTCTTGTTGTAGGAGAACTCAACAAACAGCAGGCAAACTTCCAACTTGGCTCCATATGCCAAAACACAAGAAGGGAGCATATCTTCAATATCTGATTTACTCGTTCTGTTTGTCCACCAGTCTGGGGGTGAAATGCCATGGTGAAGGAAATCTTGGTTCCCATTGCCTCTTGAAACATCTTCCAGAACCTTGAGGTGAAATGGGTTCCTCGGTCTGACATGATCTCCATAGGAACTCCATGAAGACTCATGATACGCTTGATGTAAAGGCTGGCTAGCTTGTTACCATCATAGGTGGTCTTAGCGGGAATGAAATGGGCCACCTTGGTCAGGTGATCGACAATGACCCAAATGGAATCATGTCCCTTGCTTAAACTTTGTAATCCAGTGATGAAGTCCATCCCAATTTTGTCCCACATCCATTCAGGTACATTGAGAGGTTGCAATAGTCCAGTGGGTTGCTGATGCTCAACTTTGACTCTCTGGCATATGTCACACTTGGCAACAAAGGTGCCTATCTCCTGTTTCATGCCATGCCACCAAAATCTTGACTTGAGGTCTTGGTGCATCTTGGTTCCTCCAGGATGATGGAATACAAAGTTTAATGATCTTCTTGCAAGATCAAATTCTTGACCTCTTCTTTGTTGGGTACGCAGATGCGATTCTCGAACCATATGACTCCTTGCTCACCTACTGAGAATCCTGGGCCTTGCCTGCTTTGATCTTCCTCTTGATGCCTTCAATGCTCTCGTGTCTCTTCTGAGCTTCCTTAATATCATCCATCAAGGTAGGCTTCGCTTCGAGGTTGGCTAGGAATACAGATGCAACTAGTTTCGATCCAAAGCTTTCAAGATCTTCATACTGGGTGGGTAGCCTTTACTTAATCATAGCATTCAAGGAACAAGCCATTCTTCTTAAGGCGTCTACTACCACGTTAGCCTTTTTGGGATGGTATTGAAGACGGAGGTCATAATCCTTGTTCAACTCCAACCATCTTCACTGCCTCATGTTCAATTCCATTTGGGTGAAAATATACTTCAAACTCTTGTGGTCTGTGTATGTCTCACATTGCTTCCCCAGAAGGTAATGTCGCCAAGTTTTCATGGTGTGAACTATGGCTGCTAACTCAAGATCATGAGTAGCGTAGTTCTCTTCATGAGGACGTAGCTGTCTGGATAGATATGCTATGACTCTTCCTTCTTGCATCAGAACACCTCCAAGCCCGGTTCTTGATGCATTACAATATATCACAAACTCCTTGTGAATATCGGGGGTGGCCAAAACTGGGGTTGTGGTCAATCTCCTCTTGAGCTCTTGGAAGCATTCTTCACACTTCGACATCCATTCGAACTTCTTGTCCCCCTTTAAAAGCTAGGTCATGGGTCGGGCAATGCTCAAGAATCCTTTGACGAACTTGCAGTAATATCCTATGAGTCTGAGGAAGCTTCTCACTTCCTTCGGATTCGTTGGTGATTGCCATTCAGATACGACTTCAATCTTGGCAGGATCCACTGACAATCCTTCTGCCGTCAGCACATGACCCAAAAATCTAACTTCATGCAGCCATAATTCACACTTGCTGAACTTGGCATAGAGCTAGTGCTCTCGAAGCTTGTCTATGACCAATCTCAAGTGTTGCTCATGCTCTTCTTCAAACTTGGAGAAGACGAGTATGTCATCAATGAAGACAACAACAAACTTGTCCAAGTACTCCATGAAGACCTAGTTAACAAGGTAGAAGTAGGCAGGGGCATTGGTTAACCCAAATGACATGACTGTGTATTCATACAATCAATACCGGGTTACAAATGCCCTCTTCGAAATGTCTTGGGGTTGTATCTTCAACTGGTAGTACCCGTACCTGAGGTCGATCTTGGAAAACACCTTAGCTCCATTCAGCTGATCGAACAGGTCTTCAATCTTTGGGAGTGGGTACTTGTTCTTTATTGTGACCTCATTGAGCGAACATAAATAGATACAAAGTCGAATAGTTCTGTCCCTCTTTGACACAAACAAAAAAGGTGATCCCCAAGGAGAGGCACTAGGGTGAATGAATCCTAGTTGCTTCTTTAATTTAGCCAACTCTTCGGATCACATCCAATAGGGTTTCTTATAGATGGGCCCTGACTCGGGCATTCGTTCAATGATGAACTCAATGTCACGGTCAAGAGGCATCCTGGGCAGCTCATCAGGAAATACATCTGGTTATTCACATACCACTGGCACTTGATCCAACTCAATCCCCGACACACAGTTAGCCTGAGGGGATTGAGTGGAGGCAGGGTTGGGAACATACTTGACATCCACTCCTTGGCTAATGGTCATGGTAACAATCCTATTGGCATAGTTTAACAAGCCGTGGTGCTTGGTTAACTAGTCCATGCCTAGGAACACATCCAAGCCTTCTGACTTCAGGATGATAAGGTCTGCTCAGAAGTCTACCCCGTTGATGTTAATCTCAACTCCTTTACAACCAATCCCGGACTTCATAACTGATCCGGGGGTTTCTATCAATATATGACTACCCAGGAGTGTAGGCATCATGCCACTCTCTAGTGCAAACTTTTGAGTAACAAAAGAATGCAAAGGTCCACAGTCAAAAAATACTATTGCTAGGGTTGAGTTGACGAGGAACGTACCTAGTATGATGTCTGGGTCTTCCTGGGCTTCCTCAGCGGTGACGTGATTCACATGACCCTTGCCATTGTTGGGCTCGTTGCAGGGAGCTCGGTTCCTTGGTAGAGCTCCACGGCCTTGACCTTGGTTTGGCGCATTGGGGCATGGTGCACCTGGATTCTTTTTGGGGCATAGGCTCGAGATGTGTCCTGGCTGACCACATCCAAAGCAAGTGACTTGACCAGGGCTTTTGTTGTAGTTGTTGTTCTTGCCACCGTTGTTGTTATTGGGGTTGTTGTAAGCTGGCCTGAGATTGGCATATTGCTGATTCTGGTAGCTCGGACGAGGTGTAGGAGGTCTAGCCTATTGTGGGTGAGAGGTCGGCTTGGCTGGGACTGGCTGCCAGGGGCGAGGCTTCTGGTTGCTGGAACTACCCTTGCTAATCATCTTGCGCTTGCGAGTGTCTTCTATGGCACAACGCTTGTCTTCCAGCATAAGGGCCTTGTTCACCAGGTCGAAGAATATTCGACAGTCGCAGACAATGAGCTGATACTACAGGGTTTGCTGAAGTCCTTCCATGAAGCATTCCATCTTGGCAGCCTCCGTGTTGACATATTCACGTGCATACCTTGACAGTAGGTTGAACTTCTGCATGTACTCCTTGACAGAGCCACTTGCTTCCTTCGTCGCTTGGAATTCTCTCTTCTTGATAGCCATGATACCAGATGGAATGTGGGCGGTGCGGAATCCTTCCTTGAAGTTATCCCAGGAGATCACTCAGTCGCCTTGCATGACCTTGAATCCATCGCACCAAGCTCTGGCGGTACCTTTGAGGTAGTGAGAGGCATAAAGCACCTTCTCATGATCCTCATTGCAATTGACCAGTGCAAGGAGGTCCTCGATGGTACGGATCCAATTATCAACATCCAAGCGTTCAGCAGTCTCAGTGAAGGTTGGGGGTGAATTCCTCATGACCATTGCCATTCTTGCCTTCTACTGGTTGTTCACAAGGACTTGAGCCATTTGGTGAATAACAACATTGTTGGCTTGGCATTCCTCTTGAAGAACATGGAGAAACTAGGCAATGGTCATGTTCTTCGGTGGATGTAGTGGCGGGGGAATGTCGCCTTCTGGCTGCTCCTGGTGTCCTCCAGCCTAAGCAGTCCCACCTGCCCCCTGTTGCAAGCTGGAGTTGCCAGCTTCAGGGTTGGTGAAGGAGCTATTGCGGGTAGCAGTCACCATTGTGTTTGGAGCAGCCAAGTCAAACAACTGGGATAGATGAGAGGAAAAGCACCAATGGTAAAGCGCGCCTAAGGGGGTTGGTTGAGTGCAAGTGTGATAAAACAAAGGTTGAAGAACCAACACATATATTAAGATAAGGTAGACGATGGAGTCACTTACATGTTGCCTAAGGCAAAAGCATGACTTGCATCGGAACACAAGCAGCAAAAACAAACAACAAGCACACATGGTTTCATATGAACCATTACATTGACTCGACTTCGCATGAGTTGTATATGACTGATCCTACCCTAGGGGTTCTCGGACTCAGGTGGTTGAGTGCTTTGCTTCATGCCCAACAGGAAGGAAGACTTGGTTGCTTGCTAGGGCTCCTTCTGGCATGATGCCCATGCTTGCCATACTGGAAACATGTGACGAGAATACAGAGGTTTATACTCGGCCTTGGATCAAGATGTTAGTGGTTTGGTGGAATAGCTCTCGAATGTGGTGAAGTTCCTAGTGAAGCTTCACGGACTCCTTAATCAAGTTGTGAACCAGACTATCGGCAAAAAGGCTAAAGTATGTCTGGAATTTGAGGGGCATGCCATCCTCCTTGGAAGGAACCAGTGTTTCGCTTTCGCCAATGTCGTCCTTCCTGATGGGTAGGTAAGCAGTAGTGCGCTCGTCGGCCATCTCGGGAATAATGCCTCGAAGGTGGACAAGTGCCTTGCATGCTGCTGTCTCGACTACGAGTGCCAGGGTCTCCATTGGTGGTCCTTCAAAGAACCAACTGGTAGGGGATACGTTTGCCTTCACGGACATTTTAGCGTGATATTCCTTCATGATCGCATCGACCCAGTGCTTGTGATAGAGGAAAATAGGTGGTTGGCAGAACTGGCACTTCCCCAGGATATCCCCAACGAGTAGGGGGAAGCCAGATGCTAGGAGGGCTTCGAGTACGAGGGCCATCTACAAGGTTATGAATGGAGGAGAGCCCGTAAGAGTTTGAAATAGACTAGAAGAGAAGAGAGGTATAAAAATTGTTGCACCTAGCAACTAGGCGCAATTTTGAAAGAGTTTTTATCCTAACTAACGTCCATGCTAACTGAGGGCTTCCTACAGTCAGGATGGCTCTAATACCAGCTCTATGGGGACCCCGACTCATCAGTCATGATGGCCGATTGCATGTGTACAGTGATCCAAGAGATCAATGCTCACTAAACACAGAAGCTGAATAATAAGAGTCTTACATCCTTACATACCATCTTACATAAATAAAGGCCAGCCATGCCAAGTATTACATAGATAGGGCCACAAGGGCCAGACACTTAAACATAACAAACATCGGAAATCTTGGTTGAAAGTGTGAACCCATGCCATCTGCCTTAAACCTATAGGCATTCTGGCTGGGAGGCGTCCTAGTTCGCATGTTCGTCACAAACGAACTCTTAACCGTATTCCTGCTGCTCCATGCTTGGCCAATTAAATAACAAGTGGCAAGCCAATGAGTACTTTGAACGTACTCGGTAGCAACCCATGTTGGAACAAGGCAATAACCATGAATGATATAACACTAAATAGCTATTTTGCAGAAAGTTGATTTTGAATGCAATGACATGATCAAGTAACTACATAAGCATGCATCAACAGTTGGCCGATATCCATATGAACAACTTACATATATCATTATAGACAGGTGGTTGAACATCTCATGTTCAGTCATCACGTCAAGTCATCTGACTCATCTCAAGTATCATATCTGTGTCATCCACACACACACACACACCTAGTATTGAGGAAACATCTGAACATAGTTTAAGAAGGACCTACAACTGTCCATCACCATGGACACGACAATTAGAATAGTTTTACACTCTCCAGAGGTTGCACACTTTACCCACAAGACTTGGGGAAGTTCTGTATCATCCACGACTCGCAGTATATTGCATACCCGAGGTTAGCACCCGAACCCTTTCTTTCCCCTGGCGATACTACACAAAGAGTCCACTCGATTGGTACACAACCCACATGATGTACATCACAAGTAGCATCCATGCAGGGACCAATGGTGTGACCGGTGCCTGCGAAGACAACGCATGATCGTCCTTACCGGCATGACCCTGTATTGAGAGTGACCATGCCAGACCCACCACTAGTAATGCGGGCTCCATGCTAGTACCCACTAAAGTAATCAACAAAGCCCTGTCGCATAAGGGGTATCGTGGTTGCACATGTAAGGTTGGCACGGTCAACAGACCTTAAATCTAATCCGTTTTCGAAAACACACACACACTCACTTTCTCCAGTACACCACTTCTTCCTCAAGTGGTCACCCAACTCATCATCATATCCCTCGTGCATTAGTGACACCCGACGGGGTTTTCGAAAAGTCTTTGAAATAATTTCTTTGTTCCCATCACCATGCATAATCCTGACCCCACTTGCATAGCATCTACTAGCCTCCTATCTACTCCCACCCGCACAAGCCTCATAAGGATGGTAGGGTCATGCACGTTGCATGTATCAACGGTAAAAGTAACGGAGGCATCCCACCGAAGTGGTCACCACATCACATGATCAACAACAAGGAATAAGGTGTTATATGACATGCATGAAAATGGTTTCTTAAAATGGTCAAAGGGCTACTTCCTGGCTCAATAAAGTATTCGGGGTCTTCAAAGTCTTTGTGTCCAACTTCCTTGTCAATAGCGTAATCTATCATCGCGATATAATAATGGGAATAATAAGCATCACATAAAGATAGAGCACAAAATCTACTCTAAAATGTTACCCTACTCTGATAAATACTAAAAACTATTCTAAGAATATTTGTCTAAGGTTTTGGGGTGAAACTGGTTTTCAAAATTATTTTTAACAGTGGCTAAAATGCCCAAAAGAGGTTTTAAAGTAAAATAGTACATAAAAGATTTTCACAAATTTACACAAATGGCAATATTAAATTCTACACATTATTCTAAAATTGATGGTGGAAAATAATTGGGAAAAGGATTTTTATTTAACTATGTGGGATTATTGGAAAATCCCACAAAATTAGGAAAATAAAAGAAAAGAAAAGGCCTCAACATCTTGGGCCAGAAGCGGTCAGGAGCTGGGTTGGCCCTGTGGCCAGCCAGGCCAGGCACACTGGTGAACTCGCACGCATCAGGTTTCAATCCTGACGGGCAAGGCCCAGTGGCCAGAGAGAGAGGCACGGGCGAGAGAGGTGGGAGGCCGACAAGTGCCCCCCCTATCGGGTCCGTCTCCCACCTCGAGATCAAGGGTGGACGAGCTCACCGGCGGTAGCTCCATCCACGGCGAGGGAAGGCGAAGGAGGGGTTGGCTTCAGGAGGTCATCGTGCATCGGGAGGTATCGGAGTTGGTCACCGGGGAGGCCTGAGTTGCCAGTGGCGAGGTGGCCGTGGCGGAGGGGATCGGGAAGCGATCGCTGGGGCCATCCTAGGCTGCAAAAAGAGCAAGGGAAAGGGGGAATCAGATGAGAAGGGTCTCGCGGTTCTAGATCAAGAGAGAAAGGAGGATGGGGAGGCTTCCTACCGTGCGGATGCCGGCAATCCGAGGCAGCGGCATTACGGTCCATCCCGAGCACTCGAGCACGACAAGGTCGAGCTGGGCTTCTGGAGATTGACCGGAAGGGAGAGGAGGGATCCAGAGGGGAGAGCGGGACATGGGGAGGCCCTTTTATAGGGGGGCTCGCCAAGGACCGAGCCCACGGGCGTCCACCGGAGAGGCTCTGGTGTCCATGGGAGGCGCCCGGGGCCTTTGTGTGGTGCCCGTGGGCAGGAGCAGGGAGCTGGGAAGCGAGAGGGGGAGCAGGACAAACTCGAAGAGGGGGCCTGCAGCTTGAACAGGGAGTGGCTAAAGTAGGCGGCGCCGGGCATGCGTGGAGGAGGGAGAAGGAGAGAAAATGGAGAGGGGGCTGACGGCCTGCCATGCTGCGGACGTTGAGGCCGACCAGGGGGACAAGCTTCCCCATACCACTGTGGTCAGGAGCCTCGGGATGCTCCTGCTACAGTGCGGCGGCGCATTGTAGCGCTCTCTAGAGCGCCCAAATGGCATGCCTTTGGCGTTTTGGGTCTAGGGGAATCTAGTCTAGGGAACCCTAACATTGGATGCCTTGGGAGGTAAAAGAATAAGAGGGGAGGGGAGAGAGTGGTGATCTACTGCTGTCCAGAGGGTGAAAATGGGGTTTTACCTCACTTAACCATTGAGTATTGGCCAGACAAAGCTACTGGAGGTGTGGTGCAATTCTAGTAAGTTGTGTTAAAAATTTGAAGTGAAGGAGAATAGCACACGGGGGTCAAAGAAGGCTCTTTTCAAAATATGCAAAAGAGTTTGATGATGGTTTAGCTAAACAAATGGATTTTGCTTGCCATGAGATTCAACAGGATTAAAATATATTGAGAAATAGAGGGGATCACCATGTGTGAGGAGCTTTGAAGGAAGTTCACAATGTAACTTTGTAAAACCCTAGAAATCAACATAATCAGATTCCTGTAGATCCAGGTATGCATTTCCATTCTTCTTGATGCACCACTTGGTGTGGCATCCTTATTTGGGTAATGCAACATTCCCACAAAGTTTGGGGTCAAGGGAAGAAACTTCACAATGTAAAGTTGTTCAAATTTGAATATGGACAGGTATGGTTTTGGAATATTTGGATGAAGCAAATCAATTGGGATTGAGATCTTTGCAAGATCATCACATATGACAACTGTGACTTGATGGAATTTTCCTAGAATTTATTGATAATATTGCTTATAGAAATATTTCAAAAGCTTCATTTGAGCAGAAAGGGTTTTGAGGTCTTTTTCCCATGATTTTGAACATGACCATGTGTTGAAACTCATACATATGGAAAATATATGTCCACTAAGTTTCTCTAAATTTTATCAAATATTTTCAAAGCATTAAAATAATTTTTCCTTATGAAAAAGCATTTCTGGCCTGAAGAAAAAGCCTTTAAATAAAAGAGTAAAATAATCTTTAAAATTAATATTTGGTGGTTTTGGGAAGTAATATATATAGTAGGTTTCAAATAAAGCCTTTGGGGAAAAAGAATCCACCCAATTTGAGTACTTGCATTGCAAACCTCAACTCAGGGGTTTTTAAATCCTAATTTGAATAAATTCTTTTTGGTCAAAATAATATTTGATAAAAATAGTTTCAGTTACTATTCACATGGCATGATCAGTGCGCAATAAGTTCGTATCAAGGAAGATGAATACGGAGAGGAGTAGAACCAAAGAGTTCCAAACATAATCAACCAAACAATCAAACAAGCAACAGTTCAAACAAGCATGCACTCAAAAAGTTTTTATTGTTTCCAAATTTTGCAAAATCCAAGCATAGCAAGGTGATACAAACATAGGGTGTGACAATGGGTTAGTACCAACACACAACAGACAAATACAAAGATATCTACGGACATGGAGTGCAAAACATATATGATGATGTCCATTGATTTGTTGATTACCTTGTCGCTTGCTTACCTTTGATGGAATGTGTGACTCCTTGAACTATTGCATGATTTAGATGTTGATGGCAACTAGTTCTTGTCAATAATGAATACGAGTGAATTTCATTGGCATAGTCACCCCTCAAGAACTTCTCTAGTTCTTCTTCTTGGGGACCCACATCAATTTGATGTGGATCCTTGGCACTGAAGCTTGTTCTCGCCCTTGATCTTGGGGTCTTGTGTTGGAAGGTCATCTTGAGCTTTTGTTCCCATGGGGAGAGTATTTTCATACTTATCCTTTTGAGGAAAAAACGTGGGCATGAGGTCTTGACCTTCTTCCCATTCAACTACATTAGCGTTGAAGTAGCCAATGCCGTGGTTCTTCCGGTATCCTCCGTGCTTGCGTACGATCTCCTCAAATTGTTTGCACCGGGGAAGACTCTTGTAGATACCTTTCTCTATAATCCATTTCATGAGTTCATTTTCTTGCTCAAGTGTAACTTGGCTAAGAGAAGATTTAGTGGTATCAATAGAACTACTAGAATCAATATCATTGGATTTATCATTTTTATTGCTACTAGTTGGAGAATCTTTCTTTCCTTTGTTACTAGTTTGCTTAGCCTTAACTTGTGGAATGAATGTAGACAAGAGAAGTTGTTTGGCTAGATAATAGTAAGTCTCCTTTTGAAGATCGACGTTGATAGCTTTAAGGAACTCATGTTCTTAATCAAAATTGAGATCCTCGAAGAGGAGCTTCTCATGTGTCCTTTCAAGCTCTCTATGATCTTGTAGAGTAGACTCATGAGCTAACTTAAGAGTGTTTAGTTCTTGAGTTAGTCATTCCATTTCCAACTTATCATCATCACAAGACTTGTCTTGACTAGAATGATTACTAGCAAGTTCATCTTGACTAACATTACTAGAGTTGTCAACTAGCAAGTCATCTTTAATTAACAAGTCATCCTCGTCACTATTGAAATCAAGATACTCAGGTGTGATACCTTGGAACCTTTAGCCATGAAGCAACATCCACTCCCTTCATTTGTTGAATCATATTTGTCGTAGGAGTCAGTTGTCACTAGTGCAAGTCCGGCAACACCTTCATCTTGACTATAGTCGTAGTTGGAGTGATAGATTCTCTCGGAGTGCTTATCGGAATAAGAGCCGGAGATCCATTCACCAACATGAGCTTGATGTCTTCTTTTTGAGTAGCTCTTGGTGTACTTGTCCTTCTTCTATGAGTCCCTACTTCTCCTTGAGGGCTTTCGTTGATAACAATCATCTCTACTCATTCTCTCTCTTCGAGGTGGCTCGTCTCTTGAGCTTCATCTTATAGGTGACTCTTATATACTTTTGTAAGGGGTCGTGCACTCATTGGAGTAGTGTTCAGGCTTCCCACAATTGTAGCAATTTTGGTCACTACTTGACGAATGCTTCTCTTCATATCTTTAGTTGGAGCTACGATCTTTGCCTATATTCTTGTAGAACTTGTTGAATTTATTGACCATGAGGCTTATCTCTTCATTTGTGACAAGGTTGTCGCTTGTAGTTGTGGGAGCATCACTTGTGTCTTTGTAACCACTTCTAGACTTGTTGTGAAGCTCTTCCTTGTCCTTGAGTGTCATCTCATGAGCAACAATCCTTCCAATCACTTCCGTTGGCTTGAGATCTTTGTAGTTGGGAATCATTTGGATCAACGTGCATCCGGTGTCATATCGATCATCCAAAGCTTGAAGTATCTTATTGATGATGAATTTGCCGGTCATTTCTTTGCTTCCTAAGCCGGCAATCTCATTGGTGATGAGAGCTAGCCTAGTGTACATCTCAGCGACTCCTACACCATCCTTCATCTGGAACTTGTCAAGCTCACTTTGAAGAACATCCAACTTGGATTCTCTCACAGATTCAGTACCTTCATGCATATCAACCAAAGTATCCCAAATCTCTTTTGCATTCTCAAGACGGCTGATTTTGTTGAATTCTTTGGGGCATAGGTAGTTGAAGATAATGTCACATGCTTGAGAATCTACTTGCAACATTTTCAATTCATCTGCAGTTGCTTCGCAATCCGGTTCCCTTCAATCCACAAAGAATTCACCTTTCAATCCAACATGAACAACAACCCAAATGGCGGGGTTATGACAAACAAGATGCATTTTCATTTTGTGCTTCCAACTAGCAAAATTAGTGCCATCAAAGTACGAACCTCTATGGTTATAATTTGCCTCACTAGACTCCATACTCTCCTAGGTTGTGAAACCAATGCACTAGAGACCAAAGCTCTGATACCACTTGTAGGATCGAAAGTAGTTCTAGAGGGTGGGTGATTACTATACCTGACCAATTAAAAATGTACTTTTCCCCAATTTTAAGTGTTGGGAGATTTTCGCATTAATAGCAAGTCAAGCACACCCTACACATGAAATGTCTACGAATATAGCGGTGGAAAGTAAAGACAAACATGAGTAGTAAAGGAAGGGTAGGAAGATCAAATGCAATTTGGAGACACGATGATTTTTCCCATGGTTCTGATAGGTGGTGCTATCGTATGTCCATGTTTAAGGAGCCTTCAACCCACAGAGGGTAACGGTCGAGAGAGTCCATGGAGGGTTCCACGAAGAACCAACCTTGACTATACCATGATGGCCTCTGTCCATGGAGGACTAACCTAATTCGGGGTAGATCTTCACGAAGTAGGCGATATCCTTGCCCTTACAAAATTCTTTATTCACTCCACAACACGAAGTAGGAGGCTCCCAAGCGACACCTAACCAATCTAGGAGGCACCACCCTCCAAAAGGTAATAGGCTCGATAATGTCGATGAACTCCTTGCTCTTGTGCTTCAAGATGATAAACTCGTCAACACACAATCACTCTTTCATAGATTTGGCTATGGTGGAAGAGATTGATTGGGTGGAAAGCAATTTGGGGAGGCTAGAGATCAAGATTCATATGGTTGTAATGGAATGGCATGATCTCAACAGCTGAGTAGGTGGCTCTCTCTCAGCAAATCAGTTGGTATGAGTGGGGTTCTATACTGAGTGCTTCTCTTGCGAGTGAGTGGTGGTGGAGGGGTATATATAGGCATCTTCAAAAATCCAACCGTTACACCTTATGTGACAAACTCGGTGACACCGATGTGTGAATCTCGTTGGTACTGAGTTGCTCCAAAGGTAGCAACTTCCGAATCTTAGTGAGACCGATATATAAATCTTTGTTGCACCGATTAGGTGACACCGATTCCACAAACTCGATGACGCCGATTCCAAAAACTCGGTCGGACCGATTTTGTGAAATTGGGTAACATAAAGTTCGCAATCCAAACTCAGTGGCACCGAAGTGGAATCGGTTGCATCGATGTGCTAGGGTTTGGCATGGGTCTTTTCTCAGTTCGGGAATCAGTGGCACCGAGTGGAAATTGTTGGTTGCACTGATTTTAGATATTTGGCTTTGGACAGACTTCTGGTGGAAAATCTACAAAACCTTACCCCTTTTAATAGTATTGGCTTTCCTATGGACACAAAGTGATTTCTCACAAAGTAAAATGTAGAGTCCTCTTGCTTGAAGCTTTGCCAAACTATTTCCTTGCTTCTTGGGGTATTCCACAATCCTTTTGCCAACCCATCATTGGACCTTTCCTGAAATGTGTTTAGTGGAAACATTAGTTCAGTGAGATATATGTTGTTATTAATTATCCAAACCACCAAGGGAAAAATATATGCTTTCAAGTCGAACGTCTTCGCGATCGGGATCGCAAACCATCATGTGAACAATCACGATCTAGCGCCGAACGGACGACACCTTCATGTTCAACACACGTACAAATTGATGATGTCCTCGCCTTCTTGATCCAGCAAGACGGGCGAACTAGCAGATGAGTTCTGGTAGGACGATGACATGGTGATGGTGGTGATGAAGAACAATCTCTGCAGGGCTTCGCCAAGCACAACGGAAACTATGACGGTATATAATCTTGAGGGGCGGGGTAGCCGGCACACGGCTTGGGGAAATCTTGATGTGTTGTGGGTTCTAGACCTTCCCCTCTATTTTTATGTTGAGCCCTGGGGGTCTAAACTTGGAGAAAGAGCGTCCTCAAAGTTGGTTTGGAATGCAAGGAAAGACTCCTCCTCGGACTCCAGGACCAAACGCCAGGGTCCTCGGTGTCTGGCCCCAAACGCCAGGGACCCCAGCGTCTGGCCCCTTGCCTCCAAAAAACTCCTTTTTGCACCTTCCTAAATACTCGTGGGCTTTACCCCTTGGCTCAAATAAAGTGTTATTGTACCCAAACATTTCGGTAAACATCCGAAACCTGTTTCGGTAAATTCCGGAACCCTTCTGGCGATGAAACACTATTAACCCATAAATTAATCTTTACCTCCCGACTATTCTAGAGCTCCTCGTCATGTCCGGGATCTCATCCGGGACTCTGAATAACCTTCGGTCACCAACATAATAACTCAACTACACTTATATAGTCACGAAACATTAAGTGTGTACACCCTGCAAGTTCGAGAACTATGCATACATGAACGAGACACCTCTACAGTCAATAACCAATAGCGGGACCTGGATGCTCATATTGGTTCCTACATATTCTACAAAGATCTTTATCGGTTGAACCTCTATGTCAAGGATTCAGTTAATCACGTATGATGTTCCCTTTGTTCTTTCGTATGTTACTTGCCCGAGATTCGATCGTCGGTATCTCTATACCTAGTCCAATCTCGTTACCTGCAAGTCTCTTTACTCGTTCAAATACAAGATCTCGTGGCTAACTATTTAGTCACTTTGCTTGCAAGGCTCATTGTGATGTATTACCGAGTGGGCCCTGACATACCTCTCCGTCGCACGTAGTAACAAGTCCTAGTCTTGATCCATGGCCACTCAACAGACACCCTCGGAGACACGTGTAGAGCAACTTTATAGTCACTCAGTTACAGTGTGATGTTTGATACACACAAGGTACTCCTCCAGTGTTAGTGAGGTGCATGATCTCATGGTCATAGGAACAACTACTTGACATGCGGAAAACAATAGCAATAAACTGATACGATTATATGCTACGTTCATTGTTTGGGTCTTGTGCATCACAAAATTCTCCTAATGATGTGATACCGTTATCAAATGCCAACTCATGTATATGGCTAGGAAACCTTAACCATCTTTGATCACCGAGCTAGTTTAGTAGAGGCTCACTAGGGAAACTTTGTTGTCTATATATCCACACATGTATCTGTGTTTCCAATCAATACAATTATAGCATGAATAAAAAACGATTATCATGAACAAGTAAATATGATAAAATTAATTTATTATTAACTCTAGGGCATATTTCCAACATAAGGTGTGATCACCTTGATGGGATGTCCCTGGAAGTAATGTTGCGGCTTCCCGGAGGAGATGCAGAGCGCGATAAGTAGCTTCCACGCATGGGGTATCTCTCAAGCACGTTCCACAACACCATACTCACGAAGTAGACCAGATGCTCGACGGGGCATGAAGTTGTGAGGGCCACAAGTTGATCTTGAGGAGGTTCGTCAGGTGGGTTCCCAGGTGTCTCTTGAGGGGGTATCTTGGCAGGCGTCACATGAGTGGCCTCATGAGGCTCTGGGAGGCCCTCGGCGAGCTTTGGAGGAGTGGCCTCAGTGGGCACTTACTTGACCTTAGGTGACTGCTTCCTCTTGACGAGGACTTGCTCTTCTAACTCCACCACCAGGCCCATGTTGGGCGTCTAGGGGTGTCCTTCATGTATAAGCACATACGATCGTGAGGTCATCGGGCAACCATGACGGGAGGGCTCGTCAAGTACTTCTTGAGGTCCTCAAAGGCTACGTCGGCTTTGGGAGTCCACTTGAAGGGGCATGTTCTCTTAGAACGCTCCTAGGAGAATAGTTGCTTCTTCTTTGTGGGTGCGGCCTCAGGGAGCCCGAGGCTATCCTCATCAATGATGTAGGCGGTATCAGCATCCTTGTAGGCATGCTCGATGGAGCACACAGCCTCTTTATCATCGCAACGGATGGTGGGTCACTCCCATGAACTAGACGCTGTTGTAGGCATGATGGGTCAATTCCATGAACTTGGCAAGCATGGGGTACCCCAGCATGGCGTGATAACCGACAAGTATAGGGCATCAATTGTAGCCTTTCTCGATAAGTAAGAGTGTCGGACCCAACGAGGAGCTAAAGGTAGAACAAATATCCCCTCAAGTTTTATCGACCACCGATACAACTCTACGCATGCTTAACGTTCACTTTACCTAGAACAAGTATGAAACTAGAAGTAATTTGTACATGTGATAGGATAGGTTTGCAATATAATAAAGAACACGTCAATAAAAACTAGGGTCTGTTTAGATAAAGAAACAACTAAGTTAGTTTAACGAGTGTGGAAACGTGGTGGTAGGAGTTGCAGAATTGTCCCTAGGCAATTGATAACTAGTTCAGTAATCATTATTGCAAATTTATATGAGGGAGAGTCATAAGCTAACATACATTCTCTACTTGGATTATACACACTTATGATTGGAACTCTAGAAAGCATCCGCAACTACTAAAGATCATTAAGATAAAACCCTACCATAGCATTATAAGGTATCAAGTCCTCTTTACTCCAATATGCAACAACCCACCTACTCAGGTTTATACTTTTGTCACAAAACCAACCTACCATAGCCAAATCATGAACACATTGCAACACCCTACAGTGATGATCCCTCACACTTGCGCGACACAGACAGCAACATAGGACAGCACCAACAATAAAACATGCAACTCAAACCAATCATGATCATCAATCAACCAATAGGAAAAAATAGATCTACTCAGACATCATAGGATGGCAACACATCATTGGATAATAATATGAAGCATAAAGCACCATGTTCAAGTAGAGGGTACAACAGGTTGCGAGAGAGTGGACCGCTCTAGATAGATTGGGGAAGGTGATGGAGGTGTTGGTGAAGATGACGGAGTTGTTGGAGTAGATCGCTGCCACGATGATGGCCCCGGTGGCGTTCCGGCGCCACGGGGAGAGAGGGAGAGAGAGACCCCTCATTCTTATTCTTCTTTGACCTTCCCCCTAGATGAGAGAAGGGTTTCCCCTCTGGTCCATGGCCTCCATGGCAGCAGAGAGGCGAGAGCCCTCCGAGATTGGATCTCTCTCTCTCTGTTTCCTTCTGTTTCTGCGCTCCCCGATTCTGGCCTTTCATCGTTTCTTAAATATTTGGAGATACATCACTCTGATCAGGCTGAAATGTTGAGGGAATCTTTATCCATAAATTATCTTTATTGCGGCCAAAGGACAGCTCCAACCGACCTAAGGGGAGGCCACAAGACCTCAAGGCGCTGCCAGGGGGGTGGGCCGCGCCTAGTAGGCTTGTGACCTCCTCGGGCATCGTCTCTCATAGATTCTTTTTCCCAAAAATCAAATATATTCCAAAAAAAATCTCCATAAGTCTTTATCTCGTTTGGACTTCATTTGATATGGATTTTATGCGAAACAAAAAACATGTAACAAACAGGAACTGGCACTGGGCACTAGATCAATATGTTAGTCCCAAAAAGAGTATAAAAAGTTGCCAAAAGTATATGAAAGTTGTAGAATATTGGCATGAAACAATCAAAAATTATAGATACGATGGATACATACCATGGTGTTGTAAGGCATGCTGATATGTGCCATGTCGAAGTTGAGGAACTCCTTGTGGTAGTTTGTGGGGGAGCCCCAGGTGACCGGGAGTCGCACCTTCCCCAGAGGCAAAGTTTGTTGGTCTGTCATGCCCGAGAAGGGCCTTGTTGACATCAAGCGCTCGTACCACACCTGAAGATTCTCAAAGGTGTTGACGAAGAGCATGTTGAGGCATGTGCCGCCGTTGATGAGTGTGCTGCTGACGCCAACGTTCTTGATGGTGGGAGTGCACAACATGTGAATTGTGCCCACAAGCCTCGTGGACTTAGGGTGGTCCTTGTACTCGAAGGTGATCACATATTGTGACCACTTGTGGGGCCTTGTGGCCTCAGGGCCCAAGAGGGCGGCATTCACCTCCCGGGAGAACTTCTTGAGGTGGAGGTTGGAGGCAGGAGCCTGAGATCCGCCAAGGACGCACGCTACCCCGCGAGGCTCTCGGTAGCCCCTAGCGTCCTCATCAGGCAGATTGCCATTGTTGGCATTGGGGCGTAGAGGGACACCATTGGCTTGAGGGTTGGTGTGGCATGGCTGGTCCCGTCAGCCTTAATGATTGTTATTGTCATTGTTGTTGTTGGTACAGTCTCCCTAGCGGTTGCCATTGCAGCCACAGTCGTGGCCTGTGTCGCGATCGTTGCGACTAGGGCGAAGGCCTGCCCCCACGCACGAAGCAGCCTGAACTCATGGGAGTCCTCAATGTTGTGGGAGCCCATGTTATGGTAGGCACAGAAGGGCTTCTTGGGAGCTTCGTCGTTGTTGCGTACATGTTTCGGCTTAGGCTCTGTTGCAAGAACGTCAGGGCCCTTGCGCTTGACGTCCTTTTTCATGGACTTAGCAGTATCGGAGATGGCGTTTGGGTCGGTGTGGGCAAAAAGTCGACCCTCTTCAACCTTCGCACACATGTCAACGAGGTCGAATAGCATGGCCACCATATCAAGCTCATCATTCATGGTAAGTTTCTCGCACATCTTGACGTCTATGACACCCGTGGAGAATACAAAGATGATTGAGGCATTGGACGCTCGCAGGATCTTGTTGCGCACCTGGCTGAAGCATTGGATGTACTTGTGGAGGGTCTTTATAGGTTTCTCCCACATGGTGCGCATATCGTGGAGGGTGAGTGGACGCTCGCATGTGCCCTTTGAGTTGGAGACGAACTGTGGGCACAACTCAGACCATGACGAGATGGATGTAGGTGTCAAAACCGACGGATCTCGGATAGGGGTCCCGAGGTGTGGACCCTGGATTCATGGGTAACATGGGATGAAGGAGAAGATGTTTACCCATGTTCGAGCCCTCTTGAGGAGTTAAAACCGCACATCATGCTTGATTGTATTGACGTGAAATAGGATTACAGAGTTGATCTACCTCGAGATCGTATGAGATAAAACCCTACATGAGTCAACTTGCATGTACGAATGAAACCCTCTAGTTTATATATACACCAGGGGTACCTAGGGTTACACATGACCAGCGTCCCACCGGGGATGGAGGCGTCGAACTTATCTTCAAGGCTTGGAACACACCCCAAGTCTTTGGAGCTTTCCTCCTTGAACACGGGGTCGCCACGTAGTCTTGCCTTCCACAGAGCGGCCCACCAAGCCGACCCATGAGAGATGAGCCGACGGCCCAAGAACCCCTTAGTCACGGACCCCCTCAGTATCCCCCAAACTAGCCTTCAACGTCGGGCTTCATGAAACCCAATAGCTTCGCGCATCCAAAGACTCCGGCTTGCGGGGTGAGATCCATTTCCCCCCTTATGTTCGGCAGATTCCGACTTGGTTGTTGTCACACCTGTGTTTGTATCACTTTGGTATGCTTGGATTTACAAAATTTGGAACCAATTAAATTTTTTGAGTGCATGCTTGTTTGAGTTGTGCTTGTTTGCTTGTTTGGTTCATTATGTTTGGCACTCCTAGGTTCTACTCCTCTCCATACTCTACTTCCTTGATTGAAACATCTTGCCCAATGATCATACCAAGTTTATAGTACCTAAAACTAATTTTATCAAAATTCATTTTTCCCAAATAGAATTTATTCATTTTAGGTTTTGAAAAAACCCTGAGTTGAGGTTTGCACTGCAAGTCCTCAAATTGGGTCAATCGTTTTTCCCCAAAGGCTTTACTTGAAAGCTACTAAACATATGAATTGATAAAACCACCAAATATTAATTTTAAAGATTATTTTCCTATTTTATTTAAAGTCTTTTTCCTAGGGATAAATATGGCAATTTATAGGGAAAATTTTGTTTAAATGCTTTAAAAATATTTGAGAAAACTAGGGGAAACTTAGTGGACATATATTTTCCATATAAATGAGGGTCAACACATGTTCATATTCAAAATCATGGGCAAAACCCCTCAAAACCCCTTCTGCTCAAATCAAGCTTTTGAAATATTTCTATAAGAAATATTCTCAATAAATTGCAGGAAAATTCTAGCAAGTCACACATGTTATAGGTGATGGTCTTGCAAAGTTTCAACCCATTCCCAATTGATTCGCATCACCAAAATATTCCAAAACCATTCTTGTCCAGATTCAACTTTGAACAACTTTACATTGTGAAGTTTCTTCCCTTGATCCCAAACTTTCTGGTCATGTTCTAAACCCCAAATAATGATTCCATAGCAAGTTGTGTATTTGGGAGCATAGAATTGAGTGCTTGGATCTACAGAAATCTGATTCTGTTGAATTCTAGGGTTTTCCAAGTTTGTACTGTAAACTTTCTTCAAATATCCTCAAACATGGTGATGCTCCCTATTTTATCTACATGTCCATACTGTTAAATATCATGTCAAGCAAACTCCATTTGCTTGCCTAAAACTCCATCAAACACCTTTGGCTGATTGTTAAAAGCCAACTTTGATCTCCCTTTGATGTTCTAGTTTACTTGAAACTTTTACCACAACCCCTCCTTGTTGCATTCTACCTTCAATAAGTATTGCATGGCCTCGGCTCACTTATTGGTGGGGTAAAACCCCATTTCTACCTCTCTGAGAACCCCTTTCTCTCTCCCTTTGCCTCTCCCCTTCTCCCTGACTCACCAGAGCATCCAAGGCCATCCCCAATTTGTTTATCTGCCCCTATATCCCCTAGACATGGGCGGCCACGCAGAAGCTGCCAATGGCATGCCACGAAGGCCCAAACGGCGCTCTAGAGCGCGCTACAGTGCCCGCCTGCACTATAGTCATCGCCCACTGCATGTCCACGACAGCCTCAGGCCTCCCCCTCTCGCCACCTCGCCCCCCTCAACATCCGCACCATGGCAAGCTATCGGCCCTCTCCTCTCTCTCTTTCAAGCGGCCTCCCACACGCGTGCGATGGCTGCCCATCTCGGCCAATGCCCGAGCTCACACGCACACGCAACCCTGCTCATTCTCTCCCTTACCTTGTGCCTAGACCACGCCCAAGAGCACCCCAGACTCGCCCTCTCCCCCTCCCATGGCCTATGGCCTCGGCCACGAGCACGGCGGCACACCCGCGCTTGGTGGACTAGCCCTCGCCTATATAAGGGCTCCTGGAGCCTCTCTCTCTCCCATCTACTTACTCGCTCCTCCTCCCGATCATGCTAGCTGCTTCTGGCCCATGCATAGTGCCATTTTTCTTTTTCTTTTTCTATGCGGTTTTCAAAAAATCCCACGGGATTAAATAAAACTCCAAATCCAATTATTCTTTCACAAAAAATCTTGAAATATTGTGTAGAATTTAATAGTGCCATTTGTATAATTTTTTGAAAATATATTATCTACTGTTTTATTTTAAAACCCCTTTTACGCATTTTTAGCCTCTGTTATAAATAGTTTTAAAACCCTTTTTCATACCAAAACCCTAGACAAATATTCTTATAATAGCTTGTAGTATTTATCACAGTAGGGTAGCATTTTATAAGTAGATTTTGTGCTCTAGTTTTGTGTGATGCTTATTATTATCGTTATTTGTTGCGACGATAGATTGCGTTGTTGACGAGGAAGTTGGACCCAAAGATTTTGAAGACCCCGAAGACTTTGTTGAGCTAGGAAAGCATCCCTTTGACCATGTTAAGAAACATTTTCTTGCATGTCATATAGCACTTTCTATTCCGAAGAGTTGATCATGTTGATGTGGTAACCCCGTTTTTCTTGGGATGCCTCTGATACTCCTTGTTGATACTTGCATCCGGCATGACCGTACCTCCTTATGAGGGTTGTGCGGGTGAGAGTAGTTAGGTTGTTACTAGTTGCTACGCAAGCGGGATGGGAATATGCATGGTGATGGAAACAAACAAGTGATTTCAAAGACTTTTGGAAAACCCCGTCAGGTGCCTCTAATGCCCGAGGGAGATGATGATGAGTTGGGTAACCACTTGAGAAAGAAGTGGTGTACCGGAGCAAGTGAGTGTGTGTGTTTTAAAAAACGGATTAGATTTAAAAAAAATCATCGTCCCAACCTTACATGTACAACCATGATACCCCTTATGGGACGGGGCTTTGTTGATTACCTTGGTGGGTACTAGCAATGGGCCTGCATTACTAGTGGTGGGAGTGACGAGGTTACTCTCGATACGGGGTCGTGCCAGTGAGGACGATCATGCGCTGTCTTCACAAGCACGGGCACACCATTGCGTGCCTCATGGATGACACGTGTGATGTATATCATGAGGGATGGCACCAACAAGTGGACTCTTTGTTAAGTATCGCTAGGGGAAAGACATTGTTCGGGTGCTTACCTCGGGTATGTAATATATCACGAGTCGTGGATGACACAGAAGTTCCCCAAGTCTTGTGGGTAAAGTGTGCAACCTCTACATAGTCTAAAACTATTCGAATAGCCGTGTCCATGGTTAAGGACAGTTGGGTGGTGTTGCTTAAACTACGTCTAGATGTTTCCTCAAAACTCAGTGTGAGTGTGTGACAAAGATGGTACTTGAGATAAGTCAGATGACTTGATGACATGACTGAACATGAGAGGTTAAACCAGTGCTTATGATGATATCTGTAACTTGATCATATAGATCTCTGCCAATTGTTTATGCATTCTTACACAAGTTAATTAATCATGTCATGGCACTCAAAATTAGCTTTATGCAAACTTACCTACTTAGTGCTATGTCATGCATTCTTTTTGCCTTGTCCCAAACATGGATTGCTTGCGAGTACATTCAAAGTACTCATTGCCTTGACACTGGTTATTTAATTGGCCAGGCATGGAAGAGCAAGAATATGGCAAAGAGTTCAATGGTGACAAACATGCGATCTAGGACCCTTCCCAGTCAGAATGCTTGTAGGTTTAAGGCAGGTGGCATGGGTTCACGCTTTCCACCAAGATTTCTGCTGTTTGTTATGTTTTAGGGTTTGGCCCTTGCGGCCCTATCTATGTAAGACTTGGCCTAGACGGACTTTATTTGTGTAAGACGGTATGTAAATATGTAAGACTCTTGTATTCCAGTTTCTGTGTGTTCAATGAGCACTGATCTCTGGGATCACTATGCATGTGCATTCGATGACCACGAATTATTTGTCGGGGTCCCCACGGAGCTTGTATCAAAGTGATCCTGACTGTAGGAATGCCTTAGTTAGCATGGACGTTAGTTAGGATAAAAACCTTTTCAAAAATTGTGCCTAGTTGACTAGGTGCAACAAATTCTAGACCTGTTTTATCTTTTAGTCTATTTCAAGCTCTTGATGACTCTCCTCCATTCAAAACCTTGTAGATGGACCTCGTAGCAGAATCCCTCCTAGCATCCGGCTTTCCCCTACTCCTTGGGGATAGCCTGGAGAAGTGCCAGTTCCGCCAACCACCTGTTTTTGTCTACCACGAGCACTGGGTCGATGCCATCACGAAGGAGTGTCACATTGAAGTGTTCGTGAAGGCAAACGACTCCCAGACCAGTTGGTCCTTTGAAGGACCACAGATGGGGACCCTGGCACTCGAAGTCGACACAGCAGCACACAAGGCACTTGTCCACCTTCGAGGCATCATTCCAGAGATGGCCGACGAGCCTGCTACTCGTTACCTACCCATCAGAGAGGACGACATTGGCAAAATCCAGACACTGGTTCCATCCGAGGATGATGGCGTGCCCCTCATATTCCATACCTACTTCAGCCTCTCTGCTAGTAGTCTGGTTCACAACCTGATTAAGGAGTCTGTGATGCTTCGCCAGGAACTTCAGAACATTCCAGAGCAATTCCGCAAAACCACTGACATCTTGACCCAAGGCCGAGTAGCCACCTCTGTATTCTCGTCACATGTTTCAGGTATGGCAAGCATGGGTATCATGCCAGAAGGAGTCCCAGCAGGCCACCAAGTCTTCCTTCCTCTTAGGAAAGAAGCAGAGAACTCCACCACCTAAGTCCTAGATCCCCTATGGTAGGATCAGCCATGTACCCCTCATGCGAAGTCGCGTCCATGTAATGGTTCATATGAAACCTTGTGTGCTTGTTGTTTGTTTCCGATGCTAGTCACGCTTTTGTCCTTAGGAAACGTGTTAGATACCTCATCATTTATCTTATCTTAATATATGTGTTGGTCTTTGGACCTCTATTTTACCACACATGCACTAAACCAACCCCCTTGGGCGTGCTTTCTCCGCTATTGCTTTTTCTCTACTCTATCCCAGTTGTTTGACATGGCTACTCCAAACAGGATGGTGACTTCAACCCGTAACAACTCCTTCGCCAACACCGAAGCCGACAACTCCAGCCAGCAACAAGGAACTGGGGGGACATCTCAGGCTGGTGGACACCAGGAGCAGCCATACGGCGACATTCCCCCGCTACCACCTCCACCGAAGAACATTACCATAGCTTAGTTTCTCCAAGTTATCTCCGAGGAACGCCAAGCCAACACTACTGCTATCCAGCAGATGGCTCAAGCCCTCGTGGACAACCAACAACAAGGCAGGAACAACAATTGCCGCTCCACTCTATCTGAGTTCATGAGGAATTCGCTCCCAACCTTCACCGAGACAGTTGAACCCTTGGATGCTGACGACTAGATCCGCACAATCGAGGTCCTCCTTGTACTGGTCAACTACAATGAGGATCATGAGAAGGGGCTATATGCCTCTCACTGCCTCGGAGGTACCGCTAGAGCTTGGTGGGATGGGTTCAAGGTCATCCACGGTGACCGTGTAATCACCTGCGATGACTTCAAGGAAGGATTCTCCACCGCCCACATTCCATCTGGGATCATGGCTATCAAAAAGAGAGAATCCCGAGCGCCAAAGCAAGGAAGTGGCTGTGTCAAGGACTATATGCTAAGGTTCAACCTGCTATCCACGGACGTCATACTAGGTATGTTCCTCGTCAATTCAACCCTAGCAACAGTATTGTTTGATTGTGGAGCTTCACATCTTTAGTTACTCAAAAGTTTGCACTAGAGAGTGGCATGAAACCTACACCCTTGGGTAGTTGTATGTTGATACAAATCTAGGGATTAGTTATGAAGTCTGGGATAGGTTGTAGAGGAGTTGAGATTATCATCAACAGGGTAGACTTCCTAGCAGACCTTATCATCCTGATGTCAGAAGGCTTGGATGTGATACTAGGAATGGACAGGTTAACCAAGGACCAAGGCTACTTGGACTGTGCCAAGGGGATCGTTACTATAACAAATAGCCAAGGACTGGAAGTCAAGTATGTCCCCGACCGTGCCGCCACTCAAGCCCCTCAGGTTAATTGTCTGTCGGGAATTGAGTTGGATCAAGTGCGGGTGGTATGTGAATACCCGGATGTATTTCATGATGAGATGACTAGAATGCCTCCTGACTGCGACATTGAGTTCATCATTGAGCTAATCCCGGAGCAAGACCCATATATAATAAGCCCTATAGAATGGGATCCGAAGAGTTGGCTGAGTTGAAGAAACAACTGGCAGAGCAGCTCAGAAAAGGATTCACTCGCCCTAGTGCCTTTCCTTGGGGATCATGTAACAACCCAAATGCATCCCTTGCCATAATTGTAATGTTCCTCATGTGTGCACTACTAGGAGAAACCTTATAGGCAGGAGCCTACTAGTAGCGTTGGAAAAATACAAACATTGCTGCTAAGTTGCAGTAGTGTTGTATTTTCGCAGCGCTACAAGTAAGGACTTAGCAGTAGCACTGGAAACTCGAAAAGCGCTACTGCTAAAGGGGCCCCAACGATCCCACCGACAGTATTTATAGTAGTAGCACTGTCCTCAAGAAAGCGTTGCTGCTAAGCCTCCTAGCAGTAGCGCGTGCGGTGAGGAAAGCGCTACTGGTATTAGGCCCCACTTAGTAGCAGCGCTTTCCCGAGAAAGCGCTACTACTAATCCTCATAACAGTAGCGTGTGGTGTAATCCAGCGCTACTAATAAACGCTGTAGCCACATTTTTCACCCACTCCCTCTCTCACCCTTCTTCCTCCCCCTTTTCCCTCTCCCCTCCTTTCCCATCTCCCGTCTCCAGCATTATTGAACTTCTTCTCTCTTCCTTCTACCTCTGTTCTCTCCCCATTAATGCCCCCCTCTCTCCCCCTTCTTCCTCCACCTTTTCCCTCTCCCCTATCCACCATCATGGCCCTTATTTTCTCTTACTTCTACCTCTATTCTCTGCCCATTAATGCCCCCTCTCTTCCCCTTCTTCCTCCCCCTTTTCCCTCTCCCCTCTCCACCATTATTGCCCTTTTTTATCTTCCTTCTACCTCTCTTCTCTCCCCATTAATGCCCCCTCTACCATAATTCTCCTCCATATCCCTCTCCTCTCCGTTAGTTAGCTAGAATCATCTCTCCTCCCAACAACTATATCTAGCTAGCTATTTAGCCATCCAGTCTCGATCCCTATATTGCCGCGAAGGCCTAATGATCTAATTACCGTTCACGATCTCTCTCGGGGTATAGGTGAGTAAAAACTTGTGCATTTCAAGAATGGGAATATGTGTGTTTGTGATATGAATGGATATTGTGTGAGTGACATGCCCCATGCATTGCGTATGTTTTGCCGAAATGTCAATTTATTTCCTTTTCGGTGGATTTCGAGGAAACTCGATATGTTTTATTTTTAGGAAAGGTCATGCCAAATTTTTATATGACTTTTTCTTGTTATACCATGCAATCATGAAGGTGAGTGGAAGGAAGGTAGAGCGATACTTGCAATGCGCGGTGCTGGACATGTATACAAATAATCGGAATAGGATTAGATGTTCGTGTACAAGATGCAAAGAAGGAGACATTTTGGAGCCTTTTGATCATGGCACTTTGAAGGCGCACTTAATGATAGGGAATCATGACATGATGGGGCTAGACGAAGAGATGACCGATCGATGCGAAGAGGATGGCAACGGACATGGCGGCCTGGTAGAGTCCAGAAATGGCGGACAAGAAAATTATGGACATGACGAAGAAGAGTCCAGACATGATGGAGAACAAACGGGCACGCCGCAGTCTTCGACGCTACTAAGTTCATTCGTGCAGGACCCTCATGTTCAAGACCTCCTTCGCAATAGTATTACTACCGATAGAGATGCATCTAGAGAGGAGGCCAAGCTGGCACAACTTGAAGTAGACTCGAATAATCCATCGTATGATGGTTGCGATCCCGAGGTGACCCGCTTGAGTTTCACGCTCGAACTTCTCAAGACGAAGGCCAAAACCAAATGGCCAGACAAAAGCCTCAATCAGAATTTGAAGTATCTACATAGTAAAGGTCTTCCCACGGGTTACCTGTGTCCTATTAGTGTCGAGGAGGCGAAGGAAATCCTTTGCCCTCTTGATCTTTCGCACATTAGATACCATGCATGCATCAACGATTGCATCATTTATCGGGGCGAGCACGCGGAAATAACCAGCTGTCCAACGTGCAATGCTTCTCGATACAAGAAGGTAGGAAAGAAACCTCCTCAGAAAGTTGTATGGTACTTTCTGATCACTCCCCGTCTGTCGCGGTATTTCGTAGATCCTAAGGAAGCAAAGCTCATGCGCTAGCACGCGGCGAGGAAGAAGCCCGACGATGGAGATGATTCGAGGCTGAGACACCTCGCAGATTGTAGCCAGTGGAGATGATCAATGCCGAATATCCATTTTTCAAAGATGATGCAAGGAACATCGTGCTTCGTGCGAGTACCGATGGCTTGATTCCGTTTGGAAAGCTGAACACCAACCACGGCACATGGCCCGTCTTTGTATGGATGTACAACCTCCCCCATGGTTGTGCATGAAGACAAAGTACATACACATGAGCATGCTGATTCAAGGGCTGAAACAACTGGGATATAATATTAACCTATATACGGGGCTTCTAAAAGAGGAGCTAGACACATTATGGAAATCAACGGTCAAGACATGGGACACCAGCAAAGGAGATTATTTCTATATGAGAGCCGTGTTGATGATGATGCACAACTATCTCAGTTACAGGTACACCTCAGGACATGTGTGGCATGGATACTGCGGATGCATGAGGTGCATGGATGATACAACAACTCAGAAGCTTACGTCAATGAAAAATGGCGGCTCTGGGAAAATTGTGTACAGGGGGCATCGTACATGGCTCGAAAAGGATGACCCGTGGAGAAAACGTGGGGATCTATTCAATGGTTTGGCTGACCATCGGGGACAACCACGTGAGAGGAGCGGTGCTGAAATCAAGGAGTTGTTGACTAACCTGGAAGAGTGCCCCGCACCGGGAAATATGGAAAAGGCGTCGGAGCCGCTGCTGAAGGTATGGAAAACAAGGTGTGTTTTCTGGGACTTGGAGTACTTGCACAATCACGACACGCCTGATTGCCTTGATCAAATGCATATCATGAAGAATGTCCTTGAGAGCTTGCTTGCCACACTCATGAACATGCCAAAGAAGACCAACGATGGGCAGAAGGCAAGGAAAGACTTAGAAGATTTGGAGATCAGGACAGATCTCCACATGCCCCGTAAAATGTCGACGGAGGAGAAGGAGATGGAGGCGGAGGCATTGCCAAGGGGCTGAAAAGTCAACAAGAAGGAGGAGAATTTAGACCTTCTTGTTCACCATAAGTGAGAAGGATATTGATCAATTCATCAAGTGCCTTATGGGAATCAAAGTCAGTTCTAGTTACTGTGGGAAGATAAGCAGATTTCTAGACGCCAAGAAGAAAAGGTTCAACGGGATGATGTCTCATGACTTTCACATGATGATGACGCAGATACTCCTGGTTGCCATTAGAGGGATAATGTATAAGCACGTCCGTGACATGCTTACTAGTCTCTGCAACTTCTTCGACGTTATCTCTCGAAAGTCCATTAGTATGAAGTAGCTCCGAAGGCTATAGGAATAGATCGTTGTCATACTATGTGAGCTTGAGATGTATTTCCTGCCCGCATTCTTTGACGTCATGGTGCATCTGTGTGTCCACATCGTGGACGACATCATCGACCTCGGATCGACATTTCTTCACAACATGATGCCATTTCAGAGGATGAATGGGGTCATCAAAGGATTCGTTCGTAACATGTCCTATCCCGATGGGAGCATCATCTAGGGTTATCTGACCCAAGAGTGCATCTCCTTTTACGAGAATTATATAGGCGACAGAGACCCTGTTCTTGGTTTGCCCATCAAGAATGACCATGGTAGGCTTGGAGGAGAAGGTCACAACAATGTCCGGAGGGAATTGCACGTGGACTACTCGAATCGATGGGACGACTTTGACAGGGCTAACTTAGTAGTGCTACAACACCTAGATGAAGTAGATGATTATGTGACACTGCACAAAGAAACCATCGCAGAGAACCCGTGATCAGGGGATGCATAAGACGGACGACGAAGTTACTGTAGAGCACAATGCCACTTTCTTGCATTGGTTCAAAGAGCATATTCTTGCAAATCCTTGGAAGAGGGCAGTTCGGACGGATTGCTCATACACGCCTTGGCACATGGCCCTGCGCCCAAATTAGTGTCCTATCAAGGATACGATATCAATGGGTACATGTTCTACACGGAGGCCAAAGACATGGACAGTGATTACCAGAACTCAGGGGCGACGATTGAATGCGTGATCAACACCAATGGGACAACTGAAAGATTCTACGGAAGGGTCGATCAAGTCTGGGAGCTTGACTATGCTGGAATGCATGACGCGACGATGTTCCTTGTCAGATGGGATAAGAAATTCATAAGAGAAAACATATGTCTATACCCGACATGTATAGCGCTACTGTGAAGGTTAATTTCATCGCCAAAACTGAGCCATGGGTACATGCTAAGCACTTGACACAATGCTTCTACAAAACCGACCTGACCAATCACGTCCTTGTTGTCATGAGGAGAGGCAAAAGGAGCATCGTTGGAATGGATGGTGTCACCAATGAGGAAGACTACGACCATTACTGCAACCCGATGAGGGAAGATGACGATAACGATGAAGCGTACGTGAAAAGAATAATCAAGACTACACTACGTAAGAAAAATCGTACTTGATGGTGCCGGAAAAGTCATAAAGAGGACGAACAAGAATGGGACCGCCGCGCCCCCCTCTCCCTTGCCTCGTCGGCGACCGCCCCTGCCCCTTCGCCCTTCGAGAACCTACCGCCAGCGGCCCCCGCAGCCCTCGCCGCCAGTTGCCCCCGCCGCTAGAGGCCCCCATCGCCCCTGCCGCCTCGACAAGCCCCCACTGCCCTAACCAGCCCCGGCCATCCCGGCCGCCCCGACCATCCCCCCTCTGCCCTGCCGGCTGCCGCCCCCTCCCCCCGATAAGATGAACGACCGCCGGTCCCTCCCTCCCCCTCCGCCCACCACACTAACACACACATTTTTTTCTTTGTTCTGTTAGGTTAGTTAGGTTAGAAAGAAAAGAAGAAATGTAGAAGAAAAAATAAGAAAATAAGAAAGAAAAATGGAGAAAAAAATAAGAAAAGAAGAAGGAAAAGAAGAAGAAGAACAAGAAGAAGAGGAAGAAGAAGGAAATAAGAAAGGAAAGATAAGAAGAAGAAGAAGAAATGATTGAAGAAAGGAAAAGAAGAACCAACGAAAAGAAGGAAAAGAAGAAGAAAATAAGGGAGAGCAAAGTAGAATAGTAGACGAAAAAAAGAGAAACACAACCCGCACCTAACCACCAAAGAAGGGCTAAAAGGAAACTAGAACGGACCCGAAAGAAAAGAAACCAGAGACTAAGAAAAGAAGTAGAGGAGGAGAAGAAGAGGAGGAGAAGAGGATAAGAAAAAACAAGAAGTAGAAGAAGAAGAGGAAGAAGAAGAAGAAGAGAAGAAGAAAAAAGAACAAGAAGAAGAATTAGAATAAATTTAGAGTTTATTTTTTGTACTTGTTTTATATTTTGTAGTTGTCTACTTGTTTTATATTTTATACTTGTTTTATATTTTGTCATTTTGCAATATGAACCCTATGTCATTGATGTCATATACGCTTTGAGTAGCCTATGTTTTGCCGGAATGTTGATCCATTTACGTGCCGGCAAATTTCAGGCGCTCCATCTGTCCACTTTTTAGCAACGGTCATGCTAAAAATTTCCGTGATTTTCGGCATGACTTGTGCTAGAAACTAGCTAGGACATATGGAGTGCCCAAGATTTGCAGGAAGGGAAATGAATCAACATTTTGCCAAATATAGGCCCCTTTTTTATTTTCATTATTCATTTCTTTCCGACCAAATCATAGGTAACATGTCTATCCACGTGGAAGCCGGCGGTTCTAGTAGTCGCATCGAAGAAGACCCCGTCGAGGCAGCAAACAATTATTTCAGCTACCTTGACGAACAACTATTGGGGGTGCAGGGTGATAGTGGCAACAACAACCCCGCCGATACCGACACCAACACCAGCACCGACACTCCTCGCACCGCCAGCACCGAGACCGCGCCCGAGACCAGTGAAAGATCGAAGTGGAAGAGGGCACGAAAACCTAACGAGCTCGGCATCGGAAAAATTGTAGTCACGGCAATGCACCCCAGGAAATTAGAGCCAATGGAGTCGGATGAAGCACGTGCGGGCTATGACAATCAACTAGGATGCATCCTCGGGGAAACCACCAACATTAACAATGAAATGTTGAAGAAGATATCACATATGGAGCAGATGCTCCTAATGAAGTTGCACAATAGGTTCTTGTTCCCCGGGCGTACTGAAAAAGAACTTCCTGGAATGACAAAGCCATGACAAAGATAAACAACGAGGCGACGACGATGTTCACCAGCGTCGTGTCCGCTTGGAAAGTACGGGTGAAAAATGAACCTGTGAGGACCCCGACTCATAAGTCCTGATCACCGAATGCATGTGTATAGTTATCCCAGAGATCTATGCTCACTTAACACATAGAAGCTGAATAACAAGAGTCTTACATCCACACATAACGTCTTACACAAAGTCGACCATGGAGGTCTTAGTCTTACATATATAGGGCCACGAGGGCCAAACACTTAAAATAGAACAAGCAGCGAAAATCTTGGTCGAAAGCGTGAACCCATGCCATCTGTCTTAACCTACAGGCATTCTGACTGGGAAGCGTCCTAGTTCGCATGTTCGTCTCCAATGAACTCTTCAACATACGCCTGTTCTTCCATGCCTGGCCAATTATATAACCATTGTCAAGCCAATGAGTACTTTGAATGTATTCGCAAGCAACCCAAGTTGTGGAACAACGTAACAATGATGCATGCTATAGCAATTAAGTAGGTGATTTTGCGGAAGGCTAATTTTGTATGCAAATGACATGATGAAGTAACTACTAAGCATGCATCAACAATTAACAGATATGCATTTGAACAAGTTACAGATATCATCTTAAGTTGGGGTTGAACACCTTGTGTTCATTCACCATGCTAAGTCATCGGACTTAGTTCAATACTCATGCTCAGTCATCGGACTTAGTTCACGTGACCTCTTGTCACCATCTCATCCATTCTCACACCAAGTCTTTATGAAAACATTCGGACACAGCTATTCGAATAGTTTTACACTCTGCAGGGGTTCCACACTTTACCCACAAGACTCAGGGAACTTCCGTGCCATCCACGACTCGCGGTATATAGCATACTCGAGGTAAGCACCCGAACAATGCCTTTCCCCTGGAGATACCATACAAAGAGTCCACTCGATTGGTACCCAACCCTCATGATGTACATCACATGAGCCTCACTCTAATTGTACCATCCGTGAGGGGACCAACGATGTGCCCGGTGCTTGTAAAGACGAAGCATGATCGTACATATCGGTATGACCCCGTATCGAGAGTGACCACGCCACTTCTGCCACTAGTAATGCAGGCTCCTTGCCAGTACCCACCAAGGTATCGTGGTTGCGCATGTAAGGTTGGGACGGTCGACAAATCTTAAATCTAATCCATTTTAGAAAACACAATCTCAACTTGCTCCTGCACACCACTTCTTTCTCAAGTGGTCACCCATCTTCTCATCATCTCCCTCGGGCATTAGTGGCACCCAACGGGGTTTGCGAAAAGTCTTTGAAATCATATCTTTCTTCCCATCACTATGCATATATCCCGATCCCACTTGCGTAGCATCTACTAGAATCCTAACTACACCCACCCGCACAACCCTCATAAGGTGGTAGGGTCATGCGCGGTGCAAGTGTCAATGGAAAAGTATCGGAGGCATCCGACCGAAAGGGGAACACCACATCACATGATCAATTGTGATGAAAGTAAAGTGCTAAATGACATGCAATGAAAATGGTTTCTCATCATGGTCAAAGGGCTGGTTGCTTGGCTCAACAAAGTCTCTGGGGTCTTCGAAGTCTTCGGGTCCAACTTCTTCGTCAACAGCGCAATCTATCCTCGCGATAAAATAACGACAAAAATAATCAACACTCAAAAACAAGGCACTCAAGCTACTAATAAAAATGCTAAGCTACTCTGATAAATACTAAGGACTATATTAAAATTGTTTGTTCAATATTCTACTACGAAAATTATTTTCTAAAACTATTAAACAGAGGCAGGAAATGCCTAATAGGGGTTTTTAATTAAAAACCGTTCTAAAAAGGTTTTCAAACATTTTTACAAATGGCACTAATAAATTCTAGGGATTATTCTCGGAATTTAGGTGAAGGAATTATGGGCATTGGATAAATATTTACATCTATGGAATTTTTGGAATATAAAAAAAGAAAAAGAAACGGGCATAGTGCCTTGGCTGGAGGAGGCCAACAACTGGGCCGGCACAGAGGCCAACCAGCCTAGGCGAACCGGCGCGCGCGCGTTCGAACCTGACGGTTGGGCCCCGAAGGCCAGTGACAGAGACAGGAGGGGAGGGAGGTGAGGATGACAAGCTGGCCCCGCCTGTCATCTTCGACCTCGCGGCAAGGAGGCCGGTCCGCTCACCAGTGATGATGCAGGGCACAGCGATGATGCAGGACCCGCCATTCCTCTGGAGGTGACGGGAGCACCGAAGGTGGCCGGAGTTGCCGGTGGCGAGCACCCGCGGCGGAGGCATCTTCGGGAGTGATCACCAGGGGCCTCTCCATGATGCAAGGAGGACGGGACTTGGGGGAATCAACTCAGAGCGATGAGGGAGGAGCAGCCGAAGTGGAAGGAGGGCCGGAGAGGCTTGCTACCCAGAGATCGATGATGGCGACGCCGCGGTGATGCTCCGGTCGATCCCGGGAGCTCGAGCCTTAGAACGAGGGGGACTGGTCACGGGAGCTCTATTAGGAGAGGGAGAGAGGGGAGAGAGGGGAGAGAGGGCTCAGGGGAGGGCCCTTTGTAGGGGGACGTGAGTCCACCGAGGGTTTGTGCGCCGACAAGGTCGTGACGTTCGCTAGAGGGCTCGGGGGAGCTAGAAAATAGGTCTATGGCGTTCCTGAGTCTCGGCGACGACCAGAGGGAGAGGAGTGACGGGCGGGGAGCGCGCACATGCGAGCCCCACGGTTGGCCGGTTTGGGCGGCCGCAGTGTGTGCGAGAGGGGCCGGACGAGGGAGAGAGAGGAGGGCCGACAAGGGTGGCGTGGTGCGGATGCCGAGGGGGACCAAGTGGCGTGTGGGGGAGGCCCGAGGCCGCTGGAGCCATGCAGTGGGCGATGGAGGCACTATAGCACGTTCCAGAGCATGTGTTTGGCATGCCACGGCATGCCAACGGCGTCTTCTGCGTGGCTGGCTATGTCTAGGGGGATCTAGGGGTTTTTGCAAGGGATCGAGGGGGTTTGACAATAGAGGGTAGGGCATTGCTGCGGGATGCCTTAGGAGAGAAGAAAAAGTGAGAGGGAGAGAGGAAAAACTCCTGTCCGGGGGGTAAAATGAGGAATTTACCCCACTTACTTGAGGTGCCTTGGCCAGGGAGAGATACTAGAGGTGCAAGGCACTTACTAGAGGTTGTGGTAAAAAGCTGGGGCCAAGGGTAAAAGGATAAGGTGGGGAAAAGATGGTTTTACCAATTCACCAGAAGGTGTTTGGTAGTGATTTGGGAAAGGAAACTTTACCACCTTACTGAGATACTTACCAGGGTGAAAGGCTAGGTAAAAATGAGAGGATTCACCAAGTTTGAGGTCAAGGGAAAAAAGTTGACAATGGAGTTTTGATGAACCCTACAAATTAGCAGAATCAGATTTTTGTAGATCCATTGATGCTAGGATTTTACCCTTGATGCACCACTTAGTGTATAATCACTATTTGGCCATCAAAGCATGCCCACAAAGTTTGAGGCCAAGGGGGAACACTTCACAATGTATAGTTGCTCAAATTTGATTCTGGACAGGAATGGTTTTGGGATGGTTTGATAAATCAACCAACTTGGATTGAGATGAAACTTTGCAAGATCATCACCCGTGATAGTGTTGACTTTCTAGAATTTTCCTGGAATTTATTGAGAATATTTCTTATACAAATATTCCTAAAGTTTGATTTGAACAAAAATGGTTTTGAGGGGTTTTGCACATGGTTTGATCATGCCCTTGTGTTGAAACTCGTATATATGGAAAATGTATGTCCACCGAGTTTCTCTAAATTTTCTCAAATATTTTTTAAAGCATTTAAATAATATTTTCCTATGAAAAACCATTTATGTCCTTAAGAAAAAGCCTTTAAATAAAATATAAAGATAATCTTTGAAAATAATATTTTGTGGTTTTGGGATGACCCATATATAGTAGGTTTGAAGTAAATCCTTTGGAAAAGAAGAATCCACCCAATTTGAGGATTTGTAGTGCACACCTCATTTTACGGGGGTTGTGGAAACTTAATTTAAATAAATCCTTTTTGGTTGAAACAAAAATTGATAAAAATAGTTTTGGGCACTATTCACATGGCATGATTATTGGGCTAGAGGTTTGGGTCAAGGAAGATGAATATGAACTGGATTAGAATCTAGGAGTGCCACACCACAATCATCAAGCAAGCAAACAACATAGCAAATAAGCACAAGCACTTTGAAAAAGTTTTAGTTGGCTCCAAATTTTTTAAACCCAAACATATCAATGTGCTACAATCACAAGGTGTGACAGACCTTCCCCCCTTACAAGAATCTCGTCCCCGAGATTCATAGGCTAAGCGCTAAAAGATACGGGAACTCCGATCTAAGATAATCTTCACGCTCCCAGGTTGCTTCAGCTTTAGTGTGGTTGCTCCACTAGACCTTGAAGTACTTGATGGTGCGGCTTCGGGTGCAGCACTCAGCTTCATCGAAAAGGCGAACTGGCCTCTCACGATAAGTGAGGTCTGGCTGAAGATCGATGGCTTGATGGTTGATGGCCTTGTAGAGGTCGGGGCGGTTGGGAAGTTGCAGACACTTCCGGAGTTGTGACACATGGAAGACATTGTGCACATCTGACAGTTCGGGGGGTAACTCCAGTAGATAGGTAACTTCTCCTCGTCTTGCGGTTATCTTGAAGGGGCCGATGTATTTGGGTGCGATCTTCCCTTTGGCATGGAAACGCTTAGTCCCCTTGAGAGGCGTGACTTGGATATCTATTGTTGAAGCTTAGATCTCGACGCTGAGAGTCGGCACAACTCTTCTGTCTTGATTTGGCGGCCTCCAGGCGTTCCCGCATGAGTTGAACTTGCTCTTTGGCTTCGTGGAGGATGTCTGGTCCGAAAACGAGTCCTTCTCTGGTCCCTGACCAATTGAGGGGGGTACGGCACTTGCATCCATACAACACCTCAAATGGTGCCATCTGAAGGCTTGACTGATAGCTGTTGTTGTAGGAGAACTCGGCGAATGGTAGGCAATCTTCCCACTTGGCTCTATATGCCAAAACACAAGCGCGGAGCATATCTTTGAGTATTTGATTTACTCGTTCCGTTTGTTTGCTAGTCTGGGGTTGAAAAGCAGTGCCGAAGGAGAGCTTGGTTCCCATAGCTTCTTGAAACTTCTTCCAGAACCTTGAGGTGAACTGTGTTCCATGAAGGGTCACGATGCGGTTGATGTAGAGGTTTGCAAGCTGGCTTCCATCATAGGTCGTTCTAACAGGGATGAAGTGGGCTACTTTGGTCAGGTGATCAACAATGACCCAAATGCAGTCATGTCCTTTGTTTAACCTTGGTAAACCGGTGATGAAATCCATCCCGACTTCATCCCACTTCCATTTAGGCACTTTGAGAGGTTGTAATAGTCTAGCGGGTTGCTGTTGCTCAGCTTTAACCCTGTGGCATATGTCACACTTAACAAGAAACATGCCTATCCCCCGTTTCATACCATGCCACCAGAATGTTGTCTTGAGGTCTTGATACATCTTGGTCCCTCCAAGATGGATGGAGTAGGGAGTGTCATTAGCTTCTTGGAAGATCAGGTTCTTGAGTTCATCTTTGTTGGGTACGCAAATACGATTCCCGAACCATACAACTCCTTGTTCATCCACTGAGAATCCTGGGGCCTTGCCTGCCTTGATCTTCCTCTTGATGCCTTAAATGTTGTCATGTACCTTTCGGGCTTCCTTGATATCATCCATCAAGGTAGGCTTTGCTTTGAGGTTGGTGAGGAATCTGGGTGCAACCAGTTCCAGCCCGAAGCTTTCAAGTTCTTCATACAGGGTGGGTAGCCTTTCCTTAATCATAGCATTCAAGGAACAAGCCTTTCTGCTCAAGGCGTCTGCCACCACATTGGCCTTTTCGGGGTGGTATTGAACACTGAGGTCGTAATCCTTAATCAATTCCAACCATCTTCGCTGCCTCATGTTCGATTCCCTTTGAGTGAAGATATACTTCAAGCTCTTTTGGTCTGTGAATATCTCACATCGCTTCCCCAGAAGGTAGTGTCGCCATGTTTTCAAGGCATGAACCATGACTGCTAACTCAAGATCATGAGTGGAGTAGTTCTCTTCATGGGGTCGTAGTTGTCTTGATAGATAGGCTACGACTCTGCCTTCTTGCATCAGAACACCTCCAAGCCCGATTCTTGATGCATCACAATAGATCACAAACTCCTTGAGAATATCGGGGGTGGCCAAAACAGGGGCATTGGTCAATCTCTTCTTGATCTCCTGGAAGCTTTCCTCGCACTTAGATATCCATTCCAACTTCTTGTCCTTCAAAAGCTGGGTCATGGGTCGGGCAATGCTCGAGAACCCTTCCATGAACTTGCGGTAATAACCCACGAGTCCGAGGAAGCTCCTGACTTCCTGTATGGTGGTTGGGGTTTGCCATTTAGTCACGGCTTCAATCTTGGCAGAATCCACTAATAATCCTTTTGTAGTCAACTCATGACCCAAGAATCCAACTTCATGCAGCCAGAATTCACACTTGTTGAACTTGGCATAAAGCTGGTGCTCTCGAAGCTTTTCTAGAACCAATCTCAAGTGTTCCTCATGTTCTTCTTTAGACTTGGAGAAGATGAGTATGTCATTGATGAAGACAACAATGAACTTGTCCAAGTACTCCATGAAGACCTTATTCATGAGGTACATGAAGTAGGCAGGGGCATTAGTTAACCCGAATGACATGACCGTGTATTCATACAGGCCATACCGGGTTATGAATGCCGTCGTCGGAATGTCTTGGGGTCTGATCTTCAGCTGATAGTGCCCTGGCCTGAGGTCGATCTTGGATAACACCTTGGCTCCATTCGACTAATCAAACAGGTCTTCAATCTTGGGGAGTGGGTACTTTTTCTTTATCTTGACTTCATTGAGAGAACGGTAATCGACACAAAGTCTGATAGTTCCATCCCTTTTTGACACAAATAGAATAGGCGTTCCC
This sequence comes from Hordeum marinum, assembly GCA_022496015.1. NCBI lineage: Eukaryota > Viridiplantae > Streptophyta > Magnoliopsida > Poales > Poaceae > Hordeum > Hordeum marinum. The sequence continues at coordinate 164,682,588 of CM039675.1, forward strand.
CAAGCGGAGGCACTAGGGCGAATAAATCCTTTCCTGAGCTGCTCTTCTAGATGCTTCTTCAACTCAGCCAACTCTTCGGATCCCATCCGGTAGGTCTTCTTATAGATGGGCCTTGATCCGGGCATAAGCTCAATGATGAACTCAATGTCGCGGTTAGGAGACATTCCAGGCAGCTCATCAGGAAACACATCCGGGTATTCACATACCACTGGCACTTGATCCAACTCAACTCCCGATACACAGTTAGCCTAAGGGGCTTGAGTGGACCATACTTGACTTCCACTCCTTGGCTATTGGTCATGGTGACAATCCTCTTCGCACAGTCTAGCATGCCTTGGTGCTTGGTCGACCAATTCATGCCAAGGATGACGTCCAAGCTGGGTGAATCCAGAACTATAAGGTCTGCTAGGAAGTCTACCCCATTGATGTCAATCTTCACTCCCTTACACCCTATCCCATACTTCATAACTGAACCGGGGGTTTGTATCAACATACGGCTACCCAAGGGTGTAGGCTCCATGCCACTCTCTAATGCAAACTTTTGGGTGACAAAAGAATGCGAAGCTCCACAATCAAACAATAATGTTGCTGGGGTTGAGTTGATGAGGAAAGTACCCAGTATGACGTCCGGGTCTTCCTGGGCTTCCTCTGCGGTGACGTGACTCACACGACCCTTGCCATTGTTGGGCTGGTTGTGGGGAGCGGGTTCCTTGGCGGTGCTCCATGGGCTTGACCTTGAGCTGGCACATTGGGGCGCGGTGCATCTGGCTTCTTGTTGGGACATAGCCTAGAGATGTGTCCTAGCTGGCCACATCCAAAGCAAGCGACTTGTCCAGGGTTGTTGTTGAAGTTTCTGCCACCGTTGTTGTTATTGGGGTTGTTGTTGTAGGCTGGCCTGGGATTGGCACACTACTGAGACTGGTAGCCTGGACGAGGTGCAGGAGGTCTAGCCTGCTGCGGCTGATAGGTTGGCTTGGCTGGGGCTGGCTGCCAGGGGTGAGGCTCCTGGTTGGTGGGGCTACCCTTGCTGATTATCTTGCGCTTGCGAGTGTCGTCAATGGCACGATGCTTGTCTTCTAGCATGAGGGCCTTGTTCACCAAGTCGAAGAAAGTACGACAGTCGCAGACGATGAGCTGATACTGTAGGACCTGTTGAAGTCCTTCCATGAAGTGTTCCTTCTTGGAAGCCTTTGTGTTGACGTCTTCAGGTGCATACCTTGACAGCAGGTTGAACTTCTTCAGGTACTCCTTGATAGAGCCACTTCCTTGCTTTAGCGCTCGGAATAATCTCTTCTTGATAGCCATGATCCCAGAAGGAATGTGGGCAGTGCGGAATCCTTCCTTGAAGTCATTCCATGTGATCACACGTTCTCCTTGCATGACCTTGAATCCATCCCACCAAGCTCGGGCGGTACCTCCGAGGCAGTGAGAGGCATAAAGCACTTCTCATGGTCCTCGTTGCAATTGACCAGTGCAAGGAGGTCCTCGATGGTACGGATCCAGTCATCAACATCCAATGGTTCAGTAGTCTCAGTGAACGTTGGGGGCGAGTTCCTCATGGACTCAGACATCATGATGCAGCCATTGCCATTCCTGCCTTGCTGCTGCTTGTTCACGAGGCCCTGAGCCATTTGCTAGATAGCAGCATTCTTGGCTTGGCGCTCTTCCCGAAGAACTTGTAGAAACAAAGCTATGGTCATGTTCTCCGGCGGAGGTGGTGGCAGGGGGATATCGCCTTGTGGCTGCTCGTGGTGTCCTCCAGTGTGAGCAGCCCCACCAGCTCCTTGTTGCTGGCTCAAGTTGCCGGCTTCAGGGTTGGTGAAGGAGCTGTTGCGGGTAGCAGTCACCATCCTGTGTGGAGCAGCCAAGTCAAACAACTGGGATTGATAAGCAACAATGGAAAAGTGCGCCTAAGGGGGTCGGTCAAGTGCAAGTGTGTTAAACAAAGGTCGAAAGACCAATATATATTAAGATAGACGATGGAGTCGCTTACATGTTGCTTAAGGCAAAAACGCGACTTGCATCGGAACACAAACAACAAAACAAACAACAAGAACACATGGTTTCATATGAACCATTACACGGACTCAACTTCGCATGAGGGATACATGAGTGATCCTACCCTAGGGGTTCTCGGACTCAGGTGGTGGAGTGCTCGGTCTCGTAGTCACGCTCCTCTCAGTCTTCCTCCCGTTCATCATCTGAATGGGCATCGTTCCGAGTTCAAGGGGTCGGGGAACGAGGAGGTCCATCCCGATGACGCTTTGCTGGCATGTCGGTGAAGAGCTCATGGTAATCCTTCGCACTCATGCGACGACGACGTGTAGGTGTATCACTAGCTGGGGGTACTCCTCCTCTGTAAGCAACAGTTGGTCGTCCTTCGGGGCCTCCATCCTTCTTGATCTTGTCTAGCTTCGTCTTGGCTTGTCGAAGCAGCTCTCGGGTGTGGTGAAGTTCCTCGTGGAGCTTCATGGACTCCTTCATCAGGTTATGAACTAGACTATCGGCGGAGAGGCAAAAGTAGGTCTGGAACCAAAGTGGTGTGCCATCTTCCTTGGTCGGAATCAGTGTCTAACTCTCGCCAAAGTCATCCTTCCTCAACGGAAGGTAGCGAGTAGCCGGCTCATCAGCCATCTCTGGAATAATGTCCCGAAGGTGTAGGAGTGCCTTGCGTGTAGCTGTCTCGACGGCAAACATCATGGTCTCCATACGTGGTCCTTAAAAGAACCAACTGGTCGGGGAGTTGTTTGCCTTCACGACCGCATCTACGAGGTACTCCTTCATGACGACATTGATCCAGTGCTTGTGGTAGAGAAAAATGGGTGGTTGGCGAAACTGGCACTTCTCTAGGCTATCCCCAAGGAGTAAGGGAAAGCCAGATGTCAGGAAGGCTTCGGGTACAACGGCCATCTACAAAAGTTTGAAAGGAGGAGAGTCAGCAAAGTGTTGTGTGAAGAATGGGAGAGGTAAATAGTGCAAAATTCCTAAGTTCCAATGCTAGGTGTTGTTTTGAAAATGACTTGTATTCTGTCTAACGTCCATGCTAACTAAGGGCTTCCTACAGTTAAGATGGCTCTAATACCAGCTCTGTGGGGACCCCGACTCATAAGTCGTGATCACCGAATGCATGTGTACAGTGATCCCAGAGATTAATGCTCACTGAACACACAGAAGCTGAAAAACAAGAGTCTTACATCCACACTTAACGTCTTACACAAATGACGACCATGGAGGTCTTAGTCTTACATAGATAGGGCCACAAGGTCCAAACACTTAAAATGGAACAAGCAACGGAAATCTTGGTCGAAAGCGTGAACCCATGCCATCTGCCTTAACCTACGGGCATTCTGACTGGGAAGCGTCCTAGTTCGCATGTTTGTCTCCAATGAACTCTTCAACATACTCCTGTTCTTCCATGCCTGGCAAATTAAATAAACACTGGCAAGCCAATGAGTACTTTGAATGTACTCTCAAGCAACCCAAGTTGTGGAACAAGGTAACAATGATGCATGATATAGCACTTAAGTAGGTGATTTTGCGGAAAGCTAATTTTGTATGCAAATGACACGATCAAGTAACTAGTAAGAATGCACCAACAATTAATAGATATCCATTTGAACAAGTTATAGATATCATCTTAAGTTGGGGTTGAACACCTCGTGTTCATTCACCATGCTAAGTTATCGTACTTAGTTCAATAATCATGCTCAGTCATCGGACTTAGTTCATGTGACCTCTTGTCACCATCTCATCCGTTCTCACACCAAGTATTTATGAAAACATTCGGAAATAGTCTAAGCAGCACCACCCAACTGTCCTTGACCGTAGACATAGCTATTCGAATAGTTTTACACTCTGCAGAGTTTGCACACTTTACCCACAACACTCGGGGAACTTCCGTGTCATCCACGACTTGCGGTATATAGCATCCCCGAGGTAAGCACCCGCACAATGGCTTTCCCCTGGCGATACTAAACAAAGAGTCCACTCGATTTGTACCCAACCCTCGTGATGTACATCACACAAGCCTCGCTCTAATCGTACCATCCATGAGGGGACCAATGGTGTGCCCGGTGCCTGTAAAGACGTCGCATGATCGTACATACCGGTACAACCCCGTATCGAGAGTGACCACGGCACTCCCGCCACTAGTACTGCGGGCTCCTTGCCAGTACCGACAAAGATAATAACCAAAGCCTCGTCCCATAAGGGGTATCGTCGTTGCGCATGTAAGGTTGGGACAGTCGACAAATCTTAAATCTAATCCGTTTTTCAAGTGGTCACCCATCTTCTCATCATGTCCCTTGGGAATTAGTGGCACCCAATGGGGTTTTCGAAAAGTCTTTGAAATCATATCTTTCTTCCCATCACTATGCATATATCTCGATCCCTCTTGCGTAGCATCTACTAGCATCCTAACTACACCCACACGCACAACCCTCATAAGGTGGTAGGGTCATGCACGATGCAAGTGTCAATGGAAAAGTATCGGAGGCATCCCACCGAAAGGGGAACACCACATCACATGATCAATTATGATGAAAGTAAAGTGCTAGATGACATGCAATGAAAATGGTTTCTCATCATGGTCAAAGGGTTGCTTGCCTGGCTCAACAAAGCCTCCGGGGTCTTCGAAGTCTTTGGGTCCAACTTGTTCATCAACAGCGGAATCTATCGTCGTGATAAAATCATAATGAAAATAATCAACACACAAAAACAGAGCACTCAAGCTACTAATAAAAATGCTAAGCTATTATGATAAATACTAAGGACTATATTAAAAATGTTTGTTTAATATTCTACTATAAAAATTATTTTTTAAAACTATTAAACAGAGGCAGGAAATGCCAAATAGGGGTTTTTAATTAAAAACAATACTAAAAAGTTTTTCAAACATTTTTACAAATGGCACTATTAAATTCTAGGGATTATTCTAGGAATTTAGGTGAAGGAATTATGGGCATTGGATAAATATTTAGATCTATGGAATTTTTGCAATATAAACAGAAAAGGAAGAAAAGAAAAAAGAAATGGGCACAGTGCCCTCGCCGAAGGAGGCCAGCAACTGGGCCAGCCCAGAGGCCAACCAGCCCAGGCGAACTGGCGCGCGCGCATGCGTTCGATCCTGACGGCTGGGCCCCGAAGGCCAGCGACAGGGAGAGGAGGCGGAGGGAGGTGAGGATGACAGGCGGGACCCACCTGTCATCTTCAACCTTGTGGCAGGGAGGCCGACGCGCTCACCGGTGATGATGGAAGGCACGACGACGACAGGCAAAGGCGGGGTTGAGCTCAGCGTCAACCTGTCGTTCGTATGGAGGTGGAGGGAGCACCGGAGGTGGCCGGAGTCGCCGGTGGCGAGCACCCATGGCGGAGGCAGCTTCGGGAGTGATCACTAGGGGCCGCTCTAGGCTGCAAAGAGGACGAGGACGAGGGGGAATCGAGTTAGAGCGATGAGGGAGGAGCAACCGAAGTGGAAGGAGGGCTGGAGAGGCTTGCTACCCAGAGATCGACGGTGGCGACGCCGCGGGGATGCTCCGGTCGATCCCGGGTGCTCGAGCCTTAGAACGAGGGGGACCGGTCACGGGAGCTCTATTAGAAGAGGAAGAGAGGGTCCAGAGGGGAGAGAGGGCTCAGGGGAGGGCCCTTTATAGGGGGACGCGAGTCCATCAAGGGTTTCTGCGCCGGCGAGGTCGTGGCAGTCGCTGGAGGGCTCGGGGGAGAGAGACAATAGGTCTGCGGCGTTCCTAGGCATCGCCCACGACCAGAGGGAGAGGAGAGAGGGGCGCGGGAGCGCGCGCGTGTGAGCCCCGCGGTTGGCCAGTTCGGGCGGCCACAACGCGTGCGAGAGGGGTCGAAGGAGGGAGATAGAGGAGGGGCCGACAAGGGTGGAGTGGCGCGGAAGCCGAGGGGGACCAAGTGGCGCGCGGGGAGGCCCGAGGCCGCCGAAGCCATGCAGTGGGTGATGGCTACAATGCCTGTCGGCACTATAGCGTGCTCCAGAGCGCGTGTTTGGAATGCCACGACATGCCAACAACGTCTTCTGTGTGGCCGGCTATGTCATGGGATTCTAGGGGGTTTTACAAGGGATCTAGGGGTTTTGAAAATAGAGGGTAGGGCATTGGATGCTGCGGGATGCCTTCGGAGAGAAGAAAAAGTGAGAGGGAGAGAGGAAAAACTCCTGTAGAGGGGGTAAAATGAAGAATTTACCCCACTTACTTGAGGTGCCTTCGCCATGGAGAGTTACTGGAGATGCAAGGCACTTACCAGAGACTTTGGTAAAAAGCTGGGGCCAAGGATAAAAGGATAAGGTGGGGAAAATATGGTTTTACCAATTTACCAGAAGGTGTTTGGTAGTGATTTGGGCAAGGAAACTTTACCACCTTACTGAGATACTTACCAGGGTGAAAGGCTAGGTAAGAATGAGAGGATTCACCAAGTTTGAGCTCAAGGGGAAAACGTCGACAATGGAGATTTGATGAACCCTACAAATTAGCAGAATCAGATTTCTGTAGATCCATTGATGCTAGGCTTTAACCCTTGATGCACCACTTAGTGTATAATCACTATTTGGCCATCAGAGCATGCCCACAAAGTTTGAGGCCAAGGGGGAACACTTCACAATGTAAAGTTGCTCAAATTTATTCTGGACAGGAATGGTTTTGGGATTGTTTGATGAATCAACCAACTTGGATTGAGATGAAACTTTGCATGATCATCACCCATGATAGTGTTCACTTTCTGGAATTTTTCTGGAATTTATTGAGAATATTTCTTATGGAAATATTCCAAAAGCTTGATTTGAACAGAAAGGGTTTTGAGGGGTTTTCCGCATTGTTTGATCATGCCCTTGTGTTGAAACTCATATATATGGAAAATGTATGTCCACTGAGTTTCTCTAAATTTTCTCAAATAATTTTTAAAGCATTTAAATAAGTTTTTCTTATGAAAAACTATTTCTGGCCTTCATAAAAAGCCTTTAAAGAAAAAAATAAAATCTTTAAAAATAATATTTTGTGGTTTTTGGAAGTCTCATATATAGTAGGTTTGAAATAAAGCCTTTGGAAAAAACGAATCCACCCAATTTGAGGATTTGTAGTGCAAACCTCATTTCAGGGGTTTTGGAAACTTAATTTAAATAATTCATTTTTGGTCACTATTCACATGGCATGATTATTGGGCAAGAGGTTTGGGTCAAGGAAGATGAATGTGAAGTGGAGTAGAATCTAAGAGTTCCACACCACAATCATCAGGCAAGCAAACAACATAGCATACAAGCACGATCACTTTGAAAAAGTTTTAGTTGCCTCCATTTTTTTAAACCCAAACATATAAATGTGCTACAATCGCAGGGTGTGACAGAACCGTGGACCAAGATTCATGCTGACAATCCGACAATAACGGAAGAGGACATCAAAAAAATCAAGGAGACTTGCGCTAAACAAGAAGTCAAGATAAAGTCGGAGAAAATGAAGGTGGTCTAGGCCAGGAACACGCATGGCCACCGCCTCGAAAGCTATGGTTATGAGGGGAAGAGGCACGTGTAGGCCAAGGAGGACAACGAACATGAAATTCAGGGAATCCCAGACCCCTTGGCGGAGATCACCGACCCGCAGGAGCATGACTGGATTAGGGCCCAGTACAAGTGGGACCCCATCAAGAAAATCTTTTACACGAACCCGAACACGAGGGAGTTCATGAGACTACTGGTAATTGTTACATTACCACCTTAAATTAGCTTCCAATCAATTTGACAACAAGTTTTGTCACATTTGTAAACCATCAATATAATGTTCCTTTTGCAGAAAGAGCAACACCAAAATGCAGCCGAAAGCGACGAGTCTTCTCAGTCGTTGTTGAGGCCCAAGTGGGACACCCCTTTCAACCGGGCCCTCAACATACTAAAAAAGGTATCGGAGGATAAACCACCGTCGTATGGACGTGTGCACGACATCGGAGATGGCGCCTCGTGGAAGACGTGCTAACAGGAGAAGCTAGAGGAAAGAAGGCAGAGATGGTTGATTAATCAACAACAGATCAACGAGAAGGTCATGCTTGCGGTCAATAAGACCAAAGCAGAGTTGAACAAATGGTCGATGAAAGGGTCAACGAAGAGGTCAGTGCAGCGGTAGTTGGCTTTACTCATGCATTTATGGATTGGGCGCAGCAGAATCCAAATAAAGGACCAAAAGACTTTCCCCTTCCCAGCTATGTTTGGAGCAATTCGATGAACATCGCACCACCACCACCTGCTCACGCCACCGCACATGCTCTCATACCTTGTCCAGCTCCTGTTCATAGGAACCCGTCCTCCGTCTCATGCCTCCTTGGCAGGGCTTCGTCTTTGGGTGAGATTGACGCATTCACGGTAATTACGCGACATACCCTCTTGACCAGTATCTATATAGTCTTTCGTTTCAGTTTCCTTTTGGAAATTTAATGTCGCAGACATGTCTTCGTAGGCCGACGAAACCCCGTGCACCCTACTGTACGACATCAACGACCAGAAGGTGGACGTCGGAAAGGCAACAATGTGAAGATGAAGGAACGCAATGTTACACAACCGACAGATGCCCCATAGCATCTTCAAAGTTTGTGTGGCCAGTGTCAAAGCGTGCTTCAAGGATTTGCCTCCTATGCTACCAGTCGCTAATGACAAGACCCCTGAGCGGATTGGTGAATGCGAGAGTTGGTTCTTTCCTTGGCCGAAGACTCTTCTTCGTGTCGAGGCACCTGGTAGCACAACAATAACAACTCCTCAACAAGGTATGAACACCACCCCACCTACCCAATTACCTACACCTGTTGTGGCATGTGCTAGCGGACGACAGGAGGGAGTAGTGCCAAATGACGTTGCCCCCGTCGAAGAAGCAAACATCGACGATGTCATGGAGGAGGAGGATGATGACCCTAACCAGTATATCAATACCGCCTATGGCGATGCTCGGGACTCTGAATCAGGCTATGAGCGTGGAGATGATGATTTGATGCTGCTAGATTTGCCGGAGCCGGAACGTCCTAAGGATGATTGCAAAAAGTCACTCTTCATGCGATCCTCGCAGGAGATGCCTCTAGATGCCGCCTCTACCCAGCAAGAACAACTCCAGGGCCGTTCTATGCTTGGCCCGACGACAGGGGTGGTGGTGGTTAGGGAAGTTATGGCGGGCACAGTACCGGTACCACCCGTCAAGAAGAACAGGAAGAGACCGGGGAAAGGCTCTAAAGGCGCTTCAAGCTGTCAGCCGCCTCTGAAGCCCCGGGATGTAGATAGAATACCTATCGCAGGTGCGGAGCGTTTCCATGTCGCCGGCCACCTGATCCTACCTTAGAAAGCGCTAGAGGATATACTGAACAATGATCTAAGGAGACTTCATGATGATGTGCTGCACAGAGAGAAAAGCCTTCTCATCTCGGAAAACCAACATACCTGCTTTACGTGGCTCAGGTTTCGGGTGGGAGGTTATACGTCGATAAATGGCCCGTGGATAAGTTCGTCCCACGATTTTACTACATCTACGACATGTTACACATGATCAAGCTGGATTTTCAGTTCATCCGCATGTATGCGCTTTATATGAACTACATCATCAGGCGTGAGAACATAGAATTATATGCGTCGCGGACCCGTACTATATGCACGAGAGGTTCTTGTAAGTCTACAAAGAGCATCGTGACTATGCAAGCAAGTACATCGCCGAGTTCATGTTCGCTAATAAGGACAAGGAAACAATTCTCCTGCCTTATCATCCCACGTAAGTCATCCACGGATATCCTTTTGTAATTTTTAATCATTCCTTTGAAATCATGGAGGCTAATTTGAGGTGTACTTATTTTGCACAACGGGGGGTTGTCCTCATCTGTTTGTTCCCACAGTACTCCCATGCTCCGTACTTGGACTCTGCGAAGAACACCAAGAAAAGGGATTAAAATCACATAAAGAGTGTTCTCGGTAGTGCCATTTCCACCTTCGGTCTTACCGGTGGAGATATCAAGGTGAAAAGTACAGGAATAAAGGGCTGGTTTTCGGCCATAAGACCGACTTCTGCTGCATCCAGCAACCGAAAGATAGTAAGGCAGGCGGATTCTACCTCATGCATCATATGATCAAGTAGACAAGGGATAATCAACGCCTTTGCATGCCAGCTAATTCCAATGATACCGAGATTGTCAGCTGGGCCTATAGCATAGGAAAGACACCGGATCATCGAATCCGAGATGAGTTTTATCACATACAGTGTGAACGTTCCCAAGTGATCATGAAGGAGGTACTTGAACAAACAGGGATGTTCTACCGTGGGCCAATGAGGCGGGTGACTGTCCGTGAAATGCTCAACGCTCAGCTTCTGGACTCACTGTGGGCCAATGAGGCGGAAGCCTTTCACGAAGCTCGGGTCCTTCATCCCTGACTATGAAGATTGGAGCGCCGACCTGATGGACTGATTGATGATGACAATGTGTATGTTTAATTAGTACTACTGTCTTCCTATATGAACTAGTGTAGATCGCAATAGTTAATTAGTTTGGTTACATATGAGGAACTTCCTAAGTTATGTTTACTATATAGAGGTTGCTTGTATTTTGCTAACTATATATATATGCCTCTTTGTGTTTCTCAAGTACATTATGTTGCATATTAAATCAACTTATGGTGGAGGTTCGTACACCGGGTGATGACGAAGGACTGCTACGCCGTATTCATTGGGAGGGTTCCAGGAGTGTACGACCACTTGCGAGACGCTCAGGCTCAGGTGGACAAGTACCCGAACGCTAGCCATAGAGGGTTCGACAGCAAAGCCGAAGCAGAAAATAGTTACTTGAGGTGGACGCTCTGGCAGGAGAGGGAGTGAAACTGGTGTCTCAAGAAGTACTACTGAGTCGCGCTCTTGCTCACACTGATCGCTCTTCTCTTCTACATCATGGTTTAGATAGAGATGATGAAACTTGTGTGTGTGCCATGACTATGCAATTGCATTTATTCGAGACATGACTGGTGTATCGCTATTTTTGAGATGTGTGATGATATTTGTGTTGGATAATATGATGATGATGGTGGTGGTATATATGACGAGTCTCATGTATGTGTATGATATGATGAGAATTATGATATGATGAAACTACTACAAAAAAGTGAACAAAAAATAAAAAATAAAACAAACTAAAACCTAGGCTTAGCAGTAGCGCTGGTAATTTCTAGCAGTAGCACTAGTTTAGCAGCAGCGCTTGCTCTAAACCAGCGCTACTGTTAACAGCACTTACCAGTAGTGCTGGCTATCCAATACTACTGCTAAACACTTAGTTGTAGCGCCTTAGTAGTAGCGCTGGTCCCAGCGCTACTAGTAGAGGGAAAACCAATGCTACTAGTAGGCTTTCTCCTAGTAGTGGTGCCTCTTGTTGCAATGGCACCATGTGTTTGAGTTCTTCTAGCCATTGTCATTTCATGCAACATGCATCATGCATCATGATCATCTTATCATATGCATAATATTCTCTTGCCATGGTTGCCTTGTGATTATGGTGTTGTTGTGAGTGTATGGGTTTTGGAGTGAATGCCAGTGTTGCTTCTTAGAACTGTTGCTGTAATCCCTCCCATTTCAAAAATAACCATCACCTCTTCTCTCTCATTCAAATATTCCCTGAAGCTGCTCGCGTTCCGTTCAGGCGCTAGGGAGGTCCAAGCTCCTTCATGGCATCGGCTCCATCATCACCATTGTCGGCGCAAGGGAGCTCTGCTGCTTCAGGCACCTCAACCCTCTCCATCACCTTGCGTCGCCGTCTCTGCATCTCGAGCGTTCTGGGTGAGCCCGCGTTCGTCCCCTTTCCTCTCCTGCGTCCTTGTTGCTCTCTGCGTGTAGTTGTCATTGCCAATCGCCTGCGAGCTCCATGCCCGAGCGAGCGCAAGCTCGAGATCAAGCACCGCCTTAGCACGTAGCTAGATCCCCCCTCTGTGGCGGAGATGGATCCCCCAGGATCCCCGCAGCCCCGCCGGTGGTCATTCTCGCCAGAGACCGTTGCTAAAGCTCCTGGCGTCATCGACTCCTTCTCTTGTTCGGGGAAGAAGGAACCTCACCCCTTTGTGTGTATTTAACGGGCAAAGGCCCCCTTTTTAGCAGGTCGCCTCGCCTAGCTCGGCTGGTGGAGCCGGCCTCACGCGATAGAGAGGTCCAGGGATCGAATCACTCCCCCGGCGCCTTTTAATTTTCGGTGAACTATGGCATGGGATCCCGTGTGGCTATGGCCAGGATCCCGTGTGCAAGTGTGTTGTGCGGTGGTGTGCCCCTCAGTGTGTCCTGTGTGTGTGGCTGTGTGTGTATAACAATGGGCCCTGGCCCACTTGTCATACCCACTAGGGGCCCTGGCTTAATGCCAGGTGGGACCCCCCTCCTTTTTATTTTATTTTGTTTTCCCCTCTATTTTAGTAAATATTCCATTTCTAGAAATATCCAGATCTAGACTAGGCCATTTTTGGCAGAGTCCATTTTGGGCTATAAGTGACTTATAAGTGCTAGTGCCATTATTTCGAATTAGATTTTGGGTAATTTATAGATACAAATATATGAGTATGATATATGGATTTGGGGTAGAAAAATCCCAGAATCCATTGGTGCTATTTGTTTGGCCATTTTAGAAAGTTTGCAAAATGTCATTTTGTTCCAACATGCCATTTTGTCTTTTTTGTATGATTTAATCCACGCATGCTATGATATTTGTCTCAACATGTAAGTAGTGGAGTTTTGTGAGTATTATGTCCTGGTATTTTCATTTGACATAATAATCTTGTATGTAAGTGGGTTTCTTACTCCAAAGTAGCTAAGTAAATGTTGTTGTTTTCAACATGCTAAATATTTCTAAGTTTGAGATGATGTAATTATTTTTATGCCATCTTTAGTGGATGCTACCAAGTGTTCTATTGTGTTCTAGCTCATGCGCATTGCTAGTGTTTTGTAGTAGATGTTGTCCTCAACCATCCTGTTAAGTTTCATGACATGAGGTGGTCTCTAGCATCATTATTTTCTGCTGTCAAATTGCTATCAGGTTAACTCAGATTCCACAAAACTGTGATTTTCTCTAAGTCCCTAGAATCTGTTTCATTATGCCATCTTGTGAGCGTTATGCTTAGTGTACCTTGATTCCTATCAAGTTTGTGTAGTTGGATGATTTGTTAACCATGTTATGTAGTTTCTGTACATACTTTGTTTGTGGTTGGAAACCTCCTGTAGCTCCAGATATTTGTTGTGCAAGTTTTTATGTTGCTATTTTGGACATGATGTTGTGTTGTGGCTTGTGGGAGCTATGCTCCATAGTTTAGCTTGATCTTTGGCTCTATTGTGGTTGGTTTTTCATTTCCTATCTAGTGGCTACCTTGGAACACCAAGGAATAGCCCATGAACTTCCTTGTCTTGTGTTTTGTCTTCGTACCTTGCAGTGAGCGTAGTGTGAGAACCGTTACTCTGTTTTCTATGTTCTACTTATGAATTTGCATCGATTTTGCATGATGCATCCATATTTGCCATGTTCATGCAAGTTCATACAACTAAGAATGTGGTTTAGTCCACAATTCTAATAACTTAAATATTGCATGAGAGACATGAATAGCTTTGGATTGTCATATTAAATACTTCAAATGAATCATGCATTATCTCATTTGTGCATTGCACCTTGGTTGTTTGTTTATTTGGTGTTGTTTATCTTTGGGTAGACATGAGTGTTGAACCTGAGTATGATAATCCAGGAGAGTACAACTATGAGGACCCAGCTCCTTGTCCCTCTTAAGAGCCAACATGCAAGATGATTGTACCCAGATCCCGACACTATTTTCGCTTTTCTAGATGTCTCGCTCTTATCATTACACTTCGTTTCCTACCACTTACATGTCAAGCCTCCTACATTGCCATGATAGCCTCTAACCCCTCCACTACCTAGCAAACCTTGTTTGGCTAAGTTACTGCTGCTTAGCCCCTCTTATAGCTTTCTTAGATGTAGGTGTAGGTTGTTTCCATGTGATAACATGGATATCTAGAGATATCACAATACTTACTGCTATTTAATTTAATGCACATATATATCTTGGTAAGGTGGAAGGCTTGGCCTTTTGCTCGGTGTTTTGTTCCACTTTTACCGCCATAGTTACTTGTGACCGGTGTCATGTTCAATATTTTGCGCTCCAAACATGCTCAGGGTTGTTATAGGGACCCCCTTGATTATTCGTGTGAGAATAAAGCTTGTCTGGCAAGACCCAACATTGGTACTATTTGCTTAACAACCTAATAAAATGCATAGGGCTTAGCTACCACATGGATAATTAATCAACAATCCGGGCTAGTGCTCCTCATTAGTGTTGGTCCAAACCAAGCGATGTCCGGCGCCCCCTGGTGACCCGGGTTTTCAGCCAACCTGAAGTCTAGCTCATCTGGTAGTGCCCTAAGACAGAGATACGTGCGACCCCTATTGGGATTTGGCCTGCCAGACGGTCTTGCTTGACTTGTTTTACCTTTCTTGAATGTCTTGTGTGAGGAACTCCGATCTTCTTTGGGCTATCTCGAGGTGTTGGTTTTCCTGTGGAATTGCCTAGGAAGATCACGAGATCCGTGGTCAAGGTCATTCTCACGGCGTGTGGTTAATTTGTGATGGATTAGTTGCAGCACCCCTACAGGGTTAAATCCTTCGGAAAGTCATTCCCGCGGTTATGTGCAACTTGGATATTTTGTTTAACACCCGGTTATAGTCAACTTTAAGTAAACTCTAATAAAATACACCAATTATGTGCGTAACCATGATCGTCTCTGCTCATGGACATGATCCGAGAGAGAACACGGTGGGGTTATGTTTGACGTAAGTAGGTGTTCAGGATCACTTAGTGATCATATTAGTTCTCAACCCTCTTTCGTAGAACACCATATTTACATTCATGTTCTCGTAAGATAGACCCCAAATACTTGCTTAGTGCTTGTTGTAACCTCAACACTTACCCCTTACAAACCCAAAAGCTTACATAGTTTCGCTACTTGGGACTACATGATTGCTGGGTCTTTGTGGCTCATAGATTACAACAATATATGTGAAGGTGTTGATGAGTTCGTGCCAGAACATGTGACTCAGCTCCTATGGGAGTACGATGAAGAACGTGGACGGATGTATGTCACGTACCCCGATGAGTAGAGAGGCCATGGTCGTGATCCTTGGGACAGCAAGGCAGCTTTACATTGCTTCTTTTCTTCATTTGATTTCGTCCGTAGACGGACCCTGTCTTCTATATGATGCTTGAATAATTGTGTGAACTTGTAAGATAGCTTGTAGCGTGTGTAAGCCAACGCTTATACTCATCTCTTCATACGTGTATGCAATTTTTACTGCACTTGCGAAACGACGAGATGTGCCTCTATCCCTGTCGAGGCCCCAGTGCCAAAATAAGTACAGGAGCGCATCTTGGGTGTTATAGATCACTTGTTCTATTTGTGTCAAAGAGGGACGAAACTATCAGACTCTGTGTCGATTACCGTCCTCTCAATGAAGTCACAATAAAGCACAAGTACCCACTCCCCAAGATTGAAGACTTGTTCGATCAGCTGAATGGAGCTAAGGTGTTTGCCAAGATTGACCTCAGGTCAGGTTACTACCATCTGAAGATCAGACCCCGAGACATTCCGAAGATGACATTTGTAACCCGGTATGGCCTGTATGAATATAGGGTCATGTCCTTTTGGTTAACCAATGCCCCTGCCAATTCATGTACCTCATGAACAAGGTCTTCATGGAGTACTTGGACAAGTTTGTTGTCGTCTTCATTGATGACATACTAGTCTTCTCCAAGTCTGAAGAAGAACATGAGCAGCACTTGAGATTGGTCCTAGACAAGCTTCGAGAGCACCGGCTTTATGCCAAGTTCAGCAAGTGTTAATTTTCTCTGCATGAAGTTGGATTCTTGGGTCATGTGTTGATTGCAGAAGGATTGTTAGTGGATCCTACCAAGATTGAAGCCGTGACTGAATGGTAATCCCCAACCAATGTGAAGGAAGTGAGAAGCTTTCTCGGACTCGTAGGGTATTACTGCAAGTTTGTCGAAGGGTTCTCTAGCATTGGGAGACCCATGACTCAGCTTTTGAAGAGGGACAAGAAGTTGGACACCGAAGTGCAGAGAAAGCTTACAGGAGCTCAAGAAAAGATTAACCACAACTCTAGTTTTGGCCCACCCCGATATTCACAAGGAGTTGGTGATATATTGTGATGCATCGAGAACCAGGCTAGGAGGTATTCTGATGCACAAAGTCAGAGTCGTAGCATATCTATCCACAAAACTATGTCCTCATGAAGGGAACTACACTACTCATGATTTTGAGTTGGCAGCCATAGTTCATACCTTGAAAATATGCCGACATTACTTTCTAGGGAAGCGATGTCAGATATACACAGACCACAAGAGTTTGAAATATATTTTCTCAAAGGGAATTGGACATGAGGCAACAGAGATGGTTGGACTTGATCAAGGACTATGATCTCAGTGTTCAATACAACCCCGGAAAGGCTAACGTGGTAGCAGACGCCTTAAGTAGAAAGGCTTGTTCCTTGAATGCTATTATTAAGGAAAGGCTACCTGCCCTGTATGTAGAGCTTGAAACCTTCAGCTTGGAACTAGATGCACCTGGATTCCTCGCCAACCTTGAAGAAAAGCCTACCTTGATGCATGACATTAGATAAGCTCAGAAGGTACATGAGAGCATTGAAGGCATCAAGAGGAAGATCAAGGTAGGCAAGGCCCTAGGATTCTCGATGGATGAACAAGGAATTGTATGGTTCGGGAAGTGCATCTGCGTACCCAACAAAGAAGATCTCAAGAAGTTGCTCTTGCGGGAAGCAAATTACACTCCGTATTCCATCCACCCTGGAGGAACCAAGATGTACCAAGACCTCAAGGCAAGATTCTGGTGGCTTGGCATGAAACAGGAAATAGGCACCTTTGTTGCTAAGTGTGACCTATGTTAGAAAGCCAAAGCTGACCATCAGCTTTCGGATTTTGGGCTCCACAAAACCCTTGAGATTCAAACACAGGGGTGTGTGCAAAGATCCCCTGTAGCCTCCCACAACCTAGCACACTACTCCATGGACACAGAAAGGAACTCCCTTGATGACGAGGAAGAGGATGGACACGATAGTTTACCCAGGTTTGGGCCGTTACGAAGCATCATATACTACTCATGCTTTGGTGGATTGCCTATCAAGGAGGTGGGGGGATGAACTAGTATAGTGTTTTAGAGACTCATGAGGGCTCCGCTTGAGGTTCTCGAGGCCCCTTGTGGCTCAATGATGGATGAGTGGTTAAATGGATTCAGGATCCTATCTATGGTGCAACCTACCTTCTATATATAGCGGTGGCTTGGGTCCTCTTCCCTTATCGCAATGGCAGGAAGGGATCCCACAATGGCCAATTTTAAACGGGGGACAGGGGTACGTGCCCGCCCCTGCCCAAAGGCGGTTTTCGCCTACAAAGTAGTTGTCGACGGCGTAGGGATGGGCTCAGCAATGACATCCACCCTGCAGGGCGGGCGGTTGTAGTCTTGTTGCACCGGAATGGAAACCTTTGGGGGTGATTTGGGAACCCGCGTACATCCCTACTCCCTTTTGCACCAATGGGGAAACTGCGTCGTCTAGCGCGTTGGTGCCCGCCTGTCCTTCATTGCGTCATCCTTGACTCCTGAGGCCGGACCTTGCATGTAGATCTCCACCGCTCCGGAGGGGGCCTGAGGAGGCCCATCCCCTGCTGGTCTTGATGTTGTTCCTTCTTGCGAGCCTAGGGCCCTCTCGAGGGCCTTTTCTTGAGTGGGGCAACGCCCGACCACATTTGGTTGATGAAGCGGGCCATGTCCTAGGCCATAGGCAGGCAGATTTGGGTACCCCGGTTCCCAGAATGCCGATAGTAGCCCCGAGGCCCAAGGCGCGCTCGAGCTGGCTTCAGGGTGAAGTCTCGAGGACGGCCCAAAGCGCCACGGGCCCCAAACGCCAGACCCGGCGGTGGCGCACCCGCTCCCCTAGGGCGTCCGGCACCACTCCCAGTCAAATTGACACGATGCCCGACTGCAGCGCCGGCCATCATTACTTCCCATTGAATGTTGCTGCTGCTTCGGGCCATGCGGATGTGACCCTTCAGATGGCAGGAAAGGTGACATGGATCGTACTGCATTGACCAAACTGCCTCGCGCCGCCAGACCTCCCATGACGCCTACTGGCTGTGGTTATGCCTATAAATCTGCCCCGCCCATGGCAAGGGAAGGGCATTGCAGTCTTGAGCTTCTCCTTGTTTCCTTTGCTTTGCCGACAAATCCCCCTTTTTCTTCCCATCTTCTCATCCTTCATGGGGTCCATAGGAAACGGTGCAGGCGCAGGGAAGTGCGCGGCTCCTCTAGATCCCTCGTGAGCCCCCGAAGGCAGTGGTGGAGGCCCCTCAGGCTCAGCGCAGGTTCGCCTCCATTGAGCCCTGGTCGACGAGTAAGTATTCTGCCGCCTCCCTCTTCTCTGGTTCATCCGCCCAGCGTCACGAGCATGATCCCCTCCGCCTCCGAGGATGCCCATGTCCAATAAGAGCAAGCTTGGTGAGCTTCAAGACGTAGTGGAGATGCTGTAGGCCCGACTGATCACCGCTAAGGTCGCCTTCCAAGACGCCCTCCCGGATGAGGCTGAGGCCAGGGTGAAGCTGCCGTCCCTCCAGACTCAGGTCCAGGAGGCGGGTGACGCCATGCAGGCCACCCAGGATGAGGTGGCGCACACAAGGCTGCTCGAGTTCCAGCGCACCAAGCAGTTCCACGGCATCGCCAGTCACGTAGCCGGCGCGGTGAGCTGGTTCTTTGGGGATGCTCCCGCACTGCCAAACGTGCACGGCGACGGGGTCTAGCTTGAGTTCTTCCAAAAGGTGGTGGAGGCGCTGGAGACCGGCGTCTCCCGCGTGGACGCGAACGGCGCATCCAATGCATGCGACCTTCTCGACCTTGCCTTGACGCTCGTCTTCTCCAACCTGCGACATCTCGCCCCGTAGCTTGACCTTCGGCGCGTCGGGGAGCCGATGCCTGACGGGCTCTAGCACCCCCTCAGGTACGAGGTGCGCCCACATGTGGAGGCCATGGTGGAGCGGTTCATCCAGGTGCCCGCCTCCAGCAAGGAGGAGGACTCGGACGCCAAGCCGGCTGGTGGCACGAGCGGCGACAATGGCTTCTCCCCCTAGGCATTCTCTGTTCCCCTTTCCCGGTTCCTATAATGTTTGAAGAAGATCTATGCCCTGTTGGGCATTAAGGTTTGCATGTTACCTTCGTTGTCTTGTCTTTCTTCCTCAAATCATTGTTTGCTTGCTGGTCGTGCCTTGGGTTATCGTCGCTACCGATGCGTCCCTGTGTCGGCCACCGGTAGGGCCCTCGCGAGGCTCTCCCCCTTTCGAGACGACTCGCAGACGTCGCTCCTGTCAAGCCCTGCGCCTTGTGGCTCGTCGTAATCGGGCCCCTCCCCATGTGTCTCCTTCCTTGCGGCTTCATTCCCCAGGGGCCGCCACAGCCGCGTGGGGTGACCATAGTTCCTGCATCCTTACATTAGTGTGTGTAATCCTTATCTCATCCTCGTAGTCGTTATTAGGCCGAGACTCCTGCTTGGTTCGGTAGTGTACTTAGCTTTGTATGATGCTAGCGATGCTTCCTCCCGGTCTGCTGAATGGTTTGGGGGCCCTTTCGGCATGATGTCTACTATGCAACCTTCTTCTTATAGACTCGTGTTGGGACTCCAAGCACAGAGTTTTGTAGGACAGTAGCAAATTTCCCTCAAGTGGATGACCTAAGGTTTATCAAGCTGTGGGAGGTGTAGGATGAAGAAGGTCTCTCTCAAACAACCCTGCAACAAAATAACAAAGAGTCTCTTGTGTGCCCAACACACCCAATACAATGGTAAATTGTATAGGTGCACTAGTTCGGCGAAGAGATGGTGATACAAGTGCACTGTGGATGGTAGATATAGGTTTTTGTAATCTGAAAATAGAAAAACATCAAGGTAACAAATAGTAAACAGCAAGCAAAACATGGTATAAATGCTTGGAAACAAGGCCTAGGGTCCATACTTTCGCTAGTGCAAGTTCTCTAAACAATACTAACATAGTTGAATCATATGTAAATCTCTCACGTGGGACAAAGAGTTCACTCGCAAGTCAGAAATAGAGGAGAACAAATGAAGAAATTATTGTAGGGCACGAAACCACCTCAAAGTTATCTTTTCTGAGCAATCTTATGAGCTATCCCTATAAGTGTCACAAACAGCCCTAGAGTTCGTACTAAAATAACACCTTAAGATACACATCAACCAAAACCCTAATGTCACCTAGTTACTCCAATGTCACCACAAGTACCCATGGGCTTGATTATACGATATGCATCACATAATTTTAGATTCATCATGTTCAATCCAACACAAAGAACTTCATAGAGTTCCCGAAGTTTCTATCGGTAAGTCAAGACAAAAACGTGTGCAATCCCCTATGCATACATTTCCAAGGTCACAGAACCCGCAAGTTGATCACCAAAACGTACATCCAGTGGATCAATAGAACATCCCATTATCACCACGGATATCCCATCGGAAGACATACATCAAGTGTTCTCAAATCCTTACAGACTCAATCCGATAAGAAAACTTCAATGGAAATCTCCATTCATCACAAGAAGATAGAGAGGGTAAAACTCCATATGATTCAATCTATATCAATAAACGTCGGGGTACATCAAGATCGTGTCATCTCAAGAAGACAAGAGATAGAGATCAAACACATAGCTACTGGTACATACCCTCAGCCCGAGGGTGAACTAATCCCTCCTTGTCATGGAGACCACCGGGATGATGAAGATGGCTTCCGGTGATGGTTTCCCCCTCCGACAGGGTGTCGGAAAGGGCTCCTGATGGGTTTTTTGTGGCTCTGGAGATTTCGGCGGCGGAACTCCCCATCTAGGTTTCTTTTCGGGGGTTTCTTTATTTATGAGAGTTTGTGGCGGCGGAAACAAGTCCAGGGGGTCCACGAGGAAGTCACATGCCAGGGGGCGCACCCTAGGGGGGGTGAGCGTGCCCCTGTGGCTTGTGGCTTCCTCGGCCTTCCTCTCTGATGACTCTTCGCTCCAGTTTTGTTTATATTTTCCAAAAATATCCTCCTTAAATTTCCATCTCATTCCGAGAACTTTTATTTCCGCACAAAAACGACACCATGGTAGTTCTACTAAAAACAACGTCAGTCTGTGTTAGTTCTAATAAAATCATACAATAATCATATAGAATTATTGTAAACATGGCATGAATACTTCATAAATTATAGATACGTTGGAGACATATCACGACACTCTGCGTCTATAGGTCCTAGTCTCGCACATTTCCCGACCGTCGTGGCATATGCCCGGAGGGACGTAGCCACGGGGTCAAGCGCCGACACCCTTGAAGCCGACCGGATAACCAACGACAACATCAAGAGGGGCGAGTGGCTATATGACCGGTAAGGCTCCCGAGGCATGCTCCTCAAGAGCCCCCTTTTCGACGCACAAACCGCTCTATGTCGATAGGTCCCAGTCTTGCACATTTCCCAACCGCCATTGTGTACGATCGGATAACCAAGGACGCATCTACAGGGCCATACCCCGACACCCTTGATGCCAACCGTATAACCAAGGACAACATCAAGAGGGGAGAGTGGCTATATGACCGGTAAGGATCCTGAGGCGTGTTGCTCAGGAGCCCCCTTTGACGCTCGAGCGAACCCCCATTCTGTTCCTCTGGGTGTCGCCTCAGGAGGCCCCGGGGTCTCCCGAGACTCCATGGTATGATGTCATGCTGCAGTCGGGGCCCCCGAGTGAGGGTAGAGAGCTAAAAATTGTGTGCCCCTGAGGCGGCAAGTCCACGCCATCCTGCTCTGTGGCGCCTTGGAGCGGCGTGGAGCATTCGGCTCCTTGCGAAACACCATTCAGAAAGAGAGATTTCAATTCTGGCAAAACAAGGAAATGTAGAGAGAAAAGTTCTCGCCCCCTTTTTTTAAAATATAAAGTTTCAAAATTCTCAGACTTCATTCCAAAAAATGGAAGCTTGAACACCAAAAAAGAAGCAAGCAAATGTCGTATCCGGCCCCTAGGCTAGCCTTCATCTTCCCCTAGCGCTGAGCGTAGGCCATGCACGTTGCATGGGCATAACCATTGATGGGCAGTGTTGACTTCTACGCCAGCTCTAGGCTGTGGCTGCCACATTGCGTGGGTGGAAATCCTTCGCGTCCTCGGGGGGGTGGGGGGTCCAGGCATATACAACCCGATCATTATTACATGAGAGTGTCATGGCCGTACATAGCTGGGCAATCCCCCAGGCGCACGACCTGATGGCTCCCAACTCCATCGAGGACCATCCTGTGCATTTCTACCCGGTTGCGTCCCCTTACGACCCTAACCCGAATGCATCGTTCCCCATGCGACCACTGGATTGCGCTCCTGAGGCCCAAACATGAGCACGATATATCGGCATGACCATAAGGTTGTTTTGTCGGTGAAGCATGCCCTGTGAGGCGCCCGTGCGCTGCCCGGACAAGGTCCCGAGGGCCTCGAGAGGCCCATCCTCCCGAGGCCATGTCGGCACTATAGTTGTCGCGAGTGGCCTGCACTGCTTTTGTCTTGCTGCTCCCCCAGGCTATTACTCTCGAGGCGTGGGGGTTTGCCCAGCGTCGGTTGTCCGCGGGGGAGCCGGCTTGCACCGCACCCCGCGGGCCCGGGGGCGCCCTCCTATTTGCTCCGCCCAGTTCTGGTGCTTCGCCGATGGAAGCCCCTAGGCCCGGCTTGGGGAGGACGCCCAGGGTGCCCCTTACTCTTGGGAGGTGCTGCCACCTGCGGCGGGCTCCTGACCCATCCCTTTGCCAGGTGGCACGACGTAGCATGGTATGTAGGGTTCCACGTAAGTGCTCGGTCATCCTCCTAAGCTGCCCGTTTGTGCACCGGGACGGTCCACCCTGGTGGTAGTGGGAAACGGCCCCGCACGCGTCGCTCGCAGACCCTCCTCTGCCGGGCCTTAGAGAGGAGTTGCTTACCTCTACCATCGCTGTTGGGTGGGATGCGCGTCTCCTAGTCTGGATTGCTCCCTTGGCGACCTGATGCGCCTGCATCACTGATGCTTGTGTGTCCGGACGCCTGCGCCACCTTCTCACTCTGCCAGATGGCTGCCGCCTGGTCAACCCAGGTTGCTGAGGGCCAGGCGGGTTGATAAGATGCGTGTCGGTGTGTGCGCGGGGCGCCCCGTCGTTCCCTCCGTGTGCCTGGTGGGCATGGCCGGGCTGCGCCCCAAAACCAGTCACCGGGATGCGTAGGAGGAGGAGCACAGTGTGTGGCACGCCCCGCTTAGACCCGTCCGGTGCCGGAGGGGTCATTCCGTCGGAGGGCTGGGGAGCGGGCATGGCATGCGACCCTCTCCGGCGTACCGCCGGCTATGGCCTTGAAGAAGAGTGAGGGGAGATGGCCCTCTGCGTGATGGTGACCAGCTCCGCGATGTGATCGGCCCATGCATCGAAGCCCCCATGCGCCGGTCAGTGGTGGACAAGCTTGCTTGCTAGTAGTAGCACATCGTGCACGTTGAGGTCTGCCACGTAGGTGCTAGGTGCCGCCGGTGCCAGGGGCGCCGGCCGCCCTCCATGTGCTTTAGCAGCGTGAGAGGTGGTGACGGTGGAGGTGATGCCGGCGACTTGGTACTAACCGCTATCTTGGCCTCCGATTGCCGCGGCGGGGTTTACGGAAGCTGACCCGCCGCGGCCAGGAGAAGCTTGTTGAGTGCGAGCCATTGGACTAACGGCGCATCTTGGGCGTTACAAGTTGGTATCAGAGCCAGGTAACGCCCAAGATGCATGCCTATCCATATTTGGGCACGGGGGCCTCGATAGGGATAGAGGCGCATCTAGTCGTTTTGCAAGTTCAGTATCATCAAATACATTTACGAAGACAGGAGTATATGAGTTGTCTTACACTCGCCACATGCTAAATTACCATCCACACAGTTTATTCAAACATCATTCAAAAGACAGGGTCCGTCTATGGATGAAAACAAACGAGAAAAGATGCAATGAAACTGCCTTGCTAGCCCCAAAGATCACGACCAAGGCCTTTCTACTCGTTTGGATATGTGACGTACATCCTGCCACGTTCCTCGTCATACTCCCATTAGAGTTGAGTAACATCATCTCGCACGGTCGCATCTGCACCTGCACCTGTATTTGTTTTAGTAATCTATGAGCCACGGGACCTCAGCAATCTGGCAACCGGGTACCCAAGCTATTCAAGCTTATTAGGTTGGATGGGGGATAAATGGTGAGTCTGCAGCATTTTATGGTGGCTAACTTACAAGAACAAGAATGTAAATCTATGGACTATGATAAATTATCGAGAACTAGCATGATCGCTAAGCGATCCTGAACTCCTACTTATGTCAAACATAACCCCACCGTGTTCTCTCTAGGTTCACGTTCATGAGTAGAGACGATCACGGTTACTCACACAATTGGTGTATTTTACTGGAGTTTACATCAAGTTAACTATAACAGGGTGTTAAACAAAATATCCAAGTTGCCACATAACCATGGGCATGGCTTTTCGAAAGATTTAACCCTATAGGGGTGCTCCAACTAGTCCATCATAAATTAACCACACTCCACGGGAATAACCTCGACCATGGATCTCGTGATCATCCTAGGTAATTCCACAGGAATTCCGACACCTCGAGACAGCCCAAAGAAAATCGGAGTTCCTCACGCAAGCCACTCGAGAAAGATAAAACAAGTCC
Organism: Hordeum marinum; assembly: GCA_022496015.1. Taxonomy (NCBI): domain Eukaryota; kingdom Viridiplantae; phylum Streptophyta; class Magnoliopsida; order Poales; family Poaceae; genus Hordeum; species Hordeum marinum. Next base: position 164,707,386 of record CM039675.1, read on the forward strand.
AGCAAGACCTCCTGACGTGTCGATGAACCCGATAAGAGCCGCGTATCTCGTTCTCAGGACACGACCGGATGAACACTACATACGACGTCCGGATAGAAACTCATGAAGAGCACTGGCCCAGGTTGTTGATTAATTATCCACGGGGTTGCAAAGCCCTATGCAATTTTATTAGGTGGTTTAAGCAAATAGTACCAATGTTGGGTCTTGCTAGACAAGTTTTAATCTCAACCGAATAATCAAGGGGGTCCCCATAACAACCCCGAGCATGTTAGCAGCACAAAATATGGAAACATAACACCGGTAACAAGTAACTATGGCGGTAAAAGTGGAACAAAACACCGAGCAAAAGGCCAAGCCCTCCACCATACCAAGATATATATGTGCGTTAAATTAAATAGTAGTAAATGTTGTGATATCTCCGGATATCCATTTTATCACATGGAAACAACCTGCACCTGCAACTTAGAACGCTATAAGAGGGGCTGAGCAGCGGTAACTTAGCCAAACAAGGTTTGCTAGGATGTGGAGGGGTTAGAGGCTATCATGGAAATGTAGGAGGCTTGACATTCAAGTGGTAGGTAACGCATATGTAAAGATAATAACAAAACATCTATCAAAGCAAAAATAGTGTTGGTATCCGGGTATGATCATCTTGCCTGTTGGTTCTTTAGAGGGACAAAGAGCGTGGACCTCGTAGTGGTACTCTCCTGGATCCTCGTACTCAGGTTCAACACTCGCGTCTACTCAATAGAAATAACAACAATAAACAACCAACCAATGTTCAATGAACAAAAAAGATGATGCATGATTCATTTGAAGTACTTAGCATGGCAATCCTAAGCTAGTCATGTTTCTCATGCAGTAGTTAAGTTATTTACAATTCTGGACAGAACCTCATGTTATTTTGTTTGAACATGCATGATCATGGCGAATATGGATGCTTCATGCAAAATCGATGCAAATGCATATAAAGAACGTAGGAAACGAAGTAACGGATCTCACGCTACGCTCACGGCAAGGTAAGAAGGCAAAATACAAGACAAGGAAGGCCATGGGCTATTCCTTGCTATTCCAAGGTATCCACTAGTAAGGAAATGAAAAACCAACCACAATAGCGCCAAATATCAAACAAAACAATGGATCATAGCTCCCACAAGTCACAAAACACTAACACACACAATCTATTCCAAAACAACAACACAACAACTTCCACAGCAATTATGTAGAGCTACAGGATGTTTCCATCCTCAAACAAAACATGTACAGAAACTACATAACATGCTTATCAAATACTCCAACTACACAAACTGGAAAGGATGCACATATCACTAAGCATGAAGCTCACAAGTTGGCATGATGAAACAGATTCAAGGGACTTTGTGAAAATCACAGTTTTCTAGAATCTGAGTTAAGCTGGTAGCAAGTTGACAGCAATAAATAATGGTTCTAGAAAGCACCTCATGGCATGAAAATTAACAGGATGGTACGGGGCAACATCTACTTCAAAACATTAGCACTGAGCTTGAGCTAAAACACAACATATCACTTGGTAGCATCCCCTTAACATGGAAATATTTAGCATATTGAACACAGAAACATTTTAATAGCCACTTTGGATCATGGTTCCCACTTATATGCAAGTTTATCACGTCAAAAGTAAATAACATGGCATTCTACTCATGAAATACTAACACTTCCATGTTGACACCAATATCAAAGCATGCATGGAATAATTCTAACTAAAATGACAAAATGGCATATTGGGACAAAATGACATTTTGTCAACCTTTCACAAATGACAAAACAAATTGCACCAATGGAATGGTAAATTCTACCCCAATTTCATATATCATGCACATATATAAGCTTTTGCAAAACATACAAAACCAAGCTCGAAGAAAACATGTCATTCCCATAAGTCAAAACTTACCATATAAGCTCATATCCAAATACGCTCATGTCCAGATTTAGTAATTAACCAGAAAAGGAAATATTCTAAATAAAGACAATAAAATGCTAAAACAAATAAAAAACAATGTAGAGGAGGGGCCCATTTGGCATATACACCAGGCCCCTCTCTGGATGACAAGTGCGGCCACGGCCCACTTGTCATACACACACTAACACAAATACACACACACAGCCACACACACCACACACCAGATCCTGCTAGCCATAGGGGGTCCACTCCTGCTCACACACACACACAAGCACACACCACACATGCACACAGCCACACCAGATCCAACACAACAAAAATAATAATACACAGCCATAAATCGAAAAAGAAAGGGGGCAAGAGGGATCGAACCCACGACCTCAAGATCATCGCCCGGTTCGGTTGGCATTGTGCTAGGTGGGGGATCCCGACAGATAGGGGAAAGGCCTCATTTTGAGGTACCCCTGTCAACATAACTATCAAAACAGAAGAACAGGCACACACAAATCACGGCGGCGCTGTGGGACGGGACGAGCGACCGCACCGCAGCTCAGGTCATCACCAGCGAAGCCAACTGCCTGCGGAGGCTGCAAGGAACACGGGGGTTCCATTCCTAAGCCCAGGGAGGCGCGGTAGAGATGGGGGCGAGTGGCACGAGCTCGGTCGGAGCCCTGCCACGGCGAGCACAACAATGAATAGAGTGCAATGGTGACGGCTACGCTACGACGTCTACGAGGAGGGATGCAGAGAGGGGATGGAGGTGTAGGTGCTCACGAGGCGATGGAGACGAGGCGAGGCGATGAGGAGGCAGAAGACGCACAAAGGGCTTCGGGTATGCGGAGGAGAAGAGGAAGAAGCCGAAGACATGGGGCCTCTCTCCCCGCCCTAGCACCGGTAACGGGTGCGGGCGACACTGGCGAGCACCATGATATCTCAGGCAACAAAGAGTGGTCCCCCGGAGGCGATGACGACGACAACGGCTACCGGTGCTCCGCTCTGTGAAGAACGCTTTGCTCTCTTCCTTACCTGACGCAAAAGATGGGAGGAAGGAAGGAGGGAGATGGAGAGGAGGAGGAGAGTGGCAGCGGCGAGGAGGAGCAGGGGAACCCTATGGATCCGCACCCTTTAAAAACGAGCTGGCCTTCGGAAGCTGTGATTATTTTCGCAGCTCGCGATAACACAATCTGTTTCTTTGCTCTTAATGAGAAGGGTGAAATATCGGCTATTTCTCAAATTCTGGTGGTTTGTGAGTATGAAGATGTCTTTCCAGAAGAATTGCCAGGAATGCCTTCGCACGGGCCAATCGAGTTTGTGATTGACCTCGAGCCCGGAACTGAACCGGTTTGCAAGGATCCTTATAAACTTGGCCCCGAAGAGCTGAAAGAGTTGAAGAAGAAGCTAGATGAACAAGAACGTCTAGGTTTGATCAGACCAAGTTCTTCTCCATGGGGTTGTGGTGTTTTGTTTGGCAAGAAGAAGAATGGCACAGACCGACTTTGTGTCGATTACCGTCCATTGAATAAAAATACAATCAGAAACAAGTACCCACTTCCCAACATCAATGAGTCGTTTGAACAACTGAATGGTGCCAAGGTTTTCTCGAAGCTTGTTCTTCGCATGGGCTATCACCAGATTCACATTTGTGAAGATATTCCAAAGACTACTTTCAGGACGAGTTTTGGCTCTTATGTGTACGCTCTCATGTCATTTGGTCTCGCCAATGCTCCTCCAGCCTTCTCAAGAATAATGAATTTCATATTCCCTCCTTTCAAGAATGAGTTTTTCTTGGTCTATCTGGATGATATCCTCGTGATCTCGGAGACTGAAGAAGAGCATGCAGCACATCTCCGGCTTGTGCTTGACAAGTTAAGAGAGCATCGATTTTATGCTATGTTTTCCAAGTGTGAGTTTTGGCTCAATGAAGTGGTGTACCTTGGGCATGTGATCTCTGCCGAAGGCATTAAAGTGCACCCTGAGAAAGTGGAGGCAATCTTGAAGTGGGAGCCTCCTCAGAATGTGAAGCAGCTTCGTAGCTTCCTCGGGTTTGCTAGTTATTGCAAAAGATTCATGGAGAACTTCTCTCAAATTTCTAAGCCTTTGTCTAATCTCCTCCAGAAGAATGTCAAGTATGTTTGGTCTCCTGAGTGTGATGTGGCGTTCAATATTATCAAGAAGAGACTGACTTCAGCTCCACTTCTTGTTCCTCCCGAGCAATCAAAGCCTTTCCAACTATACTGTGATGCTTCTCTCCAAGGTCTTCGTGGTGTTCTCATGCAAGATATGAAGATAGTTGCTTATACGTCGCGTCAGTTGAAGCCTGCCGAGAAGAACTACCCCACTCATGATCTTGAGTTGGCGGCAGTTGCGCATACTCTGATGGCTTGGAGGCATTTGTTGTTGGGTATACTAGTTGAGCTGTACACCGATCACAAGAGCTTGAAGTACATTTTCACTCAACCTAATCTCAATCCTTGGCAGTCTCGTTGGGTGGAAATGCTTGAGGAATTCAAACCAAGCATTGAGTATACTCTTGGAAAAGCAAATGTCATTACAGACGCGCTCAGCTGAAAGGCGTACTGCAACATTCTTATCCTGAAGCCTCTTCAACCCGAGCTTGGTGAAGCCTTACGCAAGGTCAACCTTCAGATGATTCCGCAAGGATTTCTTGCTAATATTCAAGTCTCTTCGACTCTGGAAGATCGGGTTCATCAAGCTCAACTTCTTGATGCTATGGTGAAGAAAGTGAAGAAAGGTGTGGCCAAGGGCATTCCAAAGTATAAGTGCTTTCGCGTTGATGACAAAGATACCTTGTTCTTTGAAGACCGTCTGGTGGTTCCAAAAGGTGATTTCAGAAAGGTTATCATGGACGAAGCACACAATTGTCTTCTCTCCATTCATCCAGGAAGTTCCAAGATGTATCGGGATCTCAAGCAAACCTTCTAGTGGACTCGCATGAAACGTGAAATTGCTCAGTTCGTGAACGAGTGTGATGTTTGTCGCAGAGTGAAGGCAGAACGTCAATGTCCAGCAGGTCTCCTTCAGCCTTTGCCTATTCCAGAGTGTAAATTCGATCATGTGGAGATGGATTTCGTCACTGGGTTTCCCAAGTCCAAGAGGGGCAATCATGCCATATTTGTGGTTATCGACAAGATGACCAAAGTTGCTCATTTCCTTCCAGTCAAAGAATCTTTCTCGGCAGCTCAGCTAGCAGAGCTGTATACGTCAAGGATAGTTTCTTTGCAAGGTATTCCTCGGCTCATATCATCTGACCGTGGAAGCCTCTTCACTTCCAAGTTTTGGGAGTCCTTCCAGACAAGTGGTCAAGTTGAGAGAGTTAATCAAGTCCTTGAAGACATGCTCACAGCCTGTGTGATTTTGTTTGGCATGAAATGGGAAGACTGCCATCCATATTCTGAATTTTCATACAACAACAACTTTCAGGCTAGTTCAGGCAAGGCCCCTTTAAAGATTCTCTACGGCAGGAAGTGTCGTACCCCGCTCAATTTGTCTGAAACCAGTGAGCGTCAAATTTTGGGCAATGACATGGTCACCGAAGCAGAAGAGATTTGTCGTGTCATTCGTGAGAACCTCAAAGTAGCTCAATCCCGATAGAAGAGGTATTACAATAACCACCATCAGGATGTCTCCTTTCAAGTTTATGGTCTATCTCAGAGTCTCTCCCAGGAAGGGCACTAGACAGTTTGGAATTAAAGGGAAGATAGCTCCTCGCTTTGTGGGTCCTTTCAGAGTTGTTGGCAAGAGAGGTGAACTTGCCTATCAACTGGAGCTTCCTCTGAACTTCGCAATTGTGCATGATGTCTTCCATGTTTCTCAGCTCCAGAGGTGCTTCAAGACTCCCGAGCGTACCATCGACCTCCAAGACATTGATCTCCAAGAAGACATGTCTTATCGTGAGCATCCTGTTGCTATTCTCAATGAAACTAAGTGTAAGACTTGCAACAAGACAATCAAGTTTCTCAAGGTGAAGTGGTCTCATCATTCCGATAAAGAAGCTACTTGGAAACGTGAGGATCTTTTGCGTTCCGACTATCCAGCCCAAGTGCCAACCCTTGCCATTTATGGTCATGTAACTCTTGTGAACCTCTATGATTGTCATGTGTTTGAATGAATTACGAATTGCCTCATTGACATTTCCATCTTATGCATCATGCATCATGTCATCATGCACATCATATCATTTGCATATCTCTTATTGCTTTGCTTGCTTGTGAAGTGTTGTGATGTGGGGTGTGTATGTGGGTGATGGATGCGTGCCTTGTTGGAGTGTTGCTCTTCTTCCTCCCATCCCAAAAACTATTCTTATCTCTCCCTATTCAATTCAATTGCAACTTGTGCTAATTCTTGTGTTTAAAAATTATGTAAAAATGTTCCAACTCTTCAAAATAACCTGATGTGTATGTTTTGTTATACCTAAAGTTTGTTCTTTGGGTTTCTGATTTTATAAAAAAATATGTAAACTTAGGCAACAAATTTCAATAGTAAAATATGTGTAAAATTAACCTGTTCAAAAAATGCCAAGGTCATTTTTATAAATTAGAGTGCATTTTTCTGTTGCAAATATATATTTTTTCTCTCTCTACATCCTTGTCAAACATGCTTAGTATTTATTTCTTGTAGCTGTTTATTTAAACAAAGAAAAACCTTTCTTATTTTTCCTTTGTGTGTGAGGTGCCACCTGGGCCTGCCCTCCATCGCGGCCCAGCTAGCCAGCCCAGCCTAGCTGAGCTAGCAGCTACCTGCTCTCGTTTTCCCCTTCCGTCAGTTTAGAGAGAGACCTCGCCATCACCGTGAGAGGGTCTCACGACGTCGAGTCCAAGCCCTTTTTAAAGGGTGCGGATCCCTAGGGTTCCCCCTACTCCTCCTCGCCGCCGCCGCCGCTCCTCCTCCTCCTCTCCATCTCCCTCCTTCCTTCCTCCCCTGTTTTTGCATCAAGTAAGGAAGAGAGTAGAGTGTTCTTCAGAGAGCAAAGCACCGGTAGCCGTCGTCATCGTCATCGCCTCCGGGCGGCCACTCTTTGTCGCCTCAGATGCCGTGGTGCTCGTCCATGCCGCTCGCGCCCCATTCCCGGCGCTAGGAAGGGGAGAGAGGTCCCGCATCGTCGACTTCTTCCTCGTCACCTCCGTGTACCCGAAGCCTGCCGTGCATCTTGTTCCTCCTCATCGCCTCGCCTCGTCTACGTCGCCTCGTGAGCACTTGTGCATCCTTCCCCTCTCTGCATCTCTCCCTACAGATGTCGTAGCGTAGTTGTCGCCATTGTGCTCTGTTCGCTGCTGCACTCGCCGTGGTAGAGCTCCGGCTAAGCTCGTGCTGCTTACCCCCCTCGCTGCAGCGCCTCGCTGGGCTTAGGAATGGACCCCCCGTGTTCCCTGCATCCCCCGTGGGCAGTTGGCTTTGCCGGTGATGACCTGATTTGCGCCGCCGTCGCTTGTCCCGTCCTGCAGCGCTGTCGTGATTTGTGTGTTCCTATTCTTCAGTTTCAACAGTTAAGTTGACAGGGGTACCTTAAAAGGAGGCCTTTCCCCTATCTTTCGAGATCCCCCGCCTAGCGCAGTGGCAACCAAACCAGGCGACGACTGTGAGGTCATGGGTTCAATCCCTCTTGCCCCCCTTTTCTTTTTCGATTTATGGCTATGTGTGGTGTTGGATCTGGTGTTGCTGTGTGCATGTGTGGTGTGTGCTTGTGTGTGTGAGCAGGAGGGGAACCCCTGTGGCCAACAGGATCTAGTGAGTGGTGTGTGTCGCTGTGTGTGTTTATGTGTGTTGGTGTGTGTATGACACGTGGGCCCAGGCCCCACTTCTCATCCACAGAGGGGCCCTGGTGTCTATGCCAGGTGGGCCCCTCATATCCATTGTTTTTTATTTTTTTAGTATTTTATTGTGTTTATTTAGAATATTTTATTTTGTGGTTAATTACTAAATCTGGACATGAGCATATTTGGATATGAGCTTATGGGAATGGCATCTTATTTTCGTGCTTGGTTTTGTGAGTTTTGCAAAAGCTTATATATGGGTATGATATATGAAATTGGGGTAGAATTTCCCAATGATTCCATTGGTGCAATTTGTTTTGTAATTTGGGCAAGTTTGACAAAATGTCATTTTGTCCCAATATGTCATTTTGTCATTTTAGTTAGAATTATTCCATGCATGTTTTGATATTGGTGTCAACATGGAAGTGTTAGTATTTCATGAGTAGAATGCCATGGTATTTACTTTTGACATGATAAACTTGCATATAAGCGGGAACCATGCTCCAATGTGGCTATTGAAATGTTGTTGTTTTCAACATGCTAAATAGTTCCAAGTCTGAGAATCTGTCAATATTTTTATGCCATGTTAAGGGGATGCTACCAAGTGATATGTTGTGTTTTAGCTCAAGCTCAGTGCTAGTGTTTATAAGTAGATGTTGTCCCCTACCATCCTATTAATTTTCATGCGATGAGGTGGTATCTAGCACCACTATTTATTGTTGTCAACTTGCTACCAGCATAACTCAGATTCCAGAAAACTTTGATTATCACTAAGTTCCTAGAATCTGTTTCATCATGCCAACTTGTGAGCTTCATCCTTAGTGATATGTGTATCCTCTCCAGTTTGTGTAGTTGGATGATTTGATAAGAATGTTATGTAGTTTATGTACAAGTTTTGGTTGAGGATGGAAACATCTTGTAGCTCTAGATAATTGCTGTGGAAGTTGTTTTGTTGCTGTTTTGGAACAGATTGTGTGTGTTAGTGTTTTGTGACCTGTGGGAGCTATGATCCATTTTTTTGTTTGATCTTTGGATCTATTGTGGTTGGTTTTTGATTTCCTAACCAGTGGCTACCTTGGAATACCAAGGAATACCCCATGGCCTTCCTTGTCTTGTATTTTGCCTTCGTACCTTGCCGTGAGCGTAGCGTGAGATCCATTACTTCGTTTCCTACGTTCTACATATGCATTTGCATCGATTTAGCAGGAAGCATCCATATTTTTCATGATCATGCATGTTTAAACAACTTAACATTAGGTTCTATCCAGAATTGTAAATAACTTAACTACTGCATGAGAAACATGACTAACTAAGGATTGCCATGCTAAATACTACAAATGAATCATGCATCATCTTGTTTGTGCATTGCACCCTGGTTGGTTGTTTTATTTTTGTTGTTTCTCTTGGGTAGACGCGAGTGTTGAACATGAGTATGATGATCCAGGAGAGTACCACTACGAGGACCCTGCTCTTTGTCCCTCTAAAGAACCATCAGGCAAGATGATCGTACCCGGATCCCGACACTATTTTTTCTTTGCTAAATGTCTTCCTCTTTTCGTTACATATGCATTACCTACCACTTGAATGTCAAGCCTCCTACATTTCCATGATAGCCTCTAACCTCTCACATCCTAGGAAACCTTGTTTGGCTAAGTTACCACTGCTCAGCCCCTCTTATAGTGTTCTTAGTTGCAGGTGTAGGTTGTTTCTAGGTGATAACATGGATATCTGGAGATATCCTAATATTGACTGCTATTTAATTTAATGCACATATATATCTTGGTATGGTGGAAGGCTTGGGCTTTTGGTCGGTGTTTTGTTCCTCTTTTACCGCCATAGTTACTTGTTACCGGTGTTATGTTTTCATATTTTGCGCTCCTAACATGCTCGAGGTTGTTATGGAGACCCCCTTGATTATTCGGTTGTGATTAAAACTTGTCTGGCAAGACACAACATTGGAACTATTTGCTTAAACAACCTAATCAAATTGCATTGGGCTTTGCAACCCCGTGGTTAATTAATCAACAACCAGGGCCAGTGCTCCTCATGAGTGTTGGTCCAACCCAGAGCCACTTGCGGGGCCACCTCGGGGCAACTCGAGTGATTTCTATCCGGCCGTCGTATGTAGTGTTCATCCGGTCATGTCCTGAGAATGAGATACGCGGCTCTTATCACGTTCGTCAACACGTCAGGCGGTCTTGCTGGACTTGTTTTACCTTCCTCGAGTGGCTTGCGTGAGGAACTCTGATTTTCTTCGGGCTATCTTGAGGTGTCGGAATTCCTGTGGAATTACCTAGGATGATCACGAGATCTGTGGTCGAGGTTATTGCCGTAGAGTGTGGTTAATTTATGATGGACTAATTGGAGCACCCCTGCAGGGTTAAATCTTTCGGAAAGCCGTGCCCGTGGTTATGTGGCAACTTGGATATTTTGTTTAACACCCGGACTGTCAAAATTTATGTGATGATACTGGACTATCAAAATGACTAGATGCGCTTCTGTCCCTATCAAGGCCCCCGTGCCCAAATATGGATAGGCACGCATCTTGGGCGTTACAAGTTGGTACCTCGGGGCAAATTGTAACAGCCTGGGTCTGACGCTCCACAAGATTCCCCTTTTATTTCCATTCTCGTCTTTGATTCATTTTATTATCGCGTGCATCATCGCATCATTCGCATCATCTTGCATAGCATCATCACTCGTATTTTAAAACTTACATCCGTTCATATTCGCCGGTTCTCTTAGTTCGTGTTGTTGTTTGTTTCGAGTCCAACCACACACGCACGCGCCTGCGGCATCGTTTAAAATAAACCGTTTTTAAAGACCACAAAAAATATTCTCGGATTGGGTCGAAAGTTGGCATGCGGTCTTCTTATATTGTAGGTGGACCGCCAGCCAAATTTTGTCGCGTTCCGAGTTCATTTGATACCCCCATCGGTCAACCGTAGCAGTGGGTCATCTGTTATTTATCGGACGTTTCGGTGTTTTGAAAACCTCGTGTCACGGGACACCACCTCCCTCTCTTCTCAGTCCTATCCCCTCTATGCACCTTATGTGCCCGCCTACTAGCCCCCTCCGCTTTCGGACCACCCAATCGCGATTGGAGGGTCTGAAAACGGAGAAAAACCACCTAACCTAGCCCCCTTTCCTATTTAATCATCCCCTAACCTGCCCCTAATGGAAACCCTATCCCCACATCGAAATCCATGCCGCTGGGCCCGAGCTGCCGCTGCCCGTGCGTCGCCCGAGCACCGCTCCTCCCGCTCGCCCGCTCGCTCCCGAGCTCCCGACCTTGCGCCTCCAAGCCTTCGTCACCTCCTCGTCGCCCTCGTCGGCCGGCCACCAGAGGGCCAGAGCTCCAAGGATCCCAAGCCATCGCCTTGCCCAGTCCGCCCCGTCCGCTGCAAGCTGCCGTTCGAGAAGCTTCCGAGCCGCCGCCCGATCTCCTTGCTACGGTGCCGCCAAGGCTCCTCGTCACCGGGAATGGAGAGCCTCGCCCCCGATCTGCTCTTCCCCGGCCTTCCCCTTGCCGGATCTCACCGCCCCTCGCCAGAGTTCTCGTGCCGCCCCCACCATTCCTCCTGCTCATGTAGGAGCACGAGAGGGATACGACGCTTGCCCGCTCCCGTTGACTAGCGCCAGTGCCCGTGTGGGCCAGCTGGGCCTCGCCTGGGCCCAGCATCCGCCGGCCCAGACCGCCTCCAACCGGCGCACGGGCCAAGGGTGAGCCGCCAGCCTAACCCCCGCCCTGTGCGTTGTTTAGTTATCCTGCACACATTGTCCCTGTTAGGTTTGCCAGATTTGCCCCGTTAAGGATTTTTCTATAGTTACGTGAATTTATCCAATTAACCTGTGAATTTCACATTTATAGAAAAAATCCTTTTTTTAATTGCTAATATATAATTAACCGTGCGTCATATGTAAAAAAGTTATATATGAAACTTGACTAGAATTTCATGTAGATTCATAGCTTCCAACTTTCACATGTGATAAAAATGTTTAACCTGTTGTTTTCATGTAAATTGCGTAAGTGCCATGTTAAATGATTTATTTCATATGTAAATAACCATAGCTCCGTTTAAAATGTTCCACATATGTAACTTGACAAAAAAATCGTGTAGGATATCATGAAACACTTTATATTGGTGTTAATCAACTCAAAAACATGTTTATAACAGATCTGGTCCAACTTCGTAAATTTCTTATGAGGTCATTTCGGTGAGGTGCTATGTTGCTTCCAGCCACATTTAAAATGCCTATATGTTGTAGTTGTTCATGCTTCACCCCTTGCCATGATTAACAACATTTAATATTGTCGTGTACGCAACTCGTTGCATATTGAACTTCACTTAATGTGTAGTAGTTGTTTGTTGTTCTTGCCATGCCATGCCTTGCATAATTAAATGGACATGCATCATATTGGTTCGAGCATCATGTCATGCATATATTGTGGTGTTCCGTGTGTTGATTGTTGTTTTTGGATTGCTTCTTCTCGTTAGAGTTCCGAAAGCATGCAGAGTGTGACGATTCGTTTGACTACGTTGGATCGTCTTCTTCATGGACTCATTCTTCTTCCAATGGGATCTTAGGCCAGATGACACATTTCCCTAGATACCACTACTATCATTTCGATGCTAGTTGTCCCGCTTTTATCATTATGTCATGTTACCTACCTCTTGTTTGACAAGACTCCCAACATTGCCATGAAAAGCCTCTAACCCTCCAACTTCCCAGCAAACCTTTGTTTGGCCATGTTATCGCTTGCTCAGCCCTTCTTATAGCGTTTCTAGCTGTAGGTGCAATTGCTTCCATGTCTCAACATGGATATTCTTTTGTTATCACAATATTATTGCTACTTAATTTACTGCACATATATACTTGCTAAAGGGTGGAAGCCTTGGCCTTTTTCTCGGTGTTTTGTAACGCTCTTGCCGCCTCGAGTTACTTGTGAACCGGTGTTATGTTCCATAATTGAGCGCTCCTCACATGCTCGGGGTTGTTATGGGGACCCCCTTGATTTTCGTTTTGAGATAAAACTTGTCTGGCAAGGCCCAACATTGGTACTACATTTGCCTATAACTAATAAAATTGCATAGGGACCCGCCGGCACTCGCGGATCTTTAATCAACAACCCGGGCTAGTGCTCCTCATGAGTGTTGGTCCAAAACAGAGCCACTTGCGGGGCCACCTCGGGGAAACTCGAGGGATTTATATTAGGTCACCGTACGTTGTGCTCATCCGGTCATGTCCTGAGAACGAGATACGTGGCTCTTATCGGGTTCGTCGACACGTCGGGCGACCTTGCTGGATTTGTTTTACCTTTGTCAAACGTCATGCGTGAGGAACTCTGATCTTCTTTGGGCTATCTCGAGGTGTCGGAATTCCTCTAGAATTGCCTACGATGATCATGAGATCCCTGGTCGAGGTTATTCTCGTGGCGTGTGGTTAATTTGTGATGGATGAGTTGGAGCACCCCTGCAGGGTTAAATCTTACGGAAAGCTATGCCCGCGGTTATGTGGCAAACTTGGATACTTTGTTTAACACCCGGTCATAGCAAACTTGAAGTAAACTCTAATAAAATACACCAAATGTGTGTGTAACCGTGACTGTCTCTTCTCATGAGTCCTTATCCGAGAGAGAACACGGCGGGGTTATGTTTGACGTAAGTAGGTGTTCAGGATCAGTTAGTTATCATTATTAGTTCACGTCCGTTATGCGTAGACCACCATAATTTACTTTATGTATTCGTAAGTTAGCCACTCAAACAAATGCTTAGTCGCTTGCAGAAGCCTCACCACTTAACCATACCTCACCAATTGAGCTTTAATAGTCTCGATACCCTTGGAAATGACATTGCTGAGTCCCTCTGGCTTAGCGATTACTACAACAACAGTTGTAGGTACAGGTAATGTGATGCTTTGACGTGAGAGCAATGCTTGTTTGATTTGGAGTTCTTCTTCTACTTCTTCTTCATCAATCTAGGATGGGTTCCAGGCGGCAGCCTGGGATAGCAAGGATGGATGTCATTTTGTCATTTGTTTTCGTCCGTAGTCGGACCCTGCTCTTTTGTATGATGTTTGAATATGTTGTTGTATTGATGTGATGTTTATGTCGCTTGTGGCGAGTGTAAGGAAATTCCGACTCATCTCTTCTGTACATGTACTTGTAATGATATCCATTCTTGCAACACGATGAGATGCGCTTCTATCCCTACCGATGCTCTCATGCCAAAATAAGGATAGGATCGCATCTTGGGCATGACAAGTTGGTATCAGAGTCTGTACCGAGCTAGGAGCCCCCTTGATTGATCGAACTTGGCCGAGTCGAGTATAGAGAAAAACTATTTTGTGTCTAGTTAAATCGGAGAGTAGGATTCTTTTTACTCTTGTTCTATGCTCTGGTGAGGAATTACGACTTAGGAATTTTCATTCTACCCTCTTCTCACTCAAATATTTTTTAGGATCACGCGGGTATTTTGGAAACTATATGATGGTGATGTGACGGAGTTCTATCTTGGTGCCTCCAATCTGACTTGATTTCTTCCGGGGAGTTGAGCTCCAGGGGATTCTTGGAACAATGGTATCGTTCAGTTTCCTTAGTATCTGAAGATGGAGGATGTTTGAAATTGCTTCAATACTCGTAGTGGCGAGAGGATTCCGGCATTCCAGTACTGGTGGAGAGAGTTTACATGTACTGCCATTCTTAGTATCGTTGTGTTTGCGAGGGTCCGAGATAAATGAAGTTCTGGAGCCTTTGGTTATGTGTTGAAGGGTGGATACAGTTGGGGTGTAGGACTTGTTAGTTGTGTGAGATATTTTCCTCCTTGTATCCCCAACACCCAATTGCATAACCAAGAAAGTTTCGGGAGTTCTTAGGTGGGAATTCAAGTGTTACCTAGGCTATCTTCCAACAGATCATGATGTGAGGTTGGGGTTCAACATCTAGTGGATTCGATTGTTCACGGTCTTTCTTGCAACGGTCTTGCTATGTCTTAAAGAGTCCTTGTAGCTTGCTACAACTCGGGGACACATCGTATGCCATGTGCACTGCCTTGAACATGATGGCTACTGTAAGATCGAGACCGTGCGAATCTTACTCGGGGACGCATCGTATGTCATGTATTTGTTCTGGCTTGTTTCTGTAAGCCCCATCCTTTGTTTTGTTTTGTATATGGTAATTTCAGTTGCTTCGATGTCAAGTGGTGATTTCATATCCTTCCTATCAAGTGTTCTCATATTTCTGTGGGATTGCTAATTCTTTTACTCAATCAAGTTGTCATATCAATTCGTTTTATCCGGTGTGCTTCTCTCCAAGATAATTCTATCATGTTCAATATTTGCAAGATCTCTCCCCATATTCTTCTCCAAAGTTTGTCTCATCTGTCCCAAGATTCTTTGTTTTCCCCACCCTCCCGCCTTTTTTTCTTCAATGATTAAATTCTCATCCAAGTGCCTTTTCTATTCATGTGATGCGTCCGCTATCTTTTCTCTCGTATTGTTGCCAATGATCCCTTGTGAAGATTCTCAGGAGTTTCAAATTCAAGATCTATCCTCTTATCCTAGTTCTTGATATTATTCTCCGGTGGATTCAAGAATTCTCATCAATACTCTCTCATTAATTCATCCCTCTATGTTCTATCCAGATTGCTAAAGATATCTCAGAAGATTCATGTTCCCGTTCAACACGTTTTCCATTATTTCGAGGTTCTCACCTCATCAAGTTCTTAATTTGTACTGGTGCAATCTTTCTTTCTAAGAAATTTTTTCAACGGAGTCTTCTTTGAGTGGGCCCATTACCCACAGGTTTTCCCCAGGATCTTACCTGGCTTTTCTAATATTTCTAGAGATGTCCTCAAGTTCTTTTCAATATGACATAAGAATGATTTCCATCGGTCATATTCCTTCTCAAAGATTCCTTCTAAATCATTTTCATTGTTGTCCCTTCTACCGGAGTGTCTCAGTAATTCCTGGTGTTGCTTCTCGTCATTATTCTCAGTATTGAAGACCGAAGGAGAGTTTCTGTGAAATCATTGTTCAATCTTCCAAAGATTCATGGTTTCAGGTTGTTGCTATGATTTGAAATTGTTTCGATCATGAGTAATTCCTCCCATATCCATCCGAAGCATTTCAGAGTGATATTCATTTCTCGATCCTCTAAAGGCCATCATTTCAGAAGATTTCTTTGTTCTCAGCTTTTAGCTTTCGTTCTCAAATTTTCTCAATTGTTGTCCCTTCGTTTGTATCTCAATTATTCCGGTGCTTCGTTCAAGTTTTCTCTTAGGTGGATAATGCTCTTCAGTTTAATTTGAAGTATCCCTTCAGTTTCTAGTTCTTACCGGTGTTCTCGTGCAAGACTTCTTCAAGTTTGTGATCTCTCCCTCTCTCTCTTCAATTATTTGCAAGAAGAACAAGCGGTGTGTGAAATCCGTTGCTTGTCATCAGTTTAATTTGATAAAGGATAGGCATGTCATAATTCTTATTCTTGTTTCATCCAGGTGATTCCAATCCTTCTTGCGGAGTTGTTCATGATACCAAATTCCTTATCCCAAGTGGTCATCTTTCTTTTCCCGAGTTCCTAGTTTTGCTCAAGTATCTTGTCCCGAAGCATCATCTAAATCATTGGAAGGCCCCAATCTTATTCTTTTTCAACCTTCAATTCTTTTCTATCATCCTTTAATTCCGGAGTTCATCCCGATGGTTCTTCATGGTGATTTGTTAAGGATGTAATTCTTCTCAAATTGTTCTTCAGGATTCTTGTTGGAGGTCCTCAAGTGTTCTTTATCTTGGATTTTAAGTTCAATTCCTTCTCCATTGTCTTTTGAGATGGTGTTATTAAATTCTTGATTATGAGGAGTCTTGAGGGAAAATTGTCAAGAATGAGATGAGTAAACCAATGATGTCTTCTCGGAGTTATCTTGGGTTGGATTCACCTAAAGAATTTCCTAAGGATTGTAGCTATCATGGTTTCATAAATGATCAAAGTTTTCTCCTCCTCTTCTTGGTGAAAGAAGTTTTCTCTCTTTTGATCCCAACCAGTCTTTGTTTTCGCTAGTGGCTGGTTATCACCTCATAATTTTGAGATGTTTTCCATAAGCCCATTACAAGCTATTCTTTTTGTTGTTGGTTCTCCATTAACTCCGTTCAACCATGTTTTTCAAATTTAATGGTGGTAGAAGTTGTCATTTTCTTATCCGTTCTTTTCCTTCCATGAATCCAGTTTCTATTCTCTTTTTACAGAGGCCTTGTGATGTTCCTCTCTTTGATCCTTTTTCTACCGGAGTGTTGTGTTCTATGTTCAAGTTATTTTCCTTCTTATCAAGTTTTGCCTCTCTCTCCAACCGAAGTGCTGCCAAAATTTCTTCTGAATTTTTCCTTGGTCCCATGTGATTCTTCATCTCTTTCAAACCTTCAATGTTTCATTGGTTTAACTCGTTTGTCAAAGAAGCAACTAAGTTTTACCTCTTGCTGTTCCTCTTCCCCTTCTCATTCTAGATCTCGGGACGAGATCCTCGTGAAGTGGAGGAGAGTTGTAACAGCCCGGGACCGATGCTCCAGAAGATTGCCCTTTTATTTCTATTCTCGTCTATGATTTGTTTTATTGTCACATTCATCATCGAATCATTTGCATCCTCTTGCATAGCACCGTAACTTGTTTTTGAAAACTTGCATCCGTTCGTGTTTGCCGGTTCTCTCAGTTTGTGTTGTTGTCTGTTTTGAGTCCAACACGCACGCACGCGTTCGCAGCATTGTTTAATAAACAGTTTTTAAAGCGTGCGAAAATATTCTAGGATTTGGTCGAAAGTTGGCGTGCGGTCTTATGATATTGTAGGTGGACCACTGGCGAAATTTCGTCGCATTCTGAGTTCGTTTGATACCCCATCGGTCACCGTAGCAGTGGGGTTATCGATTATTTATTGGATGTTTCGGTGTTTTGAAAACCTCGTGTCACGGGCCACCACCTCCCTCTCTTCTTAGTCCTATCCCCTGTACACAGCTCACGTGCTCGCCTGCTAGCCTCCTCCGCTTTCGGACCGCCCGATTGCGATCAGACGGTCCGAAAACGGAGCAAAACCACCTAACCTAGCTCCCCTTTCCTATTTAATCATCCCCTAACCTGCCCCTAATGGAAACCCTAACCCCACCTCGAAATCCACGCCACCGCCAGCCTTCCACCACCCCACAGCCGCCAGCTCCACTCCCTCCAGCTGCCAGGCCTGCCAAGCCCATCCTGGATCGCCGCCAGGCCCAAGCCGCCACCGCTCGTGCGTCGCTCGAGCCCCGCTCCTCCCGCTCACCCGCTCGCTCCCGAGCTCCCGACCTCGCGTCTCCAAGCTCGCACCACCTCCTTGTAGCCCTCGCCGGCCGGCCACCGGAGGGCCGGAGCTCCAAGGAGCCCAAGTCATCGCCTCACCCGCTCTGCCCCGCCCGCTACAACCTGCCGCCCAAGAAGCTTCTGAGCCGCCGCCCAATCTCCTTGCTTCGGCACCGCCAAGGCTTCTCGTCGCCGAGAATGGAGAGCCTCGCCCCCAATTTGCTCTTCCCTGGCCTTCCTGTCGCTGGATCTCACTGCCCCTCGCCAGAGTTCCCATGTTGCTGCCGCCGTGCCTCCTACTCATGCAGGAGCACGGGAGGGAGACGACACCTCCCTGCTCGCGTTGACCAGCGTCAGCGCCTACGTGGGCCAGCTGGGCTTCGCCTTGGCCCAGCATCCACCGGCCCACGGGCCAAGAGTGAGCCGCCAACCTAATCCCCGCCATGTGCGTTGTTTAGTTATCCTCCACCCATTGTCCCAGTTAGGTTTGCCAGATTCGACCCATTTCGTTTTTTATAGTTATGCGAATTTATCCAATTAACCTGTGAATTTCAGATTTACAAAAAAACCTTTGTTTTTAAATTACTAATATCTAATTAACCGTGCATCATATGTAAAAACTTTATAAATGAAACTTGACTATAATTTCGTGTAGATTCACAATTTCCAACTTTCACGTGTGATAAAAATGTTTAACCTTCTGTTTTCAAGTAATTTACATAAATGCCATGTTAAATTATTTATTTCATATCTAAATAACCATAACTCCATTTAAAATGTTCCACATATGTAACTTGACAAGAAAATCATGTAGGAGTTCCGTCAATATGCAACTCGTTGCATATTGAACTTCACTTAATGTGTAGTAGTTGTTTGTTGTTCTTGCCATGCTATGCCTTGCATAATTAAATGGACATGCATCATATTGGTTTGTGCATCTTGTCATGCATATGTTGTGGTGTTCCGTGTGTTGATTGTTGTTTCTGGATTGCTTCTTCATGTTAGAGTTCTGAAAGCGTTAGGAGTCTGAGGATTCGTTCGACTACGTTGGCTCGTCTACTTCATGGACTCATTCTTCTTCCAAGCAGGATCTCAGTCAAGATGACACATTTCCTTGGATACCACTACTATCATTGCTATGCTAGTTGTCCCACTTTTATCGTTATGGCATGTTACCTACCACTTGATTGACAAGCCTCCCAACATTGCCATGAAAAGCCTCTAACCCTCCACCTTCCCAGCAACCCTTTGTTTCGCTATGTTATCGCTTGCTCAGCCCTTCTTATATCGTTTCTAGCTGCAGGTGTAATTGCTTTCATGTGTCAACATGGACATTCTTTGGTTATCACAATATTATTGCTACTTAATTTAATGCACATATATACTTGGTAAAGGGTGGAAGGCTTAGCCTTTTGCTTGGTGTTTTGTTCCGCTCTTCCCGCCCCTAGTTACTTGTGAACCGGTGTTATGTTCCATAATTGAGTGATCGTAACATGCTCGGGGTTGTTATGGGGAACCCCTTGATTTTCATTGTGGGATAAAACTTGTCTGGCAAGGCCCAACATTGGTACTACATTTGTCTAATAACTAATAAAATCGCATAGGGACCAGCCGGCACCCACGGATATTTAATCAACAACCCGGGCAAGTGCTCCTCATGAGTGTTGGTCCAAAATAGAGCCACTTGCGGGGCCACCTCGGGGCAACTCGAGGGATTTTTATCAGGTCGCCGTACGTAGTGTTCATCCGGTCGTATCCTGAAAACGAGACACGCGACTCTTATCGGGTTCGTCGACATGTCAGGAGGCCTTGCTGGATTATTTTTACCTTTCTCGAACGTCTTGTGTGACGAACACTGATCTTCTTCGGGCTATCTTGAGGTGCCGGACTTCCTTTGGAATTTCCTAGGATGATTACGAGATCTGTGGTCGAGGTTATTCCCGCGGCATGTGGTTAATTTGTGATGGATGAGTTGGAGCACCCCTGCAGGGTTAAATCTTTCGGAAAGACGTGCCCGCGGTTATGTGGCAAACTTGGATACTTTTTTTAACACCGGTCATAGAAAACTTGAACTAAACTCTAGTAAAATACACCAACTGTGTGCGTAACCATGACTGTCTCTTATCGTGAGTCCTTATCCGAGAGAGAACACGATGGGGTTATGTTTGACGTAAGTAGGTGTCCAGGATCAGTTAGTGATCATTATTAGGTCACGTCCGTTATGCGTACACCACCATACTTTACTTTCTGTATTCATAAGTTAGCCACTCAAACAAATGCATCCACTAACTGATCCCGCATGTTAGGAGCACCCAATTATGGAACATAACACCGGTTCACAAGTAACCAGGGGCGGCAAGAGCGGAACAAAACACCAAGAAAAAGGCCAAGCCTTCCACCCTTTACCATGTATATATGTGCATTAAATTAAATAGCAATAATATTGTGATAACAAAAGAATGTCCATGTTGACACATGGAAGCAATTGCACCTGCAGCTAGAAACGCTATAAGAAGGGCTGAGCAAGCGATAACATAGCCAAAGAAAGGTTTGCTGGGAAGGTGGAGGGTTAGAGGTTTTTCATGGCAATGTTGGAAGGCTTGTCAAAAAAGTGGTAGGTAACATGACATAACGATAAAAGCGGGACAACTACCATAGCAGTGATAATAGTAGTATCTAGGGAAATGTGTCATCTTGCCTGAGATCCCTCTTGATAAAATAATGAGTCCATGAAGAAGACGAGCCAATGTAGTTGAACGAATCCTCACACTCCGAATGCTTTCGGAACTCTAATGAGAAGAAGCAATCCAGAAACAACAATCAACACACGGAACACCACAACATATGCATGACATGATGCACAAACCAATATGATGCATGTCCATTTGATTATGCAAGGCATGGCATGGCAAGAACAACAAACAACTACTACACATTAAGTGAAGTTCAATATGCAACGAGTTGCATATTGACGAAACCCCACGTTCGAATTACTTAGTTCACTCTCGATAGGTACACGACAATATTAAATGTTGTTAATCATGGCAAGGGGTGAAGCATGATCAACTACAACATCTAGGCATTTTAAAGAGGCCGGAAGCAACATATAACCTCACCGAAACGACCTCATCAGAAATTTATGAAGTTGGACCAGATCTGTTCTAAACATGTTTTTTGAGTTGTTAAAGTGTTCCATGAGATCCTACACGATTTTCTAGTGAAGTTACACATGTGGAACATTTTAAACGGAGCTACGGTTATTTAGATATGAAATAAATCATTTAACATGGCATTTATGCAAATTACATGAAAACAGCAGGTTAAACATTTTTATCACATGTGAAAGTTGGAAATTATGAATCTACACGAAATTCTAGTCAAGTCTCATATATAAATTTTTTACATATGATGCACGGTTAATTAGATAATAGCAATTTCAAAACAAGCATTTTTCTATAAATCTGAAATTCACATGTTAATTGGATAAATTCACATAACTATAAAAAAATTTAACTGGCCGAATCTGGCAAACCTAATAGGGACAATTGGCGCAGGATAACTAAATAGCGCATATGGAGGGGTTAGGCTAGCGGCCTGCCCTTGGCCCGTGGGCCGGTTGGAGGCGGTCGGGGCCGGCGGATTCTGGGCCAAGGCGAGGCCCAGCTAGCCCACGCGGGCGCTGGCGCTGGTCAGCGCGAGCGTGCAGGCGTCGTCTCCCTCCCGTGCTCCTGCACGAGCAGGAGGCATGGTGGCGGCGGCGGCACCGGAACTCCGGTGGGGGGCAGCGAGACCCGGTGACGGGAAGACCAGGGAAGAGCAGATCGGGGGCGGGGCTCTCCATTCCCAGCAACAAGGAGCCTTGGCGGCGCCGAAGCAAGAAGATCGGGTGGCGGCTCGGAAGCTTCTCGGGCGACGGCTTGCAGCATACGGGGTGGAGCGAGCGAGGCGATGGCTTGGGCTCCTTGAAGCTCCGGCCCTCCCGTGGCCAGCCGACGAGGGTGACGAGGAGGCGGCTTAGGCTTGGAGGCGCGAGGTCGGGAGCGAGCGGGAGGAGCGGGGCTCAGGCGACGCACGAGCGGCGGCGGCTCATGCTCGGCGGTGGGCCTAGATGGGCTTGGTGGGCCCAGCGGCTGGAGGGACTGGAGTTGGCGGCTGCAGGGTGGTGGGAGGCTAGCGACGGCATGGATTTCGAGGTATGGCTAGGGTTTCCATTAGGGGAAGGTTAGGGGATGATTAAAAAGGAAAGGGGGTCTAGGTTAGGGGGTTTGCTCCATTTTCGGACCCTCCCATCGCGATCGGGCGGTCCGAAACCGGAGGACGCTAGCAGACGGGCACGTGAGCTGTGTAGAGGGGATAAGACTGAGAAGAGAGGGAGGTGGTGGCCCGTGACACGAGGTTTTCAAAACACCGAAACGTACGATAAATAACCGATGACCCCACTGCTACGGTTGATCGATGGGGTATCAAACAAACTCGGAAGGCGACGAAATTTGGTCTATGGTCCACCTACAATATAATAAGACCACACGCCAACTTTCGACCAAGTCCGAGAAAAAAATTCGCGCGCTTTAAAAACGGTTTTTATCAAACGATGCCACGGGCGCGTACATGTGTGGTTGGACTCGAAACAGACAACAACGCGAACTGAGAGAACTGGTGAACACGAACAGATGCAAGTTTTCAAAAACTAGTGACGATGCTATGCAAGATGATGCGAATGATGCGATGATGAATGCGACAATAAAACAAATCACAGACGAGAACAAAATAAAAGGGTAATCTTCTGGAGCGTCGGTCCCGGGCTGTTACAACTCTCCTCCACTACACAAGGATGTCGTCTCGAGATCTAGAATGAGAAGGGGAAGAGAAAGAGCAAGAGGTAAGACTTAGTTGCTTCTTTGACAAACGAGTGAAACCAATGAAACATTGAATGTTTGAATGAGATGAAGAACGACATGGGACCAAGGAAGAATTCATAAGAAATTTCGGCAACACTTCGGTAGGAAAGAGAGGCAAAACTTGATAAGAAGGAAAAGAACTTGAACATAGAACACAACACTCCGGTAAAAAAAAGATTGAAGAGAGCAACATTACAAGGCCTCCGTAACAAGAGAATAGAAACTGGATTCATGGAACGAAAAGAACGGATAAGAAAATGACAACTTCTACCACCATTAAATTTGAAAAACATGGCTGAACAAAGTTGATGGAGAACCAGCAACGAAAAGAATAGCATTTATGGGCTTATGGAAAATATCTCAAAATTATGAGGTGATAACCAGCCACTAGCAGAAACAAAGACTGGTCGGGTGCAAAAGAGAGAAAACTTCTTTCACCAAGAAGAGGAGGAGGAAACTTTGATCATTTATGAAACCATGATAGCAACAATCCTTAGGAAATGCTTTAGGTGAATCCAACCGAAGATAACTCCGAGAAGACATGATGGGTTTCTTTATCTCATTCTTGACAATTTTCCTTCGAGACTCCTCATAATCAAGAATTTAATAACACCATCTCATAAGACAATGGAGAAGGAATTGAACTTACAATTGAGCACCTCCAATAAGAATCTTGAAGAACACTTTGAGAAGAATTACATCCTTAACAAATCACCATGAAGAACCATCAGGATGAACTCCAGAATTAAAGGATGATAGAAAAGAATTGAAGGTTGAAAAAGAACTAGATTGGGGCCTTCCAATGATTTAGATGATGCTTCGGGAAAATATACTTGAGCAAAACTAGGAACTCCAGAAAAGAAAGATAACCACTTGGGATAAGGAATTTGATATCTAGAACAACTCCGGAAGATGGATTGAAATCACCTAGATGAAACAAGAATAAGAATTATGATATGCCTATCCTTCATCAAATTAAAAAGATGACAAGCAAGGAATTTCACACACCACTTATTCTTCTTGCAAAGAATTGAAGAGAGAGAGAGATGACAAACTTGAAGAAGTCTTGCACGAGAACACCGGTAAGAATTAGAAACTAAAGAGGATATTCAAATGAATGGAATAACATGAGAGCATGATCCACCTAAGAGAAACTTGAACGAAGCACCGGAATAATTGAGATACGAACGAAGGGACAACACTTGAGAACAATTTGAGAACGAAAGGTGAAAGCTGAGAACGAAGAAATCTTCTGAAATGATGGCCTTTGGAGGATCAAGAAATGAATACCACTATGAAATTCTTCGGATGGATATGGGAGGAATTACTCATGATCGAAACAATTTGAGATCATAGCAACAACCTTAAACCATGAATATTTGGAAGATTGAACAACCATTTAAGAGAAACTCCCCTTCAGTCTTCAACACTTAGAATAATGAAGACAAGCAACAACATGAATTACTGAGACACTCCGGAAGAATGAATGAGTAAAGGTTGAGCCAACAATGAAAATGATTTAGAAGCGATCTTTGAGAAGGAATATGACCGATGGAATTCATTCTTACGTCATATTGAAAAGAACTTGAGGACATCTCCGGAAAGATTAGAAGAGCCAGGTAAGATCCTGGGGAAAACCTGTGGGTTATGGGCCCACTCAAAGAAAACTCCGTTGAAACGATTGCTTAGAAAGAGAGATTCCACCGGTACAAATTAAGAACTTGATGAGGTGAGAACCTCAAAATAATTTAAAACATTTTGAATGGAAACATGAATCTTCTGAGATATCTTCACCACTCTGGATAGAACATAGAGGGATGAATTAATGAGAGTGGCTTGATGATAATTCGAACACGGAAAGCATTTAATGAATGAAAAAGATCTAATGAACCCCGAGATGTAGAATTCAATCCAACGGAGAATAATATCAACAAGAACTATGATAAGAGGATAGATCTTGAAATTGAAACTCCTGAGAATCTTCACAAGGGATCATTGGCAACAATACGAGAGAAAAGATAGGGGAAGCATCACATGAAAAGAAAAGGCACTTGGAGACTACTTTCAGGACGAGTTTTGGCTCTTATGAGTACACCTTCATGTCGTTTGGTCTCGCCAATGCTCCTCCAACCTTCTCAAGAATGATGAATTTCATATTCTCTCCTTTCAAGAATGAGTTCATCTTGGTCTATCTAGATGATATCCTCCTGTTCTCAGAGACTGAAGAAGAGCATGCAGAACATCTCCGGCTTGTGCTTGACAAGTTAAGAGAGCATCGATTCTATGCTAAGTTTTCCAAGTGTGATTTTTGGTTCGATAAAGTGGTGTACCTTGAGCATGTGATCTCTGCCAAAGTAATTACAGTGCACCCTGAGAAAGTTGAGGCAATCTTGAAGTGGGAGCCTCCTCAGAATGTGAAGCATCTTCATAGCTTCCTCGGGCTTGCTAGTTATTGCAGAAGATTCGTGCAAAACTTCTCTCAAATTGCTAAGCCTGTGTCTAATCTCCTCTAGAAGAATGCCAAGTATGTTTGGTCTCCTGAGTGTGATGTGGCATTGAATACGCTCAAGCAGAGACTGACTTCAGCTCTAGTTCTTGTTCCTCGCGAGCAATCAAAGCCTTTCCAAGTGTTCTGTGATCCTTCTCTCCAAGGTCTTGGTGGTCTTCTCATGCAAGATAAGAAGATAGTTGATTATACCTCGCGTCAGTTGAAGCCTGTGGAGAAGAACTACCCCACTCGTGATCTTGAGTTGGCGGCAGTTGTGGATGCTCTGATGACTTGGAGGCATTTGTTGTTGGGTAGACCAGTTGAGGTGTACACCAATCACAAGAGCTTGAAGTACATTTTCACCCAACCTAATCCCAATCTTCGGCTGTCTTGTTGGGTGGAAATGCTTGAGGACTTCAATCGAAGCATTGAGTATACTCCTGGAAAAACAAATGTCATTGCAGACGCGCTCAGCCGAAAGGCATACTGCAACAGTCTTATCCTAAAGCCTCTTCAACCCGAGCTTTGTGAAGCCTTCTCCAAGCTCAACCTTCAGATGATTCCGCAAGGATTTCTTGCTAATCTTCAAGTCTTGCCGACTCTGGAAGATCAGGTTCACCAAGCTCAACTTCTTGATGCTATGGTGAAGAAAGTGAAGAAAGGTGTGGCAAAGGACATTCCGAAGTATAAGTGCTTTCACGTTGATGACAAAGATACCTTGTTCTTTGAGGACCGTCTGGTGGTTCCAAAAGGTGATCTCAGATAGGTTATCATGGATGAAGCACACAATTCTCTTCTCTCCATTCATCCAGGTAGTTCCAAGATGTATTATGATCTCAAGAAAACCTTCTCGTGGACTTGCATGAAACGGGAAATTGCGCAGTTCATGAACGAGTGTGATGTTTGTCATAGAGTGAAGGCAGAACATCAATGTCCAGCAGGTCTCCTTCAGCCTTTGCCTATAGAGTGGAAATTCGATCATGTGTAGATGGATTTCGTCACTGGGTTTCCCAAGTCCAAGAGGGGCAACAATGCCATCTTTGTGGTTATCAACAAGCTGACCAAAGTTGTTCATTTCCTTTCAGTCAAAGAATCTATGTCGATAGCTCATCTAGAAGAGTTGTATACGTCAAGGATAGTTTCTTTGCACAGTATTTCTTACCTCATCTCATCTGACTGTGGAAGCCTCTTCACTTCCAAGTTTTGGGAGTCCTTCTAGACTGCTATGGGTACCAAGATCCCTTTCAGCACTCTATTCCATCTGTAGACAAGTGCTCAAGTTGAGAGATTTAATCAAGTCCTTGAAGACATGCTCAGTGCCTGTGTGATTTCGTTCGACATGAAATGGGAAGACTGCCTTCCATATGCTGAATTTTCATACAACAACAGCTTTCAAGCTAGTTCAGGCAAGGCCCCTTTCGAGATTCTCTATGGGAGGAAGTGCCGTACCCCGCTCAATTGGTCTGAAGAGGGTGAGCGTCAAATTTTGGGCAATCACATGATCACTGAAGCAGAAGAGATGTGCCATGTTAGTCATGAGAACCTCAAAGCAGATCAATCTTGATAGAAGAATTATTATGATAACAAACATCAGGATGTCTCCTTTCAAGTTCATGATGTAGTCTATCTCAGAGTCTCTGCCATGAAGGGCACTCAATGGTTTGGAAATAAAGGGAAGCTAGCTCCTCGTTTTGTGGGTCCTTTCAGAGTTATTGGCAAGAGAGGTGAACTTGCCAATCAACTGGATCTTCCTCCAAACTTCGCAAATCAGCACGATATCTTCCATGTCTCTCAGCTCTGGAGGTGCTTCAAGACTCCCGAGCGTACCATTGACCTCCAAGACATTGATCTCCAAGAAGACATGTCTTATCATGAGCATCTAGTTGCTATTCTCGATGAAACTGAGCGTAAGACTCACAACAAATCAATCATGTTTCTCAAGGTGAAGTGGTCTCATCATTTCGATAAATAAGCTACTTGGGAACGTGAGGATCTTCTCCGTTTCGAATATCCAGAGTTCTTTCGTTCTTAGATCTCGGGTCAAGATCCTCTTGTAGTGTGGGAGAGTTGTAATAGCCCAAGTGCCCCCCTTGCCATTTATGGTCATGTAACCCTTGTGAACCTCTATGTTTGTCATGTGTTTGAATGAATGACCAATTGCCTCATTGCATTTTCCATCTCATGCATCATGCATCATGTCATCATGCTCATCATATCATTTGCATATCTCTTATTGCTTTGCTTGCTTGTGAATTGTTGTGATGTGAGGTGTGTATGTGGGTCATGGATGTGTGCTTTGTTGGAGTGTTGCTCTTCTTCCTCCCATTCCAAAAACTATTCTTATCTCTCCCTATTCAATTCAATTGCAACTTGTGATAATTCTTGTGTTTAAAAATTATGTAAAAATGTTCCAACTCTTCTAAATAACCTGATGTGTATGTTTTGTTATACCTCAAGTTTGTTCTTTGGGTTTCTAATTTTATAAAAAAATATGTAAACTTAGGCAACAGATTTCAATACTAAAATATGTGTAAATTAACCAGTTCTAAAAATGCCAAGGTCTTTTTTATAAATTAGAGTGCATTTTTCTGTTGCAAATATATATTTTTTTCTCTCTACATCCTTGTCAAACATGCTTGGTTTTTATTTCTTGTAGCTCTTTATTTAAACAAACAAAAACCTTTCTAATTTTTCCTGTGTGTGTGAGCTGCCACCTGGGCCTTCCATCCCTCGCGACCTAGCTAGGTAGCCAAGCCCAGCCGAGCTAGAGGCTACCTGCTCCCGTTTTCCCCTTCCATCAGTTCAGAGAGAGAAAGAGCTCGCAGAGAGAGCCGTCGCCATCGCCATGATTAGGGCTCACGACGTCGAGGCCAGCCCCTTTTTAAATGGTGCAGATCCCAAGGGTTCCCCTGCTCCTCCTTGCCGCCGCCATTCGTCCTCCTCCTCTCCATCTCCCTCCTTCCTTCCTCCCCTCTTCTGCGTCAGGTAAGGAAGAGAGTAGAGAATTCTTCAGAGAGCAGAGCGCCGGTAGCCATCGTCGTCATCATTGCCTCCGGGAGCCCGCTCTTTGGCGCTAGGGCGGGGAGAGAGGCCCCGCATCATTGGATTTTTCCTCGTCTCCTCCTACTAGCCGAAGCCCACCATGCGTCTTCTTCCTCCTCCTCGCCTCACCTCGTCTCCATCGCCTTGTGAGGACCTGCATCTCCTTCCCCTCTCTATATCTCTCCTCGTAGATGCTGTAGCGTAGCCGTCATCGTTGCGCTCTGTTCACTGTTGCGCTCGCCATGGCAGAGCTTCGACCGAGCTCATGCCACTCGCCCCCCCCCCCCCCGCTGCTGTGCCTCCCTAGGCATCAGAATGGAGCCCCCGCGTTCCCCGCAGCCCCCGTGGGCAGTTGGCTTCGCCGGTGATGACCTGAGCCGCGCCACCGTCACTCGTCCCGTCCCGCAGCGCCGCCGTGATTTGTGTTTTCCTGCTGTACAGTTTCGATAGTTAAGGCGACAGGGGTACCTCAAAAGAAGGCCTTTCCCCTATCTAGCGAGATCCCCCGCTTAGTGTAGTGGCAACCGAACTGGGCAACGATCGTGAGGTTGTGGGTTCGATCCCCCTTGCCCCCCCTTTTCTTTTTCGATTTATGGATGTGTGTGGTTTTTGTGTGTGGTGTTGGATCTGGTGTGGCTGTGTGCATGTGTGGTGTGTGCTTGTGTGTGTGTGATCAAGAATGGATCCCCTGTGGCCGGCAGGATCTAGTGTGTGATGTGTGTGGCTATGTGTGTGGTTGTGTGTTAGTGTGTGTATGACAGGTGGGCCCTGACCCCACTTCTCATCCACAGAGGGGCCCTGGTGTCTATGCCAGGTGGGGCCCTCCTATCCATTTTTTTATTTGTTTTAGTATTTTATTGTGTTTACTTAGAATATTTCCTTTTCTGGTTAATTACTAAATCTGGACATGAGCATATTTGGATATGAGCTTATATAGTAAGTTATGACTTATGGGAATGACATGTTATTTTCGAGCTTGGTTTTCTAAGTTTTGCAAAATCTTATATATGGGTATGATATATGAAATTGGGGTAGAATTTCCCAATGATTCCATTGGTGCAATTTGTTTTGTAATTTGAGGAAGTTTTACAAAACTTCATTTTGTCCCAATATGTCATTTTGTCATTTTAGTTAGAATTATTCCATGCATGTTTTGATATTGGTCTCAACATGGAAGTGTTAGTATTTCATGAGTAGAATGCCATGGTATTTACTTTTGACATGATAAACTTGCATATAAGTGGGAACCATGCTCCAAAGTGGCTATTAAAATATTGCTATTTTCAACATGCTAAATATTTCCAAGTCTGAGAATCTGTGAATATTTTTATGCCATGTTAAGGGGATGCTACCAAGTGATATGTTGTGTTTTAGCTCAAGCTCAGTGCTAGTGTTTTGAAGTAGATGTTGCCCCGTACCATCCTATTAATTTTCATGCCATGAGGTGCTTTCTAAAACCATTATTTATTGCTGCCAACTTGCTACCAGCTTAACTCGGGTTCCAGAAAACTGTGATTTTCACAAAGTCCCTAGTATCTGTTTCATCATTCCAACTTCTGAGCTTCATGCTTAGTGACATGTGCATTCTTTATAGTTTATGTAGTTGAATGATTTGATAAGCATGTTATATAGTTTCTGTACATGTTTTGTTTGAGGATGCAAATATCCTATATCTATAGATAATTGCTGTGGAAGTAGTTATGTTGCTGTTTTGGAACAGATTTTGTGTGTTAGTGTTTTGTGACTTGTGGAGATATGCCTCATTGTTTTGTTTGATATTTGTCTCTATTGTGGTTGGTTCTTCATTTCCTAACCAGTGGCTACCTTGGAATACCAAGGAATAGCCCATGGCCTTGCTGGTCTTGTATTTTGCCTTGGTACCTTGCCGTCAGAGTAGTGTGAGATCCGTTACTCCGTTTCCTATGTTCTACATATGCATTTGCATCAATTTTGCATGAAGCATCCATATTCGCCATGATCATGCATGTTCAAACAACTTAACATGAGGTTTTGTCCAGCATTGTAAATAACTTAACTACTGCATGAGAAACATGACTAGCTTAGGATTGCCATGGTAAATACTTCAAATGAATCATGCATCATCTTGTTTGTGCATTGCAACTTTGTTGGTTGTTTATTGTTTCTGTTTCTCTTGGGTAGACGCGAGTGTTGAACCTGAGTACGAGGATCCAGGAGAATACCACTATGAGGACCCCGCTCTTTGTCCCTCTGAAGAACCAACAAGCAAGATGATCGTACCTGGATCCCGGCACTACTTTTGCTTTGCTGGATGTCTCGCTATCATCGTTACATATGCGTTATGTACCACTTGAATGTCAATCCTCCTACATTGCCATGATAGCCTCTAACCTCTACACATCCTAGCGAACCTTTTTTGGCTAAGTTACCGCTACTCAACCCCTCTTATAGTATTCTTAGTTGTAGGTGTAGGTTGTTTCCATGTGATAACATGGATATCTAGAGATATCGCAATATTTACTGCTATTTAATTTAATGCACATATATATCTTGGTATGGTGGAAGGCTTGGCCTTTTGTTCGGTGTTTTGTAACCCCGTGGATAATTACTCAACAACCCGGGCCAGTGCTCCTCATGAGTGTTGGTCCAACCCAGAGCCACTGGTGGGGCCACCTCGGGGCAACTCGAGTGATTTCTATCCGGCCGCCGTACGTAGTGTTCATCCGGTCGTGTCCTGAGAATGAGATACACAGCTCTTATCGGGTTCGTCGACATGTCGGGAGGTCTTGCTGGACTTGTTGTACCTTTCTTGAGTGGCTTGCGTGAGCAACTCTTATTTTCTTTGGGCTATCTCGAGGTGTCGGAATTCCTATGGAATTACCTAGGACTTGTTGTACATAAGAAGGTGAGGGAGAGAAAACCCTCAACACAACCTCATCTTCTTCGCCTCCCAACTTCCAAGTCGTTGTTCTCCCAATCATGGCCTCAGTGAGGAAGCACTCTGCCGCCGATAAGGGGAAGGCCCCTGAGGAGAGCCCTGCTTCACCGCCGCCCAAGAGGGGCCGCGCTCGTCCTCGAAAGCACGCTGCGACACTGGCGGTAGTTCCCCATGGACGTGGTCAAGCTCTAGAGCGACCTGGGGTTACCATCGATGGCCGCGATGCGACTTCGACACATGCGGGCGCAATTAGTAGTCGAGGAGGTGGCGCCCGTAGTGGGAGAGCGGCGGTGACGATCCTGCCGCAACGCCCGCTGCTCCATATGGCCGATATGGTCCAGGAGTTCGTGGTGTGGGTAGAGAGGTCAGAGGCTGCCTGGCTTCAACTTCTGAGCTCCTTCTCGGGGGCGCTACCAGACGACGGGCCTGACGGCTTATGGCTACAGCCGACGGCTGCTATAGCGCGTCATCATGGGTGGTGGTCGAGGTCACCCCGAAGGGTTAGGTGTACCTAACCCATAGTTGGCTGATGTTTTCTCACACCCAAAGCCTGGTGGGGAGGCACACCCTCCACTTCAAGTACGATAGGGTGGCGAGGCCCTTTGTCAAGGTCTTCAATGGCAAGGGCGTGTGCCTCTGGTGCTGCCCGAAAGATGTCAGCCGCAGCGGTCTTGGAGATGAGCTTGCCCTTCTTGACGGGTGCCGCTCCTCCAGTGACAGCAACACCCCCATTGAGGGAGGCCGAGCAACAGCAGCGACAGAAGCTAGG
Source organism: Hordeum marinum (assembly GCA_022496015.1). Taxonomy (NCBI): domain Eukaryota; kingdom Viridiplantae; phylum Streptophyta; class Magnoliopsida; order Poales; family Poaceae; genus Hordeum; species Hordeum marinum. The sequence continues at coordinate 164,739,522 of CM039675.1, forward strand.
ATGCGCCACCGCGCTGGCGTGCTCGGACCTCGGGGGAAGCCTGCCGCCACGACGTCGCCCCTCTGCTCTTGGAGCGTCCGCGTCGGCGCACCTCCACGGGCCCGTTAAGGAGGAGGAGGACACCAACTGAGCGCTGATACACGGGCCCCGTAGCTCCTCGAAGAGGCACGTGGGGGCTTTTTCCTTATTTTCCTTTTCCTATGATCAAAGAACCAAGAGAGGCCCTGCGGGCGTGTAATGGAATTCGGCGCTTGCCTCTTTTTATTTGTGCTTCTGTTACGTGTCCCGCCTCTTGCATTTTCGTTAATTGAGGCGGCCTTCTGGTTGTGATTAGGATACTTAGCTTGGCATGCTCGTTGTAGGCTCTAGGGGAGGCGTTGCTATGGCGCTTGGGTAGTCCGGGCGTCCTGTGGACTTCTTCTTACAGGTGAGGCAGGTTGGGAGCCCTTTTGACACTCTGTGTCTGTAGGCCCCAGTCCCGCACATTTCCCTACCACTGTAGTGTAGGACTGGCCAAGGTTGCAACCACGAGGTGAGGCCCCGACACCCTCGATGCCGACTGGATCACCAAGGACGGAATATAGGGTACCCAGTGGCTATATGAACGGTAAGGCTCCTGAGGCGTGCTGCTCAGGAGCCTCCCTTAACGCTCAAGCAGCTCTATGTTGACAAGTCCGAGTCCCGTACATTTCGCTACCGCTGTAGTGTACGGCCGGATCACCAAGGACGCAACTATGGGGTATGGCCCTGACACCCTCAATGCCGAACGGATCACCAAGGACGGCATCAAGGGTGTCGAGTGGTTATATGACCGGTAAGGGTCCTGAGGCATGTTGCTCAGGATCCCCTTTTGACGCTCAAGCGGCTCCCAACAAATATTTTGGTTTCCTGCCTTGGGAGGGGTGGGGCTCCCGAGGTTTCGAGATGGAGCGTCAAGCCGTGAATGGAGCCCCCGAACAAGTATGAACTGCCACGTGCCTCCTAACTCGATCGGGAGTACCACGCGAGGATCCGGATGCCAAGGCCTTGGCGAGGTGCGAGCACCGTGTCCCTAGCCCCTGCTCGGAGGGTGCGAGGGGGAGGGGAGCAGGCGAGTGCCTGTCCTGAAGAGACAAACCCAAGATGGGAAATGGTGATGAACTCAAATCCCTGAACCGTTTCTTTAAAACATGGTTTTGAAAAAGCCCCGAGTTTTGTTCAAGGAAAGTTGGCAAATACAAATGCGAGAAGAGCAAATAGCAGTCGTGTCCGACACCTAGACTAGTCTTTGTATTCCCCCGGCGCTAAGCGTAGGGCATCCATGTTGCATGCGCGTAGCCATTTATGGGCAGTGTTGACTTCTCCGCCAGCGTGGAGCTATGGCAGCCACATTGCGTGGGAGGAACCCCTCTGTGTCCTCGAGGTGCTCCGGTCGTATACAACCAGCACATTATTATGTGAGAGTGTAACGGGTAGAACCTCCGGGGGTGCTGGATGTTCCAGGCATTCTGGATGGGGACCCCGTCCTGAGTCTCCACGCGCATGGTGCCAGGCCTAGAGACATGAGCGACCTTCAACAGGCCCTCCCACATGGGCGAGAGCTGGTGCAAGCCCTCCCTGGAGAGAACCCACCTGAGGACGAGGTCTTTGACTTCGAGCATCCTGGAGCGGATATTACGGGAGTGGTAGCACTGTAGCGCTTGCTGATACCTTGCAGCTCGGAGCGAGGCTTGGCGATGAGCTTCCTCCCCAAGAACGAGGTCGATTCCTCGTGCGACATCCTGATGCTCCTCGTCAAATTACAAGACCCGTGGGGAGCGGTGGTTGATCTCATGGGGAGGACGGCGTTGGCTCCATAGACGAGGAAGACTGGGGACTCAGTGGTGGGCTTGGTCACGATGGTGCGGATGGACAACAGCATGGACTGAAGCACATCGACCCAGCCCTTGCCGCAAGCCTCTAGTTTCCTCTTGAAGCTCCTTCTCTTGAGGCCTCACAGGACTTCTGCTTTGGCGTGCTTTGCCTGCCCGTTACTTCTGGGGTGGGCTACTGAGGCATAGCAAATCTGCGTTCCAAGGTTAGCACAATAAGTCTTGAAGAGGATACTTATGAACTACGAACCGTTGTCAGTAATGATGCGGTCGGGGACGCCAAATTGGCTCATGGTTCCCTTGCTGAACTTGATGGCCGATCCAGCTGGGATTGTATGCACCGGCTCCACCTACGCCCACTTGGCGACGTAGAGGTAGTGGTACCCGCCTGCTGCCCGTGGTAAGGGCCCCAGTATGTCCAGCCCCCAGACCGCAAAGGGCCAGGAGAGCGAGATGGTCTAGAGACCTTGGGCAGGTTGGTGAATCTCCTTGGAGTGGAACTGACAGGCCTCGCAAGACCGGACCAACTTGATGGCGTCGTTAAGCGCTGAGAGCCAGTAGAAGCCTGATCGGAACGCCTTTCCTGCATGGGTGCGCAACGAGGAGTGGTGCCCATAGTCCCCTCCATGGATGTCTGCTAGTAGCTCGCACCCTTTCTCCTTGGAGATGCATCGCAGTGTGATATTGTTCGGGCGCCTGCGATACAAGTCGCCGTCTTGTAAGAAGTAGTCTGTGTCCTGCCATGCTAAGCGCTCTGCATCTTCCTTTTCTTCTCATAGCATATCGCGAAGCAGGTAGGCCCTGAACTCCTGCAGCCAGTCACCATCTTGAGGCTCCAAGGCTAGGTGCAATCAGGCTCTAGAGGCCTGGCCGCAGTTTGGATCCCCCAAGGGCAATGCTGGTGGGAGCTCCTCACTTTGCGGTGCTGGGTCCTGAGAAGGTGGTGCCGCGGTGGGTTTGAAGAGCCGCTCCTCAAAGACGCCCTACTCCTGAGGCTCGTGTCGCGACACCCTTTTAGCAATGTCATCACCCTCCTTCTTTGCGCTGCGCAGGATGTGCTGCAATTCCAAGCCCTGAAAACGTTTTTGGATCTTATATACCTCTTCCAAGCATGCCTCCATGTGCTCGTCCTTGGGTGTATACTCTTTGTTGGAGAAGTTGACGAGGAGCTGGGAGTCGCCCATGACGGTGAGGCACCGAATCCCCAAGGCCACCGCTGCCTTGAGGCTTGTGATGAGGCCCTCATACTCCATGACTTTGTTAGAGACCTTCTCTCCAAGCTAGAAACAGAGTTGCACACCATACCTAAACTTGTCTCCTGCTGGGGAAGTGAGCACGACCCCAGCCCCTACAGCCATGCGCGTGAAGGCTCCGTCAAAATGCATGATCCATCCCTGAGGTGTCTCATCGCCGGGGGTGAGGGACTGGCTTCTGTCCAGCCCTCGGTCAGGGGCGTCCGTCCACTCTAGCATGGAGTTCCCCAGGGCTGCCCCTTTGATGACCTTGGTCGTACTGAACTCTATGTTGATGTCTTGCAGCTCGATGTTCCATTCGGCGACTCTTCCCGCCACGTTGGGGTTGCGCAGGACCTTCTCCAGGGGGTATGCCAAGACGACCTTAATGGGATGCCCCTGGAAGTAGTGGCGTAGTTTCCTTGAAACGACAAGAAGCGCTAGGAGGAGCTTATGTTGCATAGGGTAACGCGAGTGTGCGTCCTACAACACTGTGCTGACATAGTAGACTGGGTGCACGATGAGAGTGTGGTCTCCCGTGGTGTCTCGGGAGCCGTTGGAGCGGTCGGGGACTCACGAGGATTGAGCGCCTCAGGAGTCATTGAAGCGGTTGGGGCCTCATAAGGATTTAGCGCCTCCAGGACCGTCAGGGTGGCTGGGGCCTCAGGTGCACCGTTTTGGTGGGGGAGCAAAATGGGCTCCTCGGTGCCCCGCAAGCCCCCTTGCTCCAGGTTCGAGTGCCTGCCTAGGTCTGTCAAGGAGGCATGCATGTTGGTACGCTCCTCCCTGACCACCACCAGCGCGACACTGGTGGAGTGGGGGGTAGCATCCAGGTACAGCAGCAGGGGCTCTCGAGGGCGCGACGCCATCATCACCAGTGGGCTCGAGAGGTACTACTTAGGCTCCTCGAAGGCTGCATCTGCCTCCAAGGTCCATTCGAAGGGCCCCTTTCCTTTCATGATCTTGAAGAACGGCGAGGCCCATTTGCAAAGCTTGGAGATGAAGCTTCCCAGGGAGATCACGCAACCCGCCAATTTTAGCATTTACTTGAGGGTCCGGGGTGCGCTCATCTTTCTTATGGCCTTGATCTTCTCCGAGTTTGCCTCGATTCCCCAGTGCGACAGTAGGAAACTGAGCAGCTTGCCCGAGGGGACTCCAAAGACGCACTTCTCGGGGTTGAGCTTTAGGTTTACTTCCCTCAGGATGGCGAACGTCTCCTCTAGGTCCTCGATCAGGGTCTTGGCCGCTCTGTAATTGACCATGATGCTGTCGATGTAAGCTTCTGCATTCCACCCGAGATGGGGCCCAGGGCGATGTGCATCACCCTCTGGAAGGTTACCCCGGCGTTCCGCAGCCCGAAAGGCATGCACTATAGAGGAATACCCCGCACGAGGTGAGGAAGGCCATCTTCTCGATGTCTTCCACTGCCATCTTTATCTGGTGGTAGCTCGAGAAGGCGTCCTGGAAGCACAGGAGGTCGCACTCCGCGGTGGAGTCCACGATTTGGTCGATGCATGGCAATGGAAATGGGTCTTGGGGGCAGACTTTGTTGAGGCTAGTGAAGTCGTCACACATATGCTCCTTCCCGCACTTCTTTGGGACGACCACCGGCTTGGCAAGCCACCTCCGGTAGTGCACTTCCCGGATGACCCCAGACTCCTTCAGCTTGCCGACCTCCTGAGCGATGAACGTCTTCTTCTCCTGAGCTTGCCTTCTCGCCTTTTTCTTCACCGGGCACGCGTTCAGGCACACCATGAGGTGGTGCTCTATCAAATCCCTCGGGACCCCCACTAGGTCGGAGGCGCTCCACGCGAACGCGCCCTTGTTCACATGGAGGAAAGACACCAATGCCTCCTCTTGATCCTGGGGCAAGTCGGCGCCGATTGTGAAGGTAGGAGCAGGGTTCCCTTCGTCCACACGCACCCGCTTCGTCTCCGCCCGAATCTGGGAGAATAGTTGTCACTTCTTTACCAGCACGACATCGAGGACACCTCCGTGGTCCTCTCTATTGGAAATATGCCCTAGGGCAACAATAAATTAGTTATTATTATACTTCCTTGTTCGTGGTAATCACATATTATCATGTTGTAATTGTATTGATTCGAAACTAAATACATGTGTGGGTATATGGACAACACTATGTCCCTAGTATGCCTCTAGTCGACTAGCTCGTTGATCAAAGATGGCTAAGATTTCCTAGCCATGAACATGAGATGTTATTTGATAACGGGATCACATCATTAGGAGAATGATGTGATGGACAAGACCCAAACTATAAACATAGCATATGATCGTGTCAGTTTATTGCTACAGTTTTCTGCATGTCAAGTTCTATTCCTGTGACCATGAGATCGTGCAACTCACTGACACTGGAGGTGTACCTTGTGTGTATCAAACGTCGCAACGTAACTAGGTGACCATAAAGGTGCTCTACAGGTATCTCCGAGGGTGTTTGTCGGATTGGCATGGATCAAGACTGGGATTTGTTACTCCGTGTGATGGAGAGGTATCTCGAGGCCCACTCGGTAATACAACATCACAACAGGCCTTGCAAGCAAAGTGACTAATGTGTTAGCCACATGATCTTGTATTACGGAATGAGTAAAGAGCCGGTAACGAGATTGAACTAGGTATAGGGATACCGTTAATCGAATCTCGGGCAAGTAACATACCGATGAACAAAGGGAACATTATACGGGATTAACTGAATCCTTGACAAAGAGGTTCAACCCATAAAGAGATTCGTAGAATATGTAGGAACCAATATGGGCATCCAGGTCCCGCAATTGGTTATTGACCGTAGAGGTGTGTCGGTTATGTCTGCATAGTTCTTGAACCCGTAGGGTTTACACACTTAACATTTGGTGACGATATAAGGATAGTTGAGTTATTATGTTGGTGACCGAAAGTTGTTCGGAGTCCCGGATGAAATCCCAGACATGACGAGGAGCTCCGAAATAGTCCGGAGGTAAAGATTGATATATGGGATAATAGTGTTTTGTCTCCGTTAGAGTTCTGGAATTCACTGGAATAGTTTCAGATGTTTCCCTAAATGTTTGGGGTACAAGAACAGTTTATTTGGGCCAAGGGGTAAATCCCGTGAGGCTTTAGGAAGGTGCAAAAGGTATTTTGCGGAGGCCAGTGGCTAGACGCCAAGGACCCTGGCGTCTAGGGCTAGACGCCGAGGACCTTGGCATCTGGTCCTAGAGTCCGAGGAGGACTCTTGCCTTGCAAGCAAACCAACCTTGAGGAGGATTTTTCTCCAAGTTTCGACCCCAGGGCTTAGCATATAAATAAAGGGGCGGGGCTAGCACCTGGAACACATCAAGAAACCCCAAGCCATGTGCCGGCAACCCCGTCCCTCTAGTTTTTCTTCCGTCATAGTTTCCGTTGTGCTTGGGGAAGCCCTGCAGATTGTTCTTCACCAACACCATAACCAGGTTGTCATGCTATCGGAACTCATCTACTACTTCACCATTGCTCGCTAGATCAAGGAGGTGAAGGCGTCATCAAGCAGCACGTGTGTTGAGGTGCCATCCGTTTGGCGCTAGATCATAAGGACTGTGATTAAGATCACGAGACGGATCGTGATTGGATCGCAAGATGGATAATGATGGGATCACGGGACGCTCGACGCTTTGGATAGCGAAGACGTTCGACTACATCAACCGCGTTTCTTAACACTTTCGCTTAGCGATCTACAAGGGTATGTAGATCCACTCTCCCTCTCTTAGATTCTCATCACCATGGATAGATCTTGCGTGTGCATAGGAAATTTTTTGTTTCCCATGCAAAATTCCCCAACACTCTGTGGCGTCCCCGGCAATGGGGCGCGCCATGGCCGCCGCCTTGTAGGTGAGCTTGAGCACGTGGGATGCATCCTTGACATTTCCCAGGCATGTCGACGATGTTGTAGCCCGGGTGCGTTGCAACCATTAACTGGGAGAGTGAGGGGTAGCCGAGTATCGTGTTGTACGGGAGATGGATGTAGGCGACGTCAAAGTCAACCTGCTCGATGCAGAAGTTGGAGCGGGCGCCGAAGGTGACGGGGAGGCGCACCCACCCCATGGGTTTGACAGATCCCTCGACCACCCCGGCAATGGGTCTTGAAGGCATGAGTCAGTCGCGGGGTAGCTATAGCGCGTCGAAGGCCTCCACGGAGATGACTTTGAGGCCGGCGTCGCCATCTATGAGGGTCCTGGAGAGAGCCACGCTGCTTATGGTGGGCTTGCACAACATGGGGAGTGCTCCGGCGGCTATCGTCACCTTGCGGTGGTTGTTAGGGCCAAAGGTGATGTCAATCTCCGGCCATGTGCAGGGCGGCATGAGCTCGGGTTGCGGCCGAACTACTCCTACATGGTGGAGGAACTACTTGACCTCACAGTTGTAGGAGGGCGCCTACGATCCGCCAAGGATGTAGGTGACCGTGGAGCCGGCCCCGCGCGCCAAGGGCCAGATGCAGTTGAGGATCTTGCCCACCATGGGGTTGCCAAACCAGGACTTGACGGTCACTGCGAGAGAGGAGGCTTCGACACGCCCCCTACCTGGTGCGACAAATGTCGGATTTCTGGCTCCACAAAACCCCCAAGGTTCAAACATAGGTTTGTGTGCGAAGATCCCCTGTAGCCTCGCCCTACTTAGTGCGCTACTCGATGGTTACCATGGCAAACTCGCACGATGACGAGGAAGAAGATGGACACAACAATTTACCTAGGTCTGGGCCACTATGAAGCGTAATACCCTACTCCTGCTTTGGTGGATTGCCTCTCGGGGAGGTGTGGTGGATGAACTAGTACAGTGGTCTCGAGCCTCGCGAGGGTGCTCAAGTGGTGTTCTTGGCTCTCTTCCTTGTCTATTGGTTCGTCGTGTGGCTAAGTCGTGGATCAGATCGCCTCTATGGTGAAACCTATCCTCTATATATAGTAGTGGCCCGGATCCTCTTCCCTTATCAAAATGGTGGGAATGGATCCCACAACGGCCAAATTTGAAGGGGGGCAGGAGTACATCCCCGCCCTGTCCAAAGGTGGTCTTCACATGCAAAGTAGCCGTCGGTGATGCGGAGGTGGGCTCAGTGATGAGATCCGCCCTACAGGGCTCAGGGTCATGGTCTTGTTGCACTAGAATGTTAACCTTTTGGAAACACTTTGGGAACCTGCGTACGTCCTTGCTCTCTTTGCACCAAAAGGGAAACTACACCGCCTGGCACGCTAGTGCCCGCCTATCCTTCCCTGCGTCATATTTGACTCCTGAGGCCGGGTTCTACAAGAGATCTCCGCTGCTCCTAAGGGGGCCTAAGGAGGCCCATCCTTGCTGGTCTTTGTGTCGTTCTTCCTCGCGAGCTTGGGGACCTCTTAAGGGCCTTGTCTTGAGGGGAGCCACGCCAGGCCAAGCCTGGCCAATGAGGTGGGCCATGCCCTGGGCCGCAGGCAGGCAGGTCTAGGTACCCCCGTTCCAAGAACGCCGACATCCCCAAGCCTCTCTCTCACATCTACTGATTCCCTCCTCCTCCCGATCGTGCGATAGCACCACCCAAGCAATCCCTTGAGGCCCGTGTGCACAAATCTACCCGGAGCTCCGCCGTGTCGGGTCTCCTATGATCTCCAGGTATACGCCCTCTCCGGCCATCATTCTTCTTCCATTTGATCCCCCTCGATGCCCTGACTTGTTTCCCTCTTCCCCCTCCGTTTATTGCATAGGGCGACCAAGGATCCTCCTCCCGAAGCCCTTCGCCGCGGGTCCTCGTCACCGGTGACCTAGGCCTTCACCACGGCCAACTCTGGGACCACCCGAACGGCGAAAGCCCCCTGGTTCCCTTCCCATCATTGTCTCACCCTACCGAGCGTCCTACAACCACTGGTGAGCCTGCCTCCCTTTGTCGATAGAAGGAAGAAGGACCCAACAGATGGCCCCCGCCTGTCGGCCTCTGCCTCACATTCCTCTCTCCCCTCCCTGTCGGTGTCGGGCCCCGTGCATCAGGTTTGAAGCTGGCCACACGCGCGGCTAGCTGGCTGGCCAGCTAGGCCGGCCTAGCTACTGGCTACTTCTGGCCCTGGCACAGTGTCACTTTTCTTTTTCTTTTTCCGTGGGGTTTTCCAAAAATCCCACGAGATTAAATAAAACGACAAATCCAATTATTCTTTCAACAAAAATCATGAAATATTGTGTATAATTTAATAGTGCCATTTGTATAATTTTTTGAAAATATTTTATCTACTTTTTTAAAACCTCTTTTAGGCATTTTTAGCCTCTATTATAAATAATTTAAAAAACCTTTTTCATACCAAAATCCTTGACAAATATTCTTATAATAGTTTGTAGTATTTATCAGAGTAGGTTAGCATTTTAGAAGTAGATTTTGTGCTCTATTTTTTTGGGATGCTTTTTATTATCATTATTTATCGCGATGATAGATTACGTTGTTGACGAGGAAGTTGGACCCGAAGATTTTGAAGACCTCGAAGACTTTGTTCAGCCAGGCAAGCATACCTTTGACCCTGTTAAGAAACTTTTTCATGCATGTCATATAGCACTTTCTATTCTGATGAATTGATCATAATGATGTGGTACCCCCCTTTTTGGGTGGGATGCCTCTAATACTCCTTGTTGATACTTGCATCATGCATGACCCTACCTCCTTATGAGGGTTGTACGGGTGGGAGTAGTTAGGTTGCTACTATTTCCTACGCTAGCGGGATGGGAATATGCATGGTGATGGAAAAAAAGTGATTTCAAAGAATTTTGGAAACCCTATTGGGTGCCCCTAATGCCCAAGGGATATGATGATGAGTTGGGTAACCACTTGAGAAAGAACTAGTGTACCGGAGCAAGTGAGTGTGTGTGTTTTCCAAAACGGATTAGATTTAAGATTTGTCGATCGTACTAACCTTACACGTACAACCATGATACCCCTTATGGGACGGGACTTTGTAGATTACCTTGGTGGGTACTAGAAAAGGGCCCGCACTACTAGTGGCGGGAGCAACGTGGTCACTCTCGATACGGGGTCGTACTAGGAAGGGCGATCATGCGCTCTCTTCACAGGCACCGGGCACCCCATTGCGTGCCCTCATGAATGATGTGTGTGATGTATATCATGAGGGATGGCACAAATGAGTGGACTCCTTGTTTAGTATCGCTAGGGGAAAGGCATTGTTCGGGTGCTTACCTCAGGTATGTAATATACCGCGAGTCGTAGATGACACGGAAGTTCGTCGAGTCTTGTGGGTAAAGTGTGCAACCTCTATAGAGTGCAAACTATTCGAATAGCCGTGTCCATGATCAAGGATAGTTGGGTGGTGCTGCTTAGATGTTTCCTCAAAACTCGGTGTGAGTGTGTGACAAAGATGGTACTTGAGATAAGTCAGATGACTTGATGGCATGACTGAACATGAGATGTTCAACCTATGCTTATGATGATAGTTGTAACTTGATCATATAGGTATCTGCCAATTGTTAATGCATGCTTACACAATTTAATTGATCATGTGATGGCACTCAAAATTAGCTTTATGCAAAGTTACCTACTTAGTGCTATGGCGTGCATTGTTTCTGCCTTGTTGCAATCATGGGTTGCTTGCGATTACATTCAAAGTACTCATTAGCTTGCCACCGGTTATTTAATTAGCTAGGCATGGAACAACAGGAATATGGTGAAGAGTTTTATGGTGACGAACATGCGATCTAGCACGCTTCCCAGTCATAATGCCTATAGGTTTGAGGCAGATGGCATGGGTTCACGCTTTTGACCAAGATTTCCGTTGTATGTTATGTTTTAGGGTTTGGCCCTTGCATCCCTATCTATGTAAGACTTGGCCTAGACGGCCTTTGTTTGTGTCAGACGTTATGTAATGATGTAAGACTCTGTATTCCAGTTTCTGTGTGTTCAGTGAGCATTGATCTCTAGGATCATTGTGCACATGTATTCGGTGACCACGACTTATGAGTCAGGGTCTCCAGAGTCGTTGATGACGCCCTGTCTTCAGAACAATACACATCACTAAGCCTCGAAGGCCAAACGCCTGAGTGTAAACAGTACCTTGTCTAAAAACTTTTCTAACGAAAGGCCACGACCACTCAACCAATTATGAAAACTCAATTCGTGGTTCGAGGCCACTTTTCCATTGACACATCTTATCAATGCGAAGATCTGAGTTATCTGGCGCACGTATAACAGCACGAACATTTTTGGAAGTGTCAAGGCATGTGGCGCATTAAAGGGTCCCTTGGTATTACGGCATCCCATAAAAGGGAGAAAAATCCCCAAAGCCTGTGCATGCATCCCAAATTCAATATCTCCTCCCGTCCAAGCTCTAAGCGCTCAGATACATTTCTCCTCCCATCCTCTCCAAGCCGCTCTTCCCAAGCTTGGTCATGGTCGGCTCGGGTTCACAAGCCAAGTGAGAGGCCTGTTGGGTCCCCGATGATGACATCCGAGAGTTGAAGCTCGTCGGATACCTTTCTCCCAACACTTGCCCACCGTGCTCCCGATGGAGGCCAAGTGGTGCCCACACCAAGCCCAGGCAAGAGGGTGGTGTACTTCCCCCAGTTTATCCAGGGATGGGGCTTTCCACTTCACCCCTTTGTTACGGGCTTAATGTTCTTCTACGGGTTAGACTTCCATAGTCTTCCCTGAACTCCTTCATGCATATATCGGTCTCCATCATCGTTTGTGAGGCCTTCCTGCAGGTCCAGCAGCACTTCATCATCTGACTCAAAATTTACAACGTCAAGCCAAAGACATTCAGCAGCCAACACATCGATTGAGGAGGGGCTGTGATCAGGAAACTACCATGGGATGAGTATCTCAAAGGTATGTAGGATCGAAAGTAGGTCTAGAGGGGGGGAGTGAGTATACTACTTGACCAAATAAAAATCAACCTTTTCCCAGTTTTAAGTGTTGGGAAATTTTAGCATTCATAGCAAGTCAAGCACACCCTACACATGCATGTATACGAGTATAGCAACGAAAAGTAAAGACAAGCATGAGTATTAAAGGAAGGGTAGGAAGATCAAACACAATTTGGAGACACGATGACTTTTCCGCAGTTCCGATAGGTGGTGCTATTGTACGTCCACGTTTATGGAGTCTTCAACCCACGGAGGGTAACGGTCTCGAGAGTCCATGGACAGCTCTACCCATGGAGGGTTCCACAAAGAAGCAACCTCGACTATACCATGATGGCCTACGTCCACGGAGGACTATCCTAACTCGGGTAGATCTTCACGAAGTAGGTGATCTCCTTGCCCTAACGAACTTCTTGGTTCACTCCACAACACGAAGTAGGAGTCTCCCAAGCGACACCTAACAATCTAGGAGGCACCACCCTCCAAAAGGTAATAGGCTCGATAATGGTGATGAACTCATTGCTCTTGTGCTTCAAGATGATAGACCCCTCAACACATAATCACTCTCTCATGGGTTTGGCTTTGGTGGAAGAGATTGATTGGGTGGAAAGCAACTTGGGGAAGCTAGATATCAAGCTTCATATGGTTGGAATGGAATGGCATGATCTCAACACATGAATAGGTAGCTCTCTCTCAAAAATTCAGTTGGTATGAATGGGGATCTGTTCTGAGTGCTTCTCTTGCGAGTGAGTGCTGGTGGAGGAGTACATATAGGCATCTCCAAAAATCCAACAGTTAGACCTTAAGTGACCAACTCGCTGACAACGACATGTGAATCTCGGTGGTACCGAGTTGCTCCAAAGGTAGCAACTTTTGATTCTCGGTGAGACCGATATATAAATCTCGGTTGCACCGATTAGGGGATCAACGGCCAGATTGCCAAACTCGGTGACGCCGATTCAACAAACTCGATGGGACCGACTTTGTGAAATTTTGTAACAGAATGTTGGCAACCCAAACTCGGTGGCACTGAACCAGAGTCGGCTGCACCGAATAGCTAGGGATGGCTTGAGTCTGTCCGAGTTTGGGAATCGGTGGCACTAAGTGGGAAATGTTTGTTGCATCGGTTTTGAATATTTGGCTTTTGACAGACTTTTGTGGAAGAGCTTGTGCGTGTTTTTGGTGATCATCACTTGTGCATGTATGAGTATTTTGTTCACCAACAGTACCTTACCCCCATTTAATAGTGTTGTCTTTCCTACGGACTCAAAGTGATTTCTCACAAAGTAAAATGTAGAGAGTCCTCTTGCTTGAAGCTTTGCCAATCTATTTCCTTGCATACTGGGGTATTCCACAATCCTTTTTCATCCCTATCATCGAACTTTTCCTGAAATACGCTTGGTGGAAATATTAGTTCAATGACATAAATGTTGTTATAAATTACCAAACCCACCAAGGGAGCAAATGTGATTTCAATCTCCCCCTTTTTGGTAATTGATGACAACATATAGATCAAATCTTTGACATATGATATAATCAATGAATATAATCGTTCCTTTGAGAAGTATGTGATAAGCAAGAGTTCCCCCTTAATTGTGCATTATTTTTAAATTTGCGTTTGAATGCAAATGCACAATCGATTAGGTACATGGGGTACTTCTTTCATGTCACATAAATCTTGGTGGTGTGCGAGAATAATAAGAGTGAATGTCATAGCATAACACAGTCAAGAAAAGTGAATGATTATCTCATAAAAATCAAAAGGATAGGAAATAGTATAAACACAAATTAAAGCGTATGATCAAACACGGACAAAATTTTAACAGAAGCAACCAAAAGACCTAATGTTTTTGAAACAACAATAAAACCCAATGCTCTCTCACTAGAAGCCTAAAGATATATCTACAACTTCTGCCCCTTTGGCAACAAGTTACCAAAAAGTTCAAAGAGATATAGCACTAATCGTTCTTCTCGGGCTGATCTCCTCCGGTAGTCGATGTCAGAGTCGAAAGAATTGCGTCAGCGAATGATACGTCTCCAACGTATCTATATTTTTTGATGATGACATGCTATTATATTATCTGTTTTGGATGTTTTATATGCATTAATATGCTATTTGATATTGTTTTGGGACTAACCTATTAATCTAAAGCCAAGTGCTAGTTTATGATTTTCCTTGTTTTTGAGTTTTGCAGATATGGAATATTAAATGAAGTCCAAATGGAATAAAACCTACGGAAGGAATTTTTCTGGAAGGAAACAAGTCATCCAAGCTTGGAGTGCACGTCAGGGGAGGATCCAGGGCACCACAAGCCTGCTAGGCGCGCACCCTTGGCCATGCCCTGCAGGCTTGTCTCCTCCTGGTAGGTCTCCTAACCCTAATTCTTGGCCTATAAATACCGACATATTTCCCCAACATCAAAACGAGCCATGCAAACAATTTTCCGCCGCTGGAAGCCTCCGTTCCCGAGAGATCAAATCTTGGAGCCTTTTCCAGTAATCTGCCGAAGGGGGTTTCGATCATGGAGGGCATCCACATCAACTCCATTGCCCCTACGATGCGTGAGTAGTCCACCACAGACATATAGGTACATAGCTAGTAGCTAGATGGCTTCTTCTCTCTTTTCGATCTTCAATAGCATGTTCTTCATGATCTACATGGAGATGTATCCGATGTAATCCTCTTTCGTGGTGTGTTTGTCAAGATCTGATGAATTGTGAGTTTATGTTCATATTATCGATGAATCTTATTTGAATCTCCTCTGATTTCTAATATGCATGATTTCATATCGTTGCAAGTCTCTTCGAGTTACTGGTTGGTTTGGCCAACTAGATTGGTAATTCTTGCAATGGGAGAAGTGCTTGGTTCTGGGTTCAATCTTGCGGTGTCCTCACCTAGTGACATAGTAAGGGTAGCGAGGCACGTATTGTATTGTTTCCATCAAGGGTAACAAGATGAGGTTTTCATCATATTGCTTGAGTTTATCCCTCTACATCATGTCATCTTTCTTAATATATTACTCTGTTCTTCATGAACTCAATACTCTAGATGCAGGCAGGAGTTGATCGATGTGTGGAGTAATAGTAGTAGATGCAGAATCGTTTCGGTATACTTGTCATGGATGTGATGCCTATATGCATGATCATTGCCTTGGATAACTACATGATTATTCGCTTTTCCATCAATTGCATAACAGTAATTTGTTTACCCACCATGATATTTGCCTTCAAGAGAGAAGCCGCTAGTGAAACCTATGGCCCATGGGTCTATTTTCCATAATATATTTTCAGATCTATACCTTGCTGCAATTTATTTATCTTTTACTTTCTGCACTCGTTTACATGTTTCTCTTTCAGATCCAATCCTTGTAAATAACCGTGAAGGGATTGACAACCCATTTACAGCGTTGGGTGCAAGATTTTTATTGTTTGTGTAGGTGCAACCATTGATGACTTGCTTGTTCCTCCTACTGGATTGATACCTTGGTTCTCAACAACTGAGGGAAATACTTATCTACTTCGCTGCATCACCCTTTCCTCTTCAAGGGAAAACCAACGCAAGCTCAAGAGGTAGCAAGAATGATTTCTGGCGCTATTGCAAGGGAGGATACACATCAAGCCTACAAATTACCCATCACAAACTCATCTCTTGAATTTACTTTATTTTCCATTTGCCTCTCGTTTTCCTCTCCCCCACTTCTAAAACGATTTTCAGAAAATACCAAAAAGATTTGCCTTTTTGTTCGCCCTTCTTTCATTTGCCTTTCGTTTGCTTGTGTGCTTGATTGCTTGCTTCGCCACAATGTACGAATCTAGGGAGACTTCCATTGAAAGAGATAGTAATAATATTGAGGGGAATTTTGACCTTAATAATAACCCTCGAGAGGAACCTACTATCATTCATACAAAAAAGTTCCGCATAGGTAGTGGTAATATCATTGGAAAAGGTGTTATTCAAGATTTCTTCACTTGTGCGAGAACGCTTCCTACCTTAGAAGGTTCCATTCTCAAGAAAAATAATAGTCTTGCGGATGCTATAATTTTGTTACATGAACTTGAGAGGCAATTTTTGCATATGCACCCTTGCATACAAATGATTTTTCTTGAGTGCTCTAATATTCAACATTCTTCTGTTAAGCGTGCCACCACTATACTCCTAGCCCACGAGTTTAGATTTATCATGAAAGAGGCTTGTGAAATTTTTGCTCATTATAGAATTAACGGTGTATGTACCCCTATCGAGGAGATCATCTTTAATCAAGAAGAGATAATGAGACTACGATCTCCGGATCAAGTTGCTTATAATGAAAATTTGAGAAAAAAGGTCGCTATCGAGGTTTTGGTTGATAAGATTTCTGAACTCAATGATAATTTTCCTATACAAAATAAGGGATTAGATTTCATTCTTACAAAAAGTCTCAAAGCCTTTACCCAAATGAAAGCTTATAACGATGAATTGATTATACACTATAAGGGGCCAAAGAAGGAACATATCCCTCCCGCACTTGATCTTAAAGATCCCTATCCTATTAAATTCAGCCCTTTTGATTATGTTTTCT
Organism: Hordeum marinum; assembly: GCA_022496015.1. Lineage (NCBI taxonomy): Eukaryota > Viridiplantae > Streptophyta > Magnoliopsida > Poales > Poaceae > Hordeum > Hordeum marinum. Next base: position 164,756,007 of record CM039675.1, read on the forward strand.
TGCCACAAAGAAAATTAGCTTCTGAAAGAAAGGAGTACTAGATGAGCATGAATGATCTCCCTTATTACTAATATGAAAATACCTAGATCTATTGCGTTTTGCCTAGCTAGGGGTGTTAAACAATAAGGCTTGTTGGGAGGCAGCCCAATTTTATTTTTCTGTTATGATTTTGCTTCTGTTTTTGAGTGTTTCCCACATTATTACTTCTGTACTAATTTTATTTCGGTGTTTTTATTACTGTTTTTGCCAATTAAAACCTTTTGGGTGATCAATGGTAGTTGTTAATTTGATCTTGTTGAAAAACATAAATTTTTGCGCTGAGTCTAGGAATTTTCTAATATTTTCAGACCGTTGAAATTATCAGAATTTTTTACACAAGATTTATATATAAATTTCCTAGGTTTCCTTAATTTTTCGAATGTTTGGAGTTATAGAAGTATACGAAGTTTCCAGATTGCTATAGACTATTCTGTTTTTTTGACAGATTCTGTTTCTTTGAGTTGTTTGCCTATTTTCATGAATCTATGGGTTGTATCATGTGGTATGATCCATGGAGAAGTTAAATTCCAGTAGGTATAACACCAATATAAATATAGAATGACTTCAAAACAGTACCTAAAGTGGTGCTTTAGTTTCTTATACTAACGGATCTCAAGAGTTTTCTGTTAAGTTTTGTGTTGTGAAGTTTTCAAGTTTTGGGTAAAGATTTGATGGACTATGGAATAAGGAGTGGAAAAGCCTAAGCTTGGGCATTCCCAAGGAACCCCAAGTCATATTCAAGGATGCCAAAGAGCCTAATCTTGGGTATGCCCCAGAAGGCATCCCGTCTTTCGTCTTCAATCCATCGGTAAATTTACTTGAGCCTATATTTTTATTCACCAAATGATATTTTTTTTGCTTGGAGTGTTTTATATGATATGAGTATTTGCTTGTTAGTTTGCCACAATAATCCTTGTTGCACACATCTTTTGACAGAGACACTCTGAATTGTGAATTTATTAGAATACTCTATGTGCTTCACTTATATCTTTTGAGTTGGGCAATTTTGCTCTATGTGCTTCACTTATATCTTTTAGAGCATGGTGGTGTTTGCGTTTTTATAGAAATACTTGAACTCTCGTACCTCACTTATATTATTTTGGGAGTTTCTAAAACAGCATGGTAATTGGTCTGGGTTATGAATTTAGTCCTAATATGATATGCATCCAAAAGGGATATAATAAAAACTTCCATATTAAGTGCATTGAGTATTTATGAGAAGTTTGATTCCTTGCATAAAGTTTTGAGATATAGAGATTGTAATGTTAAGAGGCATGTTAGGAAGTAAATTGTTATTTGGTAAAAGTACTTGTGTAAAGGTTTGTGATTCCCATAGCATGCACTTATGGTGAACCGTTATGTAAGGAAGTCGGAGCATGAATTGTTTATAGATTGTCGACCTTTGTGTGAGAGTCGGGCCGCGTGATGGTTAACTCCTGCCAACCTCCCCCTAGGAGCATGCCTTTAATGCTTTTCTTCAATGACTAATAGACTTTTTCAATAAGTATGTGAGTTATTTATGACTAATGTTGAGTCCATGGATTATACACACTCTCACCCTTCCACTTTTGCTAGCCTCTCTCTTACCGCGCAACTTTCGCCGCTATACCAAACACCTTCCTCAAAACAGCCACCATACCTACCTATGATGGCATTTCCATAGCCATTCTGAGATATATTTCCATGCAACTTACACCGTTTCCTTTTATGACATGCACCATCACTTCCATATTGCATATATAGTCATATTTTGTCATACGTATCGAGTTGTAATTTTCTATTGAGTTGTAAGTAAATAAAAGTGTGATGATTATCATTATTAGAGCATGCCCCATGTGAGGAAAGTATGATGGAAGCTATGATTTCCTCACAAGTGGGATGAGATTCCAGACTTTATGAAAAAAAAGAGGCCAACAAAGCCCAAATATAAAGAAAATGAATAAACGAGGCCTTAGATGCCCACAAAAAATGAGAGAAAAGAGAGAAGGGACATTGCTACTAGCTTTTTTCAACACTTGTGCTTCAAAGTAGCACCATGATCTTCATGATAGAGAGTCTCCTATTTTGTCACTTTCATATAGCTAGTGGAATTTTTCCTTATGATGCACGTCCACTTAGTTTCCTTTTGATATTTCATACACTTATAGCTCTAGTGCATCCATTGCATGGAAATCCCTACTCACTCACATTGATATCTATTGATGGGCATATCCATAGCCCATTGATACGCGTAGTTGATGTGAGACCACCTTCTCCCTTTCCTTGACAACCTCCACCATATTCTATTCCACCTATAGTGTTATATCCATGGTTCGCGCTCATGTATTGCGTGAGAGTTGAAAAAGTTTGAGAAAATAAAGGTGTGAAAATAGTTGCTTGACTTTTGAACGGGTTTGTGCATGATATAAATACTTTGTGCAGGGAATACTTTGTGCATGATATATGCTATTGTAGGGTAACTTTCTTTTGCCATTATATTTTGAAGAGATACAATTGCTTTGCTAGTATGCTTGAAATGTTATTGTTTTTATATCAATATTAAGCTTTTGTTTTGAGTCTTATGGATATGAATATTCATGCCACAATAAAGAATATTACTTGGATAAATATGTTAGGTACCACTCCACATCAAAAATTCTATTTTTATCATTTACCTACTCAAGGACGAGCAGGAACTAAGCTTGGGGATGCTGATACGTCTCCAACGTATCTACAATTTTTTATGATGGAATGTTATTATATTATCTGTTTTGGATGTTTTATATGCATTAATATGCTATTTTATATTATTTTTGGGACTAACCTATTAATATAGAGCCAAGTGCCAATTTATGTTTTTCCTTGTTTTTGAGTTTTCCAGATATGGAATATTAAACGGAGTCCAAACGGAATAAGACATGCGGAGGAAATTTTCTTTAAGGAAACAAGTCATCCAAGCTTGGAGTGCACGTTAGGGGAGGAGCCATGGAGCCACAAGCCTGCTAGGCGCGGGCCCCCCTAGCCGCGCCTTGCAGGCTTGTCACCTCCTCTTAGGTCTCCTAACCCTAATTCTTGGCTTGTAAATACCCAAATATTCCCTCAACATCAGAACGAGCTACGCAAATACTTTTCTTCCATGGGAAGCCTCCGTTCCCAAGAGATCCAATCATAGAGTCGTTTCCGGTAATCTGCCGGAGTGGGTTTCCATCACCTAGGGCATCTACATCAACTCCATTGCCCCTCCGATGATGTGTGAGTAGTCCACCACAGACCTACGGGTCCATAGCTAGTAGCTAGATGGCTTCTTCTCTCTCTTTGATCTTCAATACCATGTTCTTCATGATCTTCATGGAGGTCTATCCGATGTAATCCTCTTTTGTGGTGTGTTTGTCAAGATCCGATGAATTGTGAGTTTATGTTCAGATTCTCCATGAATCTTATTTTAATCTCCTTTGATTTCTTATATGCAAGATTTCATATCCTTGCAAGTCTCTTCGAGTTATTGGTTTGGTTTGGCCAACGAGATTGGTAATTCTGGCAATGGGAGAAGTGCTTGGTTTTGGGTTCAATCTTGCGCTGTCCTCACCCAATGACATAGTAGGGGTAGTGAGGAACGTGTTGTATTGCTGCCATCAAGGGTAACAAGATGGGGTTTTCATCATATTGCTTGAGTTTATGACTCTACATCATGTGATCTTTCTTAATGTGTTACTCTGTTCTTAATGAAATTAATACTCAAGATGCAGGTAGGAGTCAGTCGATGTGTGGAGTAATAGTAGTAGCTGCAGAATCGTTTCGGTCTACTTGTCGCTGACCTGATGCCTATATGCATGATCATTGCCTCGGATAACTACATGATTATTCGCTTTTCTATCAATTGCTTGATATTAATTTGTTTACCCACCATGATATTTGCCTTCAAGAGAGCAGCCTCTAGTGAAACCTATGGCCCCCAGGTCTATTTTCCATCATATGGTTTCAGATCTATACCTTGCTGCAATTTATTTATATTTTACTTTGCGCACTCATTTACATCTATCACTTTCAGATCTAATCCTTGCAAATAACCGTGAAGGGATTGACAACCCCTTTATAGCCTTGGGTGCAAGAGTTTTTTTTGTTGTGTAGGTGCAACCATTGGTGACTTGCTTGTTCCTCCTACTGGATTGATACCTTTGTTCTAAACAACTGAGGGAAATACTTATCTACTTCGTTGCATCACCCTTTCCTCTTCAAGGGAAAACCAACGCAAGGTCAAGAAGTAGCAGCAAAGACCTCTGCAAATGTCATGGACGGAGTTGGAGTAGCAACTGGAGGAACTGGAGGAGCTGATGGAGCTGAAGTGACAGTAGCCGGTGCTGATGAAGAAGGCCTCGACTAAGGAGATAGCACTATGGCTGATCTGGCATGGGTAGTTAAGTGTGTGCCTGGCCTGAGAGGAGAGACATCCTCATCATTCATCATCTTTAGAATGAGGAAGAGGCACAAAGTCAACTTCCTTCTTGAGCTCGTTCACGGTCTTGGTGAGCCCATCGACCTTGTCATTGAGGGTCTTGACCCTATTCTCAAAGATCCTCACAAGACTGTTCTGGTTCTGTAGTATGTCCTTGATGTCCTTCGGCATGCCCTGAAGGGTAGAAATCATGAGATCCATCTGCTCATTCCTGGATCTAGGGGCCTGAGCACTAGTGGCTCTAGCTGCCTGTGCCTGTGCCTGTGCCTGAGCTGCATCTGATGTGGGATGGTCTGGTTCCATCACCACAACATTGTCGTCAAAATCTGGCTATAGGTGCAAATGGGGTCCGTCCAGAGCAAAGATATGCTTATCCAGCTTGGAGTTGATGAGCATCTGAATGTAGGGTGCATAGTAGCAAGAGCGCTTCTGATCAGTAGCAACTCTCTTCACAGTCTCCACAATCAGATCCATCACTCTGAATCTCTGGTGCTGGTCAATTTGAAGCAGCAAGTTGATGGAGTAGCCTCAGATCATCTTCTTGTCTCGTTACTTGGGCATCAAAGTATGCCTCAGAATAGTGTTAATGGTACAGAGACTTGCCTCGAGGTAGTAGATAGACCCTAGCTTGTGAGACTGAATATGTGCAGTAGGAATTGCATTGTACATGTCCTTCATGGCATTGTGGCTGGCCTTGGACACTGAGTAACCACAGACATCTCCATCTTGTACCTCTGGGACTCCTAATATGGAAGCCCACTCATCAATAGTTGACTCATATCTTGCTCCTTCTCTTGTGCACACAATCCTACCATCTCCATAGAAGTGAGTTGTGGAGTAGAATTGCATGATCATCTCATCTTTCCATGCAGTGAATTCTTTGCCAACGAACTCCTCAAGGCCAACACAGTGGAAGTAGTCTTGTTCATTGGGGAAATAGTCTTGATTTTCCTTGATGTACTTCCAGTCAACATACCTCATGTCACTCGTAATTGGACTCTTGTCAAGCAGCACAGTCTCATAGAAATCATGTTGCTCCTTGGTGTAGAACATGTAGTCCATAGTTGTTCTCCTCCTCTAAGAGTAAGGATCAATGGCTCTCCACTCCCTCAAACATGCATCCTTCTTCTTCATGTCTACAACAAGCAGATTGCTGGCATTGTGCTCTAGAAGGAGTGGTCTCAGCTTCATCAATGCGGACATGGCATCCTCATCCATATCTCTTGAGGTAGTTCCCTTGTTCTTCTCAAAAGATGGAATCTGTCTGGGTGACCTCTTGGACTTGTCAACAACAACCTTCTTGGAGGAAGACTTGGTGCTCTTGGAAGGTCCTTGCTTTGGCATAGCATCTGCCAAAATCTTCTTCTGCTTCTTCTTTGGAGGGGCTTGGCAACCTGCTCTTGCTCCTCCTCCTTAGCAGCAGCACCAGCAATCTCCTCTGGGTCCTCATAGATGGAAATAGCCCTACTAGTCACATAAATAATCCTCTTTCTGGCTTTCTTCTCTCCCGCCTTCTTAGGCAATGACCTCTTTGGGGGCTCAATAGTCATGGTAACCCTAGCACTCTCAATTGCTCTCATAGCCTCAGAACTATCATATGCCTTGCTGACTACTCTCTTGGAAGAGGTGGTTTCATTAGCAGACTTCCTGGCATCTTTGTCTTGCTTCTTGGCAAGAACTTCCTTTTGCACAAAAATCAGAATCCTCCTCAACAAATTTAGCTTCTTCCTAGCCCTAGAAGCAGCCTTGGGCAACCCATGAGAACTGGGGGTGCCTAGATCTAAAAAGGAGCTAGGCTCAGGACTAGTGCCTGGACTCATGTCAACATTCTGCTCCTGTACATTCTAACTGTCCTCTGAACCTGACATACATGGCCCTGTTAATAGAGTGTAGAAGAGTAGAGGAGATGAGTCATCACAAAACGCAGACATTTTTGAAAGTTTGAACAGAAAAAATTTAGATGTAGTTCGCTGCAAAATGGAATTTTGATGTCACAGCGTCAAAACTTTTGGTGCTGCCGAGACTCACAATACCCTTAACAGAAATTTGACAGAAGTTTCGGTCAGACCGAAAACTGCCAATCGGTTTCACCGAGTACTTTCCTCAGTAGCACAAAAAAAATTGGTGGAACCGATTTTTCTGACCCCGTATCATTGAGATGCAATTTTGCAGGCAACTAAACCTAAAAAATCCAGTTCGTTAATCTAATGAGATTTCCAGTGGATTGGGAAGTTTGCAAATGGTGGATTATCGATGGAATAAACTTCAATGCGCAAGAATAGGACGGGGAGTGCAAGAAGAGCCGGATCCATACCCTAACTTGGCAACGGATCCACTATGGCGGCAACGGGGGTGTTGATTTTGTCGGCGGCAGCGATTCCCAGCGGCAGAGACACATGGGGAAGCAGAGGCGACGACCAGAGGTCATGATTCGCTAGCGTAGGGTTTTGGAGGGGGCAACGGTTTGAAGAAATTTCCAAAGGTCAGGTCTGCCTCTTTGTATACCCATGGCTGTCAGTGACACCGATTCTAAATTTTTAGTGTCATCGAGTTTCTCAACTGTCAGTTGCCATAGAAACTCGGTGTAACTGAGAATATGGAATCTATAGTACCAAGATTGAAAACCAGATAAACCCTAGGCATTCGACGAGACCAAGATTTTGGGTTGATTCCACCGAGATGCACTTGGGAGGTTTAAATGGTCACTCCTTTGTCGATACGAAACTCCGAGTGCTCCTCAAGAGATCGAAAAGTACTTGTTCAAATTTTGTGATGCAGCATGAATATAATATGAGGTGAGAAAGCATAGATAGCTAGAGAGTGGTCTTAGTCATTCCTGTACATCCAATTGGCAAAAGAAAAATCAAAATGCCAAATAGCATCAATTGAATGTCCTCGAATGCATAAATAAATGCAGCCCAACATGCTCACACAATAAGATGTCAAATGAAATCATGGAAGACATGCACAAACATACTAGCATCTATCAAGCACTTTGATGATGACAAAGTCATCTATATATGAGTATATTGACTTAGGAGCCAAGTAAGAATACTTGATCATAGGTCATACTCATCATTTAAGCACAAGTGGGGTTACCAATTTTACATATAGCATTTAATGTTTTCACATACCATGAGATGCTTTGACTCAAGTCTTAGAGTAAATCTCCCCCTTGATATGACATCCCCCGATAAGAGGGATAAACTAACCTTGGGTTTTGTCGATGAAGACTTCATGTTGGTGAAGTAGTGGTGGATGATCAATGTTGATGAAGATCACCATGACTTGGGAGCATCCTTTTTATTTCCTTACTCTTCTCACCTACATGGGTTAGTCCCAACACACAGGAGACAAATACATGGATATCTATAGACATGGAGTGCAAAACATACATGATGATGTCCATTGATTTGTTGATTACCATGTCCATTGCTTACCTTTGAGGGAACATGTGACTCCTTGAACTATTGCATGATGTTGATGTTGGTTGCAACTATTTCTTGCCAATAATGAATATGAGTGAATTACATTGGCGGAGTCACCCCTCAAAAACTTCTCTAGTTTTTCTTCTTGGGGACCCACATCAAGTTGATGGTGATCCTTGGTGTTGAAGTAGCACTTATAGAAGTTGAGCTTGTAGTAGCCTTGGGGACCCACTTCACCAGAGCTCGGGATTCATATTTATATGATTCAATGTCCTCTTGAAGCTTGTTCTTGCCCTTGAGCTTGGGATCTTGTGGTGGAAGGTCATCTTGAGCTTTTGTTCCCTTGGGGATAGTATTCTACTACTTCTCCTTTTCAGGAACAAATATGGTCTTGGGGTATTGACCTTCTTCCCATTCAACTCCATTAGCGTTGAAGTAGCCAATGCCATGGTTCTTCTAGTATCCTCCATGCTTGCGTACAATCTCCTCAAATTGTTTCACCCAGCAAGACTCTTGTAGATACCTTTCTCTATAATCCCTTTCAAAAGTTCATTGTTTTGCTCAAGTGTAACTTGGCTAAGAGAAGTTTTAGTGGGATCAATAGAAATACTAGAAGCAATATCATTACATTTATCATTTTTATTGCTACTAGTTGAAGAACCTTTCTTGCCTTTGTTATTAGTTTGCTTAGCCTTAACTTGTGGTATGAACGTAGACAAGATAAGTCATTTGGCTAGATAAGAGGAAGTCGTCTTTCGAAGATCGTCATTCATATCTCTAAATTGAGCTTCTCGAAGCGGAGCTTCTCATGTGTCCTTACAAGCTCTCTATGATCTTGTAGAGTAGACTCATGAGCTAACTTAAGAGTATTTAGTTCTTGAGTTAGTCGTTCCATTTCCAACTTATCATCATCACACAACTTATCTAGACTAGAATAATGGAATAATTGTATTTGTGCCCTTAGGTGTGTCACCGTCGACAGGAATACCCCTAATTTCCGAAAATACGCGGTCATGCCCACATCACTTTGCTCGTCTTGTGCTTTTGCCATTTGACCGTTTGACTGCCATTTTGAAAACTTCATAACTATTTCATACTAACTCGGAAAAATGAAAATAAGATATCAAAATGTTCGGAAACACATCACCTATACGTGCATGTCATTTGCAGTAATGACAAAAGTGTTGGAAAGTACCCATAACCTATATGAGCTAAAACTGATATGGAGACTTCCCAACAATTTTCTCATGAATGCAAATGTCATACACATATAGGTGATGTCTTTTCGAACATTTTGATATCTTATTTGCATTTTTCCAAGTTAGTATGAAATAGTTATCAAGTTTTCAAAATGACAGTCAAACGGTCAAAGGGCAAAAGCACAAGATGAGCAAAGTGATATGGGCATGAACACGTGTTTTCCAAAATTAGGGGTATTCCTGTCGATGGTGGCACAACTAAGGGCTCAAATACAATTATCCCTAGAATAATTACTTCCAAATTCATCTTGACTAACATTAATAGATTTGTCAAATATCAAGTCATCTTAAATTAACAAGTCATCCGCGTCACTATTGAAATCAAGATACTCGGGGTGTGATACCTTGGGTCCTTTATCCATGAAGCGACATCCACTCCCTTCATTTGGTGAATCAAATATATCATAGGAGTCGGTTGTCACTAGTGCAAGTGTGGCAACACCTTCATCTTCACTATAGTCAGAGTTGGAGTGATAGCTTCTCTCGGAGTGGTTGTCGGAATCGGAGCCCGAAACCCATTCACCAACATGAGCCTAATGTCTTCTTATTGAGTAGCTCTTGGTGTACTTGTCCTTCTTCGTCGAGTCCCTACTTGTCCTTGAGGGTCTTCATTCATAATGATCATCTTTACTCCTCTGACTTTGAGGTGAATCGTCTCTTGAGCTTCGTCTTCTTGGTGACTCGTCTTTCCTTTTGTAAGGAGTCGTGCACTCATTTGAGTAGTGTCCCGGATTCCCACAATTATAGCAGTTTCGGTGACGACTTGACGAACGCTTTCTTCATATCTTGAGTTGGAGCTTCGATCTTTTCCTCTATGATTGTAGAACTTGTTTAACTTCTTAACCATGAGGCTTATCTCTTCATTTGTGACAAGGTTGTTGCTTAAAGTTGCGGGAGCATCACTTGTGGCTTTGTAAGCACTGCTAGACTTGTAGTGAAGCTCTTCCTTGTCCTTGAGTGTCATCTCATGAGCAATAATCCTTCCAATAACTTCTGTTGGCTTGAGGTTTTTGTAATTGGGCATCATTTGGATCAATGTGCATATGGTATCATATCGATCATCCAAAGCTCGAATTATATTCTTAATGATGGATTTGTCGGTCATTTCTTCGCTTCCTAAGCCGACAATCTCATTTGTGATGAGAGCTAGCCTAGAGTACATCTTAGTGACTCCTTCACCATCCTTCATATTGAACTTGTCAAGCTGACTTTGAAGAACATCCAACTTGGAATTATTGTGTTGAGGTACTCTATTACCTCGACGTGTGTGACAGCCCAAGTGTTGCCCCTGCCTTTTATGGACATGTAACCTATGTGGACCCTTGTGTCATGAGTTGTATGACTTCCTTGCCGTTTCATCTCATGCATCATGTCATCTCATCTTCATGCATATATAATTGTGGTGCTTATTTGTGACTTGTATGAGGTGTTAGACCTTGTTGTGATGTTGTTACTGGAAGTGTGCATGTGTGGGCTCAACTCCTCCCCTCTCCCTTATTTAAAAACTTAACATAAGCCTTTTATTCCTTTTGTGTTTCTTTAACAGGATTAACTTGCTATATAAATATGTAAAAATGTTCAAGTTGTAGGGAATATTATTTCGAGTGTGTGTGTGTAGTTCTTTTGGTGTTTGAGCTTAATGATTTTGGGGTTTGGAATTAATCTGGGGATGTTGTGTTATAAAGGTATTTAAATTACTTGCTTTAAAAAATCAACTTGCTATTTTATTAAATAGGGCATATTTCCTTTTATGCAAAAGTATTTTTGTTTTGTCAAAATTACTTTTCTTTTACTCTAGGGATTTTGTTTTGTTTTCTTTTATTTATAAAAAAGAAAACTATGTTTGTTCCAGTGCGAGAGAGAGAGTTAGTGGGCTTCCTGCTCCCCAGCGTGGCCCAACGAGAGCGCTCACAGCTCAGTCGGCCTCCCACAGTGTTAGTCATCGTCTTCCCAGTACGGTTGTGCATCCTTCCATGCCACGTACCTGCCCCCACGATTTGACGGTCGTCCGGTGCCCGCAGCCTCGTTATAAGATGTCGCCGGTGCACTAGGTTCTCGCCTAGCTCCATTCCCCCCTCGTCCTCGCCGAGTCGCCGCCAGGTGAGTTAGCCAAGCGCAAGCCATCGCCGTGTCCATGGTGTTCCGACCGAGCAACAGCTCATGCCCGGAGGTAGCCCCTCGCTGCGTCTCCATCCCTCTGGTGCACAGGAAGGGACCCCCTCGTGCTCCTCTTCTTCCCCGTCGTCCTAAAGGTGCCAAGGTCGTCGTCTTCTTCGCCTCTTCTTTGCTGCAGCTCGGTTCAGATTCGGTCGCCGGAGTCGTCTGCTCCTCGCAGTCGCCTCGTCGAGCCCCAAGCCTCCTCTCCTTGTCCTAGGTAAGGAGGTACGGTCCCTACTTTCATTTCCCCTCGCCATCGTGTCGTCGTCCATGTGTCCGCGTAGATCCAGAGGCGCCATGTTCGCGCGCTCCGTGCTCCGGCAAGTTCGTCTTTTGTTTGCAGAATTGGTTGTTGTGCGCATCTGGTGTCGAGGGTGGCAGCCTCCCTTGTGTCCAAGCACCTGCGTGTGCTTGCCTCCTTCCCCGCATGCGCTTGCGTTCATAGTTGCCGCCTCGCCACTGCATGCCTCGTTCGCTCATGTGCCTGTTGCCGTTGCCGCTGTCGTCGTGGCCGTCAGGATAGTGCAGCCCCGCGCTCTGCCGCGTTAGCAACGGGAACGAGACTCCCAAGGATCCCGCAGACCTGCCGGTTGTCTTCCTCGCCGGAAGTGGCCGGAGTTGGGTGCTACCGCCACCAATGCTCGCGGTCGCAAGAGGTAGAAGAAGGGAGCCAGCCTCCCTGAGATGGCTGATAAGTGTCGTGCCCTTCTCGGTTCAAAGTCCCCCTCCTAGCCCGACTAGTAGCCGCGCGCGTCTCCCACCGGGGAGACCCGGGTTTGAAACCGCCGGGTGCAAGCCCCCATTTTGTTTTCCTTTATTTGGATTGGCTAGATCCGGTGTTTTGTGTGTGGATCTGGTGCAGTCACAGCCAGATCTGGTGTGGTTGTGTGTTGAGAGTGTGTGTGCTTGCGTGTGGTGTGAGTGTGTGTGGATCTAGTGTGGCTGGTCAATCTAGAGGTGTGTGTGTGTGTACAGCAGTGTATGTGTGTGTGTTGTGTGTGTGTGACAAGTGGGCCTGGCCCCACTTGTCATCCACTAGGGGACTCTGGTGAGTATGCCAGGTGGGTCCCCCTCCTAATTGTGTTTTCTTTTCTTTTATTTGTGTTTTTATTGTGTCATGAATAGATATTTCTATTTCTGGTATGTTGCTAAATCTAGAAATGAACATATATGCACATGATCATTTCTAGTAAGTTTTCACTTATAGGAATTGATGGCTTTTTTCCATCTAGTGTTTTGCCATGATGCTCAATACCAACATATGAGTGTGATATATGATTTTGGGGTAGAATCACCGAAGGAATTCATTGGTGCAACTTGTTTGGTCATTTGAGCCAGTTTGTCAAAATGTCATTTTGTCTCAAAGTGCCATTTTGTCATTTTAGTTATATTTAATCCATGCTTGCTATGACAATTGTGCCAACATGAAAATGGTAGCCTTTGATGAGTAGAATGCCATGGTATTTATATTTGTCATGTTAAACTTGCATATAAGTGGGAACAATGCTCTAAAGTAGCTACTAAAATGTTGCTGTTTTCAAACATGCTAAATATTTCTAAGTCTGGGAATCTGTTAATATTTTTATGCCATGAAGAGTGGATGATACCAAGTGATATGTTGATAATTAGCTCAAGCTCAGTGCTAGTGTTTTGAATTAGATGTTGCCCTCTATCATCCTGTTAATTTTCATGCCATGACGTCGTCTGTATCACCATTAGTTTTTGCTGTCAACTTTCTATCAGCTTAACTCAGATTCCAAGAAACTGTTATTTTCTCTAAGTCCCTAGAATCTTTTCCATCATGCCAACTTGTAAGCATCATGCTTATTGATGTGTGCCTCCATTCCAGATTGTGTAGTTTGATAATTTGATAAGCATGCTATGTAGTTTCTGTTAATGCCTTGTTTGTGGTTGGAGACTTCCTATAGCTCTAGTTATTGGCTGTGAAAGTTGCTATGTTGCTGTTTTGTGGCAGATTGTTTGTTTTAGTGTTTTGTGACTTGTGGGAGCTATGCTCCATGGAATTTCTTGATATTTGTCCCTATTGTTGTTGGTTTTGCATTTCCTAGCCAGTGGCTACCTTGGAATGCCAAGGAATATCCCATGGACTTCATTGTCTTGTGTTTTGCCTTCATAACTTGTCATGATCGTAGCGTGGGAACCGTAACTCCGTTTCCTACGTTCTACATATGCATTTGTATCATTTTTGCATGAAGCATCCATATTTACCATGATCATGCATGTTTAAATAACTTAACATGAGGTTCTGTCCAGAATTGTAAACAACTAAACTATTGCATGTGAAACATGACTAGTTTAGGATTGCCATGTTCAATTCTTCAAATGAATCATGCATCATCTTGTTTGTGCATTGCACCTTGGTTGGATGTTTATTTTTTCTGTTTCTCTTGGGTAGATGCGAGTATTGAAACTAAGTACGAGGATCCAGGAGAGTACCACTACGAGGACCCCACTCTTTGTCCCTCTGAAGAACCAACTAGCAAGATGATCATACCCGGATCCCGACACTATTTTTGCTTTGCTATATGTCTCATTCTTATAGTACATATGATCTACCTACCACTTGAATGTCAAGCCTCCCACATTGCCATGATAGCCTCTAACCCCTCCACATCCTAGCAAACCTTGTTTGTCTAAGTTACCGCTGCTCAGCCCCTATAATAGCGTTCTTAGTTGCAGGTGCAGGTTGTTTCCATGTGATAACATGAATATCTAGCATATCACTATATAAACTTCTATTTAAATTTAATGCACATATATATCTTGGTATGGTGGAAGGCTTGGCCTTTTGCTCGGTGTTTTGTTCCAATTTTACCGCCATAGTTTCTTGTTACCGGTGTTATGTTTCCATACTTTGCGCTCCTAACATGCTCGGGGTTGTTATGGGGACCCCCTTGATTATTCGGTTGAGATTAAAAAATTTCAAGCAAGACCCACCATTGGTACTATTTGCTTAAACAACTTAATAAAATTGCATAGGGCATTGCAACCCCGAGGATAATTAATCAACCCCCGGGCCAATGCTCCGCATGAGTGTTGGTCCACCCACCTAGAAGTTGGTGGTGCCCCTCGGGGCAACTCGAGATGTTTTCAGGCAACCGTCCACTTCTCATAGACGAACGATGCCCGTTGATAGAGAGCGCACGGCTCTAGAAGCGGACCTGGCTCACCGGGTGGTGTTGCTAGACTTGTTTTACCTTTCGCGAGTGGCTTGCGTGTGGAACTCTAATTTTCTTCGGGCTATCTCGAGGTGTCGGAATTCTTTTGGAGTTTCCTAGGATGATCACGTGATCCATGGTCGAGGTTATTCCCGCGGAGTGTCGTTAATTTGTCATCGACTAATTGGAGCACCCCTGCAGGGTTAAAACTTTCGGAAAGCCGTTCCCGCGGTTATGTGGCAACTTGGATATTTGTTTAACACCCGGTTATAGTTAACTTGAAGGAAACTCTAATAAAATGCACCAACTGTGTGAGTAACTGTGATCGTCTTTGCTCGTGAACATGGGTCGAGAGAGAACATGGTGGGGTTATGTTTGACGTAAGTAGGTGTTCATGATCTCTTAGAGGTCATTCTAGATCTCGATCGGTTATCGTAGACCATATATTTACTTTCATGTTTCATAAGTTTTAGCCACCATAAATGCTTAGTGCTGCTGCAAACTAAACACATACCCCCTTCCAACCTATAAGCTTGAAAAGTCTCGGTACTTGAGGACAAGATTGTTGAGTCCCCGTGGCTCACAAATTACTACAACAATCCAGGTGCAGGTACAGATGAGATCGTGCCAAATGATGTGACGCAGCTCCAGTGGGAGTATGACGAGGAGTGTGGCAGGATGTACATCACTTATCTAGATGAGTAGAGTGGCCATGGTCGAGATCTTCGGGGCTAGCAAGCCAGTGTCATTACATCATTTTATCGGTTGTTTTCATCTATAGCCGGACCCTGTCTTTTGCTTGATGTTTGAATTCATTGTGTGGAATTGTAATTTAGCATGTGGCGAGTGTAAGCCAACTAATATACTCTTCTCTTCCTAACTTTATGTAATGATGCTGAACTTGCGAATGACAAGATGCGCCGCTATCCCCGTCGAGGCCCCCGTGCCTTAATATGGATAGATGCGCATCTTGGGCGTGATAACGTGTTTGTTGAAGTGATAGGAAACTAGGTTAGTCTAGTGAACCACCCAATATTTTAGTCATGTTTTGTGTTTCTAGTGTGATAATTCTAGCCATTGTTATCGAAAGCATCTTGTGATCCTACTTAGTCAGTATGTATTCTATTTCTGGGTTATTGAACCCAAGGATCATTCTTCTCATTGTCGTTGATATTATTTGCTTGTTCCTTTAGAATATTAGTACCCTTCCTCTAGCCTTCGAGGTCTGTGGTATGTCATTCTTCCAGCACCATGAACCAAACATGGCAGAAGTTCCTTGTGAGCTGAAGATCGCAACAAGAGAGATCTTCATGAGTTCTCCATAATATAGTTGTGTGCCTGCCAATCCTACCTTTCTGCATGGGTTATCGAGAAGAATTATTATGAAATCGGTCGACATGCAAACTTATGCATCCACAACTTAGGAAAATCATGTGCCCTCGAGTGCATCTCTTTAATGGTATTCTGGCCTTCATCTATCAGTGCATAGTCACGAGTAGTTGTGCATTCATATTCATTGATGCCTATTTTTCTTGTGGTCTATCAAGCCATCCTATTTCAGAATGCCTAGGAGAAACAAACTCCAGTACCTCATCCATATCCAGGATTGGGTTAAAGCAGTTGTATTTCGCAGATCAAAATGTGAACCCAGCTTTTTCTCTGTTCTACCCTGAGGTATTACCCTCTTCATGTCAAGATTCCCATGAGAATTGCACCCCCTCTTATGAACTCTTGATGCAGTGGTACTTCTCTCCATCATTATTCATTCCTCAGCCTCCATGTTGGTTGTAACCGGTATGTCGACAAGTGAGCCATGATGTGTGAAATCAATACTCCTAGCAATTCGATTGCTTGGAGGTGAATGATCAATAATCCCATACCTAGTGTGATGGTTATTGAATCACCACTCCAAGATTGATCGTGCGACTTACTGCATATTTCATGGTGCATTCTTCGATCAATGAGTTAGGATCGTGTCAATCCCTCGCTCTTTTGATCATATTGTCTTGCCCTGAAAAGCAAGATTGTTCTCCAGCTCAATAACATAACGGTGGATCGTGATTTTCCTAATATCTTCTCGAAAGTATTAACGGGTTGTTGCCTGACCATTATATTGAGTTTGTGATCAAGTTGGTTTATTTATAAAGCATCACTGCTCCAAGACTCTATGTTAGATACGCCTGAGCTAGTTGGTTAAGCTAAACAATAATTGGACAGTTGGAAGATAAACCATTCACCTGACTTAGTTCCTTCCAAAGGGATATATTGATATGTGTTTGTGTATGTAGAAAAATATGATATCTTGATCGAATGATCCTTGTAGTCAATTTTTGCATCTATTGTCTTGTAAAATCTTTGATTTGAGTGCGGGATATTGTCAAATCAAAATAGAACCAAAGATTTTCCCAATGATGTCATACTCGTGGATCCCTCCTCGACCTTTCACCATTATATATCTTGGTCTGGCCAACGCTATCACCTTTTTCACAGAGTTATGGACATTCATCTATTGGGGAATGTTGCATGGGAAACAAAAAATTTCCTACGCACATGCAAGATCTATCCATGGTGATGAGCATCTACGAGATGGAGAGTGGATCTAAATACCCTTGTAAATCGCTAAGCGGGAAGCATTAAGAAACGCGGTTGATGTAGTCGAACGTCTTCGTGATCCAAATCGCCGATCATCTCGCAATCCCATCACGATGCATCTCGCGATCCAATCATGATCCTTCCCGTGATCCAATCACGATCCATCCCGCACTCAAATCAGGAATCGTCTCGCAATCTTGATCACGGTCCTTCCGATCTAGCGCTGAACGGACGGCACCTCCGCGTTCAGCACACGTACAACTTGATGAAAATCTTTGCCTTCTTGATCGAGCAAGAGGGAGCGGAGAGGTAGATGAGTTCTCCGAAAGCGCGACAGCGTGGCGGTGATGGTGTTGGAACTATTCCGGCAGGGCTTCGCCTAAGCAACGCCGAACTAGACTAGAGGACAAAACCAATCTAGATGAATTAGAGGGAGCACGTGGCAATTAGGGTTAGCTATTCCCTCTAAATCCTCTAGTACATTTAGGATGGAGGGAGGGGAGGAGGTAGCCTCAAACCCTCAAGATCTGGACGAAATTGGAGGTGGAGGAGTCCTACTCCAATCATATTAGGAGTAGGATTCCTCCTTTCCACTTGGAAACTCTTTCCACCTCTCCACCTTTTGATTTTTTCCTTCTCAAACCTCATGGGCTTTAGTGGAGGCTTTGGCCAGGCTACCAGGGGATGGTTTGTCTCCTCCCACAGCCCATGAGGCCCCTCTGGGCGTGACACCCCTCCCGATGATCCTCCGGTACCCTCCCGGCACTCTCGGTACACTACCGATGAGCCCAAAACTTTTCCGGCGACCAAAACAGGACTTCCTATATATCAATCTTTACCTCCAAACCATTACAGAGATCCTCGTGATGTTCGAGATCTCATCCGGGACTCTGAACAACCTTCGGCCACCACCATACATAACTCTATACTAGTGAAACATCACCGAACCTAAAGTGTGCAGACCTTGTGGGTTCGAGAACTATGTAGACATGACCGAGACACCTCTACGGTTAATAACCAATAGCAGGAACTGGATGCCCATACTAATTCCTACATATTCTATGAAGATCTTTATCGGTCGAACCTCTATGTCAAGGATTCAATTAATCCCGTATGATTATCCCTTTGTTCTTCGGTATGTTAATTGCCCGAGATTCGATCGTTGGTATCTCCATACCTAGTTCAACCTCGTTACTGGCTAGTCTCTTTACTCGTTACGTAATACAAGATCCTGTCGCTAACACTTAGTCACATTGCTTATAAGGCTTATTGTGATGTTGTATTACCGAGTGGGCCCTGAGATACCTCTCCGTCACACGGAGTAACAAATCTCAGTCTTGATCCATGCCAACCCAGCAGACACCCTCAGAGATAAGTATAAAGCACCTTTATAGTCCCCCAGTTACGCTGCGACGTTTGATTCACACAAGGTACTCCTCCAGTGTCAATGAGTTGCATGATCTCATGGTCACAGGAACAGATACTTGACATGCAGAAAATGGTAGAAATAAACTGACACGATCATATGCTACGTTTGTAGTTTGGGTCTTTTCCATCCCATCATTCTCCTAATGATGTGCTCCCTTTATCAAATGACATCTGATGTCAATGGCTAGGAAACCTTAGCCATGTTTGATCAACGAGCTAATCTATTAGTGGCATACTAGGGACATGGTGTTGTCTATGTATCCACACATGTATCTGAGGTTCCGATCAATACAATTATAGCATGGATAATAAAAGATAATCATGAACAAGGAAATATGATAATAACCAATTTATTATTGCCTCTGGGGCATATTTCCAACAGTCTCCCACTTGCACTAGAGTCAATAATCTAGTTCACATCACCATGTGATTTGCATTGTTATGAATCTAACACCCAATGAGTTCTGGGGCTCGATCATGCTTTGCATGTGAGAGAGGTCTTTTTGCCAACGGGTATGCAACATTTAGATCCATGTGTACTTTGCAAATATCTATGTCATACTGTAGACACTGCTACCACACTCCACTTGGAGCAATTCCAAATGGCTGCTCTACTATACATATCCGGATTGCTACTAAGAGTCATCCGGATTGGTGTTAAAGCTTGCATCGATGTAACTCTTTACGATGAACTCTTTATCACCTCCATAATCAAGAAACATTTCCTTAGACTTTTAGTTACTAAGGATAATCTTGACCGTTGTCCTGTGATCACTCTTGTACCCCTTGACGGACTCATGGCAACGCACATACATAGCTCGTAGGTTCATCTTTGTCCAACAATATGACCTCTAACACAGGGTTGTCATACCACTCAGGAGCAGTGCACGTCCTTGTCGACCTATGAGGTTCGATAGTAACTTGATCCGAAACTTCATGAGCATCATCATTCACTTCCTCTTCAACTAACGCAGGCTTCACAGAAACATCTTCCTGCGCTGTGCTACTCTCTCATTGAAACAAAGGTTCAATAACCTCATCAAGTTCTATCATCCTCCCACTCAATTCTTTTGATAGAAACTTCTTCTCGACAAAGGACCCAGTTTTAGCAACAAACATTTTATGCTTAGATCTGAGATAGAAGGTTCACCCAACTGTTCTTAGGGTATTCTATGAAGATGCATTTGTCCACTTGGGGTTCGAGCTCATTAGGTGAAAACATTTTCCACACAAGCATCGCAGCCCCAAACATTAAGAAATGACAGCTTAGGTTTCTATCAAACCATAATTCACACGGTGTCATCTCAACGGATTTAGATGGTGCCCTATTTAAAGTGAATGTAGTTGTCTCTAATGCATAACCCCAAAATTATAGTAGCAAAACGATAAGAGACATCATAGCATGCACCATATCCAATAGAGCACGACTATGACGTTCGGACACACCATCACACTATGGTTCTCTAGGTGGCGTGAGTTGTGAAACAACTTTCACATTGTCTAAAGTTGTATGCCAAACTCGTAACTCAGATATTGACCTCCATGATCATATCGCAGACATTTTTATCTTCTTGTCACGATTATCTTAAACTTCACTCTGAATTTGGTTGAACCTTTCAAATGATTCAGACTTGTGTTTCATTAAGTAAATATACATTATATCTACTCAAATCATCAGTGAAGGTAAGAAAATAACGATATCCACCGCACGCTACAAGACTCATTGGATTGCATACATCAACATGTATCATTTCCAATAAATCACTTGCCCGCTCCATTCATTCGGAAAACGGAGTCCTTAGTCATCTCGCCCAAGAGGCATGGTTTGCATGTCTCAATCGATTCGAAATCGAATGAGTCCAAAGATCCATCAGCATGGAGTTTCTTCATGCGCTTTATACCAATATGACATTTAGCGGCAGTGCCACAAGTATGTGGTACTATCATTATTAACTTTGTATCTTTTGGCATCAATGTTATGAACATGTGTATTACTATGATCAAGATTCAACAAACCATTCTCACTGGGTGCATGACCATTGAAGGTATTATTCATGTAAATAGAATAACCATTATTCTCTAACTTAAATGAATAACCGTGTTGCAATAAACACGATCTAACCACGTTCATCCTCAACGCAAAACACCAAATAACATTTATTTAGGTTCGTCACTAATCCCGAAGGTAGAGAAAGCGTGCGATATTGATCACATCAACCTTGGAAACATTTCCAACACACATCGTCACCTCACCCTTAGCTAGTCCTCCGTTTATTCTATAGCTTTTATTTTGAGTTACTAACATTTAGCAACCAAACCAATATCCAATACCCAAGTGCTACTAGGAGTACTATCAAGGTACACATCAATAACACGTATATCAAATATACTTCTGTCGACGTTGCCATCCTTCTTATCTACCAAGTATCTAGGGTTGTTCCGCTTCCGCGACCGCTCTCCTCATAATCGAAGCACTTAGTCTCGGGTTTGGGTTCAACTTTGGGTTGCTTCACTGGAGCAGCAACTGACTTTCCATCCATGAAGTTTCCCACCTTGCCCTTGCCCTTCTTGAAACTAGTGGTTTTACTAACCATCAACACTTGACGCTCCTTCTTGATTTCTACCTTCGCGGTGTCAAACATCGCGAACGGCTCAGGGATCATTATTTTTATCCCTGGCATTTTATAGTTCATAACCAAATTCTAGTAGCTTAGTGACAGTGACTTAGAGAACTATATCAATCACTATCTTATCTGGAAGATCAACTCCCACTCGATTCAAGCGATTGTAGGACCCAGACAATCTGAGCACATGCTCAAGGATTGAGCTATTCTCTTTCATCTTACAGGCAATGAATCTTGTTGGAGATCTCATATCTCGCAACATGGGCATGAGCCTGAGATCCTAATTTCAGCTCTTGGAACATCTCATATGTTCCGTGATGTTCAAAATGTTTTGGAGCCTCAATTCTAAGCCATACTGCATGACGCACTAAACAATCAAGTAGTCATCAGAACGTGCCTGTCAGATGTTCACAACGTCTATAGATGACGCTAGAGGGGTTGGCGCACCGAGCGGTGCATTAAGGACATAAGCCTTCTGTGCAGCAATGAGGACAATCCTTAGATCACGGACCCAGTCCGCAATATTGCTACCATCATCTTTCAACTCTATTTATATAGGAACATATAGAAATTCAAGGGAGCTACATCGTGAGCTACAACATAATTTGCAAAGACACTACTGACTACGTTCATGATAATGAGTTCAATTAATCATATTACATAGGAACTCTCACTCAAATTGACATCCCTCCGGTCATTCGAGTGATTCATGATCCAAATTCACCAACTCAAGTCCGATCATCACGTGAGTTGAGGTGGTTTCAATGGTGAACATCATCATGTTGATCATATCTACTATATGACTCATGTTCGACCTTTCGGTCTCTTGTGTTCTGAGGCCATGTATGTACATGCTAGGCTCGTCAAGTTTAACCAGAGTGTTTTGCATGTGCAACACTGCCTTGCACCCGTTTTATGTGAACGTAGAGTCTATCACACCCGATCATCACGTGGTGTCTCGACACGATGAACTTTCGCAACGGTGCACACTCGGGGAGAACACAATTTATCTTGAAATTAAGTGAGGGATCACCTTATAATTCTACCATCGTCCTAAGAAAAACAAGGTGCATAAAAGGATTAACATCACATGCAAATCATAAGTGACATGATATGGCCATGAACTTCTGCTTTTGATCTCCTTCTTGAAAGCACCGGCATGATCTCCATCGTCACCGGCATGACACCATGATCTCCATCATCTTGATCTCCATCAACGTGTTGCCATCGTGGTTGTCGCGCCCACCATGCTTCTACTATTGCTACCGTTTAGCAATAAAGTACAACACTACATAGCGCTTAATGATTGACACGCAGGTCATACAGTAATTAAAGACAACCCTATGGCTCCTGCCAGTTGCCGTACTCATCGACATGCAAGTCATGATATTCTATACAACACATGATCATCTCATACATCACATATATCTCATCATGTAATTGGCCATATCACATCACAACATACCCTGCAAAAACAAGTTAGACGTCCTCTAATGGTTGTACCATGTTTTACATGGCTGCTACGGATATCTAGCAAGAACAATTCTCACCTACGCATAAACCACGATGGTGATACATAAGTTTCTTTTCAACCTTCTCAAGGACCGCCTTAGTCGAATCCGATCCAACTAAAGTAGGAGAAACAGACACCCGCCAGCCATCTTTGTGAAATGAAATTACATGTGAGTCGATGGAACCAGTCT
Organism: Hordeum marinum; assembly: GCA_022496015.1. NCBI lineage: Eukaryota > Viridiplantae > Streptophyta > Magnoliopsida > Poales > Poaceae > Hordeum > Hordeum marinum. Next base: position 164,778,848 of record CM039675.1, read on the forward strand.
CTCGTAAGCGTACGAGTAAAGTTGGTCCGGGACGCTTCATCCCACAATACCGCTGAAACAAAACACGACCAAGGGAGGAAGCAATCTAAGCATCAACGCCCACAAACTCTTTGTGTTCTACTCGAGATCTCATCTACACATAGACCTAGCTCTTATACCACTGTTGGGGAACGTTGCATGGGAAACAAAAAATTTCCTCCGCACATGCGAGATCTATCCATGGTGATGAGCATCTACGAGAGGGAGAGTGTATCTACATACCCTTGTAGATCGCTAAGCGAGAAGCGTTAAGAAACGCGGTTCAAGTACTCGACCGTCTTCGCGATCCAAATTGCCGAGCGTCCCGCGATCCCATCACGATCCATCTCGCGATCCAATCACGATCCGTCCCGTGATCCAATCACGATCCATCCCACGATCAAATCATGAATCGTCACGCAATCTTGATCATGGTCCTTCCGCTCTAGCGCCGAACGGACGACACCTCCCCGTTTAGCACACGTACAGCTCGATGATGATCTTCGCCTTCTTGATCCAGCAAGAGGGAGCAGAGAGGTAGATGAGTTCGCCAGCAGCGCGACGGCATGGCATCGATGGTGGTGGAACTATTCCGGCAGGGCTTCGCCTAAGCAACGCCGAACTAGACTAGAGGACAAAACCGATCTAGATGAATTAGAAGGAGCACGTGGCAATTAGGGTTAGCTCTTCCCTCTAAATACTCTAGTATATATAGTAGGGAGGTAGGGGAGAAGGCAGCCTCAAACCCTCAAGATCTGACCGAAATTGGAGGTGGAGGAGTCCTACTCCAATCCTATTAGGAGTAGGATTCCTCCTTTCCACTTGGAAAGTCTTTCCACCTCTCCACCTTTTGAGTTTTTCCTTCTCAAACCCCATGGGATTTAGTGGAGGCTTCGGCCAGCCCACCAGGGGCTGGTTTGTCTCCTCCCACAGCCCATGAGGCCCCTCGGGGCGTGACACCCCTCCCGATGGTCCTCTGGTACGCTCCCGACACTCTCGGTACACTACCGATGAGCCCGAACTTTTCCGGCGACCAAAACAAGACTTCCTATATATCAATCTTTAACTCCGGAGCATTCCGGAGCTCCTCGTGACGTTCGAAATCTCATCCGAGACTCCGAACAACCTGCTATCACCACCATACATAACTCCATACTACTGAAACATCACCGAACCAAAAGTGTGCAGACCCTGCGGGTTCAAGAACTATGTAGATATGACCAAGACACCTCTACGGTCAATAACCAATAGCGGGACCTGGATGCCCATATTGATTCCTACATATTCTACGAAGATCTTTATCAGTCGAACCTCTATGTCAATGATTCAGTTAATCCCGTATGATGTTCCCTTTGTTCTTCGGTATGTTACTTCCCCGAGATTCGATTGTCGGTATCTCCATACCTAGTCTCTTTACTCATTCCATAATACAAGATCCCGTGGCTAACACTGTTGGAAATATGCCCTACAGGCAATAATAAAATGGTTATAATTGTATTTCCTTGTTCATGATAATTGTCTATTGTTCATGCTATAATTGTATTAACTGGAAACCAGAATGCATGTGTGAATACATAGACCATAACATGTCCCTAGTGAGCCTCTAGTTGGCTAGCACATTTATCAATAGATGGTCACGATTTCATGACTATGGACATTGGATGTCAATGATAACAGTATCACATCATTAGGAGAATGATGTGATGGACAAGACCCAATCCTAAGCATAGCACAAGATCAGGTAGTTCGTCTGCTAAAGCTTTTCCAGTGTCAAGTATCATTTCCTTAGACAATGAGATTGTGCAACTCCCGGATACAGCAGGAATGCTTTGGGTGTGCCAAAAATCACAACGTAACTAGGTGGCTATAAAGGGGCACTATGGGTATCTCCAAAAGTGTCTGTTGGGTTGGCACAAATCGAGACTGGGATTTGTCACTCCGTATGACGGAGAGGTATCTTTGGGCCCACTCGGTAAGACATCATCATAATGAGCTCAATGTAACTAAGGAGTTAGCCATGGGATGATGTGTTGTAGAACGGGTAAAGAGACTTGCCAGTAACGAGATTGAACAAGGTATAGGGAATCGACGATCGAATCTCGGGCAAGTATCATACCGGTAGACAAAGGGAATTGGATATGGGATTGATTGAATCCCGGACATCGTGGTTGATCCGATGAGATCACCGTGGAGAATGTGGGAGCCAACATGGGTATCCAGATCCCTCTGTTGTTTATTGATCGGAGAGGTGTCTCAGTCATCTCTACGTGTCTCCCGAACCCGTAGGGTGTACACACTTAAGGTTCGATGAAGCTAAGGTTATAAGAAAATGGTATACGTGATTACTGAAGGTTTTTTGGAGTCTCATATGAGATCCTGGAAGTCACGAGGAGCTCCGAAATGGTCCGGAGCTAAATATTGATATATAGGAAGTCCTGTTTTGGTCACCGGAAAGCTTTCGGGCTCATCGATAGTGTACCGGGAGGGCCGGGAGGGTGCCGAAGGACCCCCGGGAGGGGTGTGACGACCAAAGGACCTTATGGTCTGTTAGATAAAGTGTGACATCCCTTATTGGTATGGGAAATACCTTTTCTAAAGGCCCATGCACATAGGGATAAAGAGATAAGGCAAAAAGGAGTTTGAAAGGAGGAGATCCACATCCCTTGTGGGAGGTGGACTCCTCCCTAGCTCGGCCGAACCTCTCCTCATTGGAGGAGGGGCCAAGGCAGCCCTCCCTCTCTCTCCTCCTATATATACTGGAGGTTTTGGATGTTTTGAGACAAGATTTGATCTCTCTCTCCCACGGCACAGCCCTACCTCTCTTCTTCCTCCTCCGAAGTGCTTAGGCGAAGCCCTGCCGGAATACCTTGCTGCTCCACCACCACCACGCCGTCGTGTTGCTGTTGGAGATCTTCCCCAACCTCTCCCTCCGCCTTGCTGGATCAAGGAGCAGGAGACATCACCGAGCTATACATGTGTTGAATGCGGAGGCGCTGTTGTTCGGCGCTTAGATCGGAATCGACCGCGATCTGAATCGCTGCAAGTATGACTCCACCAACCGTGTTCTTGTAACGCTCCCGCTTAGCGATCTTCAAAGTTATGAATATGCAATCTCTCCCTTACTCATTGCTGGTTTCTCCATAGATTGATCTTGGTGAACACGTAGGAAAATTTTGATTTACTACTATGTCTCCCAATAGTGGCATCGTGAGCTAGGTCTATGCGTAGAATCTATGCACGAGTAGAACACAAAGTTGTTGTGGGGTCGATCTTGTTAATTTTCTTACCACTACTACTCTTCGCTTGATTCGGCGGTATTGTGGGATGAAGCGGCCCGGACCAACTTTACATGTACGCTTACGTGAGACCGGTTCCACCACCTCACGTGCACTTGTTGCATAAGGTGGATAGCGGGTGTCTGTCTCTCCCACCTTAGTCGGATTGGATTCGATGAAAAGGGTCCTTATGAAGGGTAAATATAAATTGGTATATCACGTTGTGGTTTTGGCTTAGGTAAGAAACATTCTTGCTAGAAACCTATAGCAGCCACGTAAAAACTTGCAAGTACAGATTAGATGATGTCTAAATTGTTTTTGCAGCATATGCCTTGTGATGTGATATGGCCAAAGGATGTGATGTGACGCATTGTGATGTATGAGATTGATCATGTTCTTATAATAGGATTCATGACTTGCATGTCGATGAGTATGACAACCGGCAGGAGCCATATGAGTTGTCTTATTTTATTGTATGACCTGCGTGTCAATCATAAATGCCATGTAATTACTTTACTTTATTGCTAATCGTTAGCCATAGTAGTAGAAGTAATATTTGGCGAGACAACTTCATGAAGACACGATGATGGAGATCATAGTGTTGTGCCGGTGACAGTGATGATCATGGTGCCCCGAAGATGGAGATCAAAGGAGCAAGATGATATTGGCCATATCATGTCACTATATTGACTGCATGTGATGTTTATCATGTTTACATCTTATTTGCTTACAACGACGGTAGTAAATAAGATGATCTCTCAATAAAATTTCAAGAAAGGTGTTCACCCTAACTATGCACCGTTGCTAAGGATCATTGTTCCGAAGCACCACGTGACGATCGGGTGTGATAGGTTCTAACATTCGCATACAACGGGTGTAAGCCGGATTTGCACACGTGAAACACTTAGGTTGACTTGACGAGCCTAGCATGTACAGACATGGCCTCGGAACACGGAAGACTGAAAGGTCACACATGAGTCGTATAGAAGATACGATCAACATGGAGATGTTCACCATGGATGACTAGTCCGTCTCACGTGATGATCGGACACGGGCTAGTTGACATAGATCATGTGTCACTTGGATGACTAGAGAGATGTCTATCTAACTGGGAGTTCATTAAATAATTTGATTATGTGAACTTAATTATCATGAACTTAGTCTAAAATTGTCTTTACAATCTATATTGTAGATCCAATGGCCAACGCTAATGTCACCCTCAACTTCAACACGTTCGTAGAGAAAACCAAGCCGAAAGATGATGGAAGCAACTATGCGGACTGGGTCCGTGGCTTGAGGATCATCCTCATAGCTTCCAAAATATTGTATGTCCTTGATGCTCCGCTAGGTGACGCACCCATTTTCTCAGCAGATCAAGACATTATGAATGCTTGGCACTCACTCTGTGATGATTACTCCCTTGTTTAACGTGGAATGCTTTATAGTTTAGAACCGGGGCTCCAAAAGCGTTTTGAGCAACACGGAGCATATGAGATGTTCCAAGAGCTGAGAATGGTTTTCCAAGCTCATGCTCAGGTCGAGAGATATGATGTCTCTGACAAGTTCTTAAGTTGTAAGATGGAGGAAAACAGTTCTGTCAGTGAACACGTACTCAAAATGTCTGGGTTGCACAACCGCTTGACTCAGCTGGGAGTTAATCTCCTAGATGACTTGGTCATTGACAAAATCCTTCAATCGCTTCCACCTAGCTACAAGAGCTTTGTGATGAACTACAACATGCAGGGTATGGAGAAGTCCATTCCTGAGTTGTACTCGATGCTGAAATCAGCGGAGGTCGAGATCAAAAAGGAGCATCAAGTGTTGATGGTGAATAAGACCACTAGTTTCAAGAAAGGCAAGGGTAAGAAGAACTTCAAGAAGGATGGCAAAGTTGTTGCCGTGCCCGGTAAGCAAGTTGCCGGGAAGAAGAACAAGAATGGACCCAAGCCTGAGACTGAGTGCTTTTATTGCAAGGGTACCGGTCACTGGAAGCGGAACTGCCCCAAGTACTTAGCGGATAAGAAGGCCGGCAACATTAAAGGCATATGTGATATACTTGTTATTGATGTGTACCTTACCAGTGCTCGTATTAGCTCCTAGGTATTTGATACCGGTGCAGTTGCTCACATTTGTAATTGCAAGCAGGAGCTGCGGAATAAGCGGAGACTAGCAAATGACGAGGTGACGATGCGCGTCGGGAATGGTCCAAGGTCGACGTGATCACCGTCGGCACGCTACCTCTACATCTACCTTCAAGATTAGTTTTAAACCTCAATAATTGTTATTTAGTACCAGCTTTGAGCATGAATATTGTATCAGGATCTCGTTTGATGCGAGATGGATACTCATTTAAATCTGAGAATAATGGTTGTTCTATTTATATGAGAGAAATGTTTTATGGTCATGCCTCAGTGGTGAATGGTTTATTTTTGATGAATCTCGAATGTGATGTTACACATGTCCATAGTGTGAGTACCAAAAGATGTAAGATTGATAACGATAGTCCCACTTACATGTGGCACTGCCGCCTTGGTCATATTGGTGTCAAGCGCGTGAAGAAACTCCATACTGATGGACTTTTGGAGTCTCTTGATTTTGAATCATTGGACATGTGTGAACCATGCCTCATGGGAAATATGACCAAGACTCCGTTCTCCGGAACATTGGAGCGAGAAACAGACTTGTTGGAGATAATACATACCGATGTATGCGGTCCAATGAGCGTCGAGGCTCGCGGTGGCTATTGTTATGTTCTCACCCTCGCTGATGACTTGAGCAGATATGGGTATATCTACTTAATGAAACACAAGTATGAAACCTTTGAAAGGTTCAAGGAATTTCAGAGTGAGGTGGAGAATCAACGTGACAGGAAAATAAAGTGCCTACGATCTGATCGTGGCGGAGAATATTTGAGTCATGAGTTTGGCACGCACCTAAGAAAATGTGGAATTGTTTCACAACTCATGCCGCCTAGCACACCTCAGAGAAATGGCGTGTCTGAACATCGTAATTGCATTCTATTGGATATGGTGCGATCTATGATGTCTCTTACCAACTTACCACTATCATTTTGGGGATATGCATTAGAGACTGCCGCATTCACTTTAAATAGGGCACCGTCAAAGTTAGTTGAGATGACACCGTATGAACTATGGTTTGGAAATAAACCTAAGTTGTTGTTTCTAAAAGTTTGGGGATGCGATGATTATGTGAAGAAACTTCAACCTGAGAAGCTCTAACCCAAAGAGGAAAAGTGCGTATTCATAGGATATCCCAAAGATACTATTGGGTATACCTTCTACCTAAGATCCGAAGGCAAATTCTGTGTTGCCAAGAATGGATCCTTTCTCAAGAAAGAGTTTCTCTCGAAAGAAGTAAGTGGGAGGAAAATATAACTTGATGAGGTAATTGTACCTCCACTCGAACCGGAGAGTAGGGGAGCACACGAAGTTGTTTCTGTGGAGCCTACACAGGCTGGAGAGGAAGTTAATGATGATGATCATGAAACTTCAGATCAAGTTACTATTGAACGTCGAAGGTCCACTAGGACACGTTCCGCACCAGAGTGGTACGGCAACCCTGTCCTAGAGATCATGTTGTTGGACAACGATGAACCTTCGAACTATGAAGAAGCAATGGCGGGCCCGGATTCCAATAAATGGCTTGAAGCCATGAAATCTGAGATAGGGTCCATGTATGAGAACAAAGTATGGACTTTGGTGGACTTACCTGATGATAAGCGAGCCATTGAAAATAAATGGATCTTTAAGAAGAAGACTGACGGAGATGCTAATATGACCGTCTATAAGGCTTGGCTTGTCGCTAAGGGTTATCGACAAGTTCACGGAGTTGACTACGATGAGACTTTCTCATCAGTAGCGATGCTGAAGTCCGTCCGAATCATGTTAGAAATTGCCGCATTTTATGATTATGAGATCTGGCAAATGGACGTCAAAACGACATTCCTTAATGGCTTCCTTAAGGAAGAACTGTGTATGATGCAGCCGGAAGGTTTTGTTGATCCTAAAGATGCTAAAAAAGTATGCAAGCTCCAGCACTCCATCTATGGGCTGGTGCAAGCATCTCAGAGTTGGAACATTCGCTTTAATGAGGTGATTAAAGCGTTTGGATTTATACAGGTTTATGGAGAACCCTGTATTTACAAGAAAGTGAGTGGGAGCTCTGTAGCACTTCTCATATTATATGTGGATGACATATTGTTGATGGGAAATGATATAGAACTTTTGGAAAGTGTAAAGGCCTACTTGAATAAATGTTTTTCAATGAAGGACCTTGGAGAAGCTGCTTACATATCGAAACGCCTCATAGGTCTTTCACAAAGCACATACCTTGAAAAGATATTGAAGAAGTTCAATATGGATCAGTCCAAGATTGGGTTCTTGCCTGTGTTACAGGGTGTGAGATTGAGTACGACTCAATGCCCGACCACGACAAAGGATAGAGAAGAGATGAGTGTCATCCCCTATGCTTCAGCCATAGGCTCTATTATGTATGCCATGCTGTGTACCAGACCTGATGTGAACCTTTCCATAAGTTTGGTAGGGAGGTACCAAAGTGATCCCGGAGCGGAAAACTGAACAACGGTCAAGAATATCCTAAAGTACCTGAAAAGGAGACAGGACATGTTTCTCGTATATGGAGGTGTCGAAGAGCTCGTCGTAAAGGGTTACGTCGATGCTAGCTTCGACACAGATCCGGACGACTCCCCAAGTCGCAAACCGGATACGTGTATATTTTGAACGGAGGGGCGGTCAGCTGGTGCAGCAGCAAGCAAAGCGTCGTGGCGGCATCTACATGTGAACTGGAGTACATAGCTGCTTCAGAAGCAGCAAAGGAAGGAGTCTGGTTGAAGGAGTTCATCACCGACCTCGGAGTGATTCCAAATGCGTCGGGCCCAATGACTCTGTTTTGTGATAACACTGGAGCTATTGCCCTTGCCAAGGAGCCCAGGTTTCACAAGAAGACAAGACACATCAAGCTCCGCTTAAACTCCATCCATGATTACATTCAGGAGGGAGAAATAGATATTTGTAAAGTACATACGGATCTGAATGTAGAAGATCCGTTGACTAAACCTCTCTCACGAGAAAAACATGATCAACACCAGAATGCTATGGGTGTTTGATTCATCACAATTTAACTAGATTATTGACTCTAGTGCAAGTGGGAGACTGTTGGAAATATGCCCTAGAGGAAATAATAAAATGGTTATTATTGTATTTCCTTGTTCATGATAATTTTCTATTGTTCATGCTATAATTGTATTAACCGGAAACCAGAATGCATGTGTGAATACATAGACCATAACATGTCCCTAGTGAGCCTCTAGTTGGCTAGCTCGTAGATCAATAGATGGTCATGGTTTCATGACCATGGACATTGGATGTCATTGATAACGGGATCACATCATTAGGAGAATGATGTGATGAAAAAGACCCAATCCTAAGCATAGCACAAGATCGTGTAGTTCGTCTGCTAAAGCTTTGCTAGTGTCAAGTATCATTTCCTTAGACCATGAGATTTTGCAACTCCTGGATACCGTAGTAATGCTTTGGGTGTGGCAAACGTCATAGCATAACTGGGTGGCTATAAAGGTGCAGTGCGGGTATCTCCGAAAGGGTCTGTTGGGTTGGCACGAATCGAGACTGGGATTTGTTACTCCGTATGACGGAGAGGTATCTATGGGCCCACTCGTTAAGACATACACATAATGAGCTCAATGTGACTAAGGAGTTAGCCACGCGATGATGTGTTGTGGAACGAGTAAAGAGACTTGCCGGTAACGAGATTGAACAAGGTATCGGGATACCGAGGATCGAATATCGGGCAAGTATCATACCGGCAGACAAAGGGAATTTGATACGGGATTGATTGAATCCCCGACATCATGGTTCATCCGATGAGATCATCGTGGATCATGTGGGATCCAACATGGGTATCTAGATCCCTCTGTTGGTTATTGACCGGAGAGGTGTCTCAGTCATGTCTACGTGTCTCTCGAACCCGTAGGGTCTACACACTTAAGGTTCGATGATGCTAGGGTTATAGCCAAATGCTATACGTGATTACCGAAGGTTTTTTGGAGTCCCGTATGAGATCCCGGACGTCACGAGGAGCTCCAGAATGGTCCGGAGGTAAAGATTGATATATAGGAAGTCCTGTTTCGGTCACCGAAAAGTTTTCGAGCTCATCGGTAGTGTACCGGGAGGGTGCCGGAGGACCCCCGGGAGGGTGTGACGACCAAAGGACCTTATGGCCTGTTAGATAAAGTGTGCCCGCCCTTATTGGGCTGGGCAAGACCTTTGCTAAAGGCCCATGTGCATAGGGATAAAGAGATAAGGCAAAAAGGAGTTTGAAAGGAGGAGATCCACCTCCCTTGTGGGAGGTGGACTCCTCCCCTAGCTCGGCCGAACCTCTCCTCCTTGGAGGAGGGGCCAAGGCAGCCCTCCCTCTCCCTCCTCCTATATATATTTGATGTTTTGGCTGTTTTGAGACAAGATTTGATCTCTCTCTCCCACGGCGCAGCCCTACCTCTCTTCTTCCTCCTCCGCAGTGCTTTGGCGAAGCCCTGCCGGAATACCTTGCTGCTCCACCACCACCACGTTGTCGTGCTGTTGTTGGAGCTCTTCCTCAACCTCTCCCTCCTCCTTGCTGGATCAAGGCGCGGGAGACGTCACCGGGCTGTACGTGTGTTGAACGCGGAGGCGGCATTGTTCGGTGCTTAGATCGGAATCGACCGCGATCTGAATCACTGCGAGTACGACTCCACCAACCGCGTTCTTGTAACGCTTCCGCTTAGCGATCTTCAAACGTATGAAGATGCAGCCTCTGCCTTACTCGTTGCTGGTTTCTCCATATATTGATCTTGGTGAACACGTTGGAAAATTTTGATTTACTACTACGTCTCCCAACAAACAGTTAGTCACATTGCTTGCAAGGCTTATTGTGATGTTGTATTACCGAGTGGGCCCTGAGATACCCCTCTGTCACACGGAGTAACAAATCCCAGTCTTGATCCATGCCAACCCAGCAGACACCCTCGGAGATACCTGTAGAGCACCTTTATAGTCACCTAGTTATGTTGTGACGTTTGATACACACAAGGTACTCCTCCGGTGTCAGTGAGTTGCATGATCTCATGGTCATAGGAATAGATACTTGACATGCAGAAAATAGTAGCAATAAACTGAGACGATCATATGCTATGTTTGTAGTTTGGGTCTTTTCCATCCCATCATTCTCCTAATGATGTGATCCCGTTATCAAATGACATCTCATGTCAATGGCTAGGAAACCTTAGCCATCTTTGATCAACGAGCTAGTCTTTTAGAGGCATACTAGGGACATGGTGTTGTCTATGTATCCACACATGTATCTTAGTTTCTGATCAATACAATTATAGCGTGGATAATAAACGATAATCATGAACAAGGAAATATGATAATAACCAATTTATCATTGCCTCTAGGGCATATTTCCAACATCATCTTCATGGAAACCTCAAGGAACTGTTGTGGAGCCCATTGACAACCTTGTTTATCCTCCCCACGGTTCATGATGAACATAAAGCTAGTGTTGGAAAGTTTGTAGGCAATATCTTCGTGTCCCGTACATGAAGTACATGTTTGGTGTAAGAAGTGACTTTCTCAAAATTCACGTGCTTTTCGTGCAAGTTGCCGCCGTAAATTCGAGAAAGATTGTTTTGCTTCCCTTGGAATCATCCCAAGTCAATCAAGCACGTGCGAAGTATTATATGGTTTGCTAGATTTGCAACTTCCATTCCATATGTATGTCCTAGCACACCAAGCCACTAATTTCCTTGTTCAAGGAAAAGAAGTTAAGTGACAATCCATGGTAATGCGCAAGACTTCATTACCTCCAATGATGGTTCTCACCTAGAACTCAATAGTGTTTTGTTGCAATATTTCTGTGTGGTCACATTTGTCTTGGATGGTATGTTGACATATGACTTGCAATCTAGCTCATGTTTCGGAGATGGCTTCCATAGTTCATTTCCCGAGAATCTCGCAACGCCATCTCGTTGATTTGTGTTGCAAACTATTTATTTTAGACTTGCTGAGCCTGGAGTATCTTGTCACCAACCAGATCTGAATCTCTGGCGAATGTGATGGTTGGGACGTCTCCCAAGAGTTATAATATTGGTCTTACTAAACTGGTGAACTGGACATTGTGGCTAATACATCTGCCCGGAAGACCTGTTATTACGAAATCTTGTATCAGCAACATTAGCCACTTCCCCATGAGGACTTTGTATGCCTTATTCTAGAAGTTGTTCCTCCTGGACCCTTTTCAGACCCCGAAGTCCGACCTTTACTTGATGTTCTACATACCAAACGTTACCTATAATTGGGTTACACTAGTACATCGAGGAGAACATTAGAAGTGGAGTGCTAAATGTCTCTTGATCGGTTATCCAGATTTCGTTCCCTCTACATAGCTACGGAGAAATCTGAGAAAGTGTTGTCTTCCTTTGCAACCGCATCCTCCATTTTTATTCATCATGGTAGTGTGAAGTGTCACCAAGATCTTGGCATAGAAGTTGGTAAAACCCTGATGAATATGGACATCCTCAAGTTCTTGAGAGCACTCTTAGACAATAAGTTATATCCTCGGTATTGATTGGAATGTGCCGTCCATTTGCCAAGTTGTCTTATAACTCTAGTTTCCTTTCGAAACTGAGTATGATATTCGTTCAAACTCCTTCAAACGATCGTTCTTGAATTGCCTTAGCCTTGTATGAAGAGTTTCAATGATTTTTTATGTCAAAAGTAATTCGTTTTGCCACTTAAGGGAATAACTCTACGAGTCACCTTCCCTAAGGTGCCCTGTGGTGGTACTATGGCAATTGTTTACCCGCTACTTTGAAACCCATGCACTATCTTCTTTAATCATGGAACTGTTTCCTACCAATTGAACCTCCGTCATCTAGCTCATTCCCTCGTTCTCGATGTGTGTTTTGTGTATCAGCTCAAGAGGCGTTCTCATGTCTCATTCTATGAGTTGATCCTGAGTTGCTCGATCTCCGAGAAGATCGATCCTAGTAGAGCTTTTCATTCTTTTGTTGTTGTGTTGGATGAAGGTCCCGAAGGCAAAGATGTCAAGATCACCATGATGCAATGAATCGACATCTTCGATAAGGGCAATTGGATCAAGAAGATTGTGTTAGTTTGTGTTCCCTATGTCTTCTTACAGCCCTAGAATTATTTCAGTGCAATAGTTATGTGAGTGAAAATAGTTGCATCAGAATCATCCATGCATCATATTTAATTTTAGGAAGTGCAAATTGAGGGAATTTCGAAAAAGCCTCAAGTTAAATGAAGGGAAAAAACCCCCAAAACTGCATTCATTGTTTCCAAAATGACTTTCAAATAGTTATGAGAATTTTGGAAAGAGTTATATATCAAACCAAAACTTAGGAACAATTTAAAGATTTATTTTTGGGACTTTGGATTTAAATCAATAATATATTTGAGTTGGATTTGTTTCTGTTATATAAGAAATAAAGCTCTCATATTTATGTAAGTTTGCATGTGACCTTGGACTAGTTCCCTGAGCTCACATAAAAATTTACAGAAATTTTATAAATGGATGGATGCTTCAGATCAAATCAAACAAACAAAAAAATGCAAATAAAAATAATAGAAAAGGGAGGAAGAGACTAACCTCGCACGGCCCAGCTGGCTAGCCCAGTCACCTCCCCTGCCAGTCGTCCTCCTCTCGCTAGTAAGCGGAGGAGAAGCAGACCACGGTGCGCGCGCGAATGCTACGCCACAGCTGCCTACTTGCTCCCTCGCCATGTCCTCGTGCGGCATAACGTTGCCACTGACGTCGCATCATGCTGATTCCCTCTAGTGTCTTCCCCCTTGCTATGTCTCTCCCCCTCTCTCTCATGGCCGGAGCCATAGCCGACTCACCGCTCATCGCAAGCGTAGCCAGAGCCACCACATTTCCTAGTATTCATATCCATGAGATCCGCCTCAGCTCCTGTTATGTCACCGTCGAGCCAAGAGTCATCAGAAGCGTTGCATCGCCGGCACCATCATTGTCTTCCTCCTCGGGTCCCTAAGATCGATGTTGTCGACTCAGTCACTACAGAGCCTCCCCCAAGACGCCGAGCTACCCTACGGACTCCTGTGAGCTCCCGCTCGTTTCCCCCCTTCTCCAGTGCTTGAACTCTTCCTCTAGCTGCCACTTCTACGAACCCGAGCCCAGGTAGCCGCCATGGCCGATGAGACGCGTGCTCTGGAGCTTCTCTGCTCAAGCCAGTGGCACCAGGATGCTCCTGGAGACCCGTTAGTGCCGCTTAGCTGCTTGTATTGCTCGCTAGCCAACTGCAGCAACCGCGCCCGTGTGACCCGTACTCCAGCCGCCGCCCAGCTCGTAGTCGCTGCCATTACACGCTGCCCCAGCATGCACCACGGCCACCCCTAGATGCTCTGCATCGCGGGCTTTCTAACGCGCCTAGCCCCGCGACCTCTCGTTGCCGGAAACGGCCGAACGGGCAACTTCGGCGCCCTTTGTTTAGCGTCGCCGGCTAACGGCCGTTTAGTGCTGACGTGGCCGTCATTAGTGCCTAACCGCCAAGCCTAATCAGCCACTGTGTGACTGTTGGTGCGTCCAGGCATGTAACTAAACGGAATCAATTATAACAGAAACTTAATAAAACACCCCAGAGGCTGACAAGTGGGACCCCACGTCAGGATTGATTGACGTTCGGTCAATGATGATGTATGCTGATGTCATAAATCATTTCATTTCTGGTTTTTCTTATTTTCTGTATGATTTATAAATTCCAGAATAATAGAAACTTTGAAAAATCATAGAAATTCATTTGTAACTCCAATGAAGAAAAGTTATATATGAAAAATGATCAAAAAATCCAAAGAATCTGATTATACCATGATCGTGGATGTTTAAACAAGTTAACAACACCAACTAGGGAAAATAATGGTTAGAACAATTTGATAAATAGTTTGGAGTTGGAATTTAGTATATATTTGAATTTCACTTCAATTAATATGACTATCTATTACATTAGGTCAATTCAATTCTTTAAACATGAAATATCAACCATATGTTTGTGCATTACATTGAATGTGTTCCTTGTTCTTGTTTGTTGGTATTATTCCTTCTCGGTAGAGGATGTATCCGACGTTATGATTGTTGACACTAGTGAAGAGAAGTACTATCTTCAAAACTGTCAAGCAAGCAACCCCCCATGACCATATTGATATAAACCCACTCTCCCGCTCCTGCTCTCTTTTACTGCATTGGGACAATAACAATTCAACTATTACATGTTCTCGGTAATTGAACTCATTCCTTTGTGTCGTTGTTTTCTCACGAAAGATACCATGGGGTGGCTTATCGAGAGTGGTTGGGGCCGAAGGACACCGGCAGGCTTCGGTAACGGGATTGGGGACAAGAGGTGTGCGACACACGGTGTACCCAGATTCGGGGCCCTCCGTGGGAGGTAATACCCCTAGTCCTGGTTGTCTGGTTAAGGGAATAAGAGGGCTACTATGGTGCTCCTAGAGCTATTGGCTAGAGGAGGAAGAAGGAGCTTGCTAGCTCTGCTTGCCTCACTATGTGAGTGTGTGTGAGTGAGTCTGAGAATGGCCGATCCCCTGCATGGGGGGGCTCCAGGGGTTTTTATAGGCCAACCCCTTGAATTACAATATGTATAGGAGGCGCCAGGGGGTCCCAGCTGGTGGCCTCTCTATATGGCCATGGGGTCCTCGGCTGAGGAGTCTTGTCGTAGGTAGGGCAAGCCGGCTGCAAGGTCCCATCGGGAGCCGGAGGGGGCCCGCCAGCGAGCTGCCGCCATTGGTGCATCCCCATCACGCCACGGCACGGGTCGCCCCTCGCGTCGTCGTCTTGTGGTAGTTGGTTATGGTCAATGGTACGGCCGATCGTGCTATAGCCAGGACAGAGCAGGTAATGGAGTGGTTGAGGGCATGCAGACACCGTGCCGCCCGCCCGGTCACAGTCGGCCGGGGTCAGAGGCCCTATTGCCTCCACTATAGTTACGCGGGTGCTAACCTCCGACGCGACGGGGGCTACTACAGCCACGCGTGCCCTGACCACAGTACCGGAGGCACTGCTGACACGACGTGTGTCAGGTCGTCGTCCTACGAGGCGTGGTGAGAGGACGGGAGGTGACCTGTCGGCCAGAAGGCTAGGCATCTCCGCCTCTAGCTAGTCGGTTAGTTGCAGCCGGCGATGCGGAGCCGGACTACAGGGGGAGGCTGGTCGCCTTGTAATCATTTTTCGAAAAGCTAGAGTAAAGACCCAGCTAAGGCTACCCCGGGATTAGCCCCGATCAGTAGTACCCGAAGCAGGGGAGGCCCACCGACCGACCATGGCGGACTTTGCCAGCTTGAGTCTTGAATTTGAGGACCGTGGGTAGCACCGAAGCTGGAGGGTGTGGGATCGCGATGGCCGGCCCGGCAGCCGGCCAACGAGCCGCTGGGCGCCTCGACCACCCCGAGGGGCAGAGGAGACGCACCATGTGGGGAGCGCAGGGGGCCGTGGCCTCAACCCGCACACATCGATTCTCTGTGGGCCGGGCCGTCGGTTGGCGTTCCCGAAATGCCTCAATGCCCCTCTCGCCTATGGCGTAAAGTGGGGTTCGAGCACGACGGATCCGCTCCCCACAATCCCACGTGGGCTTTAAATGGGAGGGGAGAGGAGTGGGACACGACATTCGCTCCCCTGCCCCCGCACTTCGTATTTGTCACCCGTCCCCCTACCCGCATCGAGAGAGAGAGAGAGAGAGAAAGAGACAGAGAGAGAGAGAGAGAGGAGGCCGTGTAGGATCGAAAGTAGTGCTAGAGGGGGGTTATTAGACTCCTTGACCAAATAAAAATATACCTCTTCCCAATTTTAAATGTTGGCAGATTTTAGCATTCATAGCAAGTCAAGTACACCCTACACATGCATGTCTACGAGTATAGCAGCGGAACGTAAGACAAGCATGTAAGTAAAGGAAGGGTAGGAATATAAAACGCAACTGGAGACACGATGATTTTTCCCGTTGTTCCGATAGGTGGTGCTATCGTACATCCATGTTTATTGACTCTTCATCCCATAGAGGGTAAGTGTCGCGAGAGTCCACGGAGAGCTCTACCCACGGAGGGTTCCACAAAGTAGCAACCTGACTATACCATCATAGTCTACGTCCACGGAGGACTAGCCTAACTTGGGGTAAATCTTCACGAAGTAGGCGATCTCATTGCCCTTACAAACTTATTGGTTCACTCCACAACACGAACTAAGAGGCTCCCAAGAGACACCTAACCAATCTAGGAGGCACCAGTCTCCAAAAGGTAATAGGCTCGATAATGTCGATGAACTACTTGCTCTTGTGCTTCAAGATGATAGACACCTCAACACACAATCACTATCTCACATATTTGGCTATGGTGGAAGAGATTGATTGGGTGGAAATCAACCTGGGGAGGCTAGATATCAAGATTCATATGGTTGGAATGGAATGGCATGATCTCAACACATGAGTAGGTGGCTCTCTTTCTCTCACTCATAAAATCAGATAATATGAGTGGGGATCCGTTCTGAGTGCTTCTTTTCGAGTAGGTGGTGGTGGAGGGGTATATATAGGCATCTCCAAAAATCCAACCGTTAGACCTAATAAGTTAGACTTGGTGACACCGATGTGTTAATCTCAGTGGTACCGAGTTGCCTCAAAGGTAGCAACTTTTGAATCTCGGTGAGACCGATATATAAAACTCGGTTGCACCGATAAGGTGACCAACTGTCAAATTGCCAAACTCGGTAACACCGATTCAACAAACTCGATCGGACCGATTTTGTGAATTTGCGTAACAGGAAGTTGGCAACCCAAACTCGGTGCCACCAAAACAGAATCGGTTGCACCGAATGGCTAGGGTTTGGCTGAGTCTGTCTGAGGATGAGAATCGGTGGCACCGAGTGGGGAGTGTTGGTTGCACCGATTTTGGATTTTTGGCTTTGGATAGACATTTCTGGGAGAACTTTTGGATGTATGTGGTTACTATCACTTGTGCACATATGAGCATTTTGTTCACCAATAGTACCTTACCCCCTTTTGATAGTATTGGCTTTCCTATGGACTCAAAGTGATTTCTCACAAAAGTAAAATGCCGAGTCCTCTTTTCTTGATGCTTTGCCAATCTGTTTCCTTGCGTCTTGGGGTATTGCACAATCCTTTTGCCAACCCAGCATCGAACTTTTCCTAAAACATGCTTAGTGTCATCATTAGTTCAATGACATATATGTTGTTATTAATTGCCAAGACAACCAAGGGAGTAAATGTGCTTTCGGGCCACGCGTCCACCGCACCGCCGTCCGCCACTGTTGGGAGCCGTGATGTGACTAAGCCCACATGCCCCATCGCCGCGACCAAGACACCTCCGAGGCGAATGGTGGGCAAGGGGACCTGGGACGACAACGATGTCGATGATGCCTACATCGAGCACCTCCACCACCGCCGCAAGCTGCCGCCGGATGAGAACATGGAGGCGCACATCGCTGAGGCGGAGAATGTGCTGGCCTCGCGAGAAGGCGACATGGTGGTCTCTGCCGAGCATTTCGCTCATGGGACCGGCCTGCCGGCAGGCACGTTCTTTCGGCGCTTCCGATCGTGCTTTGGGCTGCAACCGCACCACTTCAGCACCAACACCATCCTACAACTGGTGGCGTTCGTCGCCCTTTGTGAGGTCTATTTGGGAGTAGAGCCGCACCTCGACCTCTGGTGCTGGATCTTCTACTTGAAGAACCATAAGCTAAAGGACAAGGCCACCAGCGAGACGGCCATGACTGCCTGTAGGGCCACCCTAATTTACTATCGCCCCAGATTTGGCTTCCCTCATCTCCCTCTGCAAGACTCGGTGAATATTTGGCAGAAGGGGTTCTTCTATGTGAAGAACGTGAAGCCCTCTGAGGACTACATCAACCTTCCCGACTTCGTCAACCAGTCGCCGGCCACGATGCAGAACTGGAGGATGCCTCCGCCCCAAGCACCCGAGACAGTGAACCGGCTCTGTGAGTGGCTGCTAGTGATGACCAAGACGGAGGGGATCATGGATATGGTTCTCCTGGCCATGATGGTGGCGCACTAGGTGCAGCCACTGAAGCGCCGGCCGCACCTCATCTGCCAGATGGGAGGGCGGCGCGACCCATGCCGGCTCTCCACTAAGGAGCTAAAGAAGGTGCAGGTGGCGAGCAGGGTGAACTCCATCTCGGGCGCCAAGATGGACGAAGGCGGGTGGTGATGGGGGAAAGCCCCATATAGCCGGGGCCATCCAGATCCACGAGTACGTGATGAGCCATCTCCCACCTTTTTTCTTCTAAAGCTGGCATTTCCCCCAAGCCTTACGACGGAGGGGCTTGCTTTGCATGGAGGTATTTTCTTTGCTGCAGAATTACAGGGAGCAGGCTACCAACGTGGCGGAGTCGGACCCAGAGGAGGTCGAAGACATCGACGATGTGGAGCCGGCCGAATCGGATCGAGCCGATGCATTGTGAACCGGCAGACGGAGGGGAGAGGACCGAGTCAGCAGATGAGTTGCTCCCCTGGTCTCTTTAGCGGAACTGGTCACGAAGGACCCTGATGTTTCGGCAGACGAAGCCACCATGTCGGATTTTGGGCTCCGCAAAACCCAAAGAGGTTCGAACTTAGGGGTGTGCATGAAGATCCCCACCAGCTCCGGCCTCACGCTCACGGCTCAATTACCTAGCCTGATGAACTCACTCAATCACAGGAAGAAGTCTAGCACACGAGGATTTACCTAGGTTTTGGCCGCTTCGAAGCGTAAAACCCTACTCCTGCATTTGGTGGAATGCTTCACGAGGAGGTTTGTGGATGAACTAGTACAGTGGTGGGTAGCCTCGCGAGGGTGCTCTAGTGGTTTTCAATTTATCCCTCCTCTACTGAGCAGCCTATCCTCTATTTATAGTGGTCGGGTCCGCTTCCCTTATCGCAATGGTGGGAAGGGATCCCACAATGGCCAAATTCGAAGGGGGACAAGGAGTACACCCTTATCCTAGCGAAAGGTGGTCTTCGCCTGTAAAGTATCCCGTGGTGATACAGAGGTGGGCTCGGCAATGACGTCCATCCTGCCGGGCTCATGGTCTTGGTCTTGTTGGGTCGGAATGGAAACCTTTGGGGTTCTTTGGGAACCTTCGTACATCTTCGCCTCCTTTGCACCAAAGACGAAACTGTCTCCTCTGCGCGCTACGGCCTGCCTAGCCTGGCTTGTGTCACCCCCGACCTCCCAAGGTTGAGTGTTGCATAGGGACCTCCGCCCCTTGGGAGGCGACCTGGGGTGGCCTCTTCCATCTGGGGGTCTTGGCGTCGTTCCCTTCGTGAGGGTGGGGCTCCCGCGAGGGCTTTGTTCTTGAGTAAGGCCACGCTGAGCCGTACCAGGCCATCAAAGTGGGTCATGCCCTGGGTCGCAGGCAGGCAATTCTGGGTACCCCCATTCCCAGGATGCTGACAGTAGCCCCCGGGCCCAATGCGCGCTTGCGATGGCTTCAGGACGAAGCCGGAGAAGATGGCTCGAAGCACCGTGCGCCCCCAATGCCTACGATCCTAGTTTGTCGTATGGAAAATAACAAGACATGTATGCCTCCGCTCCCTGAAGACGCCGGGAACCGTCTCAAGTCAGGCAGACATGATGCCTGCACACCACATCGGCCATCATTGCCCTTCCTTGAATGCAGTTCTCTCCTTACGTCTTCACCCCTCGGGCCACGCAGATGTGACCCAACAAGGGCAGATGAACCAACGTGAAGTAGGGTTGCACGCCGACCGAGTCTGCCATGTGGCACCCGAGGAGCGCACGGCGCCTCCACTCCCCACGTTGCCTCGACAACCGCTACATTTGACCAACAACCGGCGCACATCGTAGGATTATTATCACCCGGGATGGGGAGGGGTGCCGGTTGTCCTCCACCCGGTTATAAATGGGCGGAGGGGACGGAGACCCCAGCCCATTCCTACTCCTCGCTCCCCTGCCTTTGTCCTTCGCCTCCTTGATCATGACACCGGTGAGGAGGCTTTCTGCTGTCGGGAAGGGGAAATCTTGCAAGGAGGGGCCGGACCAATAACCTCCAAAGAGGATCCGGGGCCGTCCTCACAAGTATGTCAAGGCGTCGACAGCAGTGCCCCATGGGCACAGCCTTGTCTACGCGTGGGCTGGTGCCTCCGCTGGCAAAGCCGGAGGTGGCGGGCGCGAAGGCCATGGCCGAGGAGGGAGACCCGTTGTAGGTGCTCGACCACCGCACCCGCGGGCCCACACGGTCGATACGGGCCAATAGTTCCTGGTGCTGGTGGAGAGGCCAGCGGTCACCCGGTTGTAGCTTCTGCGCTTCTTCGTGTAGACACTACGTGTTGACGGGCCCGCAGGTCTGTGGCTGTAGGCCGATGGTTGTTGTAGCGGCGCGTTGTGCGTGGAGGTCGACATTACCCCCGCAAGTCACACCTTCTTGAGCCGCGTGTGGCAGACCTTCACCCACGCTCATGGCCTGTAGGTGAGGCTCATACTCCTCTTCAAGCATGACGGTGTTGTGGCACTTTTCATCAAGATCTTTGGGGAAGACGGCACATGCTGTGGTGCTGCCCAAAGGGCGACAGTGGCGGCGACCTTGGAGGTGAGCTTGCCCTTGGCGATGGTCGTCATGCTTCCAACAGCAACAACACTTCCTCCAAGGAGAGTCCAAGAGACAATAGCTACGACGCACCGCCGCATCGGTGCGTTCGGACTTAGGGGGGTAGCCAACCGCGACGGCGCCGCTCCATTGACCAGGAAGCGGCTATGCCGGCGTGCCACCATGGGCCCATCAAGGAAGAGGAGGACTCTGACTAAGCGCCGGCGAGCCGAAGGCAGGGCCTTAGCAGTGGCAGCCCCCTAGGGGGCTTCTTCGCCTTCTTCTTCATTTCCTTTCCCTGTAACCAAACAATCATGGGGCGCCCTCTGGGCATGTAATGAACTTTGACGCTTGCGCCCTTATATTAGCACTCTCATCATGTATTCCGGTCCTTGTTATAGTGTTAAATCAGGCTTTCTTTTGGTCGTGATTACGGTACTTTGCTCGACGCGTCCATGGCGGGCTTCTGTGTGGTGAGGTCTGGCAGTGGCATGCGGAGATCTCGAGGGTCTTGGGGGTTTCCCCTTCTTGCGAGTGAGGCGGTTTAGGAGCCCTTTCGGCACTCTACGTCGGCAGCCTAATCTTGCACATTCCTTGACCGCCGTTGTGGCATCCGGATCTCTAGGACGAGACCAAGGGGCGAGGCCTCGACAACCGTTGGGGCATCCAGAGCACCAGATGAGACCAAGGGGTGAGGGGCTACGTGACCAGTGAGGCTCCTGAGCCACATTGCTTAGGAGTCCCCCTTGACGCACAAGCAGTGCTCTACATCGGCAGGGCCTAATTCCGCGCATTACTAGACCATCGTTGGGGCGTCCAGATCACCAGGATGAGACCAAGGGGCAAGGCCTCGACCACCGTTGTGGCGTCCGGATCACCAGGACGAGACCAAGGGGTGAGTGTCTACCTGACCAGTGAGTCTCCTGTGGCACGTTGCTCAGAGTCCCCCTTGACGCTCAAGTGGCGGTCTACGTTGATGGGGCCCAATCCCTTGCATACCTCGACCGCCGTTGGGGCGTCCGGTTCACCAGCATGAGACCAAAGGGTGAGGGGCTACGTGAATAGTGAGGCTCCTGAGGAGCGTTTCTCAGGAGTCCCCCTAGATGCTTGAGTGTCTCCCATTCCTTTCTTGTCGGTTCCTGCCCCGAGAGGTGCCTGAGCCTCCTGAGGCTTCACGATACCGTGTCGGGCATGGCCGAAGCCCCAAAGCGAGGGCCGACTGCTAAAAGATGGATACTTCCGAGGCAACGGGGCCCTACCGACTTGCCCAGAGACGCCTCGCATGGGCCAAGGTGACATGCCCTTGGCAAGGTGCTCACACTGTGCCCCTGCCACCCCCACTCGCGGGATGCATGAGGGGAGACCGGTAGGTGTCTATTCAAAAAATGAGACTTCAAGACCAGAAAAAGAATCGGAAAGACAGAAAATTCCCAACCCGAATAGAGTTATGAAACTTTCGAGTTTCATTTCAAAAAGTGGCAAGCAACAGCCACGTCCGGCACCTAGGCTAGTCTTCACCTTCGTCTTCCCCCAACGTGGAGCATAGGGCATCCATGTTACATGGGTATAGACATTGGAGCACAGTGTTGTCCGCCAGCATGGAGCATGGGGCTTCCACTTGGGCATGGGTAGGAACCCCTTCGCGTCCTCGGGGGGCTCTAGGAGTATACAGCCACTCAATATTATGTGAGAGTGTCACGGGCGAAGATAGATGGGCAAGCCCCCACGTGCACAACCTAGGTTATCCTAACTCAGTCAAGAGCTATCCCACGTATTACTGCATGGTTGCGTGCCCCTACAGCCCAAACCTGAGTGCATTGTTCCCCGCATAGCCGTGGGATTGCGCTCCCGCGGCCCAAACATGAGCACAATGCACCCAACGCAGCCATAGGGGTGCTGTGTCGGTGAAGCCGCCTCGCGAGGCGTGGGGGCGCCGGCCATACCACGACCCGAGAAACTCGTGAGGCCCCGCCTCCTGAGGGCCGCGCCGGTGCCCCGTTGCAGCATGTGGCGCATGATGCTCATATCCCGCGGATCCCTCTAGGGGGCTACCCCTGCGGCCTAGAGGGCTCGGTTGCGTGCTGCTTGCTCGCGAGGGTGTTAGCTTTGCTTCTCCCCACGCATCTCGGGATGACCCGTCGCTTGCACCAAGGTCGCCCAGTACCCCCTCAGTGGAAGCCCCCAGGACCGGCTTGGAGAGGACGCCTAGGACAACTCCCTACTCCAGGAGGATGCTGGCACCCACGAGGGGCGCATGATCCATAGCACCATCTGCAGGTATGACAAAGCTCAGAACATAGGCCTATGTGAAAAGGCCTTGGCTTCCTCCTAAACCGTCCTCGCGCGCCCCACGGGCCGCCTCCCTGGGCGGCAGGGTGATGCCGCTCTGGACGCGCGCCCCATAGACCCTTCTGCAACGAGCCTTCACCTGAAGCTGCTTTCCTCTACCATCGCCGCGAGGTTGATCGCACGTTCCTTGATGTGGGTTGCCTCCCTAGTCATCCACCGCGCCTCCGTTATGGTTAGCTGCCTGGCCAAGAACCTGTGCCACCTAGTCCCTGTGTCGGTTGGCGTGCTCCAGCCGAGTTAACCGAGGCTGTCAATGATCCACCATGGTGTGAGTGCGCGAGTTGAGGCATGCATGGAGAATCTCGTCACCTTCTTCGAAGGCTCCACTGGCGGGGCTAGACAGCACCCCGAAGCTGGACTGGGATTCGGAGGAGAAGGAGCACGACGTGTGGCGGGCCTTGCCAGGGCTCGCCCGGGAATGGGGCGGGCATGCCGTTTGCCGATGAGGTGAGCGGTATGGCGAGCGAGCCCCCGGTGCCCATCATCTGGGGCTGAGAAGAGTGGTGAGGAACCAAGCCCCTGCTCGCGAAAACGACCAACTCGACGACGTGGTCGGCCCAGGCATCGAAGCCCCCGTGCGTCATGAGATGGCGAAGTAGCTCACTCGCCATTAGCACCGCATCATGCACGTTGAGGTCTCCCACGTGGGTACAGGGTGATGTCGGTCCCGTGGGCGCCGGATGACCGCCACGCGCCTGGCCGATACGAGGGGCGATGGTGGTGGAGGCGACGTTGGTGGCCTGGTAGTGACCGCCCAATACCGAGCTACCAAGGTGTCTGTCATGGGTAGCAGCGGTGAGGTTGGTGAAGGCACACCCGCCGGGGCTGAAGGAAGCTAGTCGGGCATCGGCCATCGAAATGACGGAATGGAGAAGAAGCGAAGCTTGTAGAAGACTCCAACATGCCCCCTACCTGGCGTGCCAAATGTCGGATTTCAGAATCCGCAAAACCCAAAGAGGTTCAAACTCAGGGGCATTTGCGAAGATCCCCACCAACTCCGGCATCACGCTCACGGCTCGACAACTTAGCCCGATGAACTCACTCAATCATGGGAAGAAGGCTAGCACATGAGGATTTACCGAGGTTTGGGCCGCCGTGAAGCATAAAACCCCACTCCTTCCTTTGGTGGATTGCCTCACGAGGAGGTTTGTGGATGAACTACGACAATGGTGGCTAACCTCTCGAGGGTGCTCGAGTGGTGTTCGATTTTTCCATCCTCTATTAAGCAGTCGATCCTCTATTTATAGTGTCCCGAGTGTCGGTGTCAAAACCGGCGGATCTCGGGTAGGGGGTCTCAAACTGTGAGACTAGGATCGACGATAACAAGAGACGAAGGGGACACGAGTTTACCCAGGTTCGTGTCCTCCTATGGAGGTAATACCCTACGTCCTGCTTGATTGTATTGATGGTGTAAGGGGTTACAGAGTTGATCTACCTCAAGATCGTAAGTCTAACCCTAGATGAGTTGTCCTGTCTATTCCCTAAAACCCTCCGGCTTATATAGATGCCAAGGAGGCCTAGGGTTTACACATGGTCGGTTACATGCCGAAGAGATAAACAGCCTATTTACTAAATCAAACGTGGAGCACAAGCCGTGCTCCTTGAAGCTTCCACCCTGGTAACTAGGCCTTCAGATCATCAAGTGTTCGGCAAGTGGCCCATACAGTTCGGCTCGTACACAACAAGTTAGCTATCTGAGAACTCCCTAATACAGGACTCCCCGAATATCCTCCAAACTTGCCTCCAATGCCAAGAGTTTTCAGCTCCAATTGCTTCGCAAACAGAGTCTTCGGCTTCCGAGGTGAGTTCCTTGTGCTGAACCATAGTTCGGCCTCTGATGACAAATAGTTTTCCGCACTATGACACGTCCGAATTCTATGCGATAAGTTGGCCTTTGAAGGCCAAGCGTCGGGAAAAAGGTAATGTTTCGTGACGACCATTATGACGAAAGGTCACAGCCCACCATGACCGATAGGCCAGTTACAGGCACACGATGCGCAGTTCGAGGCTGTTGCATCCACATGATCTATCCACATGTAGATCGTGTCCCATTTTATATGGGATGTAGTTAATCATAGGCCAACAATGGCTCGCACGTCTCGGGAAGTGGAGGGAATCACGGTGCAGCAAGGGGAGCCCGAATCGACACACCTCATAAAAGGAGAAAGAAAACCCTAGAGGCCCCTCATGCTCTCCATTCGACGTCTCCGCCTCCTATTCCCCTACGCCTCCAGAGCACGGTATAGGTTTCTTCTGCCCCCTCTTCCGATCTCAACAATGGCGGGCTCCAATGGCCAGTGGGATGTTTCCACGGTCAGCAACCAAGACATCCCCTACCTTAAGAAGGCCGGCTACCTCCCTGCCGATATTCCTCATCATGCGGCGGAGAAGGGACAAGTAATCCCCACCCCCAAGCTAGGCGAGTGGGTGGTGCTCATCCCCCACTTCATCAGGGGGTTGAGCTTTCCGCTCCACCCCTTTGTCAGGGTTTTAATGTTCTTCTACGACCTCGATTTCCATGACCTTCCGACGAACTCCATCATGCACCTCTCTGCCTCCGTCCTCCTCTATGAGGCATTCCTGCATGTCGAGCCACACTTCAGGATTTGGCGACAGGTTTTCAACATCAAGCCGAAGTGTGTTGGCGAGCACACCGACTGCGGTGGTGTCGTCATTGGCAAACTCACGTGCATCGACTGGCCGGAGGGCACCCTCATCGACACCATCAAGGGGTGGCAGAAGGAGTGGTTCTACATCACCGAACCACAGGAACAAGGTATGCACCCCACCACTGCATTCAGATCCGGTCCTCCGACCAGACTAGCTTCATGGATCGAAAAGGGTCTCGCCTGGAGGTCAAGCAAGGAGGTGGCCGATCTACAAAAGCAGATCCACTCCTTGGCCGAGAACAGCACCAAACTGGCTGATGTGGTCCAGGTAATGTTCCGAAGATGCATCCTCCCCTGCCAGCGCCGAGACACGCCCCCGTGGGCTCGAAAACTTGACGTCGATCTCACAGTCCGGAAACTCTGCCGCACTACGCGGGAGAAGCTATGGAAGGCATTATTCAAATCAATGAAGAGATGGCCAGCCGAGGAGGATGACAAGGGCCTACACGCTGACAACCTGGACTCCAAGGTACGACTCATCCTAGCCTGATTAGCTCTATACATATACGGTCCACAAACCTGTGTCTAATATGTTTATGTAGAGATGGCTGAAGAAAGCGATCAACATCCGTAGTCCGGCTCCTCAGCCCGAAGACGAGAGGATCGGGCTGTTAGCCAAGATGCTCATGGAGAAGCCCTACGAGGCTCCCGTGAAGAAGGAGAAGAAGAAGAAACTAGGTATAGCTGGTCTTCGCAGCAAGGATCAGCATGATGCTGCTTCCGAAAACACGCTTGCCTCCTCGAATCAGGAGGAGGCCGAAGAGGAAGAAGAAGAGGAGGAGGTCAAGAGGGATGGGGAGGCGATCTCCCCCGCGCCAAGAAGAGAGCGGTGACTTCGGACGCCCCAAGGCAGGCATCCTTTCCTGCCTCGAAGAAGGCACAACAAGTGCGGATGGTCTTGTCCGACGACAGCTCAGACTCGAGCTCCGCGTCCGAAGATGCCAAGGAGGTTCCCCGAAGGAGCCTCAGGGTCAAGCCCCCTCCATCCAGGTTAGGATCCGAAGACCCTTCTTTCTTTCACCAGTGGGCTCAGAGTTTGCTAACACGCAGGTTGTTGGTCCAATAGCCCTCCGTGTGTCATCCCCACCGAGGTTATATTGTATGGGGTTACCCCGCCTGCTGAACTGGCGGAGAGAGGGGATGGCTCGCACCCCCCACTCTAGGTGCTACAAAGGATGCTGTGGAGGTGTCCTCCTAGCACACTCCAATGGAGGCGGACACAAGGGGTGCGGAGGATTCCCCGATGGCCGAAGCTAACGCTTCGACCACCGAAGAACAGGGGACGATCTCCTGCCCGGACACCAAGGACACTAGACCGGCGGGCAATCAGTCCCCTTCGAGAACGTCTCCGAAGCGCATGGTGCCTCCGGAGGCATCGGTCCAAACCCTGGTGGGTGATCGGGAAATCATCATCCCCGGTACCGCCAACCAACGAGTGGTCGGCCAAGAGGGAGGCTCTATCAAGCACGTCCATCCCCGAGGAGCACCGCACCCTTATGGGTGTGGTATTACAAAGCATCCAGTCCGTTGACAATGGACTGAAGGAGGACTTGCAAGGTCTCCTTGCAGGATTTCAAGTAAGTTGCCCGTTGTTTTTGTTGAGATTTTATTTAGTCGTATTGTGTACATGGTAGCCCCGAGCCCTAGATGAGTTGAACAAACTCGCAAAGGGGTCATCTATATAGTTCTGGAAGTAAGTGTTTATGTAATGTATACATTATGTGTGCTGTAGGCCTCGTCATTGGTGGCGACCAAAAACGGTGCCGATCTGGATGAGCTACATCGGAAGCTCCAGTGCACCGAGAATGAGGTGGAAGCCCTCAACAAGAGGTTCGACGAGGCACAGGCTTATTTCGAATTAAATTTTACTATTCCCCAGAATTCTGTTGATGCAAATTCCATTTATATAAGGTTTAATCGTGTTGCAGCCTCATCGAAACAGATCGAGAATCTCAAGGCCGAGCTTCAACGTGCGAAAGATGAAGCAGTCGTGGAGAAGGCGGCGGCCAAAGAGGCGGTCACTGCTCTCTACGCCCTACGAGCCACCAGTGATAAACACCAGGCTCGTGTGGTGGAGATACATGATGAGCTCAAGGACACTATCAATAAGTGCGAGTCATTGGAGCAAAAGAACAAGGCGGTCTCGGCCGAACTGTCCTCCCTGAGGTCCAATCTCAAGAAGGAGCGGATGGACAGACGGTTCTTCGAGGAACAAGTTCGGTAGGCAAAGGAGATAGCCAATGGTAAGCCATACTCCCTAAAGTACGTATTCGAGAATAGCAAATTCCAATTGCTGACCCGGGTGTGGCTATCCTTAGTTGCGGTCGCTGATCTCCAGAAGAGCGTCACGGACGCCGATCAGTTGCTTGCCACGCGGGAAGGGGAAGACGAAGCTCAGACGTTCTGGGCGTAGTTCGGATCCCCCGAGTGTCCCCCTCTTCTGGTGGATCAGCTGAAAGAGATGATGGAGATGCACCGGATGGTAGAGCCGGCCATCAAGGACCTTTGCATCTGCTTATGGCCCAGTGAGCAACTCCCAAGTAGCTACTTCGGCCTGGTGCAACATCTTGTTGATGCTACGCCCTGCCATCAAGCGCTCTGTTAACACACGAACACGTCACCGTGTACCTTCTATACCGGGGGTGATGCACTGCAGCTCACGGTGAGGGAGGACCGACCAACAGCGCGATACGCAAGACAACCAATGGACGCTTTTGCAGACCCGAAACCCCACACGCCCGGGAGGGACCCCGTCAGGGCGCGCGGTAGATATGGGCTGCCCTAGGTCGACCTGATCGCCCCTAGGGCCTCGTGAAGCGCTGCACTCGAAGAGAAGAACGAACGAAGAACGAGGAAGAAGATACGAGGGTAGGAGATGAAAGTAGATGAACATGAAAGTGCAATTGATAGATTGGTTCGATTGTTTGTTGTTCAATTGGCCGTCACGCCCAACATATATAAGAGGCGGCTAGACTTCCCGTACAAGCAAAGGATTCATATAGGCTTTCTTTACAATAAAATTACATCAATTCACGTCCTAGAGTCCTAGTTCTAGTCCCACTCAGATTCAGCCCAAATCTGGCTCAATCTTCTGTCTTGCTCCTAGTGTGGGCCGTGGAATCTGCATATGACCTCCAATGGAGATGGACCAAACATCAACTTTGTGTGCCTTGACGAGGCCAACAATCCGTATGTTGATCACTTTCCCAAATAAATATATCTCGAATACTCCATGATGTCAGCTTTAAATTTGAATCAGACTTGGTCACGTAGCAGACTAGACTGTCCGAGTGTTGTAGCGTCTTTGCAGGACCCATACTATCTCAGATGATAATGACCTTAAAAGCAAAGTTGGCTGTTTCGACGTTACGAACAACTTTAATGTTGAACACTTTCCCATCTGATGCCATTTTGAACTTTCACTCGACCGTCACTTTGACTCGGACGGCGATTTCACTAGGCCGACACTTTCACTCGACCGATACTTCTCACTCGGATGGCAATTTTCACTCGGACGGCAATTTCACTCGGCCGGACGGAAAACTTTTCACTCGACCGGACGGCAAACATTTCACTCGACCGGACAGCAAACGTTTCACTCGGCCGGACAGAAATTTTTTCACTCGATCGGATGGAAAACGTTTCACTCGGCCGGATGGCAGACTTTTCACTCGGCCGGCAAACTTTCACTCGGATGTACGGACAGAAACTTCAGCCTGATCTTGTTTTCCCTCTCCAGGTCGCATACGACCTCGGATTGAGAAGAACTATGTATCATATTTAGTCGGATCGACGATGCGAAACTTTTTCATGTTGTAAGTTTTTCCATCCGAGGATATCTTGAGGGCCGAATGACTCACGCGACCCATCAGACATGTGTTTGATACCCCGCGCCACATTTTGCCTTGTGGTAGGGCTGCACTCTGGTTGCTCTAACATTTCCATAAGAACTCATATTAAGATGACTTATATATCAAAATTGATCAGCTCGACAATACGAAGACAATCGATGTAGAAAACTCCTTCATTCGAGGTTGTCTTCGAGGCATAACCAACAAAAAAGCATTCAGAACATCTACATGACAATCCAAGTGTATTTTGGCCCTTGAAATGATTTCGTATGGTGATGGCCTAAACATCAAGGTTGTTTCATTCCGCAATCTGAACTTTTTCGTAGATAAAACCTTTTCGTTTGGGTCCATCTTTACTGCATTTTGCACCATGCCAAAATCAGCTGTCAACACATGCCCCCCTGTTTTTGGCAAAGCATGCGGAAAAATAATTTCCACCATGTTTGTTAGAAGGACGATGTCAACACTCCATCGGTTGTGCCTGATAAGGATGACAATTATTATCGGCCATATGCTCAGGCACTCCTTGGGGATAATTAGAACCGTTCGACGATACACCATTCTGGCTGTCGAACGATTATGACCATGCACCTCAAAGGAATATCGTCAACAATCCGACAACACAAAATCATCAAAGATCAAACTGTATATTAAGCCGTATGCCGAACAATCTTGCTTCACTCGGATCGTGCAAATGACTGACACTCCGATTTCTTCCAGTCAGCTTCCTGAATAGCACTAGATCCTTCACTAGTGTCTGAATCGACTAAGGAGTCAGTCACATGTAGTTTTCCTGGCCGATTCAAAGATGAGTCAGCCGTAATTTCCTCATGAGCCGATTGAATAAATAAGTCAGCCATATGTGAATTGGCTACACCAAGCATTAGACTGTTCTGATGTGAGAGAATTTTTTTCTTGTTGGATCAACTCCATCTGAAGTTATTTGAATAGTTCTAATAGGCCCACCTTCAGTTTTATCGATATGACCCAAGTGGAGATCCACATGGATTTAAAATCACCCGAATCGCAACTTGATGCTTTAGGACCAGTCGGGTCATCACAAAAAATTCGATCGGACATACCGATTGTATTTCACTCGGTTCGAACATTGGTAATATTTCCTAAATGATGATCCACTCGAATTCAGCTGAGATTGTAGCATAATGCTTGTTGTACCAATATGACGAAATCTCAGGACGATAAACAAATATTGCCATGCGTACTCATCTCAAAGGATCTAGGGAACCTGCCCACCAAAGTGTGAACAGCCAAAATAAAGCAGAAATTTCAGCTGGCGATAAATTGTTGGGCACAAACTCTGATGGACGGTTGCCAAACATGGATGATGCACTGTCTGGAGTCTCGTATTGTGACATGAAAATTGTTGTTTATGCCTACCGGCTTCACGCTTGTCCTTCCTTACTCCTGCAACGGGAGCTGTCACATCATTCTTTCCTTGATGGCTTCCTTTGGGGATCCATGCCATATTCCTCTTCTCTAGATCATAGGCCCCAAGCCGCTTCAACTTATTCTCTTGCGAGTATGATAAGACGAGTGGGCATCTCGGCTGTGTCTTTGTTTCATGCGCTGGCAAGTTTTTCTTGGCTTTGGGAACCTCCAACTTGGCCTGTTGAAATTCGGCAATTGGATCCTTGAAAGTTACATGCTTCATCTCCTTACCTTTAGTAGCCAACGTATACTTAGTTGGATTTTTGTCGTCCGGAGTCGGATATGAAAAAGCACACTTGCGGCCATCCTTTTTTACTCGGTAAATTTGATTGACCACGTCCATGTTTTTTGCCAAGCTCCGGACCAATTCTTTTTGGTTGAGTCGGTCTTTAACATGTGGTTGTTGAACAAACAATGATCCTCTCGGAGCTGCATAATTTTGATGAGGTGGTTTAGAATATGATGGACGGTGATCCCTCGATTTATACCTGTCCCATGATTGATATGAATAATAGTCGGCATGAGGAGGTACGTACGACATCAGCATTGGTGGCCTAAATGGAGGATATGGAGTCAACTTCTTCCTTCGCCAATCCCAGTATTCAGATTTATTCCTTGGGGGTGACTTTTATGCCTTTGTTTCACTTGGGTGATAAGCACTCTTTGCCTCACTTACCATCTGATATTTTCCCAATAACTGTGCGAAAGTGACTTTCGGCTTATTACCTTTGTGCTTACCACGGCCTTTGCTTTCTTTGGTTTTGAGTGCATCGGTCTTTGAATTTTCTTGTTCCCCCCTAGTGCTAGATGTGTCAGTTGTAACTTTGATGGAATTCCTATCTTCAATATTATTGCTGATGCATTTTTGAATAATTACCTCACTTGAAGATTTGATCCCATCATCATTAGTGTATACATGTCCGTCTTTGGATGAGCCAGCTTCAGGTAGCTGAGTCCACACTTGATCACCATCAAAACTAATCTGAGTCGACTGGCCGTATGCTTGTGCCTCAACGAGCTCCAAGCATACTTTGTTGGCCGATTGTGTGGCTTGATGAATCACATTGTTGTCTTTCACATTCTGTTCAAACGAGCATTGCACTTGTTCTTGTTTTGACAGCTCGGCATCATGATCAATTATAATAATAGGATTAGTCAGTGATGCAACGACGGTGTGATCACACATGCTCGGACTAAAGGTAGACTTCTCATCCATTAACTGATATTGTGATACCGATTCCAAAACAAAACAACCGAGTGGTGCCGACTTAACTTCAGCAGAATCGGCTATGCATCGGTTTTTGTCGTCCTTTCCCGATGCTCTTGAATCGGTTATCTAGGAGGACTTTGGACCTGGCTTTATGTTTCTGCAACCAAAATAATTACAGAATATATGTCTCATCTGAGACCAAATGTTAGCTAGGCATAAAACAAACAAAGTTGTCCATATGAATATAAAGTTTAGCCGACATGACATGGACAACTTTGGATGTGATAAGTTGTCACTATTAGCTTGTGTGAATGGTGCCATGTGTTGATCAGCATGAATAGTGACAAGATTATTCCAAACAAACAGATTACTCATCTCGATTGGTCTTTCAAAATTAATTAGAATCTTCCTAACGGGTGGATCAACAATATGATTTTGACCAAATCATAAATTGAGTAAATTGTCATCTAGGCATACCTTTGTGAAGACGTTGGGAGGAGAATATGGTTGCATAACTGGAACAATATCTTGCTCCACTTCTAACTAATTCTCCAATGCCCCTTCCTCTTCTTCTGGATCTCGTGCATCATTACTTGGATTTCCCGTGTAGATTTCACTCGGACTATCCAAATGGATTCCACTCAGACGCTCTTGGTCAGCTGAACTTCGCTTAGCAACATGTTCTTGTTCTCGATGTTCATCATTAATCAAACTATGCTTGGCCATATTAATTTGTTCTTGATGCCCACCAATTTTTTTAGCATGAAACTCATAGGGCAACATGTAAGCTCCCTCACATCTAGAAAAACCGAGCACGGCCAATTTGTTGTGTTTGTCGTTCCTTTGCTCGGTGAAGCTTGCATCTTTTATTTTGGTACACCTGGAAATGACTGGGTTGATGCACTTGACATTAGCCGGTGATGCACTTGGATGACTCCATGCACTCGGCTAACTTGATGCACTCAGCCTTAACTAGCTCGATGCACTCGGTTGGCTCGATGCACTCGATATTGACTCTATGCACTCGACCTTGGCCGTCTTGGTGCTCAATCCGGTTTTAACCGAATCCATCATTGTCTTGGCTTTAAAGGGATCGTTTGACTCGGCTGTAGACGACTTAGTCATATTTGACTCGGTTTCTACTGAATCAACCGTATTAACGGAGTGAATCCTTTTTTGTTGTTCGGCTTGCAAAGCTTCTATTTTATCTTGCCTCGACATCGCAGAGGGACCAACATGGTTGCTGCATAAAGGAAGGGATTTGACGTATTCTTGCAAATCTTCCTCCTCACACTTCTTCTTGAGTGCTTCATAAGCCTGTTGATATTCTACTGGTAACTCCTCAAGAGTCGGTGTGGTAAAATTGTGGACGCAATTCCCTATGAGCTTTGGATAGACCTTGTCCATTCGGGCCACATATTTTCCTTTAAATTCATCCCTGCTTGGATTGGCTTGCCCCCCAATGCTTTTAGGATCTTTAGGCAATGAATCTTAGCTCTTATTGCCTCATAATCAGGTACCAAACCTTTATCATGTTGCTCAAGGCAAACAGCAGTAATCTACTTATTCTGGGCTAAACTTTTTAAAGCAGCCAGAGCCACCTCATCTTTTGCAATATTAGACACAGATACTCCTATATAATCTCCACCCACTCGGCAAGAACCATGAAGGTGAGCCGAGTCCTGAGTATTTTTAGTTGCATATGCTTCTGAACAATTAACCTCACGAGGTGTGGTATATGATGAGCGAGGATAGCCGGCCAAATAGCTAATGGAAGCATGGCCGATTCCCCCATCCATCGGCATGTTTCGTGATGAACCCTCATATTGCGAGCCGGCTGGCAATGGACAAAACTGTGAAACACCCTCCTGTGAATGCGGTTTCTTATACTGGTCACTCAAACTCATTGTGTTGTTCACCGACATATTGAAGGGAGTTGCCGATGCACGAAAGTTCGGATCTATATGTTGCATGTCACAATTATGTAATTCCCAAGCTTCTCCAACATGATACTTAGTCGGCCTTTGCTCATTAGGGATAGACGACATGGTATGCCCATCAAACGATCTAGTAAAAACAATATAATGGCTATTTGCATCTACATAAGCAGATTTATGATACATGTTACCGTGTGGATTGCAACCGCTTGATGACGCTCTCCTTGTAGCAAGAACGGGCTGGAGACCGTTCAAAGCTTCTTCCCCAGCGGAGTCGCCAAAAAGTGCGATGAAACATGAACACGTCATCGTGTACCCTCTACGCCGGGGCTGATGCACCACAGCTCACATCGAGGGAGGACCGACCGGCAGCGCGATACACAAGACAACCGATGGACATTTTTGCAGACCCGAAATACCACATGCCCAGGAGGGACCCCGTCAGGGCGCGCAGCGGATATGAGCTGCCCTAGGTTGACCTGATCGCCCCTAGGGCCTCGTGGATCGCTGCACTCGAAGAGAATAACGAACGAAGAACAAGGAAGAAGATACAAGGGTAGGAGATCAAAGTAGATGAACACGAAAGTGCAATTGATAGATTGGTTTGATTGTTTGTTGTTCAATCGGCCGTCACCCCCAACATATATAAGAGGCGGCTAGACTTCCTGTACAAGCAAAGGATTCATATAGGCTTTCTTTACAATAAAATTACATCAATTCACGTCCTAGAGTCCTAGTTCTAGTCCCACTCGGATTCAGCCCAAATCTGGCCCAATCTTCTATCTTGCTCCTTGTGTGGGCCGTGTAATCTGCATATGACCACCGATGGAGACGGTCCAAACATCAAATTTGTGTGCCTCGACGAGGCCAAAAATCCGTATTTTGATAACTTTCCCAAATAAAGCCATCCCAAATACTCCACGAGGTCATGTTTAACTTTGAATCGGACTAGGTCACATAGCAGACTCGACTGTCTGAGTGTTGTAGCGTTTCTCCAGGCCGCATATTATCTCAGATGATAATGACCTTAAAAGCAAAGTTGAACATTTCGATGTTATGAATAACTTTCATTTTGAAGACTTTTCTATCTGAGGCCATTTTGAACTTTCACTCGGACGGCATTTTTCACTCAGATGGCGATTTCACTCGGCCGTCACTTTCACTCGACCGATACTTTTCACTCGGATGGATATTTTCACTCGGACGTTAATTTCACTTGACCGGAAAGAAAAAAATTCACTTGATCATATGGCGGACATTTCACTCGGACGGATGGCAGACTTTTCACTCAGCCGGCAAACTTTCACTCGGATGTCCTGACTGAAACTTCAGCCTGATCTTGTTTTGCCTCTCGAGGTTGCATACGACCTCGGATTGAGAAGAGTTATATATAAAATTCAATCAGACTGATGACATAAAACTTTTCCATGTTGTAAGTTTTTCCATCTGAGGACGTCTTGAGGGCCTAATGACTCACGCGACCCATCAGACATGTGTCTGATCCCTGCGCCACATTTTGCCTTGTGGTAGGGCTGCACTCTGGTTGCTCTAACTTTTGCATACGACCTCGGATTAAGATTATATATATATCAAAATAAATCACCTCGATGATACAAAGGCAATCTATCTAGAATATACTTTCTTTCGAGGTTGTCTTGGAGGCGTAATCATCC
This sequence comes from Hordeum marinum, assembly GCA_022496015.1. NCBI lineage: Eukaryota > Viridiplantae > Streptophyta > Magnoliopsida > Poales > Poaceae > Hordeum > Hordeum marinum. The sequence continues at coordinate 164,814,970 of CM039675.1, forward strand.
AAAAAGCATTCAGAACATGTACATGACAATCCAAGTGTAATTTGGCCATTGAAATGATGTCGTATGGTGATGGCCTAACCATCAAGGTTGTTTCATTCCGCAATATGAAATTTCTCGTAGATAAAACCTTTTCGTTTGAGTTCATCTTTACTGCATTTTGCACCGTGCCAAAATCAGGTGTCAACACGCTCCGCCTGCATCGAAGGAGTCCAGATGTCCCTTTCCAAGGCCAAAGTGCACTGGCCGGGGGTCGATCCGTGGAAGGTCGCCAGCAACCCACCACCGCCCGGAAAGGAGCACCGACGCCCCAAGCTTTACTTCGATGAAGTGATGGAGGGTGCACGGGTGATAGCGTCGAAATGTTCGGGTGAAAAAATATTTGACTGAGCTTACAATATGTCCGAAAACATTTGTGATAACTTACAATGATATGAGTACCCGCTCTTGTATGGTTTTGCATTCCTTTATAACTCTTGTATGGTTGTTTAGTACTGAAAGATGCAAGTCGTCGGCTTCATCCCCCATGTAGATACTACATGGGGTGTCTGTGTCAATGCACTATGTCCTTTAGCCAAATTATAGGAACCCAAAGGCGGTTTAGTGCGGTAGACTAGGCAATCGGTCTATTATGCTTTATTTCTTTCACTTAACCGAAAGGGGCGCAAAAACAAATACGGGAAGCCTATGATTAGCCACCGGAATTTTTGCGATGTTTGGATGGGCTGAGGCCGAATCTGACATCATAGTATTTGCACAAACTAAAACTTTCTCGTATAACACAGAATGACCACTTACGAGGGTTGAAGTGTAATACTTCTAACTTGGGTTTTGCAGATTGGATCACGCATACTATGACAGTCTATTTTTGGCTTTCTCCCCTGAGGTGCTTGACTCGACTATCCGGAACCACAATCATAGGGGTTCTCCCTTTTCCCTTTTAGCCAAACAAACGGAACGTAAAGGGGAAAGCACAGGAGCCGGGCAACCCAACTTAATGACCAAAGACATAGTTCGGAACCGATGCTTATAAAGTGAATACCAAGACGGCAAACACACAATGCTTAAGGCGATTTGTATTTGGAATCGAGCCCCCGGTCTATTAGCCGGTGACCTCGAGTCACACCGAACAGATTCACGAGAAGACGGAGGAAAGGAAAAAGGTATGTGCCGAAAACAGGACAAATAAGGCGTACGTGCGCCACATAATTTCGTATTTCCTCAACAACTATTATAATTAGGATTGTCGAAGCAGCTGTTTAGAAGTATGAGATAAGGAATAAAGTCCAACAGGAGCTGTTGTACCAGGGGTCTTCAATTGGTGACCAGATGCCTTCGATATGCTCTGTTGCTATTTGACTCCTGCTTTTGGCTGTACCTTGATGGGCGTTGGTGCGGGCGGATTTTGCAAACAAAATCTTGAGAGACCGCAGTGTTAAAGGTGAGCTTTACGCCCTAGGCAGGCTCTTTTAAGGACACCTACAGTTTGTTCAAAGATGTGTTGATGGTAACAGTATGGAACAACCGAATGCCTATCATAAGTTCCCCATCGCTACCCATGGAATCTTAAGTGCGAATTTGTGCCTCCATGGCACATACTTTGCCGGTCCTGGGGTTGTGCGGTGGGGGGCGAGTCCCTATTGAGGGTCGAAGTGTTCGGTCTGAATGTCGAAGCTTGTCCGTCGTCTGTGTAGCTGACTTTGGCCGCCAGTGCCAATGCATGTTCCTCTATTCTAAGGAACCGCTCAGTATTGCCATTTAATGTAATGACCCCCTTGGTGCCCAACATATTGAGCTTAAGGTATGTGTAATGCGGGATTGCGTTGAACCGACCAAACGTTGTCCGGCCGAGCAGCGTGTGATAACCGTTGCGGAAGGGCGCGATGTCAAAGATCAAGTCCTCGCTGCGGAAGTTATCGGGAGAGGCGAACACAACCTCCAAGGTTACGGAGCCCATACATCAGGCCTCAACACCTGGGATCACCCCTTTGAAGGTTGTGTCGCCGGATTTGATCCATGACGGATCTATACCCATCGTTTTCACCGTGTCCGAGTAAATCAGATTGAGGCTACTTCCTCTGTCCATTAGGACATTGGTGAGGTGATACCCATCTATAATGTTATCTAGGACGAGGGCATCCGAGCCCCCATGACGTATACTGGTCGGATGGTCACACCGGTCAAATGTGATCAGATATGCTGACTATGGGTTATACTTCGGAGCTACGAGTTCCATGGAATAGACCTCCCAAAGGGCCCACTTCCTCTTTTTCTTAGGTATGTGGGTGGCGTACATCATATTCACCATTTTGACTTCGGGAGGGAATTTCTTATGACCGCCACCCATTGGAACCCGAGGCTCATCTTCGTCCTCGCTACGCGGACTTTTTCCCTGGTCTTTAGGTTGTATCTTGCTGACCCGTTTAAACTCCCAGCAGTTGTGGTGTGTGTGATTGGCTGGATTTTCTGATGTTCCATGGATTGGCAAGTCCTGTCCATGAACTTCTCGAGCTAAGTGGGTCTGTCATGATTGCCTTCAGGGGGCTTCTTCTGCTGCCTGGGTCGAGAATTGCGGAATCTGGCATTGACCGTCATGTCATCAGCGTCGTTACTATTGTCCTGGCGTGTGTTCTTATTGAACTTTGGCTTTGAGTTGCCATCCTGGGCTTCAGGTGCCACAACATCTTCAGAATTGTGGCTGGTCTTGCCAGCCAGTTATCTTCGCCCGTGCAAAAGCGGGTCATGAGGGAGGTGAGGGCGGACATAGTCCAAGGTTTGTCCTGTCCTAGCTGGCGGGCCAACCACTCGTCCCGAATATTGTGTCGAAAGGAGGCTTTAGCCTCCACATCTGGACTATCGACGATTTGGTTCTTTTTAGTCAAGAACCGATTCCAGAACTGCTGGGCAGACTAGTCGGGCTTCTGGACGACGTTGCTAAGGTCGGAAGAGTCCAGCAGGTGGACATAGGTTCCCTCGAAGTTAGAGAGAAACACGCCTTCCAAGTCTTCCTAGCATCCTATGGAGTTTTCGGGGAGGCTGTTTAACTAGTGCCAGACTGGCCCCTTAAGCTTAAGAGGTAAGTATTTGATGGCATGGAGATCATCTCCACGTGCCATATGGATATGGAGGAGGAAGTCGTGATCCATATAGGTGGGTCAGTGGTCCCGTCATATTGTTCTATATTTATGGGTTTAAACACTTCGGGGCACTATTGCCGCATTACTTCATCTGTGAAGCACAGTGGGTGAGCGGCGCCTCTGATCCGAGCTATGTCCCGCCTATATTTGGCATTTGTGTGGGGCTGGTTGTGTTCCCGACCTCTATGATTTTGGTCCAACCATGGTCTATATTATCACCTTCTATCCGGCGAGTAATCTCTTTATCCGTATATGGATCTCGTATGGCCTGCTCTGTGATTTAAGTTGTTGTGCAGGTCGAACCGGTCATTGGGCTTGAATGGCTCCTTACCTTGTCTTCGAGGAATCACCGGTATATAACCGGTGTCTTTAGCTGCTCTATCGTGCCCATGAGGAGGGTTGTCCAGCTCGTCATATGCGGTACGATGCGGAGACGGAGTGTCAGTGAGCTCATCACCGAATTTGGCAGCAGCCGCCTCTGAGGGTAGCTTTTGGGCTGGTTTAACAAACCAGTGTCGTATGCTTCTTCGGCTGAAAGGACTTTCATCCATCGATCAGTGAGCTCGGCCTGTTCGGCTAAGAGTTGCCGCTCTTTGGCCTTCAGGCTATGAGCCATTGCTATGAGCCGCTACCTGATTTCTTCCTGATCCTCGAGGTTATCAGGGATGTACAAGTCATCAGCTTCTGGTAGGTCTTCCTCCTTGACATGGGGAAGGTAATTGTCACCTTCGGCGTCCTTGAAGGTATCGGGGTCGTTTTGGTCTGCGGGATCGTTCAGACCTTCGAACGCATGCTCGGGCACATCGGGATGTTCATGATCAGCAGGGGCGTTACCATCCCTGCTGCAGATAATATTTCTTCTTCCCTTCTAACTTTTGGACCGTTTATTCGATTTTCGGCGCCTTGATGGCGCGTCGCCCGATTTTTCACCGTCGTTGTGAGGCGTGTTGTCGCCGTTGGTGGCAGGATTATCCACCATATAAACGTCGTACGTAGAAGTGGCGGTCCAACTCCCGATGTTAATAGGGGTGGGAGCACGGTCCTCTTCATCCATGTATTTTGCCTCCTTGGAGGCATAGTCTAGCACGTCGGTTAAGTCTTCGATAGTTGCTATCAAGTGGGTGGTGGGTGGGTCGAAAAATCCGTCCCTGCCCAAACTGTAACCAGGCCAGACATAGATCGGGGTTGGATCTTCAGTGATCTTCAACGATGAGAATTGCTCCAAGGCCTCGTCGACCATTGAGGGACCGATTGGATCCAGCTGTTCAGAACTCATGGAGTCGACCCCCATGAAGCCCACCCATTGGGCGTGTTTGGTAGGAACACATGTCCGGTCATTTGTCTTGATTGCTAGGCCAGGGTTATTGATCGGACTGCCGCCATGGGTAACCCCATTGGCATGTCCGACGAAGGGGCTCAAGGTTAAGGCCTCACAGTCCTCAGGGGTTACGGGCGAAGCCGTGAGCCCGATTAGTGACAAGTCACCTTGAGAGTCGACAAAAAACTGTCAACGCGGCCTTGATGACCGGTGGAACCAGCATGCAGCACAACACTGCCGAAGGTGAAGATCTGCCTGGGGACGAAAACATCCATGTTGCGAACCTCTTCGTTGATGAAAAGGCAAGGCGTCGATCCCATCTCGCTCATATAGGAACTCTCAATGAAAGCACCAATGTTGGTTTCAAAACAGGCGGATCTCGAATAGGGGGTCCCGAACTGTGAGACTAGGATGGACGGTAATAGGAGACGAAGGGGACGCGAGTTTACCCAGGTTCAGGCCCTCCTATGGTGGCAATACCCTACATCCTGCTTGATTGTATTGATGGTGTAAGGGGTTACAGAGTTGATCTACCTCGAGAACGTAAGTCTAACCCTAGATGAGTTGTCCTCTCTATACCCTAAAACCCTCCGGCTTATATAGATGCCGAGGAGGCCTAGGATTTACACATGGTTGGTTGCATGCTGAAGAGATCAACATGCCTATTTTCTACATGAAATGTGGGGCGCAAGCCGTGCTCCTTGAAGCTTCCATCCTGTTATCTGGGCCTTCAGATCATCGAGTGTTTGGCAAGTGGCCCATACAATCCGGCCCATACACAACAGCTTTGCTATCCGAGGACCCCCTAATACAGGACTCCCTCACCGGGTCCTCTTCCATTATCGCAATGGCGGGAAGGGATCCCACAACGGCCAAATTCGAAGGGGGGGTAAGGAGTACACCCTTATCCTAACAAAAGGTGGTCTTCGCGTGCAAAGTAGCTAGTGGTGATCCAGAGGTGGGCTTGGGGATGACATCCGTCCTGCCGGGCTTGTGGTCTTGATATTGTTGCGCCGAAATGGAAACCTTTGGGGGTGGTTTGGGAACCTGCGTACATCTTTGCCTTGTTAGCACCAAAGAGGAAGCTGTCTCCTCTGCGTGCTGGTGCCGGTCTGGCCTCGCTTGCGTCACCCCCGACCTCCCGAGGTTGAGTGCTGCATAGAGATCTCCGCCCCTTGGGAGGTGACCTGGGGAGGCCTCTTCCCTCCGGGGGTCTTGGCATCATTCCTCTCGCAAGGGTGGGGCTCCACCGAGGGATTTGTTCTTGAGTGAGGCCACGCTAGGCCGTACCAGGCCGTTGAAGTGGGCCACATGCTAGGTCGCAGGCAGGTAGTTCTAGGTACCCCGGTTCACAGGACGCCGACACACCGTGCCAAGGAAGCATGTTTGCCGGGTCAACAACGAGTTGGTCTAAGGTGACGCGACCGTGGATGAAAGGGGAAGCGGTCGACCAGCTCTGTGTCGGCTCCCAAATGGGCAGCCGGGCAGCAGCCGTGGAGGCGGCAAGAAGAAGCCATGGATCGCCCTAGCGGGCCCCGTTAGCATCGGGTAAGTTTCTTTTGAGTTTCTGCTTGGTTTCTGGTCGGCCTTCCTTCCTCATTCCGTTTATCCAGGGATCCGCGTGCCCTGGGGAGGACCATGACCGATGATATGGTGGGGACGGCGCTGCCGACATCTGCCGACAAAAGGGAGTGGGAGGCATGGCGGGACCGGGCGGCAGCCGAGCGGGAGCGGCTCGAGGAGGACCGCCGCCTGTGGGAGTAGGCGGCGCGGAAGCAGCCACCATGGAAGTCTTGCATGGAGGCGCCCTGCCAGTCTTGGGAGCTATTTCCCCCTTGTCGGGAGAGGTGGTCCATGGACACACATGACCCTGCACAGCATGCGCAAGCGGACGCACGGGGTGAGGAGGAGGAACGCGTGGCTGCTCTGCGGATGCCGCCAAGGGGGCGGAGTCGGAGTGCATCGGGCCCGATGACGAGCCACTGGAGGTCGTCGTCCTGGAGTCGGACGTCCCAGCTACAAAGGTGAGCCGAGGAGGCACCGCTGGGGGTGGTGTGCCGGAGATCGAGGTTGCGGCGCCTGGAGGACCAGCCGCCACCAGCTCGTTAGCCGGGGCAGCAAGAGCCTCCTTGAGGTGTCAGGAGGAGCGGGTCCCATAGTCACCATGGCATGAGGTCCGCCCGGGCTCGCTGATGGGGCTCAGCCGCAAGAGACCTGGGCCGCGGCTGGCGGCATGCCTATAAACGATGTGTCGAGCGCCCTTGGAGCTGTGGTGGCCGAGGTCGTCGCCGAGTTTGCCGCCTGCAGCGCCCAGACGGCGCAGGAGGCCCAATCCGCTAAAAACTGGCTCGCGCATCTTGAGCAGTCCCTCGCGGTAGGGCTCGCGGTCCTTGTCTTTTTGCTTTGGTTGTTTCAATGGGGGCGTGCCAACGCACACACTGGGTGTAGCCCCTGAGACTCAAGCCGGCTGGGACGCAGTCGGGTCGAGTCAAACTTCATTGCATGTTCGCTTTTGTTCTTCGCAGGCTATTCATGACCGCCGGGTGGCCACGTACACCGCACTGCTAGGCCTGTGTCGGGGAGCCGAGAGCCGGCTGGCCGTCATGCCCACGGATCTCAAAGGTATGCGTCTTGTGAATTATCACTGGGGGCGCACGACCGCACCCACTGGGTGTAGCCCCCGGGATTTAGGCCGGTTACTCCAAAGGTGGGATGAATTCCTATCTTTGCTTGCTTTCTGACAGAAGCGTCTTTTATCGGACAGCCACCCATGCCAAGACGGTCTGCCTCTACCGCCAGGTGGTACAGCTTGGCGAGCGGCGGGACCTCCTATCAACAAAGTGTGACCGGCTCCGCTAGGAGGAGGATCGAGCGCAGGAGGAGAAGCACGAGCATGAGGCGGCCCACCGCAGAGAGTTGGAGGAGCGGGAGACGGCCCATCGCTGGGAGCGGGAGACAACCAATCGCTGGGAGCTAGAGGCCAAGGATGCCTCACTGGCAAAGGCGACCGAGGATACACAGGTGGCGCATGGTGAGCACGAGCGCCAAATCAAGGAGTGGTCGGCCCAAGAGGCCGCGTTGTAGGAGGAGGCGCATGTGGCGGACAGGCTTCTTGCTAGTAAGTTTCATTGTCTTTCTTGCCCGGGAGGCCAATTTTCTTTTGTCACTCACCTTGCACCACCTTCCCCCTTAGGGCTATTTCCGGGCATGCAAGAGGCCGTGGAAGTGGCTATGGAGGCCCATCATGAGGATTAGCGGGCGCAGGGAATCCCCGTCGGGCATCTTGCCACCTTGACCGTGGATGAGGTGAGCATTGCCACCAAGGTGCGCCAACCGAGGTGGTGTGGGCCATGAAGGGGCTTCAGGGGTCGGCTTGGCACTAGTTCGCACCCTTTGGTCGGACGCGATGGAGCCGGGATCCATAAGCCGGTTATCGAGGTGGCTGGAAGCCGGGTCCACGCGGGTGAATGCCTGGAGGGCTTCCGCCGAGCGTGCTAGAGCGGCCATGGCGCTTCGCGTCACAAGGTCATGTTACCCTGAGCTAGACTTGGGGCTACTGAAGGCCCAACATGCCGGAACCGATGCGGAGCTGGAGGCTGTTGTCAACATGCTGGCCGTGCGGGCTAGTGACCTTGCGTCCTTTGCTCCGTGGAACGAGTACGTCCTGGAGCGTACGACAGATGGTGAGGTGATCCTGGAGTATCGGTACGTGCTTGCCCTTGACGACCTAGAGGGTAGCGCTGGTGAGACAGGTGATGAAGACGCCAAGTCCTGCACTGATGACTATGTCAACTCTGAGCCAGCTCAGGACATGGACGCGGGGGCCGACACGGAGCGTGTCGAGGCCAAGAATGGGGCTTCTACCTCAACCGCCGCGGAGAGCGCCGGGGGGGAGATGATGCTGCCACTAGTTAGGATCCTTTTGTTTTCCTGCTCTCTGTTAGACTGTAGTGCTGTCACATCCCTAGCTAGATGTCATAGGACGACATGTGTGTGCATCATGTTTCAATTTTCCATCAACATTAAATGGGGATTAAAAGAAACCCCAAGCTCACATTGGAATCAAATTAATTAAAAGTTTGTGAAAACTCAACAAACTCAATATGCCAATACAAAATGTTCGCTATGTCTGATAAATATGGACATGAATATATCAGGGGCCGTTTGAAATATTTGAACGGTTATAGCAATTTAAAAATAAATAACAAAGCCTCTGAAAATGCCAAATAAAGCATTATCAATACTTTATATTTCAAAATATCCTGAAACTTTTTATTGGAGTTCGAAATATTCAAACTTGATATTATAAAATATTTGGGATATTTTATCAAAGGATTGTTACCTGAAAAAGAAATAAAACAAATTGCAGAAATAGAAAAACAGAAAGAAAAGAAAAGAAAGAGGAAGAAGCCCAAGGGAAATCGTGCCATTTGGCCCGTGCCAGTCATCCCTGTCCTCTCGCTAGGAGGACAGGGGTGTGCGCTCGCCGCACGCGGGCACACGCCAGCCACCTCCTCCCTGCCTGGCTGCTGGCCTGGAGGGCTCGGAGAGCGCCAGCACAAGGCTTGCTCATCGTGGCCTCTTCTCCTCCCCTCTCTCCTCTGCGCGCTCTCTCTCGCGCGCTCTCTCCTCCCCCTCCTCTCCTCCATTCTTCCCTCGCCAGACTGAAGACGCCGCCGATTCGCCGTCTCCCATGCATCCCCGACCATGCCAAGTCGCCAGAAGACCCTTCGGTGAGGCCCCGGATCGTTTCCCCCTAGCCCCGATGTCCTTCCCCTCCGCTAGCCCCGTTTGTCGCTAAAGCCAAGAGGAGCTCGCCGCTGGTCAAGGCGTAGCCATGACCACAACGGCAACAACTCACACCTGAGAGCGGGGTCGTGCTCATGGTGCGTCCAGGGGCCCATAGCCGCCTCTAGCTCCTCCTGTTGTGCCCTTTAGCGCTGTAGCCGGTCCTACCCGAGACGCTGCCACTGCTGAGCTCGTCGGCGGCGTCGATCCCGACCACCCCAGCCTCTGGCTTGGGGCTAGAGCGATCCGTGCTCGAGCGCACGCCCTCCCAGTGCCCTCCGCCGTCCTTTTGGTAGCCGGAGGAGGAGATCCGACCCCCTCCACCGTCCCTGACGTCACCGGCTGCTCAACGCCGGCGGGTCAACCAGCCCTGACCACGGTGTTTGACTCCAGGTCATCTGGCAAGTGGAGCCCGCCCCCTTTCTAATTAGAATTAGTTTAAAAAATAATTAGACTAACTCAATTAAGTTAATGGCTCATTGACTTGTGGGCCCTAACCTAATCTAATTAGTAATTAGCTAATTATTTAACCCTGTTAGTGACTGGGTCACTTACCAGTGGGTCTCACTGGTCAGGTTTGACTTGGCCTGGTCAGCTGACCTGTTGATGCCATGATGACATGAGGCTGATGTAATAAAGGAATTTCTAGTTTTAAAATAATTCCAAAAAATGTTAAAATTTCAAAAATTCATATAAATTAATCTGTAACTCAGATGAAAATAATATATATATATATATATGAAACTTTATTAGAAAAATCCAATGAATCTAATGGTGCTATTATCATGCATGTTAGAGCAACCTATGTAGATGAACATTGACATTTACAAATAGGTTTAATATATGGAATATGAAATGGAGGTTGATTTTGAACCTATATTCAAACTCATTTCAAATTAACTTGGACAATAGTTGCATTAGCCCACCCTTAGATGCTGCCATGTCATGATCATGCATCATATTGTTGCACTTGCGTGTATTGATTGTTATTTATCTCCATTGCGGTAGGCCCTGCTTCTGAGGATACCCTTGAGTATTCCAACGAAGGAGAGAAACTTTCCACTACCCAGCAAGGCAAGCAAACCCCTTTGATCATTCCGATAACATCCCACTCTCTCGCTCCTGCTCTTGTTTATTGCATTAGGAAAAACGTTCACTTGTTTGTCATACACAGTAGATGAACCTAATCTTTTGCATGACCTCTCATTGTCACGGTCAATAGATAAACCTTGCAACCTAGCATGCCTTGTGGATGCTTGTGCCATGATGTGCTTAGCTTACTTTGCCTGCTATGCTTGCTATGCTTAGAGTTGTGTTAGGTCCGATTCATCTAGGTGATGAACTGGAGTGAAATAATGATGTTCTGATGTGATAAGCTTAAGATGAAACCGAGTTGGTAAAGGTTGTGATGAGAGGCTATGTAGGAGTACATAGCGGGTTTTCTCATTGGGACCATTCGTAGGAATTGAGTTCCGTGTTTGTGATCCAATACTAGTTACTACCACACATTGGGTTCTAGTAACTCGACCCCTCTGGATTTTTCAGTCGCTTAGTCCTTAGTCCAGGAGTTGCAAGTAGTTTCTGCTGTTTATAGCATGCTGAAGGCCGTGCGTAGCACAGACCCTAGGGGTGGGTTACGACGCGGTAGGCAGTGGAACGGTGTACCAAGGGTCACCCGAACGGTGGGCTTGGGAACCCTGCGCACATCGTTTGGGGCCATAGCGGAAACTTCGGCCGGACTTCCGTGTGGGTTTAGTCGTAAATGGGAGATAGCCTAGACTAGAGGTCTTATGTGATTAACGGTCGTGGCCGACTCCCTCACTGGGCTTCCGCTTGAAGGTTGCCGAGGTGCATGGTTTTAAGAGCACATGGCGATAAGTGGCGAGAGCGTGTGTGAAGAAGTACACCCCTGTAAGGTATGAAACTATTCGAATAGCCGCGTCCTCGGATATGGACTACTTGGAAAACTTGTACTGTTCATAGATAATCAAATGGATACTCATAAAAATATCAAGACAAGTGTGAGTACCATGGATGACACTCTCCCAGGAGAGGGAAGTGAATCCATGGTGGTGTATTGTCATGGAGTTAGTGGAATCATGTGCGATAACTAAAATCTAAACAAAGAGCTAAAATGGTGTAGTGTAGGTTAGCCATGAGTCAAAGCTGGCATTGCTGCATAGACTCCACCACTCCCCTTGTTGATACGTGAGCATTAATAGACTAGGTCTGTTTTAAAGACTTGCTGAGTATGTTTGTACTCACGTTCGCTTAATAAATGTTGCAAATGAGACCCAAGACCCATCAGGTGGGTTCTATCTAGATGTCGACGATGTCGAATAGCTGGTGTCCCAGCTACGACCCTATGCCCTGTGGCGGGCTGTAGATAGTCAGGCCATGTGCCTTTTTACCCTTTCATCTGTCTATACTTAGATAGCTTGTGCTTCCGCTTGGTTTGTATGAACTTGTTTGTATGACTTGAGTGTCGGGTCATGTGACCCCTATCTATAAGAACATGTTGTGCAAGGCTCGTCTGAGCCCGTTAAATAAAAGTAGTTGTACGGTTTTGCTGTGATGCCATGGTTGTATCTATGCATATCGGGCATGTTGTGCGTATGTGTGACGTGCAACAGTATGTATGGGTTCCGACACCTAGTCGTGTGCCTTTAGTAGTACTCTTTACGGGAAACTGCCTCTTTGCGCTTCCATCGGGCCTTGGTAGCTTGCTACTGCTCCGGACACATTGATTGACCGGCATGTATCCTTCTTTGCTACTGTGTCTGTTCCTTCGAGGAAATGTCTCGCAGTGTAATGGAGTCCCTATAGCCTGGTACAACTCATCTATATGCAGCGATGGCATTTATGTCTCACGACGTAATGGAGTCCTTATAGCTTGCTATGACTCGTCTACACGCGCTTGAGGCCGACACCTGCATTGTTGGGTTACGTATGCCTGTTTCCGTACGTATGTGCCACTTGGGTTCAAAGACTAGTCATGTCCGCCCGGGTTATCTGTCGTTTGATCGCCAGCGACATGTTCACATATGTGAGCCAAAAGACGCGAACGGTCCCGGCTGAGGTAAGGCTGCAGCCGTGGAGCTTACCGTGCGTGAGGCCGCAAAGTGATGTGATATGTTACACTCTGGATTCATATGACTTAGGATCGGGGTCCCGACAACATTGGTATCAGAGCCTGATTCACTGTAGGACTACCAAGCCAAACGGTCGAAATTGAGTCTAGAAACACTATAGAAAAGTAGGGGAATTGATTGTGGAAGGGAACGTAAGGCTCTTTTTACTCCTCTTCCCAAGTTATTCTATGCTGAGTCTTTCTCATCTTTTCTACGGGGATAAGAACTAGGCTTCTCTTCTATTGCTTAGGATGATGGGTTACTAACCATGGACTACTAGCTAGCTTGTTCGCAAGTGAATGTTGGTACTTGAGTGTTGTTGGTGTGACAAACAGATGGAGAAGAGATTTGAGTCTAGAAAGTCGAGTGGTTATGCTTTCCAATCTTTTGCAGTTGTCTCAAAATCCTTTTTGAGCAATTACAGTCATCATGCTGTCCAATTTCTGCTAGAGTCTCTAATGTCTTTGCATCATTCTCTGTTTCAGATGCCTCCTCATCCTTCCCGTCAGGTGGTCCGTCTGACTAGGTGCATTGATGTACCGTATCACACGGCCATGTTGGTTAGAGTTATGATGGAGGCTGGCTACCGTTGGTACCCAGAGTACACAGTGGAGGAACAGTATCGAGATTTCAACCAGAGCCATTATATGTGTACTGTTAAGATTTATCCTTCATATCCTGGAGCTGCAGAGCCACTTCACTGGACTTATGGACTAGGTGTCACCATAGACATGGCAATTCAGGAGGCCGCCTACACCATGTTGACTATCATGAGGTTTCACCATGGTCTGCTTCAAAACACAGAGTTCTGTTATGTTCCTGCTTCTATGGGAGGAGAGGATGACTATCTTAGCGCAACCTACTATGATCATTCTCATGAGGACCCTAGGCTGCAGGTGACCGTTGTGATGTGGGAGAACAGGGATCATGATGCATGTGCCCTACGCATGGAGCTTTATGCTACCCGTGCACGTCTTTGGACAGCCCTGACGCAGTTGGCTCCCGTCGTGCAGATAGGCTATGGAGATTTGGAGATGCTGAACCCATCATGAAATTATCTGCCAGCACGCGTAGACTGGCCCGATGTCGGAGGCATCACCCCTCTTCGAGGACCGTTGTTGCCACCAACAAGGGGACCAAGGACACATCCGTGTCCTTACGGTTTCCAGTGATCACAGGCTAGAGTGTTTCCGGATCCTCAAGTTCAGCTCCCGGGTCACGGGAGTAACCTGTATGAGGCATTCTATGGTGATGCTTGAGTACGTGGATGTTAGTACTAGTATGGTAGTAGTCCTATCGCCACAGTCCTTCGTGTCTTGTGGGATATGACTCGGTTGAGAGTTGAGCTCCGGAGGTGTAGATAGATAATGTATAGGAAGCTGGTAATGCCTCCGATGAGTTGTGTCATCTCTCCGTAGTTTGTATTTCAGCTTGGGCTTGTACTGAACTATGTCATGGTGTGTATGAATCATGGTGTTCATAAGGCAGTTGTTATTACCATGTTGTTTGGGTGTTTACCCTGCATGCCATGTCGTCCAATACATTCCTTATCTCATGTCTTAGAGTTGATGTCCTCTATGGCTAAGCTATGGGTTTGTTTTCCCAGGATGGTGGCAACTAGGAATAACCCCGTGCCTGCCCCTGAGTAGGGCGAGGGAAGCCAGCCAAGGCAAGAGAACCTGCCACATGCGCCTTCTTTGGCAAAAGTGATTCTTGAAGCTGAGCGGAACAAAAGGGAGACCAACAGGCTGCTCGAACGAGTTGAGCAGACCACAGTGCGTGCTCCCCGCAATGATCACGTTGATGGTGTGTCCCTCGGTGACTTCGTCAAGATGTGCCCACCCAAGTATCATCATTCGATCGACCCACTCGATGCGGATGATTGGCTAACCAGCATGTTCTGTAAGATCCGAGCTGCCAATGTATCCGAGGCTAACAAGGTGACGTTTGCTACCTACTTTCTGGAAAGACCCGCCAATTTGTGGTCGGAAAATTATGAAGCCATGCGTCCCGTAGGCCCCGCACCAACTTGGGTAGAATTCAGCACGACATTCCATACCCATCACATCCCGGAAAGGCTGATAGATCACAAGAGAGAGGAATTTTGTGCTTTCACCCAGGGTAGACTATCAGTGGATGCCTATAGCCGCGAGTTCGGCAATCTTGCTCATTATGCTCCGGAGGAAGTTTCAACCGATGCCAAGAAACAGGCTAGGTTCCGCAAGGGACTTAATCCTAAGCTCCGTCGAGATCTACGCCTACGTGAGTGCACAACCTTCCAGGCTCTCGTGAAGAAGGCCATCAATGCCGAGTCTGGACAGACAGACTATGAGGCCACGAGGAAGCACAACCATGACTTCAGCCCCGCATTTGGCTCGGGCTCCAACAAACGCCGGATGTGGGTGCCCAACGTAGCTCTGCCGCCAAGGTGCACCGCTAGGCCATCCTTCCAGGCGCCTCGCCCAGCTTAGCCCAACCCTCCATCCAGGACATTTGGAGGTCCTCCAGCCAATGTTGCTCCCCGTGCCACCATGGTCTGCTACAAATGTGGGGAACCAGGAAACTACTCCCATGAGTGTCCTCAGAACAATGCTAAGCCGACTGGACGTGGGAAGCCGGGAAAAGCTTTCTATGTGAAGCTAGCTCCTGCTCGTGGACGAGTGAATTATGTTTCTCCTGACGAAGCCCTTGAGGATCCTGATGTTATCCTAGGTACGCTCCTTGTCAATAGCCATCCAACATCTGTTCTATTTGATACTGGGGCATCTCATTCTTTCATCTCAGAAAGTTATGCACAGTTGCATAACATGTCTTTTTGTGATATGCCTATTCCTTTAGTAGTTCAAACTCCTGGTTCAAAGTGGCAAACATCTAGAGTGAGCCATGGTAATGAGGTGGATAGGCTAGTCTTCCTAGCATCTTTGATATCCCTCAAGTCTTCAGACATCAATATCATCTTAGGCATGGACTGGATGAAAGCCCACTATGCCAAGATTGATACTCATACTAGGAATGTTCAGCTTACACATCCATCGGGTGAGATAGGTAATGTCTCCACTCAAACAGCCAAACGCCAACTCTATTCCCTCAATGCTAGCCCTCTTCTGGAATTAGAAGATATTCCGGTAGTCCGTGATTTTCCGGATGTCTTTCCAAAAGAACTGCTAGCAATTCCACCTGTCAGAGATGTTGAGTTTGTAATAGAGCTCATTCCAGGGTCTGTCCCAATAGCCAGAAGACCCTATAAGATGGCACCCTTAGAACTAGCCGAACTTAAGATCCAACTCGATGAAGCTTTGAAGAAAGGTTTCATCCGTCCTAGTTCTTCTCCTTGGGCTTGTCCCGTCCTCTTCGTCAAGAAGAAGAATGGATAAGATCGGATGGTTGTGGATTATCGGCTAGTGAATCTGGTCACCATAAAGAACAAGTATCCGCTCCTTAGGATCAACGATTTATATGATCAACTCGCTGGATCCTCTGTCTTTTCCAAAATGTATTTGAGGTTGGGATACCATCAAATCAGAATTAGAAACGGGGACATTCCAAAAACGGCTTTTGTTACTCGTTATGGACAATACGAGTACACCGTTATGTCCTTTGGTTTAACCAATGCCCCAACCACCTTCTCTCGCTTGATGAATTCGATTTTCATGGAGTATTTGGATAAATTCGTCGTGCTTTACCTTGACGACATACTCATCTACTCGAAGAACGAACAGGAACACGCCGAGCATCTAAGGCTGGTATTGATGAAACTTCGAGAGCACCGTTTGTATGCCAAATTCTCCAAGTGTGAATTTTGGTTGCTAGAAGTGACCTATCTAGGCCATGTGATCTCTGGTAAAGGTATTGCTGTCAATCCCGAGAGAGTTCAGGCCGTCCTTGATTGGACTCAACCTAAATCGGTTAAGCAAGTTCGAAGTTTCCTTGGCTTAGCGAGCTATTGTTGCCGCTTTGTCGAGAATTTCTCCAAGGTTGCAAAACCTCTGACTGAAATCCTCAAGAAATATAAAAAGTTTGAGTGGACTCCACTATGCGAGCATAGTTTTCAGGAGTTGAAAATATGACTAACCTCTACTCCCGTTCTGGTGCCACCAGATTTCTCTAAGGACTTTGTTATCTATTGCGACGCCTCACGATAAGGATTACGTTGCATTCTCATGCAAGATCGCCATGTGATTGCATACGCATCTCAACAGTTGCGTCCACATGAGGATAATAATCCAACACATGATCCTGCGCTTGCAGCTGTGGTCCATGCACTGAAAACCTGGCGACATTACCTTGTGGGTAATCGTTGCGAAATTTACACTGATCACCAAAGTCTGAAATATATTTTCACCCAGCCGGATTTGAATCTCAGGCAAAGATGGCGGGTTGAGTTGATTATAGATTACGACTTAGGGATAACTTACACCCCGGGGAAAGCCAATGTTATGGATGATGCACTAAGTCGTAAGTCTTATTGTAACAACCTGATGTTACAACAAGGTCAACCACTTATCCATGAGGAATTTCGGAAGTTAAACCTTCACATTGCTCCTCAAGGATTCCTCTCCAACCTGGTGGCGAAACCTACTCTTACAGATCAAATTATAGAAGCCCAGAAGCATGATGCCGGGATATCTCGGATCAAAAAAACATTAAGAAGGGTAATGTTTGGTGCTTCCCGGAAGATGATCGAGGTGTTGTCTTCTTTGAGAACCGCTTGGTGATCTCGAAGTAGCAACATCTATGACAATTGATCCTTAAGGAGGCTCATGATTCTCCTCTCACAATTCATCCGGGTAATACCAAGATGTATCAGGACCTATGCCAGAGGTTCTGGTGGACTAGGATGAAGAGTGAAATTGACCAGTTCATTGCTAATTGCGACGTTCGTCATCGTGTGAAAGTAGAACACCAAAGGCCTACTGGCAGCCTTCAGCCTTTAGCGATTCCCGAATGGAAATGCGATAAGGTCGGTATGGATTTCATTACCGGATTTCCCAGGACCAAGAGAGGGAATAATGCTATCTTTCTGGTCATTGACCGCCTTTCCAAAGTGCCTCATTTGCTTCCTGTTCGGGAGAGTATAACTGCTAGTCAGTAGCGGAGTTATATGTTTCTTGAATAGTCTCTCTTCATGGTGTTCCATTGGAGATTAACTCAGACTGTGGAAGTATCTTTACTTCCCGATTTTGGGAAAGTTTTCAAACCGCTATGGGGACTCATCTATCCTTTAGCACTACTTTCCACCCTCAATGAAGTGGTCAAGTTGAGCGAGTCAATCAAATCCTCGAAGACATGCTCCGAGCTTGTGTTATATCCTTCAGTATGAACTGGGAGAAATGTCTTCCATTTGCCGAATTTTCTTATAACAGTAGTTATCAATCAAGCTTGGGAAAAGCCCGTTTTGAAGTTCTCTATGGACAAAGGTGTCAAACACCTCTTAACTGGTCAGAAACCGGAGAGAGGCAACTCTTTGGCCGGATATGATCCAGGATGCAGAGGAAAAGTTGAAAACAGCCCAATCTCGTCAAAAGAGCCATTATAAGCTTGTGACCTATGAAGTTGACGAGAAGGCTTACCTTCGGGTTACACCTCTGAAGGGTACCCATCGATTCGGTATCAAGGGCAAGTTGGCTCCTCGTTACATTGGACCTTTTCGCATTCTTGCTAAATGAGGAGAGGTTGCCTACCAATTGGAACTTCCACCGCATCTTTCCAAGGTTCATGATGTCTTCCACGTCTCGCAACTCAGGCGTTGCTTCTCGGACCCTGTCCGAGAAGTAGACCATGAAGCGCTTGATCTCCAAGATAACCTTACATATCGAGAATACCCTATTCGTATTCTTGATCAAGATGAGCGTACCACTCGGCGTCAGAACATCAAGTTTCTCAAGGTTCAGTGGCCACACCATTCTGAAAAGGAGGCCACATGGGAAAGAGAAGATCGTCTTCGACTAGAGTACCCCGCGCTCTTCCCGATGACTTCAAAATCTCGAGACGAGATTCTTTTGAGTGGGGGTGAGTTGTCACATCCCTAGCTAGATGTCATAGGATGGCATGTGTGTGCATCATGTTTCAATTTTGCATCAACATGAAATGGGGATTAAAAGAAACCCCAAGATCAGATTGGAATCAAATTAATTAAAAGTTTGTGAAAACTAAACAAACTCAATATGCCAATACAAATTGTTCCCTATGTCTGATAAATATGGACATGAATATATCACGGGCCATTTTAAATATTTGAACAGTTATAGCAATTTAAAAATAAATAACAAAGCCTCTGAAAATGCCAAATAAAGCATTATCAATACTTTATATTTCAAAATATCCTGAAAATTTTTACTGGAGTTTGAAATATTCAAACTTGATATTACAAAATATTTTGGATATTTTATCAAAGCATTAGTACCTGAAAAAGAAATAAAACAAATGTCAGAAATAGAAAAAAAGAAAGAAAAGAAAAGAAAGAGGAAGAAGCCCAAGGGGGATCCGACCCATCTAGCCCGTGCCAGTCATCCTTGTCCTCTTGCCAGGAGGACAGGGGCGTGCGCTCGCCGTGCGCGGGCACACGCCGGCCACCTCCTCCCTGCCTGGCTGTTGGCCTGGAGGGCTCGGAGAGCGCTAGCACGAGGCCTCCTTGTCGTGGCCTCTTCTCTTCCCCTCTATCCTCTGCGTGCTCTCTCCTCCCCCTCCTCTCCTCTAT
Source organism: Hordeum marinum (assembly GCA_022496015.1). Taxonomy (NCBI): domain Eukaryota; kingdom Viridiplantae; phylum Streptophyta; class Magnoliopsida; order Poales; family Poaceae; genus Hordeum; species Hordeum marinum. The sequence continues at coordinate 164,834,038 of CM039675.1, forward strand.
TCTTCCCTCGCCGAACTGAAGATGTCGCCGATTCACCGTCTCCGTGCGTCCCCGACCACGCCAAGGCGCCAGAAGACCCTCCGGTGAGGCCCCGGATTGTTTCCCCCTAGCCTCGACGCCATTCCCCTCCGCTAGCCCGCCTGACGCTGAAGTCGAGTGGAGCTCGCCGTCGGTCATGGCGTAGCCATGGCCACAGCAGCCATAGCTCGCACCTGACTACGGGCTCGGGCTCGTGGTGCGTCCAGGGGTCATAGCCGCCTCTAGCTCCTCCTGCCGAGCCCTTTAGCACCGTAGCCGGTCCTGCCCGAGCCGCCGCCGCCACTGAGCTCGTCTCCGGCATCGATCCTGACCACCCCAGCCTCTGCCTTGGGGCTAGATCTACGCGTGCTCAAGCGCAGGCCCTCCCAGTGCCCTCCGCCATCCTTTTGGTCGCCGGAGGAGGAGATCCGACCCCCTCCGCCGTCCCTGACATCATCGGCAGCACAACATCGGCAAGTCAACCAGCGCTAACCACGGGGTTTGACCCCAGGTCAACTGGCAAGTGGGCCCCCCTTTATAATTAAAATTAGATTAGAAAATAATTAAACTAACTTAATTAAGTTAATGGCCCACTCACTAGTGGGCCCTAACCTAATCTAATTAGTAATTAGCTAATTATTTAACCCTGTTAGTGACTAGGTCACTGACCAGTGGGTCCCACTGGTCAGGTTTGACCTGGCCTGGTCAGCTGACCTGCTGACCCCATGATGACGTCAGGCTAATGTAGTAAAGGAATTTCTAGTTTTAAAATAATTCTAGAAAATGTTTAAAACTTCAAAAATTCATATAAATTAATCTGTAACTCAGATGAAAATAATTTATATATGAAAATTTATCAGAAAAATCCAATGAATCTAATGGTGCTATTATCATGCATGTTAGAGAAACCTATGTAGATGAAAATTGACATTTACTAATAGGTTAATATATGGAATATGAAATGGAGGTTGATTTTGAACCTATATTCAAACTCATTTCAAATTAACTTGGAAAATAGTTGCATTATCCCATCCTTACATGCTACCATGTCATGATCATGCATCATATTGTTGCACTTGCGTGTATTGATTGTTATTTATCTGCATTGCTGTAGGCCCTGCTTCTGAGGATACCCTTGAGTATTCCAACGAAGGACAGAACCTTTCCGCTACCCAGCAAGGCAAGCAACCCCCTTTGGTCATTCCGATGACATCTCACTCTCTCGCTTCTGCTCTTGTTTATTGCATTAGGACAAACGTTCACTTGACTGTCATACACGGTAGATGAACCTATTCTTTTGCATCACCTGTCATTGTCACAGTAAATAGCTAAACCTTGCAACCTAGCATACTTGGTAGATGCTTGTGCCATGATGTTCTTAGCTTACTTTGCCTGCTATGCTTTCTATGCTTAGAGTTGTGTCAGGTCTGATTCGTCTCGGTGATGAACTAGAGTGAAATAATGATGTTCTGATGTGATAAGCTTAAGATGAAACCAAGTTGGTAAAGGTTGCAATGGGAGGCTATGTGGGAGTACATAGCGGGTTGTCTCATTGGGACCGTTCCTAGGAACTGAGTTCTGTGTTTTTGATCCAAGACTAGTTACTACCACACATTGGGTTCCGGTAACTCGACCCCTCTCGACTTTTCAGCCTCTTAGTCCTTAGTCCAGGACTTGCAAGTAGTTTCTGGTGTTTATAGCATGCTGGAGGCCGTGCATAGTGCTGACCCTAGGGGTGGGTTACGACGCGGTAGGCAGTGGCATGGTGTACCAAGGGTCACCCGAATGGTGGGCGTGGGAACCCTGCGCACATCGTTTGTGGCCGTAGCGGAAACTTCGGCCCGACTGCCCTGCGGGTTCAGTCTCAAATAGGCAATAGCCTGGACTAGAGGTCTGATGTGATTGACGGTCGAGGCCGACTCCCTGGCTGGGCTTCTGCTTGAAGGTTGCCGAGGTGCATGGTTTTAAGAGCACATGGTGATAAGTGGCAAGAGCGTGTGTGAAGAAGTACACCCCTGTAGGGTATGAAACTATTCGAATAGCCGCGTCCTCGGATATGGACTACTTGGAAAACTTATGCTGTTTATAGATAATGAAATGGATACTCGTAAAAATATCAAGACAAGTGTGAGTACCATGGATGACACTCTCCCAGGAGAGGGAAGTGAATCCCTGGTGGTGTATTGTCATGGAGTTAGTGGACTCATGTGCGATAACTAAAATCTAAACAAATAGATAAAAATGGTGTACTATAGGTTAGCCATGAGTCAAAGCTGGCATTGCTGCATAAACTCCACCACTCCCCTTATTGATACATGAGCATGAATAGACTAGGTCTGTTTTAAAGACTTGCTGAGTACGTTTGTACTCATGTTTGCTTAATAAATGTTGCAGATGAGACCCAGGACCCATCAGGTGGGTTCTGCCTAGATGTTGACGATGCCAAATAGCTGGTGTCCCAGCTACGACCCTATGACATGTGGCGGGCTCTACATAGTCAGGCCATGTGCCTTTTTACCCTTTCATCTGTCTGTACTCAGACAGCTTATGCTTCCGCTTGGTTTGTATGAACTTGTTTGTATGACTTGAGTGTCGGGTCATGTGAGCCCTATCTGTAAGAACCTGTTATGCAAGGCTCGTCTGAGCCCCTTAAATAAAAGTTATTGTATGGTTATGTTGGGATGCCATGGTTGTATCTATGCATATCGGGCATGTCGTGCGTACGTGTGATGTGCAATGGTATGTATGGGATCCGACACCTAGTCGTGTGCCTTTAGTAGTACTCTTTACGGGAAACTGCCTTTTTGTGCTTCCATCGGGCCTTGGTAGCTTGCTACTGCTCCGGACACATTGATTGACCGACATGTATCCTTCTTTGCTGTTGTGTCTGTTCCTTTGGGGAAATGTCTCGTAGTGTAATGGTGTCCCTATAGCCTGCTATGACTCCTCTACGTGTGGTGATGGCATTTATGTCTCATGACATAATGGAGTCCTTGTAGCTTGCTATGACTTGTCTACACGCGCTTGAGGTCAACACCTGCATTGTTGGGTTACGTATGCCTATTTCCGTATGGATGTGCCACTTGGGTTCTATGACTAGTCATGTCGGCCCGGGTTATCTGTCGTTTGATTGCCAGTGACATGTTCACATATGTGAGCCAAAAGACGCAAACGGTCCCGACTGAGGTAAGGCTGCAGCCGTGGACCTTACCGTGCGTGAGGCCGTAAAGTGATGTGATATGTTATAGTCTGGATTCATATGATTTAGGATCGGGATCCTGACAAGTGCCACCAACTGGGGTGTAAATGTAATGAACATGTGGACGTGGCCGGTTATGCTTTTGTATACAAGTTTATGCTTTTGTTTTGCTAGGGTTTTTTGCGCGTGCCAACTCGGCCCTAGCTTTTTGTCCCTTTGAATCCTTCTACCCAAAACCTTGTCCCCTTTGGCTTTGGCCCCGCCAGCCGGATAGCCGGGAGCCGGTCTATAGCTAGGAGGTGGCATCCGCCTCGAGGGATTTGCTCATGAGCTTGGCGGTCACGAGGATGTTTTATCCAAGGAGAGTTGGACACGGGCCAAAAAAAGTGATTCGGCTAGCCCTAGCCGACGACCCCCATGTGACCATTTTTAATGTGTGCTAAGTTTTCCGTCCCAAGAGCCCATCAGCTAGACAGCCGGGAGTCGGTGTGTGGATGGGAGGGTGGGAGGGTTTTTCCTTAGTTCACATTACTTTACCGGCTTTGGGGAGCAACACCAAGGCTAGTCGGTGAGCCTTATGGACCGAGGGACCGGATCAGGGAGTCGGTGCGAGGGGCGAACTGCTTTGAAAGGAAACGAAAGAGGTGTGACCCATTAGCTGGCTCTGGGCACCCGTTGCATTCATAAGGCCACAAGGGAGGACACATTCATACACTGGTCCTTCTAAGCAGTAAAACGGACGGAGGAGCACCGCGTTCCACGTGCGCTCCGACTCCTCACTGGAGGCGTCTCTCTTGCGCTTCTGTGGCTTCTAGGCATCTACAAGATAGTACCTATTGTTGTGCAACGCCTTGCTGACGATCAACGGGCCCTCCAATGGGGAGGACAGCATGTGCTGCCACCGGTTCACTTGATCCTCCTAAGCACCATGTCCCCCTCGCAGAAGGAGAGGGGACAGATCCACTTGTTGTGGTAGTGTCGAAGCTTCTACTGGTAGATGGCCGATCGGCTCAGGGCTAGATCATGGGCCTTCTCTAGGAGGTCGACACCGTCTTCCCTTGCCTCCTTTGCGTCCGTCTCCATGTACAGGGCGACGCAAGGCGAGGTGAATTTGATGTCCATGGGGATGGCCGCTTCAGAACCGTATACAAGGAAGAAGGGCATGAAACAGGTTGAGCGGTTGGGTGTGGTCCTGAGACTGTACAAGACGGCCGGCAGCTCTTCGATCCAGTAGCCGGCGGATAGAACGAGTTGAGTGACAAGCCGGGGCTTGATGCCGGCCAGGATCAAGCCGTTCACTCATCGTGCTTGGCCGTTCGACTGCGGGTGGGCAACTGATGCGAGGTCGAGCCGGATGCCTTGTTTGGCACAAAAACTTGCCAGCACGCCTTTAGAGAAATTGGTGTTGTTGTCCTTGATGATGTTGTGCGGGATGCCGTAGCGGACCGTGATGTCTCTGATGAACCGGATGGTCATGGGGCCATCCATCTCCTTCATGGGTCTAGCCTTGATCCACTTGGTGAACTTGTCGACGGCTACCAACATGTGCGTCATGCCACCTCAAGCGGTCTTGAATGGTCACATGAGGTCGAGCCCCCACATGACAAAGGGCCACGATAGGGGGATGGTCTTGAGTGCCGCAGTCGGTAGGTGGCTTTGCATGTTGAAGCGTTGGCAACCCTCGCACCAGTCGACGAATTGTGTCGCCTCTTCTAGGGCAGTCGGCGAGTAGAAGCCGTGGCGGAAAGCCTTGGCCACTAGGGTCCTCGACGCAGCATGATGACTGCACTCGCCTTGGTGGATGTCATAGAGGATCTCTTGTCCCTTTTCCAACTCGACGCGACACTGAAAAACATCGGTCGCGCTGCACCAAACCAGCTCATAGTTGATGATGGCGTAGACGGGGCCTGATGCTTGATCTACCGGGTCATGGCTTCGTCAAGAGGAAGCTCACCAAGGAGTAGGAAAGCCAAGATGGGCTGGGCCCAAGTGGGTGGCGAGACAGTTGTCACCTCTAGATCGGGCTGAGGATCGTGGGTCCCCAGAGCCCCCGGGGCAACAGCTGGAGCCCCCTGGGCCGAGCCGTCAGCCCCTGGGATTGAGCCGGCAGTCCCCGGGATTGGACCCGCAAGTGCTGAGTCAAGCATCATCAAGACGCCGACAGCTGAGTCGGCAACAGCGGAGGTGGGACTTGCCGGAGGCGGCACTGTGGGAGTAGCCAGCGGAGTCCCCACGTTGGTGGACAAGCCGGCGCGATCCGCCGGCACGAAGATGGATTCCCACTCAGTGGAAGTCTTGATGGAAAGTTTGTGCAGCTACTCGAGGGAGATGCCGGCTAGGATAGGCTTGCTGGTGGAGACGATTTTTGCCAAGGCATCCGCCGCCTCGTTGTCCGCTCAGGGGATATGATGGAAATCACAACCCTCGACGGAGCTGGTGAGATGTTGGACGAGGAAGCGGTAGCTGGCCATGTTGGCATCCCTGGCGTCCCATTCGCCAGAGTCGCCAAAGCATAGGATGCATCGAATTCTGATTTCCGTGGCGAGAAGGACGCCATGGATGAATGCTTCATACTCAGCCACATTGTTGGAGGCGGCGAAGTGGATCTAGAGCGCGTACTTGAGCTCGTCCCCTTTTGGGGACGATGGGACGATGCCGGCTCCCCAGCCAATCCACATCTTCGAGCCGTCGAAGTGCATGCGCCAGTGCGTTGAGTCCGGAGGCGGCGACACAAAGTGGGTCTCGGCCTAGTGGACGAGGAAGTCGTCCATCGTGTGTGACTTGATGACCGTGCACCAATCATAGTGGATCTCATGGTCAGCCATGGCGATGGCCCATTTGGCGATCTGACAGGTGGCATCCCGGCCACTCATGATCTCGCCGAGCAGCGCCGTGCTTACCACGGTGATGGTGTGCTCCTAGAAGTACTGCTTGACCTTCTTGGCGGTGAAGTATATGTCGTAGCACATCTTCTGGTAGTGGGGGTAGTTCTGCTTGGAAGCAGAGAGGATGTCGCTGAGGTAGTAGACAGGGTGCTGGAACACAAGCGTCCTGCCTTCCTCCGGCTGCTCCACCATGAGGACGATGCTGACGACGCGCGTGGTTTCTGCGATGTATGCGAGCAAGGGCTCCTTCTCAGCCAGCGTGGCTAAGAAAGGCGTGCGGGTGAGGGTGCGTTTGAGGTCACGAAACACCTCGTATGCCTGATCGGTCCACTCGAACTTGGTGGTCTTCTTCATGAGCTGGTAGATGGGCAGGGCCTTCTCGCCCAGTAGGCTGACGAACCGGCTAAACGAGGCGAGGCAGTCGATGAATTTCTGAATGTCACAGAGCCGGGTCGGCTTGGAAATACACTTGATGGCCTTGATCTTCTCTGTGTTGGCTTCGATGCCGCGAGTGGACACTAAGAAACTCAGGACTTGGTTGGTTGTCATGCCGAAGACACACTTCTTCGGGTTGAGCCAGACCATGTACTTGCGCAGAGTGGCAAAGGTCTCCCGGAGGTCGTTTAGGAGGCTGAAATGCTTCTTAGTTTTGACGATGTTGTCGTCCACATAGACGTGGGCATTCCTGCCAATCTGGGTAGGAGGCTCTTTTGCATACAGTGCTAGAAGGTAGCGCTTGCATTCTTCAAGCAGAATGACATGGTGATGTAGCAGTAGGCCCCGAAGGGGGTGATGAAGGAGGTCTTCAGCCGGTCTGTCGGGTCCAGCTTGATCTGGTGGTAGCCGGAGTAAGCGTCCAGGAAGGACAGTAGGTCATAGCCGGACGTGGAGTCGATCACCTGACTGATCTGGGGCAGGGTGAAGGGATCCTTGGGATAGGCCTTGTTTAGGATGGTGTAGTCGATACACATGCGCCAGGTCTTGTTTTTCTTTAGAACCAGGACTCGGTTGGCCGGCCAGTCTGGGTGGAACACTTCCAAGATGAAGCGGGCTGCGAGCAGTTGGGCGATCTTGTCTCCTATGGTATGCCACTTCTCCTCAAAGAAAAGGTGCAGGGGTTGCTTGACCGGCTTCACATCTGACCTCACATGAAGTTTGTGCTCGACGTACTTCCTTGGAACACTCGGCATGTCTTTGGGAGACCATGCAAAGATGTCCCGATTCTCATGGTGGAAGTTGACGAGCTCGCCTTCCTATTTGGCGTCGAGGTTTGCGCCAATGGTGACGCATTGCTTGGGGTTAGCCGGGTCGAGCGGTACTTGCTTGGTGTCTTTGGATGGCTCGAAGGTCGTATCGCTAGCCAACTGGGATGGGGGTGCCGACACAAACGACAGCTCGACGGTGAAGCCACGAGCCGGTCGAGCTGCCGCTTCTCCTCCGCAATCACCAGTACCTCGGCCAGCCGGCGGCCGTCGCACGCGCACTCCATCAACATCTTGTAGTTGCCTTTGATGGTGATGATTCCTGTCAGACCTGGCATCTTGAGCTTCAGGTAGGCGTAGTGGGGCACCACCATGAATTTGACGAGAGTCGGCCGACCCAACAACGCGTGGTAGGGGCTATCAAGGTCCACCACCTCGAACCATACCGCCTCATGGCGGAAGTCGCTTTTATCGCCAAAGAGGACTCGAGTCGGATCTTGCCAATGGGGGAGCAAGACTGCCCGGCCATGATGCCGTGGAAAGCCATCCAGCTCGGTTGCAGGTTCTCCTCTTTGAGCCCTAGCTTAAGTATGTTCATGTTGATACCCCCGTCGATCAGCACCCATGAGAAGCGGCAGGTGCGCCTCTCGGGGGAGATGGTAGGATCGAGGACGAGGGCATAGCTTCCTGGGTTCGGCATCACAACTAGGTGGTCCGCCCGGCTCCCGGTGACTGGATTCTCGGACCAGTGCCTGAACTAGGGAACCGAGGGTATGATGGCGTTCACCTCGTGTCGGAGCCGGTGATGCGTGTGTTTGTCAATTGCCTCACTGGTGAAGACGACGTAGGCTCCATCTTGGTCGAGTAACTGGTCATACAGACGGACGTCATGCAGGGCCGGAGCTGGTGCTGGTGCCGGTGCTTGGGGAGGCAAAGGCGGGGGAACTGGGAGGCCCTCGCCCTGGGCCAACCATTGCGAGAAGCTGCACTACTGGAGTGTGTGCGTGGCCGGCTTGGCCCTGGAGTGCATTTTGCAGGGTGCATAGAGCATCTGCTCAAAGGTGAGCTTGGGCTACCGAGTGGCCTTGCTGGTCCGATGACGCTAGCTGGAGGCCTAGGTAGCTGGCTGCTCCTCTTCTACGGTGGCGACCTGCTGGCTCCCATAGCGGGGATTAGGCTGGTCGGTTTTCCGCTTGTTGTTCTGCTGCTCCCGGTTGTCGGCAGTCTCCCGCGGCGCGGCAGGCGGCGGGGTGGTCTTGTTGGTGCAGTGATCTTGATCCCAACCGCGGAGTCGGCCATGGCATACTTGCCCGCCTTGGCTATGATCTTGGCTAGGGTGATCGGGTCGCAGCACATGATCTTGTGCTTGAGGAGGGTGCCATCTCGGCAGCCCTCGGTGAAGTACTGGATGGCCTGCACCTCGTGCACCCCTTCGCAGGAGTTGTCGAGCTCGGTCCAGCACGTGAGGTAGTCACGGAGGGACTCGTCTGGCCCCTGGATGCACATGGCTAGTTCGCGGGGGCGGTCAGGCCGCTTGTAGGTGCCGGTGAAGTTGCGGACGAATGCCTCTTCAAAGTCAGTCCTGGTGTTGATGCTGTCGGCCGATAGGCTGTTAAGCTAGGTTTGGGCCCGTTGGCGGGGGCGGCCGGGCCGCTTGTAGGTGCCGGTAAAGTTGCGAACGAACGCCTCTTCAAAGCCAGTCCTGGTGTTGATGCTGTCAGCCGATAGGCTGTTAAGATAGGTCCGGGCCGAGCCGATCAACATGAGGGGGACGTAGCGCACGGCTACGAGCTTGTTTCCCCTAGCTATGCCAACTACGGTGTTGTAGTCAATTGGCCAGTCCTCCGGCTTGGCGGTGCCATTGTACTTCGGGGTGTCACGTAGGAGCGTGAAGCCGGTCGGGAACAACTCATTGCGGATCTAGGGGCCAAAGCACACTCGGTCGATCGGGCCCTCTTCCTCCAGGAGGGCCGACTGCGCCAATCGGTCAATGCGGGTGCGATGTCACACCCTAGTTTTAATATTGGTTGTGATTGCATTGAAGCATGCATTTATATTTGAAATGAAAATGAAATGAGGAGCGATCAAGCCTTACCATTTAAATTTTTGTCAAATAAGCAATATAAGAATTGCTTCAAATAGATCCAAGAAAATGTCCCTTGTGTTCTGATAAAATATTGGCATGATGTGAAGATGTCAATCAATATTTTTGGATCATAGAAACTTTTTATCTTGGACATTTGAATTAATTCAAACCCAATCTGAAATAGATATATATTTTCTATATTGAAAATATGTGTCCAATAATTCTGAGAATTATCATGTGGCATTGGATAATTCCATTTAGTCAACATATACATTTTTAGCATTTACTAAAATGGATAGCTATTTTATTTTTTAGGCAAGACAAATGTCTCTCTCTCTCGCTGATCTCCAGCACGTCACAACGCACCCCCGGCCTTCTCCACTCATTCCGCTATTTCCCTCCTCTCTCTCTCTCACTCACTCGCTGTGCATGCCCAAAAGCGTCGTAGCTGCCGTTAGCGCACCACCACAGCTATGAGCTCCACCGCTTCGCCCTGCTCCCAGCTCCGCCATGACTCGCGCATCATCTCAGCTGAGCCAATCAGCGCCCGAAGGACCGGAACGTCCTCGAGCCGCCGTCTTGTTCCTCGGCTCCAGCGGAAGCTCCCCATCGATTCGAAGCAACCAAAGCGTCCCTGAGCACCTCGACGACGCCAATGCAACCGTGGTGAGCCACTGATGCTCCTCCCCCTCTCCCACTTCTCTCCCGTGCCATGTAGCCCCTATAAAGCTCGAGCCCGAGTCGCTACCACCGTGCACCTCGTCGGCGGCGTCGACTCCGGTGTCCCCGTGGCCAGCCACATTCCCCCTAGATGCGCACGGGCAAGGGCTACGCCCTGGTGCCCTCAGCGCGTCGAACCGATGGCAGTAGCGGATTCCGGCAAGCCTCTGCTGCATTGCATAATCACCGGCGACCTCCCTCCAGCCGGCGCTGATGTGGCCGGCCATTAGGGCTTAATTAATCCACTAACCCGGCCATTAGCCGCTGACTAGTGGGCCCTAGAGTGTGTCAAACCAGTGGTAAGCGCGGGATTATCCCTAGGTTACTGACCAGTGGACCCCACTGGTCAGGTTTGACCCGGACCAGGCGTTGTTGACCTGCTGACGTCATGATGATGTTGGCCTGATGTAGTAAATATTTTCTATAATAAAAATAATCCAGAATATAGTAAAAGTTTTGAAAATTCATAGAAAATAATCTGTAAGTCAGATTGAAATAAATTATATATGAAGATTTATCAGAAAAATCCAATGAATCTTTTGGTACCATTTTCATGCATGTTAGAGCAAGCTAAAAAGGCAAAGTTGGAAATTTTGTTCTAAACACATCATGCCACCTCACATATGGAGTTGAATTTGAACCTTGGGTGCAAACCATCTTCATTTAACCTATTGATAGTTGAATTAGCTCTAATCGGCAACATATTGATATGCCATACTCATGCATCATCATGAATCATTTGTTATGCTCAATTTATACCTTGTTTGATCTTGTCGATGGACTTGCGAGGCGTAGTTATCGACGACATCGAAGAACATCTGATTTCTTCTAATAAACAGGCAAGCAACCCCCGCTTTAGCATACTCGATAAAATCCCACTCTCTCGCTCTTTCTCTCATTTCAATGCATTAGGACAATGCGATTCAACTGCTATTTGTGGTGCAATAGATGAACCCACTCCTTTACATGACATGCCATTGCCACAGTAAATAGCTAAACCAAGCAACCTAGAATACCTGGTAGATGATTGAGCCATGTTGTGTTGTCACCCTGTGATGCTTGCTATGCTTAGAGTTGTGTCAGGTCTGATTCATCTGGGAGATGAACCGGAGTGAAATGATTGTGTCCTGATTATGAGGGTTAAGTGTTGAACCTGTTTTGGTAAGGTAGTGATGAGAGGCCATGTAGGAGTACATGGTTGGTTGTCTCATTGAGACCGCTCATAGGAACTGAGTTCCCTGTTTGTGTTCCAAGACTAGCTACTACCTCACATTGGGCCCGAAACCAATGTACCCTCTCGGACTATTAACTTACCCTATTCTTAGTCCAGGAGTCGCGGTAGTTCAAAACATTGATAGGTATGGCACGGCCTCCAAAGTGGATGAACAAACCAATCGGGACCGACTTGGGGCCCTGCTCACAATGTTTGAGGCCATGTTGGAGACCTCGGCCGGACTTCCATTATGGGTCCCAACTCAGATAGGCGACTGCCTTAGACGTGAGTTGTTGTAAGTTAACGTTCATGGCTGACTCCCTCGCCTGGCTTCCGCTTGAAAGTTTCTGAGGTGCCTTTTACGTGCACATGGCAATAAGTGGCGGGAGCATCTATGACGAAGTACACTCCTGTAGGGTAAACTATCTATCCGAATATCAGCGTCCACGGATATGGAGTACTTGGAGACTTGCATTTTTCATAGACAACTTTAACTGGATACTCTAAAATGTACCAAACAGGCGTGAATGCTATGGATGGCTTCTCGTAGGAAGACGAGAGAGGATCCATACTGGTGTATTGAGATGGTGAACATGTGGACTCGTGTGTGCTCTATCGTAGGGAGACGAGAGAGTAGTGAAACGTTGTATACTTTGTCGTAGTTGAGGATAGCCAAAGGTCAAAGCTGGCATTCTGTAGTAAAACCCACAACCCCGTTCATTGATACATGATGCATATGTAGATAGTTCTGATGTAAGACTTGTTGCATACCTTTGTACTTACTGTTGCTTATTTACATTTTTGCAGAGACAGACATTGTTCAGCTATGTTTCTTCTGACGGTTACATCGATGGATTAGCTTAGTAACCCAGACATGATTCTAGATCCTATGGTAGGGTCGTTGTAGCTTTTCAGGCTCTTCTAGCCGCTTTTGTAGATCTGTTTACTCAAACATGTAACTTTCACTTGTTGTTTGTGTGCTCTGAATGTTGGGTCATGTGACCCCTCCTGCTTGTAACATTATATTATGTTGGATCTACGCATATCGTGCATAGTGCGTGTATGATTGAAATGCATTGGTATGTGTGGGATTCGTCACCTGGTTGTGTGCCTTTAGTAATCTTCTTTATGGGGAAATGCCTCTTTGTGCTTCCATCGAGCCTTGGTAGCTTGCTAATGCTCCGCACACATTGATTGACCAGCGTGTATCTTTCTTTGCTGCCGTGTCTGTCCCTTCAGGGAAATGTCTCGAAGTGTAATGGAGTCCTTGTAGCCTGCTACGACTCGTCTACGTATAGTAATGACATTTATGTCCCACGGCGTAATGGAGTCCTTGTAGCTTGATATGACTCATCTACACACGCTGATGACCGACACCTACATTGCTGGGTTATGTATGCTTGTCCCTATACGGTGGTGCCACTTGGGTCTATGAATAGTCATGTCGACCCGGGTTCTTTGATGTGTGAATGCTAGCGACATTTTCATATCCGTGATCCAAAAGGGGAAAACGGCCCCGACCAAGGTAAGGCGGCAGCCATGGGTTACCGTGCGTTGGGCCACAAAGTGGTTTGACATGTTACAGGCTGGATTCATATGGCTTAGGATTGGGGTCTCGATAGCATTGGTATTAGAGCTGAACTATTTGTAGGTTTACGATGCCAAACTAGTTGATGTTGAGTCTAGTAATGCTTTAATTATATAAGGGAATTTATTCTGGATGGGAACGGGGCTCTTTTTACTCCTTTCCTCAAGTTACTCTATTCTGGGTCACCCCCTTCTCTTTCTACAGGGATTATGAACTAGGCTTCTTACCTATCTGCTAGGATGACGAGTTAATGGACCACGGACTCATAGAATGGTTGTTTGTGTCAAGTCATGTCCCATCAGAGTTGTGATAAGTGATGTCTATGCTCTATTTATGCCTTGAACCATGCTGTTGAGTGGTTATGCTTCCAAATCTTGTGCATGTTGCCACATATTTCATGCCCGTCCAGCCGTTAGGCCGTCCGAGTTTTCCTAGGATTCATTGTGTTAGTGTTCTCCCTTGATTCTGAACCTTGGTTGTTTCCTTCAGGATGTCGCCAGTTAATCGGAGATCTGTTGGTCGTAGTCAGAACCATGGAGATGGTAGGGATGAATAAGATCCTGCCAACCCGCCGCTCTTGGCTGAGGTTATGCTACAAGTTGAGAGGAACAAGCATGCCACCAACCGTCTTTGGAGCACATCGAGCAGAATACAGCCTATCTTCGCAATGAGCTAGTCTCCATCAAAGACTTCATCAAATTGCAACCACCAACCTTCCATCACTGCATTGAGCCACTAGATGCAGATGATTGGCTCCAAAGTATCAACAACAAGTCGCGTTATGCAAACGTGGCTGAAGGAGACAAGGTCACCTATGCCGCATATCACCTTGAAGGTTCTGCTAGTTTATGGTGGGAGAATTTCGAGGCCATGCGACCTGTAGGCCAAGCTACTTCATGGAAGGAATTCTGTGAGGCTTTTCGTGAGCATCATATTCCCTAGGCCTTGCTAGATCGTAAGCAAAAAGAGTTCCCTAATCTGACCCAAGGTAATATGGTTGTGGGTGCCTATACTCGAGAATTTGGATGCCTCACACGTTATGCCCCAGAAAAAGTATCCACGGATGCCAAGAAGCAAGCAAGGTTCAAGAAAGGTCTTAACCCGAAGCTTTGTCATGATCTCAGTATGCATGAGTTCATCAGTTTCTAAGAATGAGTTCATGATCTAGGTTCTTGTGAACGAAGCAATCCAAGCAGCAACAAGTTGGATCACCTGCGAGGAATCTCACAAGCACAACCATGATCTTGGATCATCTTCAACGTTTATGTCCGAGAAGCATAGGATATGGATCCCGAATGCTGCTCTTCCTCCAAGATATGCACTGAGGCCATCCTATGTGGCACCTCGTCTGCCGATGCCATGTGCTCCGCAAAAGAACCTCATCAACCAAGTGGTCAACCCAGATGCACGTCCCACTTATGGAGGATGCTTCAAATGTAGCCAGCTAGGGCATTACTCAAGAGATTGTTCGTGCATGGTTATGTTCCACCCTCTTCAACAAGTGGTGTTGTTCATTGCAAGGCGCAACCCAAGAAACCTAATGTCAGGTTAGTTGTTTATACTTGTGGATTTGTACACCATGTAACCGCAGAAGAAGTTGAACATGATGCTAATGTCATGCTTGAGACGCTCCTTGACAATTCTCATCCACCTTTAGTTCTTTTTTACTCAGGAGCATCCCACTCCTTCATCTTTGAATGTTATGCCTCCTTGCATCACATTGCTTTCGAAGTTATGCCCTCTCCATTAGTAATTCAAAGTCCAGGCTCCAAATGAAAAATTAATGAAGTAAGCCATGTGTGGGGACCCCGACACATAAGTCGTGATCACCGAATGCACGTGTACAGTGATCCCAAAGATCAATGCTCACTGAACACACAGAAGCTGAATAACAAGAGTCTTACATCCACATTTAGCGTCTTACACAAATAAAGACCATGAAGGCCTAGTCTTACATAGATAGGGCCATATTGGCCAAACACTTAAATAGAACAAACAGCGAAAATCTTGATCGAAAGCGTGAACCCTTCGCCATCTGCCTTAACCTACAGGCATTCTGACTAGGAAGCGTCCTAGTTCGCATGTTCGTCACCAACAAACTCCTCAACGTACACCTGTTCTTCCATGCCTGGCCAATTAAAGAACCAGTGGCAATCCAATGAGTACTTTGAATGCACTTGCAAGCAACCCAAGTTGTGGAACAAGTTAATAGTGATGCATGATATAGCACTAAGTAGGTACTTTGCAAAAAGCTAGTTTCAAATGCAATGTCATGATCAAGTAACTATGTGTAATTATGCATCAACAGTTGGCGGATATCCATACGAGCAAGTTATGGATATCATCCTAAGCAGGGGTTAAACATCTCATGTTCATTCATCACATCAAGTCTTCAAACTTGTCTCAAGCGTGATGTCTGTGGCATCCACACACCCACACACACCAAGTTTTGTGAAAACATCGGGGCGTAGTTTAAGAAGGACCTCCAACTGTCCATGACCGTGGACACGGCTATTCGAATAGTTTTACACTCTACAGAGGTTGCACACTTTACCCACAAGAATCGGGGAACTTTCGTGTCATCCATGACTTGCGGTATATAACATACCCGAGGTAAGTACCCGAACAATGCCTTTCCCCTGGCGATACTAAACAAAGAGTCCACTCGATTGGTACCCAGCCCACATGGTGTACATGACTCGTAGCATCCATGCGGGGACCAACGGTGTGCTCGATGCCTGTGAAGACAGTGCATGATCGTCCATACCAGCACGACCCCGTATCGAGAGTGACCACGCCACTCCCGCCACTAGTAATGTGGGCTCCTTGCCATTACCCACCAAAGTAATCAACAGAGCCCCGTCCCATAAGGGGTATCGTGGTTGCGCATGTAAGGTTGGGACGGTCAGCAGACCTTAAAAATCCCCGTTTTCGAAATACACACTCTCAACTTGTTTCGGTACACCACTTCTTTCTCAAGTGGTCACCCATCTCATCATCTTCTCCCTCGGGCATTAGTGGCACCCGACGGGATTTCCAAAACTCTTTGAAATCATCTCCTTAGTTCCATAACCCTGCATAAAACCCGAACCCACTTGCATAGCATCCACTAACATCCTATCAACACCCACCCGCATCACCCTCATAAGGTGGTAGTGTCATGCACGATGCAAGTGTCAACGGTAAAAGTGTCAGAAGCAACCCACCGGAGTGGTCACTTCTCCACATGATCAAGTATAACGAAAGTAAAGTGCTATATGACATGCATTGAAAACGGATTCTTAACATGGTCAAGGGGATGCTTGCCTGGCTCAACAAGGTCTTTAGGGTCTTCGAAGTATTCGGGTCCAATTTCCTCATTAACAGCGCAATCTATCGTCGCGATAAATGGCGGTAAAAATAAGCATCACACTAAACAGAGCACACAAAGCTAATAGTAAAAAAGCTACCCTCATCTGTTAAATACTAAAATCTATACTAAAAATAGTTGTCTAGGGTTTTGAAGTTAAAAAGGTTTTCAAATATATTTAAAACAGGGGCTAATAATTCCAAATAGGGGTTTTAAATAAATCAGTATATAAAAGATTTTCAATTTTTTCTACAGAAGGCACTATTAATTTCTATGGAATATTCTAAGATTTACGATGGATAAATATTGGGCATTGAAACATTGAGCCATGTGGAATTTTTTAAAAATCCACAGAAAAGAAAAAGGAAAAGAGGGCCACGGGACCCTGGGCCAGAGCCAACCTGCAATTGGGCCGGCCCAGAGGCCAACCAGCCCATGCGAACCGACACGCGTGCGCCCGCTTTCAAACCTGACGGTTGGGGCCTGAAGGCCAGCGATAGAGAGAGGCGGAGAAGGGTGGTGAGGATGACAGGCGGGCCCTGCTTCTCATCTCTAACCTCGCGACAGGGAGGCCGGTGAGCTTACTAGCTATGATGCATGGAATGGCAAGGCTAGCTGGAGGTGGGAATGGACTCAGCGTCGAGTCGTCGTTCCCCTGGAGGTCGAAGGAGTGCCGGAGGTGCTGGCGGCGAGCACCCGCGACGGAGGGAGCTTCGGGAGAGATCGCCAGGGCCTCTCCATGCTGCAAACATGACGGGGTTGAGGGGGAAATGGGTCAGGAGAGCAAGGGAAGACCAGCGGAAGGGAAATGGGGTCCGTAGGGGGTCGCTACCAGGAGATCGGCGATGGGGCCGTTGCGGCGGACCTCGGCTCAATCCCGAGTGCAGATGGAGGGAGAGGAGTTGGGGCTTGGCCGGGCGTCAACTGGGTAGGCAAGGGGACCAGGGGAGAGGAGAGGGGCTTAGGGGAGGCCCTTATAGAGGCGCCCGATGGTCCACCGAGCTCGGGTGCACTGGCGAGCTCGGGGCCGGGGCCAGGGTCGAGTAGAGGGGGCGAGGGCACGTCTGTGGTGCTCGTGGGGGTGGTCTAGACTGAGGGGGACAGGAGAGAGAGAGGCGGAGGTAGGCCCTAGAGCCTGCGCGTGTGAGCTCACGCGTTGGCCGGCTCAGGTGGCGTCGGGCACACGTGAGAGGGGGTCGGAGGAGGGAGACAGAGGAGGAGTCGACACTTTGGAGTGTTGCGGACGTCAAGGGAACCCCGGGGGACAACTTCCCCCATCCCAAGGCTGTTGGGAGGCCTCAGGATGCTCCTGCTATAGTGCGGGCATGCACTGTAGTGTGCTCCAGAGCATGTCTTTGGCATGCCATGGCATGCTTGCGTGCTCTAGATGTGCTCCCGCATGTCTACTAGCCTTTGGATGATCTGGAGATGCTCTAGGAGCTATGGGGAGCTAGGGAGAGAAGAGATAGAAGGAGGGGGAGGTAAAAATGCTCCTGATATGGCTGTTCAGGGTGGTAAATGTGGGTTTTACACCATTTCCCAGTGGCTTATGGACTTGAGATTTTTACTGGAGGTAGCTGGTAACCCTAAGGGGTTGTGGTAAAAGTTTGAGAGCAAGGGGGAGAGTGAAAGTGGTGAAAACAAATACTTTACCATTTCACCAAAAGGTGTTTCATGGATGTTTGGGCACGATAAATCTACCCACTTACTGAGACATTTAACATGATCAAGTGGTGGGTAAAAATGAGATGGATCACCATGTTTGAGCTCAAATGAGCAAAGTTGACAATAGCAACTTTGTGAACCCTAGAAACTAGCAGAATCACGTTTTTGTAGATCCAATCATGCTAAGCTAATCCCCTCGATGCACAACTTAGTGTAGCATCATTATTTGGTGATTAGAGCATGTCCACAAAGTTTGGGGTCAAGGGAAGAAACTTCACTATGTAAACTTGTTCAAATTTAAATCAGGACATGAAGGGGTTTGCAATAGTTTGATGAACCAAATGACTTGGGTTGAGATGAAACTTTGCAAGATCATCACCTATGACAGTGTTGACTTGCTGGAATTTTCCTAGAATTTATTGAGAATATTTCTTCTTGAAATATTCCAAAAGCTTGATCTGGACAGAAAGGGTTTTGAGGGTTTTTGCCCATGATTTGGACATGACCATGTGTTGAAACTCATATATATGGAAAATATATGTCCAATGAGTCTCCCTAAATTTTCTCAAATATTTTGAAAGCATTTAAATATCTTTCCTATGAAAAAAAATTCTAGTCTTAATAAAATCCTTTAAATAAAATATTAAATAGGTTTAAAATTAACATTTGGTGGTTTTGGGAAGTCTTATATATAGTAGGTTTGAAGTAAAGCTTTTAGGGAAGATGGATCCACCCTATTTGAGGACTTTCAGTGCAAACCTCATTTCAAGGGTCTTTGAAAACCTAATTTGAATAAATCCTTTATGGTCAAAATAAAATTTGATACAAATAGTTTTGGGCACTATTCATATGGCATGATCATTGGGCAAGAAGTTTGGGTCAAGGAAGGTCAATACGAAGAGGGATAGAATCTAAGAGTGCCATACTCAACGGTCATGAAGCAAGCAAGCAATAATTCAAACAAGCTCAAGCACTGTAAAAGTTTTAATTGGCTCCAAATTTCATAAATCCAAGCATAACAACTGATACAAACACAGGGTGTGACACCATTGGAACCAAATCCTTGTTGATGGTTTAGTGTTTCTTGCCTCTCTCATAACCCTCAAAACTTCGGACATCTATATCATTTTCGGGATGGACTGGATGACAGCTCATGATACCAAAATTGATTCTTTCTCTAGGTCTATTCAACTTACCCATCCTTCTGGCCAGATAGTCAAGCTCCAAACCCGCATTCCATAGGGTATTCTTTATTCCCTCAATGCCAATCCTCTTTCCGAGCTTGAAAGCACCCCGTTAGTCCGTGACTTTCCGGATGTTTTCCAGAAGAATTGCCAGGTGTTCCACCTGACAGAGAAGTAGATTTTGTCATAAAACGTATTCCAGGAACCGCACCAATTGCTAGAAGGACCTATAAGATGTCTCCCCAAGACCTAGCTGAGCTTAAGATCCAACTCGATGAATCTTTGAAGAAAGGTTCCATCCATCCTAGTTCCTCTCCGTGGGCTTGTCCTACCCGCTTCGTCAAGAAGAAGGATGGTACAGACCGGATGGTTGTCGATTATCGGCCGGTTAATCTTGTCACGATAAAGAACAAATATCCACTCCCCCGGATCAATGATCTATATGATTAGCTCATTGGATCCGCAGTCTTCTCCAAGATGGATTCGAGATTAGGTTATCATCAAATCAAAATCAGGAATGGGGAAATTCCTATGACGGCCTTTGTCACTCGTTATGGCCAATACGAGTACACTATCATGTCCTTCGGTCTAACCAATGCCCCAGCCACCTTCTCCCGCTTAATGAATTTGATCTTCATGGAGTATCTGGACAAATTTGACGTGGTTTACCTCGATGATATCCTCATATACTTGAAGAACGAAGAAGAACATGCTGAGCATCTTAGGCTGGCGTTGATGAAAGTTCGAGAGCACCGCCTTTACGCCAAATTCTCCAAGTGTGAATTCTGTTTGCCAGAACTGAACTATTTGGGTCACATAATTTCTATGAAAGGTATTGTTGTCAATCCTGAGAGAGTTCAAGCTGTCCTTGACTGGACTCAACCTGAATCGGTGAAGCAAGTTAGGAGTTTCCTTGGCTTAGCAAGCTACTATCGTCGCTTTGTTGAGAACTTCTCCAAAGTTGCCAAACCTCTCACTGAACTCCTCAATAAAGATAAGAAGTTCGAGTGGACTCCAAAGTGTGAGGAAAGTTTTCAGGAGTTGAAAAGACGACTGACTACTACCCCGGTACTTGTAAGCCCGGATTTCACAAAGGACTTTGTTATCTACTGTGATGCTTCACAACAAGGTATAGGTTGCATTCTTATGCAAGATCGCCATGTGATTGCCTATGCATGTCGACAGTTGCGTCCACATGAGAAGAATTATCCCACACACGATCTGGAACTTGCCGCAGTAGTCCATGCACTTGTCACATGGAGACATTACCTCCCAGGTAATTGTTGCGAAATATACACTGATCACTAGAGTCTCAAGTATTTATTCAGCCAATCGGATTTAAATCAGACAAAGATGGTGGATTGAGTTGATTATGGACTACGAGTTAGGAATATCTTACACCCCAGGTAATGCCAATGTCATGGCTAATGCACTAAGTCGTAAATCCTATTGTAACAATCTCATGTTGCTACAAAGTCAACCACTTCTCCACGAGGAATTTCGTAAGTTGAATCTTCACATTGTTCCTCGAGGATCACTTTAGACCTTGGTGGCGAAACCGACTCTTGAGGATCAGATCATAGAAGCCCAGAAATGTGATCTTGGTATTTTTGGAATCAAGAGGAATATTGCTAGCGGAGCTGCTAGATGTTTCTCTATAAATGATCAAGGTGTCCTATTCTTTGAGAATCGCTTGGTGGTTCCCAAGGTACGAAACTTAAGGCGGTTGATCCTTAAGGAAGCTCATGAATATCCTGTCACGATTCATCCCGATAGTACCAAAATGTATAAGGACCGACACTAGAGGTTCTGGTGGACCCGGATGAAGAGAGAAATTGCTCAATTCATTTCTAATTGTGATGTTTGTCGTTGCGTTAAAGTAGAGAATCGAAGGCCTACTAGCACCCTTCATCCCTTGGCTATTCCCGAGTAGAAATGGGACAAGGTCGGTATGGATTTCATCACCAGCTTTTCAAAGACTAAGAAAGGGAATGATGACATCTTTGGGGTCATCGATCGTCTTTCAAATGTTGCTCATTTCCTTCTAGTTTGAGAAAGTATAACTGATAGTCAGTTAGTAGATCTGTATATCTCTTCAATAGTTTCTCTTCATGGTGTTCCTATAGAGATCAATTCTGATCGTGGAAGTCTTTTCACTACTCGATTTTGGGAAAGTTTCCAGAATGCTATGGGAACCCATCTCTCCTTTAGCACTGCTTATCACCCTCAGTCAAGTGGTCAAGTAGAAAGAGTCAATCAAATTCTCGAAGAGCTTGTGTTATCTCATTTGTAATGAATTGGGAGAAATGTCTTCCATTTGTCGAATTTTCTTATAACAACAGTTTCGTCTAGTCTAGGCAAAGCTCCTTTTGAAGTTCTATATGGAAAAATATGTCGAACGCCGTTAAAATGATTAGAAACCGGTGAAAGACAATTCTTTGGACCAGATATGATCCAGGATGCAGAAGAGAAATTTCGCATCATTCGTGAAAGAAAACCGCCCAATCTCGTGAGAAGAGACAATATGACTGTCGTCATAAGGAAGTAAGTTATGAAGTTGACGAGAAGGCTTACCTTTGGGTGTCACCTCTGAAGGGAACCCATCGTTCCGGTATCAAGGGCAAATTGGCTCCTCGTTACATTGGTCCTTTGTGCATTCTCGCTAAACAAGGAGAGGTTGTCTACTAATTGGAACTTACCCCACAGCTTTCCAAAGTTCATGATGTGTTCCACGTTTCTCAACTCAGGCGTTGCTTGAAGGATCCTATCCGCGAAGTAGACCACAAAATGCTTGATCTTCAAGAAGATCTATCATATCGAGAATATCATGTTCATATTCTCGATGAAACCGAGCACAACACTGGACATTGCAGCATCAAGTTTCTCAAGGTTCAATGGTCGCATCATTCCAAGGATGAAGCAACCTGGGAGCGCAAAGATTGTCTTCGGCTTGAGTACCCTACACTCTTCCCGACTACTCCTGACTCTCAGGATGAGATTCTTGTTTAGTGGGGATGAGTTGTCCAACCCTAGTTTTAATCTTGGTTGTGATTGCATTCATGGATGCATCTAAATTTCAAATGAAAATGAAATGAAGAGTCATCAAGCCTTACCATTCATTTTTTGTCAAATAAGCAATATAAAAATTGCTTCAAATAGATCCAAGAAAATGTCCCTGGTGTTCTGATAAAATATTGGCATGATGTGAATATGTCAATCAATATTTTTGGATCATAGAAACATTTTATCTTGGGCATTTGAATCAATTCAAACCCTACTTGAAATAGATATATATTTTATATATGGAAAATATGTGTCCAATAATTCTGAGAATTATCATGTGGCATTGGGTAATTCCATTTAGTCCACGTATATATTTTTAACATTTACTAAAATGGCTAGCTATTTTATTTTTTAGCCAAAACAAATGTTAGAAAAGAATAGAAAAACAGAAATAGTAAATAAAAAAGAAAGAGCAGGAACTTACCTGGACACTTACTTGGCCTAGGAGAGAAGTGGCCCATCTGGCCGAGTGCCAGTCACCCTTGACCTCTCGCTAGGAGGACAGGGGCACGCGCACGGCAAGCGTCGCCATGCACGAGGCCACCTCCACCCTGCCTTTGTGCCTCCCCTCGACGCCCTGATCTCCAACACATCACCATGCATCCCCATTGGCCATCCCTAGTCATCCCGCTCTCTCCCTCCCCTCTCTCTATCGCCACGCATGCCCGAAAGCATCGTTGCCACCGTTCGTGCACTGTCTCAGCAATGAGCTCCACCGCTTCGCCCTACTCCCTAGCTCCACCACGACTCGCGTGTCGTCTCAGCCGAGCCACTCAGTGCCCAAAGGACCAAGATGTCCTCGAGCCGTCGTATTCTTCCTTGGCTTAGGCGGAAGCTCCCCGTCGATTCTCAGCAACCGTAGCGTCCCGAAGCACCTCAAAGACGCCAACACAACCGCGGTGAGCCGCTGATGCTCCTACCCCTATCCCCCTTCTCTCCCGTGCCCTGTGGCCCCTGCACCGCTTGAGCCCGAGCCGTACCGCCGTGCACCTCGTCATCGGTGTCGACTTCGGCATCCTCGCAGCCAGCCGCATGCCCACCTGGATGCCACGGGCGAGGGCTATGCCCTGGTGCCCTCAGCGCGTCGAACCGATGGCCGTACTGGATTCCGACAAGCCTCCGCCACGTTGGATGGTCACCGACGGCCTCCCTCCGGTCGGTGCTGACGTGGCCGGCCATTAGGTCTTAATTAACCTAGTAACCCAGCCATTAGCCACTGACCAGCGGGCCATGGAGTGGGTCAAACCCCTCGTGAGCATGGGATTAGCCATGTGTCACTGACCAGTGGACCCCACTGGTCAGGTTTGACCCAGACCAGGCGTTATTGACCTGATGACGTTATGATGATGTCGGCCTGACGCAGTAAATATTTTCTATAATAAAAATAATCGAGAAAATAGTGTTTTTCTGAAAATTCATAGAAAATAATCTGTAAGTCAGATTTAAATAAATTATATATGAAAATTTATCAGAAAACTCCAATGAGTCTTTTGGTACCATTTTCATGCATGTTAGAGCAAGATAAATAGGAAAACTTGGACATTTTGTTCTAAACACATTATCCTACCTCCCATATGGAGTTGAATTGGAACCTTGGGTTCAAACCATCTTCATTTAACTTGTTGATAGTTGAATTAGCACTAACCAACAACATATTGACATGCCATACTCACGCATCATCATGAATCATTTGTGATGCTTAATTTATACCTTGTTTGATCTTGTCGATTGACTTGCGTGACGTAGTTATGGATGACATCAATGAACGGCTGAGTTCTTCTCATAAACATGCAAGCAACCACCGCTTTAGCATATTCGGTACAATCCCACTCTCTCGCTCTTGCTCTCATTTCAATGCATTAGGACAATGCGATTCAACTGCTATTTGTGTTGCGGTAAATGAACCCACTCCTTTGCATGACATGTCATTGTCATAGTAAATAGTTGAACCAAGCAACCTAGCATACCTGGTAGATGCTTGATCCATGTTGTGCTATCAACCTGTTATGCTTTCTATGCTTGGAGTTGTATTAGGTATGATTCATCTAGTGATGAACTGGAGTGAAATGCTTGTGTCCTAATGATGAGGGTTTAGTGTTGAACCTGTTTTGGTAAAGGTAGCGATGAGAGGCCATGTAGGAGTACTTGGTGGGCTGTCTCATTGAGACCGCTCATAGGAACTGAGTTCCGTGTTTATGTTCCAAGACTAGCTACTACCACACATTAGGCCCGAAACCAATGGACCCTCTCGGCCTATTAACTTACCTGGTTCTCAGTCCAGGAGTTGTAGATGTTCGGAATGTTGATAGGTGTGGCACGGCCTGCCAAGTGGATGAACGGCCCAAACAGGACCGACTTGGGGTCCTACTCACAACGTTTGAGGCCTTGTTGGAAACCTCGGACAGACTTCCATTACGTGTCCCAACTCAGATAGGCAACTACCTTGGACGTGAGTCATTGTAAGTTAACATCCGTGGCCAACTCCCTCGCCTGGCTTCCTCTTGAAGGTTGCCAAGGTGCCTTTTATGTGCACATGGCGATAAGTGACGGGAGCATGTGTGACGAAGTACACCCCTGCAGGGTAAACTAGTTATTCAAATAGCCGTGTCCGTGGATATGGACTGCTTGGAGACTTGCATTGTTCATAGACAACTTTAATTGGATACTCTAAAATGCACGAAACAAGTGTGAGTGCTATGGATGGCTTCTCGTAGGAAGACGAGAGACGATCCATAGCGGTGTATTGATATGGTGAACATGTGGACTCGTGTGTGCTCTCTCGTAGGGAGACGAGAGAGTAGTGCTATGTTCTATACTTTGTCATAGTCTGGAATAACCAGAGGTCAAAGCTAGTATTCTGCAGTAAACCCTAGAACCTCGTTGATTGATACATGATGCATATGTTGATAGTTCTGATGTAAGACTTCTTGAGTACCTTTGTACTCACTGTTGCTTATTTACATTTTTTCAAGGATAGACGTTGTTCAGTTATGTTCCTTCTGACGTTGACATCGACGGATTAGCTTAGTAACCCAAATAGGAGTCTGGCTCCTATGGTAGGGTCGTTGTAGCTTTTCAGGCTCTTCTAGCCACTTTTGTAGATGTCTTTACTCAGACATGTAACTTCCGCTTGTCATTTGTATGCTCTGAATGTTGGGTCATGTGACCCCTCCTTCTTGTAACATTATACTATGTTGGCTCCTCGGAGCCTCCTTAATACATGTTATGCTGTAGAGTTTTGTTGTGATGCCATGTTGTATCTACGCATATCGTGCATAGTGCATGTATGATTGAAATGCATTGGTATGTGTGGGACTCAACACCTAGTTGTGTGCATTTAGTAGCCTTCTTTATGGGGAAATGCCTCTTTGTGCTTCCATCGAGCCTTGGTAGCTAGCTAATGCTCCACACACATTGATTGACCGGCGTGTATCCTTCTTTGTTGTTGTGACTATCCCTTCGGGGAAATGTCTTGCAGTGTAATGGAGTCCCTATAGCCTCCTATGACTCGTCTACGTCAAGTGATGACATTTATGTCCCATAGCATAATGAAGTACTTGTAGCTTGCTATGACTTGTCTACACACGCTGCTGACCGACACCTACATTGCTAGGTTACGTATGCCTGTCCCTCTAGGGTTGTGCCACTTGGGTCTATGACTAGTCATGTCAACCTAGGTTCTTTGACGTGTGAATGGTAGCGACATGTTCATATCCGCAAGCCAAAAGGCTCTAAAGGTCCCTGCCAATGTAAGGCAGCAGCCATGCGTTACCATGCATTAGGCTGCAAAGTGGGGTGACATGTTACACACTGTATTCACATGGCTTAGGATCGGGGTCCCGACATGCGAGCATGAAAGCACATTTGCTCCCTTGGTCGTTTTGGTAATTAATAACAACATAGAAGTCATTGAACTAATGTTTCCACCAAGTATATTTCAGGAAAAGTTCAATGATAGGGATGGCAAAAGGATTGTGGAATTACCCCAAGATGCAAGGAAATAGGTTGGCCATGCTTCAAGAAAGAGGATTCTACATTTTACATTTGTGAGAAATTACTTTGAGTCCATAGGAAAGTCGATACTATTAAAAGGGGTAAGGTTTTGTTGGTGAACAAAATGCTCATACGTGCACAACTGATAGTCACCAAAAATATCCACAAGCTGTCCCACCAAATTCTGTCTATAGCCAAATATTTAAAATCGGTGCGACCAACATTCCTATCCTAGTGCCACCGATTCCAGAACCTAGACAGACACAACCAAACCCTAGCCACTTTGGTGCAACCGATTCCATACCGGTGCCATCGGGTTTAGGTTGCCAACTTTCTGTTGCGCAAATTCACATTTTCGGTAACACCGAGATTGTTGGGTCGGTGTCACCGAGATTGGAAACCTGACTGTTGGTCACCTTATCATTGCAATCAAGTTTCATATATCGGTCTCACCGAGATTCAAAAGTTGCCACCTTTTGATCACTTCGGTACCACCGAGATTAACACATCAGTGTCACCGAGTTGGTCATTTTGTGTGCAATGGTTGAATTTTTGGGGATGCCTATATATACCCCTTCACCACCACCTACTCAAACAAGAAGCACTCAGAAGTATTCCATACCTATCCTATCAGATTTTCTGAGACAGAACCACCTACCCTTGTGTTGAGATCAAGATCTTCCACTCCAACCATATGGATCTTCATTTCTAGCCTCCCCAAGTTTCTTTCCACCAATCCCATCTCTTCCACAAAGCCAAATCTGTGAGAGAGTGATTGTGTGTTGGGGAGTCTATCATCTTCAAGCACAAGAGCAAGGAGTTCATCGTCACTACCAAGCCTATTACCTTTTGGAGGGTGGTGCCTCCTAGATTGCTTGGGTGTCGCATGGGAGCCTCCTACTTCGTGTTGTGGTGTGAACCAAGAAGTTTGTAAGGGCAAGGAGATCCCCTACTTCATGAAGGTCTACCCACAGTGAGGCTAGTCCTTCATGGATGGAAGCCATATGGAATAGTCAAGGTTGCTACTTCGTGGACCCTTATGGGTGGAGCCCTCCGTGGACTCTCGCGATCGTTACCCTCCGTGGGTTGAAGACTCCGTAAACGTGGATTTACGATAGCGCCACCTATCGGAACCACGGGAAAAATCATCGTGTCTACAATTGCATTTGATCTTCCTACCTATCCCTTTTACTCATGCTCATTGTTATTTTCCGCTGCTATACTCTTAGACATGCATGTGTAGGGTGAAATTGATTTGCCATGAATGCTAAAACTGCAAACACTAAAATTGGGAAAAAATACACTTTTATTTGGTCAAGTAGTCTAATCACCACCCTCTAGACCTACTTTAAATCCTACAATTGGTATTAGAGCATTGGTCTCCATTGCATTGGTTTCAGAACCTAGGAGAAATATGGCATACAGTGAGGGAAATTATTACCGTAGAGGTCCTTACTTTGATGCACAAATTTTGCTAGTTGGAAGCACAAAATGAAAATGCATTTGCTTGGTCATAATCCTGCCATTTGGCTTGTTGTTCGTGTTGGGTTGCAAGGTGAATTCTTTGCGGAGGAAAGGAACCCAATCGTGAAGCGACTGTGGATGAATTGAAGATGTTGGAACTCAATGCTCAAGCATGTGACATTCTCTTCAACTGCCTATGCCCCAAAGAATTCAACAAAATCAGCCGTCTTGAACACGCAAAAGAGATTTGGGATACTTTTGTTGATATGCACGAAGGAACAGAGTCCGTGAGAGAATCCAAGTTAGATGTTCTTCAAGGTCATCTTGACAAGTTAAAGATGAAGGATGGTGAAGGAGTCACTGAGATGTACTCTAGGCTAGCTCTCATCACCAATGAGATTGCTGGCTTAGGAAGCGAAGAAATGACAAAATTCATCCTCAAGAATGTACTTGGAGCTTTGGATGATCAATATGACACCATTTGCACATTGATCAAAATGATGCCCAACTACAAAGATCTCAAACCAACGGAAGTGATTAGTAGAATTATTGCTCATGAGATGACACTCAAAGACAAGGAAGAGCTTTGCTAGAAGACTAGTGGTGCTTACAAAGCTACAAGCGATGCTCCCGCTATCTCAAGAAACAACCTTGTCACAAATGAAGAGATAAGACTCATGGTCAAGAAATTCAACAAGTTCTACAAGAATAGAAGCAAAGATCTTTGCTCCAACTCAAGACATGAAGAGAAGCATTCGTCAAGTCATGACCGAAACTATTACAATTGTGGGAAGCCCTGACACTACTCCAATGAGTGCATGGCTCCTTACAATTGTGGGTAGCCCTGACACTACTCCAAGAATACGAAGCTCAAGAGACGAGTCACCTCGAAGAGAGAGAAGGAGCAGAGATGATCGTTATGAACGAAGACCCTCACGGATAAGTAGGGACTCGTAGAAGAAGGACAAGTAAACCAAGAGATACTCAAGAAGGAAACATCAAGATCATGTTGGTCAATACGTTTCCAGCTCTGACTCCTACAATCACTCCGAGAGAAGCTATCACTCCAACTCTGAGTATAGTCAAGATGAAGGTATTGCCAGGATTGCACTAGGGACAACCAACTCCTATGATCTATTTGATTCACCAAATGAAGGGAGTGGAAGTTGCTTCATGGCTAAAGGCCCCAAGGTATCACACCCCGAGTATATTGATTTCAATAGTGATGAAGATGATTTGCTTTGTGATGATGACTTTCTATGTGACAAAACTAGTGATGTTGATCAAAATAAACTTGATAATTCGCATGCTAGTCAAGATAGGTCGATTGACGTTGATAAGATGAAAATAGAAGAACTAACTAAAGAACTTAACACTCTTAGGTTAGCCCATGAATCTACTCTCGAAGATCATAGAGAGCTTGTAAGAACTCATGAGAAGCTACGATTCGAGAAGCTCAATTTGGAGCAAGAACATGAATTTCTTAAAGCTATCAATGATGATCTCCGAAACAATACTTCCTCTTATCTTGCCAAACGACTACTTTTGTCTACATTCATGCCACAAGTTAAATCTAAGCAAACTAGTGACAAAGGCAAGAAAGGTTCTTCATCTAGTAGCAACAATAAAAATGCTAAATCCAATGATGTTGCTCCTAGTAGTTCTATTGATTCCACTAATGATGATTCTCTTAGCCAAGTTACACTTGAGCAAGAAAATGCTTTATTGAAAGGAATTATAGAGAAAGGTATCTACAAGAGTCTTGTCGGGTGTAAGCAATTTGAGGAGATTACACGCAAGCATGCATGATACCGGAAGAATCGTGGTGTTGGCTACTTCAACGCTAATGGAGTTGAGTGGGAAGAAGGTCAGTACCCCAATCCCAAAAAATTTCCTCAAAAGGATAAGTATGAAAATTCTCATCTCAAGGGAGCAAAAGCTCAAGATGACCTTCCACCACAAGACACCAAGCTCAAGGGCAAGAACAATCTTCAAGAGGACTTTGAATCTTATGAAGGTGAATCCCAAGCTTTGGTGAAGTGGGTTCCCAAGGCTACTACAAGATCAACTTCTACAAGTTCTACTTCAACACCGAGGATCCCCATCAACTTCATGTGGGTCCCCAAGAAGAAGAACTAGAAAGTTCTTGAGGGGTGACTCCACTAATGAATTTCACTCACATTCATTATTGGCAAGATCTATTTGCAATCCACATCAACCCTATGCAATAGTTCAAGGAGTCTGCAATTTCGGTAGAACCGATATATCTGAGTCAGCGACTCCGAGGCTAAATCAAAAAGAAAAGAATAAGGGACTAGGCTTCTATTTTTCAAAGAGTCAAAAGAACAAATTTCAAAAGGAAAAAGAAAAAGGGCATCATCTTAGAAAAGATTTGAGTGGTTATGAGAGATCATGCAAGTAGAGAACAAACCATGCGAGAATCTTAACTAGATGATGGGCGGTGATGAGGTCAGCTATATTAGAGTATAGTTCATACTCTACATTAAGATAAAAATGGTGTTACCATTTTTCGATTAACCATTTTAATGTCTTCATATCACTTGAGTTGCTTTGGCTCATGACTTGGAGTAAAGCCTTTTCAAGGATATGAGAGCATACCCTTGAGTGATGTTGATGACATCACTCGTAGGTGAACTTGGTGAGGATGCTCGAGGTTGATGACGAACATCTAGAGTTGGGAGCAATCCTTCACGTTCTAGTACACTTGTTACCTACAAAGGTTAGTCATGAAAGGAAGAATAATCGGTATATCCATTTGACATGTTACCAATTGAGATTCTGCAATAAAGATCAGGTAAATGTCAAGGATACTTTTTGTTGTCTTCTTCCTTCCATCATCAAGAGGGGTTATGGATACTTGGTCAAGACAAGATTTCTTATGATTGGATTTGGTTGCAATCTTGTGGAGTGAAGTTCTCCCAAGTACCTACAAACGATTAGATGCAATACAAGGGAGCATAGGATTCCATGGCATAAGATATCATGTTAGCAATATCATGCAAGTATCAAGAAAGCTCATGCCCTTGCAAGCATCCGAGTGAGTCTACCTTGAGTTTGAAGCATCAATGATGTTCAACTCACTCCTCAAGTGACAAAACGTTTTCTCATAAAGTGGCTCAGTAAATATATCGGCCAATTGCTTGTTAGTGTGAAGGTACTTAAGATTAATATCTCCTTTGGCAACATGATCACGAATGAAATGATGTCGAACTTGAATGTGCTTAGTTCAAGAATGTTGCATAGTGTTATGACCAATCTTAATAGCACTATCATTGTCACAAAGTAATGGAACATTTTTAATATGGATTCCATAATCCTTAAGCATTTGTGTCATCCATAGTAACTGCGCACAACAACATCCAGCAGCAATATACTCAGCTTCGGTAGTAGATAGAGATACTAAGTTTTGTTTCTTGGATGACCAAACCACAAGAGATCTACCTAAAAATTTACAAGTACCCAAGGTGCATTTCCTATCAACCTTGCACCAGCATAGTCCGAATCGGAATAGCCAACAAGGTTAAAAGAAGATCCCTTGGGATACCAAATGCCAAAGTTTGGTGTTTGTATCAAGTATCTCACAATATGTTTTATGGACAAAAGATGACACTCCTTAGGTGCAGCTTGATATCTAGCACACATGCAAACACTTAGCATAATATTGGAACGAGATGCACATAGATATAGAAATGAACCAATCATAGATCGATAAACTTTTTTATCAACCGGTTCATCTTCATTGGTTAGATTAACATGTCCACTAGTTGGCATGTGAGTTTTCATACCTTTGCACTCTTGCATGTTGAATTTGTTGATCAAGTCCTTGGTATACTTAGTTTGAGAGATGCAAGTTCCTTCTCTTGATTGCTTGATTTGTAATCCAAGAAAGAATTTCAGCTCACACATCATAGACATCTCACACTTCTCGGACATCAACCTTCCAAATCTTTCACTAAATTGAGGGTTAATGGAACCAAAAATAATATCATCCACATAGATTTGGCACACAAATAGTCCTCCATTAACTCTCTTAGTGAACAAGGTTGCATTAATTTTACCAATTTCGAAACCCTTTTCAATGAGAAACTTCGTTAAGCATTTGTACCAAGCACGACGTGCTTGCTTAAGACCATAAAGTGCTTTACAAAGCTTGTAAACATGATTAGGTTTCTTAGGATTCACAAAACCAGCTGGTTGCTTAAAATAGACCTCTTCTTCAATTTCACCACTGAAAAAGGAACTTTTAATGTCCATTTGATAAAGCGTGATATCATGGTGATTACCATAGGCAAGAAGAATTCGAATAGCTTCTCGTCTAGCAACGGGGGCATAAGTCTCACCGCAGTCCATACCTTTGACTTGAGTATATCCTTGGGCCACAAGATGTGCCTTGTTGCGTATAACATGATCGTCTTTGTCTTTCTTGTTCCGAAACACCCATTTGGTTCCGATGATGTTGTGCTCATCTTTGGGCTTCTCCATGACTGTCCACACTTCGTTCCTTTCGAAGTTCTAAAGCTATTCATGCATAGCGTTCACCCAATCCGTGTCTTCAAGAGCTTGTTCTACCTTCAAAGGCTCAATGCTAGATATGAATGAATAATGCTCACAAAAGTTAGCTAGAAAAGTTTTGGAGCGAGTGATTCTCCCTGTTTGGATATCTCCAAAGATTTGGTTTAGGGGATGGTTCTTGGTCACTTGTGCTCGAGCTCGCATCAGCTTCCAATTCTTGGATGGAGGAGCTTCTTCTTCATCATCATTTCCTTCATCTTCGTTGTTGTCATCATGATCATCTCCTTGAGGTGGTGGTGAAGGAGGTTGTGGTGGATCACCATGATGTACTTCCTCCTCCTCTTCATCTTGTCGTGTACCGCTTGTGGATGCCTCCATGTCATGTTGTGGTTCACCTTGTCATGAAGTAGGGGCTTCCACTAGAGTTGATGAAGTACTTTCTTTCACCTCCATGAGACGAATCTTGCCACTGGGTAAATCTAGGATAGCTTCCGAAGGGTCCTTATCACCTACATCATTTGGCAGTTGTTCGACTTGCAAATCGTTAGATTCATCAAACTTCACATCTACCATCTACTCAACTTTTCAAGTGAAGTTGTTGTAGACACGCTAAGTGTGAGAGTTTGATCCATAACCAAGTAGGAATCCTTCCTGAGATTTTGGAGGAAATTTAGTACGATGATGCTTGTCAAGAATGTAGCACTTGGAGCCGAATAACCGAAAGTATCCAAATGTGGGTTTGTTACCAGTGAGTAGCTCGTATGTCGTTTTACCGAGAAGCTTGTGCAAGTAAAGTCGGTTTGTGGCATGACATGATGTTTCCACGGCTTCTACCCAAAAGTGTCTTGGCGTATTGTATTCGTCAAGCATCATTCTGGCCTTCTCAATACGCGTCCGGTTCTTCCTCTCAACGACTCCATATTGTTGAGGTGTGTACGTAGCCGAGAAATCATGTGAGACACCTTCGTCAGGAAAGGTATCCACATGGGTGTTCTTGAACTCCGTTCTGTTATCACTTCAAACCTTCTTGATCTTCACTTCAAATAGATTTTGTTCTTTCCGCTTTGTGAGCGAAGATCTTTTGAACCAGTGACTTATCATCAAGGAAAAATACCCATGTAAATCTGGAAAAATCATCAACTATAACTAGACCATAGGAATTTCCACCAAGACTCTTGTAAGCATTGGGACCAAAAAGATCCATGTGAAGTAACTCGAGTGGTCTCCAAGTAGTCATGATATTCTTAACAGTATGACATCCACCTACTTGTTTTCCTACTTGACAAGCACTACAAAGTCTATATTTGTCAAATATAACATCCTTAACACCAAGAATGTGATCACCCTTGCTTAGCTTATCTAAATTGCGCATGCTTATATGTCCAAGTCTTCTAAGCCAAAGCCAACCTTTAGAAGATTTTGCAATTAGATAAGTGTGAGGCTTGGATCTCTTAGTGCAATTAACAATGTATAGATCAACTCTACGGAAACAGGTAAAGACCATTTTATGATTATCTTGACGAAACTTGGCAATCTACTTTTGTGAATAACACTTTGAAACCTAAGTCGGGAAGTCTAGACACGGCAAGAAGATTGTAGCCAAGGGATTCAACAAGCATAACATTTTGAATAGAGATATCATGGGATATGGCCACCTTACAACGGCCAACTACCTTACCCATAGAGTTGTCTCCAAAGGTCACATATCATCGAGGACCTTGATTAGGAGTGATATTTGGGAACATGTCTTTATAACCAGTCATATGACCTGTACATCCACTGTCGAGAATCCACTCTGTTCCTCCAGACATATAATCCTTGAAGTTTTCCATGAGACTTAGATTCTTCATGATCTTAACATACTCAATGTCGAACAACTCATCTTCACCAAGGTAGTCATGTTCCACATTGTCATCATCAAGTGGGAAATCCTCGCCATAAAGAACAAGAGTTTTGTTAGAATTGTGATCATGACAATGTTCATGTTTATGAATGTGAATGGCTTCAAAGATAATATCGTTGATAGTGGTGACATCTCCTTTAGCACGCATAAGATCATGGAGCTCAAATAGGCATTTATCAAAGTTTAGATCACTAGGCTTCATTTTGTGTAAATCAACAGTTTTATGAAGAATTTCATCAATATTTCCAAAGAAAATTTTGGATTTCATTTCTCCAAATCAGTCCATAAGTCGTAGACACATGGAGAGTTCTTCAATTGAGGAAGAAAAAAATCTTGGTAAACCTCTAACAATAAGATTGACAGTTCTTAGGTTGCCAAGCATGTTAATTTCCTCTTCGTGTGTGGGATGCAATTCATCAATGGGAGGCTCATAGGGGTGCATAACATATTTTATCAATTGAAATTGATTAAACAACTTAAGAATCAAGGTTTTCCATTGACTATAATATATCTCCATCAAGAATAGGCACTCTA
The DNA here is from genome assembly GCA_022496015.1 of Hordeum marinum. Taxonomy (NCBI): domain Eukaryota; kingdom Viridiplantae; phylum Streptophyta; class Magnoliopsida; order Poales; family Poaceae; genus Hordeum; species Hordeum marinum. Next base: position 164,868,637 of record CM039675.1, read on the forward strand.
CAACTCAAACTCCCTATACTAGACACATCCATCTTCCTCCTCAGTGGTTAAACCAATGCAATGGATAACAATGCTCTGATACCAATTGAGGGATCACTAGAAGAGTGTCTAGAGGGGGGGTGAATAGACTACTTGTAGAAAATTAAAACCTAACCTTTTCCCAAGTTAATTGGTTGGCAGATTTTAATAGTTTTAGCAAGGCTAGCAAGTCTATATACCCTACACATGCATGTCAACAAATATAGCAGTGGAAAGTAAAGACATTGCACATGAAGTAAAGGGATGAGATGTGGAGATCAAACGCAATTGGAGACGCAAGGATTTTTCCCGTGGTTCCGATAGGTGGTGCAATCATACGTCCACATTTATGGAGTCTTCGACCAACGGAGGGTAACCGTCACGGGAGTCCACGGAGGGATCCACTCACGGAGGGTTCCATGAAAAAGCAACCTTGACTGTTCCATAACGGCTTCCGTCCACGAAGGACTAGCCTCACTATCGGTAGATCTTCACGAAGTAGGTGATCTCCTAGCCCTTACAAATTTCTTGATTCACTCCACAACACAAAGTAGGAGGCTCCCAAGCGACATGTAACCAATCTAGGAGGCACCACCCTCCAAAAGGTAATAGGCTCGGTAATGTCGATGAACTCCTTGCTCTTGTGCTTCAAGAGGATAGACTCCTCAACACACAATCACTCCCTCAGAGATATGGCTTGGTAGAAGAGATGGGATTGGTGGAAAGCAACTTGGGGAGGCTAGAAATCAAGATCCATAAGGTTGGAGTAGAAGATCTTGACCTCAACACAAGGGTAGGTGGTTCTCTCTCAGAAAACTGATAGTATAGGTATGGAATAGTCCTTAGTGCTTTTCTTTCGAGTAGGTGGTGGTGAAGGGCATATAGAGGCATCCCCAAAAATCCAACCGTTACACACAAAATGACCAACTCGGTGACACCGATGTGTTAGTCTCGGTGGTACCAAAGTGACCAAAAAGTGGCAACTTTTGAATCTTGGAGGGGGCGATATAGGAATCTCGGTTGCACCGATAAGGTGACCAACGGTCAGAATGCCCATTCTTGGTGATGTCGATTCAACAATCTCGGAGGGACCGAAACTGTGAACTTGCATAACAGAAAGTTGTCAACCCAACTCGGTGGCACCGAAAGTAGTATCGGCTGTACCAAAGGGTTTGGATTTGGCCGAGTCTGTCTAGGGTTTGGAATCGGTGGCACTAGGATGGAAATGTTGGTTGCACCGATTTTGAGTGTTTGTCTTAGGACAGACTTTGGTGGGAGAGTTTGTGGGTTTTTTTTGGTGACTATCACTTGTGTATGTATGAGCATTTTGTTCACCAACAAAACTTTACCCCCTTTTAATGTTATTGGCTTTCCTATGGACTCAAGGTGATTTCTCACAAATATAAAATGTAGAGTCCTCTTGCATGAAGCTTTGACAATCCATTTCCTTCCATCTTGGGTTTTCCACAATCTCTTTGCCAACCCAACTCTCCACGGACAATTATCTGAAATGCACTAGATAAAAGTATTAGTCCAAGAGACAATGTATGTTTTCATGAATTATACAAACCACCAAGGGAGCATGTTGTGATTTCAGTGGATGAGTAAGTGCATGTTCCCCTTCACCCTTCATTTTGTGGTCCCCCTCTGAGTTTCTGTTCCAGAGGCTCCCCACTGGTGAAGGAGGAGCCGAGTCTCCGCCGCCCGCCATTGGCGCTGTTGGGGATATGACCCGCCCCGGAGGCTCCGGGTCATGTTGCTGGCTCGTGAGCCGGCCCAAAGGTGAGCCGTAAGACTGGTGGCCCAGGGAGATAGGCGGCTCAAGGTGTGGGCCGTACAAAGGCCCGGACGGAGAAGACGCGGGCGTGCAAGCCAACTCGCAGACGGCTTGGACAAGAAGATAGAGAGAGACTCGGTTAGCAATTGTAATGAACCGGTGGTCCTGACCTCTTATATAAAGGCAAACCCAGGGCAATTTAGAGGACAGGAAATCGAGAACTAGGTCAAGCTTTTAGCTCCTTGTAATCGATACGCAAGCAATACAAACACAAGCAAGACGTAGGCTATTACCTCGATTCGAGGGGCCGAACCTGGGTAAATCCGTGTCTTTCGTCCCGACTAACCCCTTTGAGTCCACCCTGTTAGCGATGGCCTCGAACCTAAGTCCGTTCACCCGAACATCTTCCGTGATAAATCCATGACAGTTGGCGCCCACCGTGGGGCTAGCACTTGGTGGTGTTGAGTTCTCAAAGGGCTCTCTCCTAGGGCTCGAAGGATACGTTGTTGGAAGGATGAGCAAGAGTCGCCGCGGCCGGCTCTACATCGATGACGCCGGCTGGGGGCTTGATGCTGGCTCTGTGGAGTATGGATTCCGGGTTCCGTCCGGTGGGATCCAGGTTTTCATCGGAAAGGTTGATGGATCTACACCCGGGCCGGACGTCGGCACCAACATCGTTGAGCCGGCTCGGCGTCTCCAATCTACGCGTGTTATGCAGCCTACCCGTACCCGTCCGGGTCAAAAGCACGTTCTCGTGGGCTTCACTCAAGGCATGGACCTGGAAGCGTCTGGGTCACAGGGAACTCTCGTTTGCTCGGAAGATGAGTCCTCCAGTGGGGAGACAGAATCAGTATATCAGCTCAGCAACGGTGGCCTTGGGGGGCTACTACGACAACTATTCTGAGGTAGAGGGCATTGAGACGGATGCTCTGAGCCCCCCGGTTCATGCGGCGGTGTTCATGGCAAGATCGTCTTCAGCCGCCGGTGACACAGCTACGGGAGCCGCCGCAGCGGGTGATAGCCCGCCGTTGTCGGCTCAGGTTCTGGTGGAATTGATGGACGAACTCATAGATCTCATGGCCACAAAGGTAACACCGGATAATCAAGCAGCTAGGAATCTAGAGGTGGCACGGATTAAGGGCCGGATGGCAGAGGAACGACACAGGATGGCCGAGCTGAAGACCCAGATGGAGGAAGAAGCGGAGCGTATCAAGGCTGTTGCTTTCCGACTGGAGCTGGAGGAGAGGTCAGCGGCCGCGGTGCACCGGAGGAGGCATCAATCCCATCTACCAGAACGTTATTAAGTGAGGAACCTTTTTAACACCCCTGGTGCGGGGCGGGTTACGGGCGCACCGGAGAGCCGCCCGATAGAGCGCCCAGCGACTCATCCACTCTAGCATAACCAAATCTCACCTAGGGCTTTTCCAACACCGGCGGTTCACTAATCTAACCCGGCCGAGAACATGGTGGCAGCGGCCGCCCGGCTTGAGACGATTCCCATCCTAGATGAGGCACCCTTTGCGGAGGATGTGCGGAACGCCATTGCATATTTATAGACGGCCATGGCCCAGCAAGAGAAGTATGCTCATAGCCGGAGCCGGGTTCACTCCACCCCCCTCCGCAGTCGAAGTTTCAGCCGACGCTATGAGTCGCCAGCGTGTTCCAGCAGTCACCCACGTCGCGGACCACCGGAGGACAATAGGGCGGCTCTAGATGCACAAGCCCTCATGGACCAGGCGAGAGACAGGCGAGAGGCGGAGATAGAGGCAGCCCATCTAGAGCCGGCGCTTTTCGTGTCAATGGGAGTAGCTAGTACCAGAACCGTAGGGGTGCCATGTTTAACTCCGGCTCTGAGGAGTGAATGGCTACCGAAAGACTTTAAGGGGCCTCGAAAGGTTCCGAATTGCATAGCTGATCTACCCCCTGAGGCGTGGGTTGAAAGTTATCAACTGGCCATGGAGATGCTGGATGTTAGTGAGGCAGTATGCGCAAAATATTTCATCATGATGCTTGAGGGTCCGGCCCGTACATGGCTGAAAGGTCTGCCGCCTAACATGATAAGCTCATGGGCGGAGCTGAGAGCGAAGTTTATTAAGAATTTCCAGGGGACCTGTAAACAGCCTATGACTATTGTCGATTTGGACCACTGTGTTAAACAGGAGAATGAGTCGGCCCATCATTGGGTCCGGCGTGTGTCGACCATTATTGACTCTTCAGAGCAGATCACGGCGGCTCAAGCGATGCTCATTTTAGAGAAGAACTATCATTTCGTTTCATTAAAGCAGAAGCTCGGTCGGCTCAAGCTCACGTGTCAGGATATGGGAGAGCTCATGACGGCCTTGACGAAGTATGCCGACTCAGATAACACCAAGGATCTAGGCTCGGATGATGAGAAAGCCAATCAAGGGGAAAAAACAATCAAGGAAAAGGTTTTGCGAACAATGGGAATCAGAATAAGCGGAAGAGCGCTGATAGCGGATCCGAGCTAGTCGCAAATACCAACACAGGACAGAACCATCCCAAGGGGGGTGGAAAATTCAGGCCAAGGAACAGAGGCCCTTTTAATTTAGAGGAGGCGCTTAGGAAGCCTTGTCCGGAGCACAACACGCCTGACAAGCCGGCGTTGCATGCATGGGGTGATTGCTTTATCATGCAGAGATTCAAAAACCAGCATTCCCAACCACGTAATAACCAGGGCGGTGGCCCACCTGGCGGCTCAGGGCACGGCGGGTTAGGGGCTGGATTCGGCGCCAGCGGTTCAGGAAACGGGCATCCGGGTCAGAATAACCAAGGAGGGCACCAACAGCATCCTGGCAACAACGACAATAACAACAATCATCAGCAGCGCAATAAGTCCGGGTTTCAGAGTAACCCGAAGCAGCTCAGTTCTGGACAATATCACGTATTCACGACCGGTCACAATAAACGAGACGAGAAGTTGTGGAGGCGAGCGGTTAATGCAGTTGCTCCGGCTCTCCCGCGATATTTGTCGTGGTCTGAATATGACATAATGTGGAGCCGGGAGGATCACCCGCCGCGGGTAGATGACCCAGGCCGGCTGGCTCTAGTTGTGGCCCCTAAGGTGAATGGCTATATGGTGAATAAAGTGCTTATGGACGGAGGTAGCAGCATCAACATCCTTTACTATGACACTTTCCGGCGGATGAAATTGCTAGACAAGGATCTTAAACCTTCCTCCATCGTCTTTCATGGCGTGGTCCCGGGTAAATCAGCATACCCGATGGGCCAGATCTCATTGGAAGTAGCCTTTGGCGATGAGCATAATTACAGGGTGGAGTCCTTGTGGTTCGAGGTGGTCAAAATCAAAAGTCCCTATAATGCGCTATTTGGGAGGCCGACTTATGCTAAATTTATGGCTAGGCCTTGCTATGTTTATTTGCAACTCAAAATGCCCGGCTTAAATGGCACAATTACTGTTCACGGTAACAGGAAAATGGCTCTTGAGTGTGAGGAAGGAGATGCGGCTTATGCAGAGTCTAGTTGTGCTCAGGAGGAGCTGAAATTTTACCAAGAGAACGTTGATCCGGAGGATATGACCCCACTAAAAAAGCCTACGACAGAAGTTGAGCCGCCACTCAAGTTTTCAGCGGATGATACCAAGGCAGTAGATTTCAATCCGGGAGACTCCTCCATGTAGTTCATCATTGGGGCTCACATGGATCCCAAATAGGAAAGCACGCTCATCTAATTCATCTGTGAGAACCGGGACATCTTTGCATGGAAGCCTTCTGACATGCCGGGTGTAACGAGAGAGTTCGCTGAGCACAATCTTAATGTGGATCCAAAGTTTAAGCCGATCAAACAGTTTCTACGAGGGTTCAATGAAGAGAGACGTAAAGCTATTGGGGAGGAAGTTGTCCGGCTCTTGGCCGCAGGCTTTATAGTGGAAGTTTTTCACCCGGAGTGGTTGGCTAACCCGGTGCCAGTGCTAAAAAAGAACGACACGTGGCGTATGTGCATATATTACACAGATCTTAACAAGGCTTGCCCGGCTGACCCTTTTGCACTCCCTCGTATCGATCAAATTATTGATGCAACAGCCGGATGTGAAAGTTTATGCTTCCTCGATGCATATTCAGGATATCATCGGATTGTGATGGCAACGAAAGATCAGGAGAAGACAACATTTATTACACCTTTTGGGGTGTTCTGCTACGTCTCCATGCCTCTCGGGCTCAAGAGTGCCCAGGCGACTTACCAACAGTGTGTGCAGAATTGCCTCCACAGTCAGATTGGCCGACATGTTCATGCTTACGTAGACAACATCGTGGTTAAATCCAGAAAGAAGGAAACTCTTTTAGAGGATTTGAAAGAAACCTTTAACAATCTCCGGGTCTACAAGATAATGCTTAACCCGACGAAGTCTGTCTTTAGTGTTCTAGCAGGAAAGCTTTTGGGTTTCTTGGTCTCCGAGCGGGGCATCGAGGCTAACCCGGATAAGATTAAGGCTATCACTTCTTTGGGGGAGCCGACGTGCATTAATGACGTTCAGCGCCTTGCAGGATGGATTCCTGCGTTGAGCCGCTTCATAAGCTGTCTTGCGGAGAAAGCCATTCCCTTATACCAGATGATGAAGAAGACAGACAAGTTTAAGTGGAGCGCAGCAGTGGCCGAAGCACTTCAAGCTCTTAAAAAGAAGTTGACTGAGCCGCCAGTGTTAGCTGCTTCGGTTGAGAAAGAGCCATTGCTCCTTTATGTGGCGGCTAACAACAGAGAGGTCAGTGTAGCAATTGCGGTTGAGCGCAAGGAGGCAGGGAAGGATTATCCTGTGCAATGGCCGGTTTATTACATTAGTGAAGTTTTGGCAGAGTCTAAGCAGAGGTATCCGCATTGGCAGAAGTTAGTATACGGAGTTTTCATGGCCAATCGCAAGTTAAAACATTACTTTTTGGGGCACCAAATAACAGTGGTCAGTTCTGCCCCGTTGGGGGATATCATTCAAAATAGAGAAGCTACAGGGAGGATTGCCAAGTGGGCCTTAGAGCTGAGTCCTCTTAGCATCAAGTATGTTCCTCGTACAGCAATTAAGTCTCAAGCTTTGGTGGATTTCATAAATGATTGGACGGAATGTCAAGCCCCCGAAGAGAAGCCGGATAACACGTATTGGACTATACACTTTGATGGATCCAAGCAGCTAGAGGGGTCCGGTGCAGGAGTTGTTCTCACCTCCCCCAAGGGTGAAAAGTTTTGTTATGTGCTCCGGTTAATGTTCCCTTGTACTAATAATGCAGCTGAGTATGAAGCACTGCTCCATGGTCTCAGAGTCGCTAAAGAAATGAATTTAAGCCGGGTCAGGTGTTTAGGCGACTTAGATCTGGTGGCTCAGCAAGTTTCAGGCCCTTGGGACTCCAAGGATCCGCGGATGGCGGCTTATCGACAGGCGGTTGATATCATTGCCGGTCACTTCAAAGGGTACCAGGTGGATCACATTGATCGTCGTAGGAATGAGACAGCTGATGCTTTGTCACAGTTAGGCTCTCAACGAAAGCCGGTACCACCTAATGTTTTCCTGGATGTATTGCATCATCCGACTGTCAAGATACCTTCTGAGGAGCATCTCGCTATTCCTGACCCAGAGGCGGAATTGGTAGTGGCTCTGCATGCTACCCCATACTAGACTAGTCCTTATTTGGCGTATCTCACACGCGGCGAGTTACCTCAAGAGGAGGATCTGGCCAGGAAGATCACTCGGCATTCTAAGTCTATGACGATTATCAATGGTGAGTTACATAAGTGTAGTGTGACGGGTGTCTTTCAGCCCTGCGTCTCACCAGAGGAGGGCCGGCAAATATTGAGTGAAATTCATGCTGGCAACTGTGGACATCACGCCGGGTCAAAATCTTTAGTGGCCAAAGCTTTTCGACATGGGTTTTTCTGGTTAACGGCTCACAAGGATGTAGAAGACTTAGTTCGTAAGTGTGACGGCTGTCAGAGGTTCGGTCGGCGTGCACGTTCCGGCTCAAGAGTTGAGGATGATACCAATCACTTGGCTATTTGCAGTCTGGGGGGCCTAGATGGTAGGGCATTTAAAGCGATCCAAGGATAAGAAAATGCACCTTCTGGTGGCGGTTGATAAATTTACTAAGTGGGTAGAGGTAGAGCTGGTCAGCAAATGTGACACGGCTATAGCGGTTCAATTTATTAAGAGGCTGATCTATCGCTTTGGTTACCCGCACAGTATCATTACGGACAATGGAACAAATCTATCCAAAGGAGCTATGAAAGCGTTCTATGAGAAGGAGCATATCCAGCTTGACGTGTCAGCCGTGGCACATCCACGGTCTAATGGTCAGGCGGAACGAGCCAATCAGGAACTCTTAAGAGGAGTCAAACCATGGCTCATGGTCACTTTGAAGTGGACACCCAGATGTTGGGTTGAGGAGTTTCCCTCCGTCTTATGGAGCATCAGAACTACCCCTCACAGGTCTACAAGTTTCATGCCTTTCTTCATGGTGTAGGGTGCTGAGGCGGTTCTACCCAGCGATATCTGACACGACTCACCAAGGGTGGCGGCTTATGTTGAGACGGACAATGAGGTAGCACGCCAAGATGCGTTGGATGCCTTGGATGAAGCACGAGAGTTAGCAGCAGCCATGTCGGCAATTTATCAACAAGACCTGCGATGCTATCATAGCCGCAGGGTAAAGACCCGGACGTTCCAGGAAGGTGACCTGGTGCTCCGGTTGATTCAAGAGGAATCTGGAATGCATAAGTTATCTCCACCATGGGAGGGGCCTTTTGTGATCAGTAGGAACCTTAACAATGGGTCATATTATCTCATTGATGTTAGAGATGAGTCAGAAACCGCGGGTCAAGAGACGTTGCGGCCATGGAATATTGCACATCTGCGACCATACTTTACATAGCAGGCGTTAGAAGTCTCTATCATATATCATGCTTACATGAGTAAAAGCTAGCATCCCTGCAAAAGACTGGGGCCTCTGCTCTTATGTATACCTTTGTACAATCAAGATAAAAATTTCCGGCTCAAAAATTTGAGTTCAAGTGGTTTGTTCGCCATCAAAACGGCTGGTCTATCATCCGGCTTTATGCCCTATCAAGCGCTGTGGTAGGGAGACTTCTTGCCTTCGGGTATGGCTCACATCTCCCCTACACAGTTGGCTTTTATGCTAGTGCAAGGAGGCTTCTTGCCTTCGGGTATAGCTTACTTCTCCCTTGCACAGCCGGCGATATGCCCAATTAAGCACTGTTGCAAAGAGGCTTCTTGCCTTCGGGTATAGCTTACTTCTCCTTTGCATAGCCAGCTGTTATTAAACTGTTGCAAGGAGGCTTTTTGCCTCCAGGTACAGCTCACTTCTCCCTTGCATAGTTGGCTTTATGCCTAGTTTGGTTACATTAAGCGTTGTTGTTGATGGAGGCTTTTTACCTTTGGTATAGCCTACAGGACCCTAAGACAACAGTGTGTACGGCATCGAAGGGGGCTTCTTACCGATGGGTATCGCTTATCTCACCCAAATGGCCGTCTTTATGCCACTTCCGGTTACTTATTAACCGCGGTTGTCGAAGGGGGCTTCTTACCGACGGGTTCGCTTATCTCACCCTAACAACTGGCGTTTACGCCAAAATTCAGTTGCTTATCAACTGTAGCTGTTGAAAGAGGCTTCTTGCCTTTGGGTATAGCTTACTTCTCCTTTCAAACAGCCGACTTTATGCCGTCACAGGCTAATTATTAGCCGCGGTTGTCGATGGAGGATTCTTGCCTTGGGGTATAGCTTACATCTCCCATCGACAGCCAGCGTTCACTGTACTCTTACCAGTCAATCTCACCTAGAGACCCTGAGCCGGTTCAAGAAATTGATGCCAAATCTCTCTTAGAGACCCTGAGCCGGTTCAAGAAATTGACGGCCAATCTCGCATAGAGACCCTGAGCCGGTTCAAATTATTGATGGCCAATCTCGACAGAGACCCTAAACTGGTATGAGTTTAGCCATTCGAATCCACGCATAAGAGCCGTCATATGAGTTTTTTGAGGAAGGAAAGATCATCATCACGTATTGTATCATGCCGGCTTGTCAAGCCGGGTCAGAGCAAGGCAATTATAAGTCCCAGGTTGCTGCAGGCAGAGCTACCCGACACTTGGGGGCTACACAGCCGCAATTCTCCTCGAAAGTTCCGGTTCATCAATAGCCGCAGGTGTCGATAGAGGCTTCTTACCATCAGGTATAGCTTACATTATCCTAAAGACAACCGGCTCCTTAATAACTTCGTCCGACAAAGAGCCGGAGCCATGTTGGTCCGGTCGACAAAATTCAAGGTTTCAAAGAGATTATCCGGCTCAAATATTCTGGAGAAAGGAATGGCGTCTTCAAAGACAGACACCCCTCATCAGAAAATCTCAAGGTATATCCATGAAGAGCCGGCAACACATTAAATTGAAACATAGAGAGAAGGAAAGTGCACACAGAGAAATGCAAATGTATACAGTCGCCAAGCGGTAGAGTCATGTTTACTCTATTACAAAAGCTACTCTCACAAGGAGCAAAAGCATTGTCAACCGCCCACGGCGGGTCATTACATGAGTCTGTGCTCAGAAAGGTTAAAAGAATAAAACTCAGTTACTGGCCGGCTCATCCTGCTCCGGGTCGTCTGCTGGCTTTATCTGGAGATTGCCCATGTCCCAATTACAGTCAGCCAGAGTCGTGAAAGACCCTTCAAGGAACGGAGACGCGTCAAGCTCACAAGGAAAGAGATCCTTACTGCGGGCGGGTGTTAGATCTTTGCACTCGTAGAGAGGCCCGCGGATCCTCTTCTCCTCTGCGTCATAAGCTGCCTGATAGGTGCACAAGTCAGCTTCATCCACCAAAACAGAGGCTAGATAGCGCGATTCTTTGACACACTAGGTGTAATCTTCTTTGGTGAATTCTGAGCTGTCATCTCTTTTAGATGGGTAACCATCCATCATCTCAGCTGGCGTTAGCTCGAGGGCGAAGGCCAGAGCCCGGCTCAATCCAGCGACGGCTCCTTGGCGGAAGGCGAACTTCTTTAGCTCTTCTATCTGCTTGGGCATTGTGAAGAAGAGTTCCAGGACCCCTTTCAGAGCAATGGGGATCTTCTCCTTATATTGCACGCTCTTGATCATGAAGATGGCGCCGCAGTATAACAGTTCTGCAAAAGTGTAAATGGCCTTCAGTGGCAGAAGGCTATCAGAAGCCAACTGCCGGCTCCTGGGACCTGGATAAGTCGGATAAAGTTAATGAGTTGCCAGTCTTTCACTAGCAATGTTAAACAGTGCAAAGTAAAACAGAAACTTACCAAATAGGACGACGGACATCTTTGCGATGTGCTACTTCAGGCCTTGAAGTTCCTCCGCCATAGCTGTGAGTCGCTGCTCGGCGTCGTCCGCCCGTTTGGTCAGAGCGGCCTTTTCAGATTCAGCTATCTCTTTTAAAGAGGTAAGCTCAGCAGTGACTTTGGCTAGCTCCTCAGAGAGAAGCCGGCACTTTTCGTCAGCAATGCTTCGGGCTTCTTGCTGAGCCGCCAGGTTGGCCCTCAGATCCGTCAACTGAGACCCGGCTTCATTCAAAGCTTCCTATAATACATCAAAATATAGGATAAGCCGCCAAAATGCAGGACGAGTGTTAAAAGCAAATACAATTCTCAAACAGATTGCAAGCAATATATTTGACACTTGGGGGCTAATGTATATTTGATCTTTCAGTATACAATACAATTCCGGTTCATCTCCTTCTAAGCTAATCCGGAACTTGGGGGCTACACTATGGCTCTTCAATGTACTGATAATAGAAGCCGACTCAACTTGATCAAGTTGTCCACATTAAAGACCCAGCTCAAATATAATTTGAGCCGGCCCTTGGGGGCTACGATTAGATCTTCAAGCTGTCTACATTGAAGGCCCGGCTCAAATATAATCTGAGACGGCCCTTGGGGGCTACGATTAGCGGTTCACTTTATTTACAAAGCTAAAACAGTTTTAAGGGAATTTGACAAGACAATATCTGCAGAGGTCATAGAAAGACCCGGCTCAACGATTCAGTACGTTAAGCCGGCTCTTGGGAGCTAAGTAAAGATATAGTAAGAAGGAAAAGTACCTCATATTTTGTCTTCATGGAAGAGATCAACCGAAGTTTCAGATCCCGGCTGGTGGTAACCCGGTTTATATACCCAGCGTGTAGCCCTTCGAGTGTCATCTTCTCGCATGAAGAGTCAAAGTTCAGTTTCTTTGAGGCTTCAGCCGGCTCTGTATGTTTGGTCAACACATGAGCCGGAGGCGTTTGATGAGCAGACCCGATGATAACAACATCCGGAGTGTCAGGGGTCTTGGCAGGAGTCGTCGGCTTTGAAGGAGCCCTTGGAGGGCTCTCCATGATGACATCTTCAGCGGCCGGCTCCGTGGAGGCAGTCGGCGGGTTTTCTTCTGGTTGAGTCTCTTCCAGTTGTTTGGGCTCCAGCTCTTCGATAACTGGGTCGAAGGAGGGCTTGTTGGTCTTGTGACGTTTAGCTTGAGCACTGTAAAAAAGAAGGATCAACAGTTGAAGATGTTGCTATCATATTAACAGCCGGATATCTAGATATCATAGTAAGGAATGCTTACAACGGATTAATCTTGGGCGGTGGTATAATTGACTCTGAAGAGTCACCAGAGGAAGGAGATTTCTAAAAAGAATAAAATAGAAAGGTGAAGAGAGTATCAAGTTTACAAAGGAAAGACAAAGGAAAAGAAGAGATTTAAACCTCGGCGGGGCGTTTCTTTGGAGCCGGAGAGTTTGGTAGCCCGGACATGAGCTGAGTAGAGCCGGTGGTTCGAGTCTGTCGACGCTCGACTTGTTGTTGCTTTTTAAGAGAAAATCAGGAGCCAGATAAGCAAGAGGGTGAGAAAGAGGAACTTTTCTGATAACCCGCCGCGGCCTTCGGGGGACGAAACATTCTGATCCGGAAGAAAAGTAATTTACCTCAGGAGCATTGGCACGGCTGGTTTCCACTTCATCCTACGAGTAAAGTAAGTATTAGTAAAGCAAGAAGGTAAAAGATCTAGCAAGACAGTTAAAACTTTACCTCTGAGCTAGATGATGGTGTCTGGTCAAGCAAATTATCTAGCGGGGCATATTTTTTAGCCTTTTTAGTTGCGACCTTCTTCCTGGATTTCTTTGGAGGGGCAACATATTCCTTCTTCCAGAAGTCTGAGTCGGCCTATAAGAATGACCCGGGGAGTGAATACCAAGTCAACAAAGTGCAAACAACGTCTAAGAGACGGATGGGTGAGATTAACTTACATCGGGAGCCGGATTGTTGGCACTAAAAGGCGCCAGGCCAATTTCGCTACATGATCCGGAAGCTTCATGGACAAGGCTCCGGATGGCGAGGGTAATGTCATTCTCTGTCAATGTGGATCGTCTAAAGCATAATGAACTATCATACTTGCCTTTATATTCGCACATGAGTTAGCTTCTATGGCTCAAAGGCATAATCCGCCACGAAATCCAGCAGCGGATCAGGTCCAGCCCGATTAAGCCGTTGGCCATGAGAGCTTTGATTTTGGCATGGGCCGGCTCATATCATGCGCATTCTGAAGCTGTTAGCCGGCCAGGAAGCTCTGATGTTGTTGTGAGCCGGGAAAGACGCTAACCCGGCAAAGGACGCTCGTTCTCAGGAGAGGTGTCCTTGCAACAGAACCAGGTCTTGTTCCAGTCCTTGGGGTGACTCGACATCTGCGTGGCTGGAAAGATGATATCTCTACGCCGTTGGATAGATATGCCTCCAATCTCTAGGCTCGGACCGGCTTTCACTTTAGTTTGCCGGTTAGCATAAAAGAACTCCCGAAAGAACCCCACAGACGGCTTGATTTGAAGGTAAGCTTCACAGAGCACTTGGAAGTTGCATATGTTTGAGACGGAGTTTCGGGCGAAGTCTTGCGGGTGAAGCTTATAAAAGTGAAGGACGTCCCGAAAGAATTTTGAGCCGGGAGGCACGAACCCTCATTCAATATGGTCAGAAAAAACCACCACTTCACCTTCTTGAGGATTGGGCCGCGTCTCATCACCCGAGACCCGCCAGCTAATGACTTCCTTAGGAGGAAGAGTACCCGCGTGAACAAAATCCGACAAAAAGTCCTCTATGATGCACGACCCAACCCAATTGCATGAGTTGGACGCATGAGACATATTGGCGGCTTAAGTGTTGTGCAAGATAAAAGGCGCGATGAGACAAAGCGCAAGCAAATATTTTTGACGGCTTAAAGGTTTAAGGGCTCTACGGATAAAATGGAAGACCCGGATGTTGAGAGACGGAGAGACTTAGCGGCTCAACAGAGGAAAGGAAGATTGAAAATTGGCTAAGTCCTAAAAACAGATTTCGCAAAATATTACTATGTCTATGGATCTACAAAAGCAGAGAAGATAAATTTTAACCTGACCTACCGATGAACAAAGGAAGAAAAAAGGAAACGAACTGGAGCCATCGTGGTCCCACATTACGTGTGGCCGGCCCGCGTGCGGCGAAGGAGCAAGAGCACGTTCTAAGGGTATTAGTGGTGTCAAGATACACCCGCGATGGCGGTGCCGGAGCCCGAGCGGCGACGACGGAGCCCCCGGTGAAAACCCTACTACGACGGCGGCTATCTATGGAACAGGAGAACTCACCGGAGATGGCGCAGCGGAGGCGGATGAATCTCTGGTACGTTCAGGGTGATGTAGCGGCCAAGTTGGGGATGACGTACGGACGGCGCAGGAGCAGAGCTCGAAGACGCTGGGGCGGCGACAAGAAGAAGACGAAGAAGAAGAGGCACGAGCGGGAGGATGGGAAACCCCGACCCGCATGGGTCATATTTAAAAGGGGGTTAAGGAAGGCGCGAAAATCCAGGCGATGACACCATTTGGCCGAGGCAAACGCCTCGATTTTCGGGATAACAGTTAATGAAAGATTTGGTGATACGTCAGCAGATCTCATGACGTCATGCCGGGTAATTTCCGGGCGACTCGCCAAAAGTGGAAGAGAAGGATGAAGTGAGCAAGCTCAATTCAACCTGCGGCCTAATGTTGGGGATATGACCCGCCCCGGAGCCTCCGGGTCATGTTGCTGGCTTGTGAGCCGGCCCAAAGGTGAGCCGTAAGACTAGTGGCCCAGGGAGATAGGCAGCTCAAGGTGTGGGCCGTACAACGGCCTGGACGGAGAAGACCCGGGCGTGCAAGCCGACTCGTGGACGGCTTGGACAAGAAGATAGAGAGAGACTCGGTTAGCAATTGTAATGAACCGGTGGTCCTGACCTCCTATATAAAGGCGGACCCGGGGTGATTTAGAGGACAGGTAATCGAGAACTAGGTCAAGCTTTTAGCTCCTTGTAATCGATACGCAAGCAATACAAACACAAGCAGGATGTAGGCTATTACCTCGATTCGAGGGGCCGAACCTGGGTAAATCCATGTCTTTCGTCCCGACTACGTAGGCTATTACCTCGATTCGAGGGGCCGAACCTGGGTAAATCCGTGTCTTTCGTCCCGACTAACCCCTTTGAGTCCACCCCGTTAGCGATGGCCTCGAACCTAAGTCCGTTCACCCAGACATCTATCGTGATAAATCCACGACAGGCGCCGATGGGCCGCTTGTGGCCCCATATTCCGTCGAGTGCAAGGTTTTTGCTACCAGGGCACTCGTATCCAAGTCTGCTCGGCTTTCAGGGGGGCCTCGAGCGCGAGCCCCTTGCGATCTTCCTTGGCCGTGGCCTCCACCTCCCAAGGGTGGGGCTACGCCCTCCGCTGACAGCCTTCCCTGGGGGCAAGCCACGCCGCGCCCTTGGCCCTCCTTCGCTTGATGATGTGGGGCCCCGTGGGGCGCATCCTTCTGCATGGGAGGACAAGTGGGAGACCCTAGCCCCTGAGCCCGCGTCTGGACTAGGTGGCCCCCAACGTGCTTCCCCCGCCCATCCCGAGGAAAGCGGAGATCCTGGCTAGGCTCTTGAGCTCGCACGTGCCTGGAGCACTGTTTGGTCGGTTTGTTCAAAATCGCGGCGGAAGCCCTAGGCGCCAGGGGATGAAGCTTACCAACACCCGCCTTGCGCAGGAATGGCATCGCCTTGAGGTCATCATGAATTTTGGCCGCTTGCAGCGTGAGTGCGCCCGCACAGATGCCGAGGGATCCCATGCCAAGGTAGTGGAGGTCCGTGAGCGCGCCCTTGCTGAGGCTTAGGAGGCCGGCGTCCGGCACAAGACCTCCGAGGAATGCCTTGAGGGGCTTCAATCCTTCAACGCCACCCTTGAAAAGTAGATCCAAGCGCGGAGGGCCACAATTGATGGCCCAGAACTCGAGTTCCTCGCCGCCGATGCAAGCCCTCATGTGCCTGAAGACGCGTTGGCGGCGGTGGCGCTGGAGGAGAGCCTAGAGCAGGAGATGCTGGAGACAAGGGAGCACCAGGTGTCGCTTCCCGAGGAATCACTCGCCACCCGCGAGGCGCAGGCTCGGGAGGAGATCGTCGACAAGGTGGAAGAGGTTTGGCACTACCTTCTCCAGGGTTACTGCGCCAAGTTGATGCTTTAGGAGTCTCATTTCTACAAGCGACGTGACCAGTTGAGTGGTGAGGCGGACGTCCTCAGGAGGAGGTTGGAAGTGGCGGAACGACGTCAAGAGGCCGCGGTGGATGCGCAGGCGGCTGCCGAGGCCGAGCTATCCTCCCTCTTCAAGTAGGTGAAGGGGGCAACCTCCCTTGTGGAGAGATCTTTGAACGAGGCAAACTGGGCCCGCGGCCTTCAGCACACTCGCTCCCAGATGTTCCAGTCCCTCGAGAGGAGGGCCCACCGGGCCTTGAGTGACATTTGTGACGAGAGCATCATGAGACTACTTGTCCCTAATGACGTCGGGTATGTGAGTTTCTTCTCCAGGGTCATGGACTGTCTTGAGAGGTGTGTAGAGAAGACCGGTGATCTTGTGGAGGAGAAGCGTCTTGATTCCATTGCACAGGTGGCCTCACGTGTCTTTAGCCACCTCCTTCCCTCCGACCCGCAGTTCCACTTCGGGGCGGTGATTGGTCCCGTACTTGAAGCGACCCGTGTTGCCCTTGATAAGTGGGTCAAGGACCATGTGGAGGACTTGATAGAGGAGCTTTCTTTTGACGACCATGAGGACCATGCTGGAGCCGTGAAGCTCGAGGTTGATGGAGGTGGTGAAGACGAGAGCAGTAGTGACTGTGCGTCCCCTTGAGTAGGCTTCTCGTATACCTGGCAGTGGGTTACACATGCGGTCTAGTGGCAACTTTAATGTATGAACAATACCCTTGAATGTATGAATAATACCCTTGAATGTGCTTCCGAATGATGAGGTGTGTTGTGTCACGTTCCTTCTTCTCCGGGGTTCGTGCCTAGTCGATTGATACGCTTGTGGTAGGCTTCTTTGTGGGGGAGGTTTAGCAGTGGCGCCTGGGGGGTTCGTATGTCCTAGGGGTTTCTTTTTCTCACAAGTGAGGCAAGTCTGGAGCCCTTTTGGCACTCTGAGTCTACAGGTCCCAGTCCCGCACATTTCCCAACAATGGTGAGGTGCGTCCGGATCGCCAGGACGCAACTACGAGGTGAGGCCTCGACACCCTTGATACCAACCTGGTCGCCATGATGACATCAAGGGGCGAGTGGCTATGTGACCAGTAAGGCTCCTAAGGCACACTGCTCAGGAGCCCCCTTTGACGCTCAAGCAGCTCTACTTCGGCAGGTCCAAGTCCCCGACATTCCTCGACCATCGTATGGGGCATCCGGATCGCCATGACGCGACTATGAGGTGAGGCCTCAGGACCCTTGATGCCAACCGGATCACCAGGACAACATCAAGTGGTGAGTGGCTATACGAACGGTAAGGGTCCTGAGGCGCATTGCTCAGGAGCCCCCTTTGACGCTCAAGCGGCTCCCAAAATTGTTTGTTCTCTGGCACGGGAGGTGCGAGCCTCCACAGGCACTTGATATGACGGGTCGGGCCATGGGAGGAGCCCCCGTCCAAGCATAAAGCAACACGCATCTGCCGACCCTCTCGAGAGCACCACGCGAAGATCCAGGCGCCAAGGCCTTGGTGAGGTGCGAGCATCGTACCCCCAAACCCCGCTCGCGGGGTGCAAGGGGGAGGGGAGCAGGCGAGTGCTTTCCCCTAAGAAAGCTAGGCGTAAAACAAGGATTGTTATCAAACAAAACGGCAGCCCTTCCCTCCAAAATAAAAATGCGAAAACACGAGATTCTACTCCAAACGGCAGCAAGCTTGAGTACAAAAAGGGATTCTCAAAGGTGGCAATTTCGAATGCAAAAAGGAGCAAAAAGGGACGTGTTTGGCCCTTCGGGTAGTCTTTGTATTTGTCTTCCCCTAGTGCGGAGCATAGGGCATCCACGTTGCATGGGAATAGCCATTGGAGGGCAGTGGTGTCCACTAGCGCAGAGCATGGGGCTTCCACTTGGGCGTGAGAAGGAACCCATCCGCGTACTCGGGGGGCTTCGAGCGTATACAACCCACTCAGTATTATGTGAGAGTGTCACGGTGTCACACCCTATGTTTGTATCACCTTGTTATGTTGAATTTATAAAATTTGGAGCCAATTAAATCTTTTTCAGTGCTTGTGCTTGTTTGAATTGTTGCTTGTTTGCTTGTTGATTGTGGTATGTGGCACTCTTAGATTATATCCCTCTTCACATTCATCTTCCTTGTCCCAAACCCCTTGCCCAATGATCATGCCATGTGAATAGTGCCCAAAACTATTTTTATCAAATTTTATTTTGACCCAAAAAGGATTTGTCCAAATTAGGTTTTCAAAACCCCTTGAATTGAGGATTGCACTGCAAGTCCTCAAATTGGGTGGATCCTTCCCCCCCCCCCCAAAGGCTCTATTTCAAACCTACTATATATATAACTTCCCAAAACCACCAAATCTTAATTTTAAAGATTATTTTAATATTTTATTTAAAGGCTTTTTCTTCAGACCAGAAATGGTTTTTGATAGGGAAAAATTATTTAAATGCCTTAAAAATATTTGAGAAAATTTGGGGAAACTCAGTGGACTTATATTTTCCATATATATGAGTTTCGACACATGGGCATGTTCAAATCTTGGGCAAAACCCCTCAAAACCCTTTTTGTTCAAATCAGGCTGTTGAAATATTTCTATAAGAAATATTCTCAATAAATTCTAGGAAAATTCCATCAAGTCAACACTATCATAAGTGATGATCTTGCAAAGTTTCACGTCAATCCAAGTTGATTTGGTTTATCAAACCATCCCAAAACCCTCCCTGTCCAGATTCAATTTTGAACAACTTTACATTGTGAAGTTTCTCCCCTTGACCCTAAACTTTGTGGACATGCTCTAATCACCAAATAATGGTGCATCATGGGTAAAAGCTTAGCATAACTAGATCTACATAAACCTGATTCTCTTAGTTTCTAGGGTTCACAAAGTTTCTATTGTCAACTTTGCTCATTTGAGCTCAAACTTGGTGATCCAGCTCATTTTTACCTAACATTTGACCCTGGTGAATATCTCAGCAAGTTGGTAAATCTTTCTTGCCCAAAACCCCATCAAACACCTTCTGGTAAAATAGTAAAGTCACTATTTTCACCCCTTTCACTATTCCCCTAGCCTCCAAAACTTTACCACACTTGCTCCCTCACCTCTTACCCCTCCAGTAAAAACCTCAAGGCCATAAGTCACAGGAGATGGGGTAAAAAAACCAATTACCCCTCAATTTCACATTGGTAGCACCTTTTCTACCTCTCCCCCACTCCTTTTCTTTTCTCCCCAGCCTCACCTTTCTCCTAGAGCATCCCAGGTACCCCCAGGAACTACTGGACAAAGGGGGACACCCCAAAGCATGCAGGCAACGGCAATGCCGGCCATATGCACGCTCTGGAGTATGCTACAGTGCGCTCCCGGACTATAGCCGCCGCCCAATAATCACCCCCAACCACCTTGGGCCTCCACCTCGTGTCCCCCGAGACGCCCTCGGCGTCCGTGACACACAACGCGGTCGGGCCCCTCCTCTCTCCTCCTCCTTCTCCCTCCTCCCGCGCGTGCTGAGCGCTGCCCGGCTCGGCCAACCCGCAGCCTCGCACGCGCGCGCTTCTCTCCCTCTCTCTTCCCTCCCCTAGGCCTAGACCATCCTAGGAGCATCGCAGACACACCCTCACCACCTCTGCCCGACCCTAGCCTCGGCCCCGAGCTCGCCAGCGCACCCGAGCTCGATGGACCACCGGGCGCCCCTATAAGAGCCCCATGGCCTCTCTCCCCTCTGGTCTCTCTCTCCTCTTCCAGCAGCCCTCATGTGCCACCCGGAGAGCCCCCGACACCTCTAAGCTCGGGATCGAGCAGAGGACCATCGTGGCCACCTAGTCATCGATCTCCGGGTACAAGGCCCCTCCGGTCCTCCCTCTTCTTTGGCTGCTCATCTCTCACCCCTTGATGCATCTCCCCCTTCTCCCCATCCTTTTTGCAGCACGGGACGGCCTCGACGACCCCCTCCCAAAGCTCCTCCTCCACGGGACCTCGTCGCTGGTGACCTGCGCCTCCTCGTCGGTCATTTCCGGTACCTCCCGAACGGTGGCAACCTCTTGAGTCCATCCCTGCTCTCTGCTTCCCTCGCCATGCCCTCCTTCACTGCCGGTGAGCGCCCTCCCCTTCCTCTTGAGAGGATGGAGATGACAGGTGGCCCCCACCTATCATCCCCACACCCCTCTCCCTCTCCCTCTCTCTTGCTGATGCTGGGCCCGCGCGTCAGGTTCAAACCTGGCCACGTGCGCGCCCTCAACTCAGTTGGGCCAGCCTGGCCGGTTGGCCCAGTGCGGGTGGGCAATTGGCCTAGGGCACAGGACCCCTTTTCTTTTTCTTTTTCTGTTTAATTTCCAAAAATTCCACAGGATTGAATAAAAATCCTAATGCAATTATTTTTCCACCTAAATTCCTAGAATATTCCCTAGAATTTAATAGTGCCTTTTTTGTAATCTTTTGAAAATCTTTTATATATTGTTTTATTTTAAAACCTATATTTAGGCATCTTCTTCCCTGTGTTTAATAACTTCAAAAATATATTTTTCACAACAAAACCCTAGGCGAAATTTTTTAATATGCCCTTTAGTATTTATCAGAGTAGGGTAGCATTTTTAATGTTAGCTTGAGTGCTCTATTTTTGTGTGATGCTTATTTTTATCGCTATTTATCGCGACGATACATTGTGCTTTTGACGAAGGAGTTGGACCCGAAGACTTTGAAGGCACCGAAGACTTTGTTGAGCCAAGCAAGAAGTCCTTTGACAATGTTAAGAAACTTTTTCATGCATGACATATAGCACTTGTTGTTCTAATGATTGATCATGATGTGATGCTTCCCCCCATCGGTGGGTTGCCTCCGATACTTTTACCATTGACACTTGCATCGTGCATGACCCTACCACCTTATGAGGTTTATGTGGGTGGGTGTAGATAGGATGTGAATAGATGCTACACAAGTGGGATGGGATTTATGAATAATGATGGAAAGGGAGAAATGGTTTCAAAGACTTTTCGAAAACCCCGTCGGGTGCCACTAATGCTCGAGGGAGATGATGATGAGTTGGGTGACCAATTGAGAAAGAAGTGGTGTACCGGAGCAAGTGGGTGTGTGTGGTTTTCAAAAACGGATTGGTGTAAGTTGCGACCATTATTCCAACCTTACATGTACGACCATGATACCCCTTATGGGACGGCGATCTGTTGAGTACTTTGGTGGGTACTAGCAAGGAGCCCGCATTACCAGTGGTGGGGGCGGCATGATCACTCCCGATACGGGGTCGTGGCGGTATGGACGATCATGTGTTGTCTTCACAGGCACCAGGCACGCCGTTGGTCCCTACAT